>CM053026.1:137076040-138276040 GCA_028564925.1 Lithobates sylvaticus
AGGCCCTTGCACTACATAGTTGAAGATAAATCTAAACTTAAACAAGAAAACTATATAATGTTGGCCAGCTTAACCCCTTCATGCCAACAGTACGAAAATATGAAGGCTTGAAGGGATTGTACCGGGGTGATGCTTGCAGCTGCAGGCATCACCCAGTAACGTTGTTTACAGCAAACGGTTGGCTTTCTTGAGATAGCAACCGATGCGGCTAGCAGCCGCTCAGATGTTATCCCAAGCAGCAGAAGGGGATGACCCCCCCTCCTCCCGCCACCTTCCGTGGCTCACCTGAGCTCTCCCATCCCATCAGGAGGTCCAAGCGACCGCCGGCTGGCCGAAGACCCAAACAAAGCTGGAATCAGCTTTGATCGTGTCTCGGATGCAGTAACCTGTAAGCGATGTCATGAAATCACTTCCGGTTTACTGAAGACTTAAAGGCGCCAAATTTAAAAAAAAATTATAGCATTCAAAACAGCCAAACTTGACGTTTTGAATGCTTTTAAGTGCAAAGGAGGGATTTATGGTCTTATAGACCCCATATACCTCCATAAAGAGGACATGTCACTGATTATTACTGTCACAAGGGATGTTTTTTTTTACATTCCTTGTGACTCTAAACAGGTAACTTGTAGACATTTTTAAAGCATCGCTTATGGAGATTTTTAAGTACCGTAGTTTGTCCCCATTCCACGACTGTGCACAATTTCAAAGCGTGACATGTTAGGTATCTATTTACTCGGCATAAAATCATCTTTCACATTATACAAAAGATATGGGCTAACGTTACTGTTTTGTTTTTTTTTGATTCATGAAAGTATCTTTTTTTCCAAAAAATTGCGTTTGAAAGACCGCTGCACAAATACTGTGTGACATAAAATATTGCAACGATCGCCATTTTATTCTCTAGGGTCTCTGCTAAAAAAATATGTACATATAATGTTTGGGGGTTCTAATTAATTTTCTAGCAAAAAATATGGATTTTAACTTGTAAGCAACAAATGTCAGAAAAAGGCTTAGGGTTAAGGTAGCAGTGCTCCACTCTTAACTACTGGGGCTACTAGAGTCTGTGCCAATTTATGTGATCCCAACAGTGGTCTTTCATTTCTTTGGAACCCCAAAATATGTGCTCTTCAGTACAAGAATATAATTTCTAACAACTTGCCGGGTCCAAAATAAGATTATGGGACCCTATGTGGGATGTGGAAACAGAAATGGAGACAGTGCACTTGGGATATAGAATCTTAGTGACTGTGTACCTTAAAGACATATCTGTGTAAATCTGACTCTGATTCCTTCCGGAGTAGGATATCCCCTAATTGACAGTACCCAAATGTATATGGAATATGCAATAACTGAGCTGATCTGGACCAGCAAAATTGCCTGTGTATTCTATGTTATCCATTAGTATTACCTAGGGAAGTAGCTAGGCTTATGCACAATATTGTGACTGCTTGTTGGGTTCATCCAGGAGTTATCTCTTTTTGTTAAAAAAAGAAAGGGCATAAAAGTGATAACCTTTATTTTAGTGATTTCAAAAGCTTGTCTTTAAAAAATAATTCTGCTTTTCTTTGTTTTTAAGAACTGCCAATAAGAACTGCCAATAATTATCTTCATGTTTGTCTTTTTGGGAGCTTAGGACGAGCTCTGTGACAGTCGAAGAGAACAATGTGACAGTCTATCTGAGAGTGTCCCGTAGCAATGGACTAAATATGTCTGTCAGTGTGGAGTGGGAGACCGTATATGGGACAGCCTTTGGCATAAGTAAGTGGTCATTGTTTTTATTCTTCACCAGCAAAAGCATCCTTTGCATCTACATGTGTTATTAAGCCCACATTAAAATGCTTCCATTCACTCTGAAGGTGAGATCTCCTTACGGGTGCTCAGTGATTTTGGTGCCTTATGCAGATAATTTAAAGCATACATAAACCCAAAAACATATGTTTTATATATTTCAACATACCATTCCTTAGATGTGGTGGCTGCATTCAGAGCCGATCGGCCCTATAGGCACACTATGCAAGCTGCTTAGGGCCCCGCCGCTGTGGGGGGGCCCCCAAGACCCAACATCCCCCCCTGCACCTCTGGCTGTCCGTTTAGAGTGCAGTGAGGAGAGGTGGGAGGAGGTGGAAGGCGGCGATCGGCAGCTCTATGGTGCCTGAGTGGGCGGCGGGATCTCCCTGGGGTTTGTAGTATTCTCAGTGTATACAGTGGAGAAGAGAAGGGAGGGGCCTCTGACCCAGGCAGGTATCAGTTTCACTTTCACTCTGCTTGAACACTGTTGCTGATGCCCGGGTCAGAGGCCCCTCCCCTCTCCGCTGTATACATTTGGAGATAGAACTACTAGCCCCAGGGAGATCCCCCTGCCTGTGAACACCATATAGCTGCCGATCGCCGCCTCCCACCTCCACCAGCCAGGTACAGGGGAACCTCTACAAGGGGGGGAGTCAGCTGTTTGGGGGCCCAAATGTAAGAGGGGGGTTTCTGGGGACACTAATGTAAGGAAGGGGGCCTCTGGGGACACTAATGTAAGAGGGGGGCCCTCTGGGGACACTAATGTAAGGACGGGGCCCTCTGGGGACACTGATGTAAGGACAGGGCCCTCTGGGGACACTGATGTAAAGACGGGGCCCCCTGGGGACACTAATGTCAGGGGGGAGGGCTCTCTGGGGACCCTGTGTAAGGAGGGGCTCTCTGGGGACCCTGTGTAAGGAGGGGCTCTCTGGGGACACTAATGTAAGAGGGAAGGCTCTCTTGGGACACTAATGTAAGGGGAGGCTCTCTTGGGACCATGGTGTAAGGGGGGGCTCTCTTGGGACCATGGTGTAAGGGGGGGCTCTCTGGGGACCCTGGTGTAAGGGGGGGCTCTCTGGGGACCCTGGTGTAAGGGGGGGCTCTCTGGGGACCCTGGTGTAAGGGGGGGCTCTCTGGGGACCCTGGTGTAAGGGGGGGGGGGGGGGGGGGGGGCTCTCTGGGGACCCTGGTGTAAGGGGGGGGGGGCTCTCTGGGGACCCTGGTGTAAGGGGGGGGCTCTCTCTGGGGACCCTGATGTAGGGGAATACCCTCTGGGGACCCTGATGTAAGTAGGGAGGCTCACTGGGGACCCTGATGTAAGGAGGGGCTCTCTGAGGACACTGATGTTAGAAGGGGCTCTCTGAGGACCCTGATGTAAGGAGGGGCTCTCTGGGGAGCCTGGTGTAAGGGGAGGCTCTCTGGGGACCCTGGTGTAAGTGGAGGCTCTCTGAGGACCCTGATGTAAGGGGGGGCTCTCTGGGGACCCTGATGTAGGGGAATACCCTCTGGGGACCCTGATGTAAGTAGGGAGGCTCACTGTGGACCCTGATGTAAGGAGGGGCTCTCTGAGGACACTGATGTTAGAAGGGGCTCTCTGAGGACCCTGATGTAAGGAGGGGCTCTCTGGGGAGCCTGGTGTAAGGGGAGGCTCTCTGGGGACCCTGGTGTAAGTGGAGGCTCTCTGAGGACCCTGATGTAAGGGGGGCTCTCTGGGGACCCTGATGTAGGGGAATACCCTCTGGGGACCCTGATGTAAGTAGGGAGGCTCACTGGGGACCCTGATGTAAGGAGGGGCTCTCTGAGGACACTGATGTAAGGGGGCTCTCTGGGGACCCTGATGTAAGGATGGGCTTTCTGGGGACCCTCATGTAAGGGGAGGCTCTCTGGGAAACCTAATGTAGGGGGAGGCTCTCTGGGGACCCTGATGTAGGGGGAGACTCTCTGAGGGCACTGATGTAAGGGGGGCTCTCTGGGGACCCTGATGTAAGGAGGGGCTTTCTGGGGACCCTGATGTAAGGGAAGGCTCTCTGGGAAACCTAATGTAGGGGGAGGCTCTCTGGGGACCCTGATGTAGGGGGAGGCTCTCTAGGGACCCTGATGTAAGGGGGGCTCTCTGGGGACCCTAATGAAGGGGGAGGCTCTCTGGGGACCCTGATGTAAAGGGGGGGGGGCTCTCTGGGGACCTTGGTGTAAGGGGGGCTCTCTGGGGACCTCATTCTGTTCTATATTGTTGTACTTATTCTTTGACTGTTTTGTTTAAAGGAGGGAGGATTGTTTTGGGAGCACTGAAGTGTCAGGTGTGACTGTGTGGCAATGGCAAATGGTGTACATAGCTCACGGCATCACGGGTCAAGTAGAGGGCCCCTTAGCAGAATTTTGCTTAGGGCCCCAGGGAGGTCAGGATCGGCACTGGCTGCATTAATTTTCACTTTTCAGGCTAAGGTTAACATTTTCAGTGTGTTCATAAAATAACCATTGATCTTGCCAGAAATGCAGTGTTTGCTTACTGTGAGCTTAAATTAAAGCACAAAGAGCTTTATCTTTACATTTATTACCTAACCTGATTTTGTAAACTACTAGTCCCATTATTCCAACATGTAATGGGGATGGAAAAAGGCAGACGTTTAAGGTTCAGCCTGTGTGACAGCAATGGCCACTCCCCATAGATGATGGGAAATAAAACATAAAGTGACAGGGGGTCTGTTCTTTCCAGGATTACCCAGTTAAAATAAATAAGGCCTGAAAAAAACACAAATGCAGTTGCCCCATTTAAAGACTACAGTATATTACATTTTTGTGTTTTGGTTTTATATACGCATTAAGCACGAGAAATTATAGTATATGTTTTGTAAGTACCGTATATACTTGAGTATAAGCCAACCCAAATATAAGCCGAGGCACCTAATTTTACCACAAAAAAAATGGGAAAACGTATTGATTCGAGTATAAGCCTAGGGTGAGAAATGCGCTACTGTAAGTGAAAAAGAGGGTCAACAATGCCCATTTGCAGCCTCACTGTGCCCATTTGCATGCCTCACTGTGCCCATTTGCAGCCATAGGTCCCCTGAACTTCAAACTTGGTAGTTAAGGGTCCCTAGATGCCCCCTAGCTGCAGCCAAAATGTGGGGTCTCTGGACCCAAAGGGTCCCGAAATGACATTGCTGCAGATGGACACAGTTGACCGAATTTGGAGCCCTGTATCTCGGGGCCACTTGGTGCTAGGAAAATTGGATATGTTGTAGTGTTTATTCCAATGGGTTTGTACACCAAATTGGGGTTCCTAGCACTAAGTGGCCCCAAGATACAGGTCCCCAAAGTCGGGTCGGAAAATTTCATTCTCTGCTGCAGAAAAGTGATTGACTCCAGTATAAGCCTAGGGGGGCACTTTCAGCACAAAAAAATGTGCTGAAAAACTTGGCTTATACTCGAGTATATACGGTACACTTTTTTAGTTTCAATGATACCATTTATATTACATTCTATTTGAACAATATCCCCATTATCATTTCAGAGGGACCCCATAGTGTTTTATCTGTTCTGCAAGGCTTCTTCAATGTGTCAGCTAGCAGCTGGTGTTTCTTCTCCCACGATGGTACACAGTATGGTGTACTGACTGCACATCCCACTTCCACAATTTATGAGTGGCGTGGGGTACTAGTACCTATCCAGGTATGTTGCTATACAAGTCAAAGTGGAGATAACGGGAGAAATTATATATCAGTCAATTAAAATTATGCTTACATTGTTCTTTCTTTCACAGGATTTGACAATAGAAAACCCTTGGCATTGTGTGGCCTTTACAGTAAATGACTCTTCGTACATTGTTATTGCCAGTCAATTCTCTAATAACACAGTTTATACTTTCACAAAGGATGGGTTATCACTGGTAATGTACTTGTTGAAAACAGATAATTATCATTACTTTTATTCATATATTTATTACATAATTACATAGGTTGAAAAAAAGACACATGTCCATTTAGTTTAACCAAAAGACAAAAATAAATTAAAAACCTGCATGCTTAGAATCATAAACTTGCAGCTGATTCAGGGTAAAGCAAAAAAAAAAAAAAAAAAAGTGTGATCAAGTTTGCTCTTACAGTAGACCAAAAAACCTTCCCGATCTCCTAAGGAATTCCTAAATCAACATTTTACAATATTATTTCTTATAAATATTAATAGCCAGTAATATTGTGTGCTATATTGTGTGCATTTAGAAACACATTCAGACTTTTTTTTTTTTTTTACTGAAGTACCTATTTAGTAATATGTATGCATGTAGGTGCAGCGCCATGCAGAGGCAATGACATACACAGTCCAAGTGCAATGGAAGAACTTGTATTGAAATAATGCAAAGACAGTTTATAATAAACCCAGTGGAAAAACAGCCCAACTAGGAACACTCACAGGTCCAACAGCTATTAGAGAGCATGTTTCAACCTGTTGGGAGGGGCAGAATAAGGCCTGGCCATCCCATGCTCAAGCAGGAAAATGTCCAGAGAAGTTATGAGCCCCACGCTTTACCTGACACTAGTTCTGTCCCTATCAGACGGGGTACCTGTCCCTACTCTACCCGCTCGCAAAATGCGTGGCAAACCTGGGAGCCAAGGCCTTAAATAAGCTATGTCTGACCCAAGGTGGCTGCTAGAGTCACATGGAGCAGCAGCATCTAATTGGATAGCTTCCCCAGTGACCAGGAAATCATAGAGGAACATAGTTCCTCTTTATTTACTCTCCAACTGCAATGCCACTTGCGAAAAAGTGGCTGTAGTGGAGAAAGTAGACTGCGCCTGCATGCATATCAGAGCCCATCTTGAAAGCCTCAGAGGTGAACCTTATTTGTTTGTCATTCCAGAAACAGACCTTATTAGTCCCAGGAACAAGCACTGCCAAACATTTCTCAGTTGGAGATCATGACCATTATTTGATCATTGGAAGCTATACAAGTACTTCTCAGGTGGGTTATTGTCAACTCTGAATTGTGATTAAGAGCGCGAGTGTGGGTTTACGTTTAAAATTCATGAAAGATTAGCAAATTGTGTTCTTTTTCTAAATTACAGTTGAATCTATTTGTATGATAGTTGTCTATAATATGCATTTAAAACCATAACATGATTTGAAATGGACATGTGTTTTCTACAAAATAGTTATTTTACTGAATATATTTCTTATCTTTTAGTTTGATACAGAGGATGTTCCTGTCTTTTTAACTGTAAGAAGACAATAACTTTCTTAAAGGGGTTGTAAAGCTTTCTTAAAGGGGTTGTAAAGCTTCGTGTTTTTTTCACCTTAATGCATCCTATGCATTAAGGTGAAAAAACACCTTGCACTCTCCGGCCCCCCCGAGCCCCCGTTTTACTTACTCGAGCCCTGAATCTCCATGGGCGCAATCCCGCGTTGCTTTCCCACAGCTCCTGTGGGCTCTTCACTGGATGATTGATAGCAGCACAGCCATTGGCTCCCACTGCTGTCAATCAAATCAATGACGTGGCGCGTCGGGAGGCGGGGCCGAGTTATACACTATGCCGCTATGGCCTTCAAGTGTATCACACGGGAGCGTGCCCGCAATCTAACCCCCTTGGGAGAGCGCTTCCCAGAGGGGGGTTAGCTCTTGCGGGGAGAAGCCGAGACAGCCGCCGAGGGACCCCAGAAGACAAGGATCGGGGGCCACTCTGTGCAAAACAAACTGCACAGTGGAGGTAAGTATGACATGTTTGTTATTTAAAAAAAAAAAACCTAAATGTCAGCATATTACAGAACAATAATAACTCAATGCAGTTCATTACAACATATAAAAAATACATGAAATTAAGGCAGAACACTTCCTGTTCTGTCCACAGGACAAGAACAGAAGGGAAATCCCCCTATATGGACATACATAAAAAAAACTGACAGTAGTTTCAACCCTTCAACCCTTCAACCCTTCCCTAGTCAATCAAAAATTGAAAAAATTGTTGCCTTTAAATATATTTTACATTGGTATTTTTTTCAGATGAATACGTATTTTATATGAACACTGGTGGGTTTAATTTTCTGCTGTCCACACAGTTCTGTGTTATTTTAAAGAGTGAAATTGCATGCTGTGATTTGACTTTTACATATACAGAAAAACAATGTAGGCCTGGTGTGCATATACACGGCCAATACCCCTAGGGGATGCTTAATGAAACTAGATAGACACAGGAAGAGTGTATGCAATTCAAAATGAAGTATATTTTATTATAGGCTATACACCAAGGTATACAAATGTACTGAGTACAAGCAGACTGTCAAAGGGGGCATACACAGGGCATACACAAATTGACCATGTCAAACATAGGTACAAAATATAAAAAAGATATCTTTGACAAGAAGAGGTTATAAACTTGCAATATGTGTATAGTCTAGGAAAACGCCGACATGTTTCGGACTTTTGTCCTTTTTCAAAGGCGAATTAGTATCCTGTTCTTTCACATCTAGGTGGTGTGAACAGATAGGTATTAGTACAATACATATATGAAAAATACAGAAAGTTCACGTTTGAATGCCATATTGATCGACAAAATGTTGTGTTGTGGGTGTGGTACTCACAGGCAATGAGAAGAATCTCTTCCAAATATAGTAGGCTGGAGAGCCAGGTATAGGCCTTATAAAGCAGGTGTGTACAGTGGTGTATTGCCAATGCTGATAAAAGCATATAACAATGCCATACAGGTGGGTGGCGGGCTGTTGGGGACTCCAATGGCTGCAAGGTCTCATGCAAGAAACAAGCTAATAGCCTGTGACTTGTAGGCGTATGGCCAATAAGTAATGAGAGCTGTAACAAATATAGAGATAGGGGATATTGATCAGAAATGAGTCAAAAAGTAAGGACCCAAGAAGGGGAATCATTAGGGTTAATGAGAGTAAAAATAGTATTACCTGTATGTAAAGCAGTCTAGGATATGGTATCGCCACGAAACGCCAGCTGATGGACGGCATGTCTATGGCCGCCAGTGCTGGTCAGTTATAGTGGGTGAGGAGATTGCTAGCAGCTGTGTGCCTGTGTTTGCCAAAATGTATTTTTAACTAGATTTTTAATATTATGTGTTTTGAATTAGGTGTTTAAATTGAGCAATGGTATGTTTGTGTTGCATCACAACTTCCCAGTCCAAGGAGTTACATGGCTGTCAGTGTTCCCTCGGGGAGGATCTCTCTACATGGTCTTGTGTCTTGGAGCTTCTGACCACAGTTCTCTAATGTACTCATGGTCCAATAACCAATTTGAAAATCCACAAGATATTGCAGTCACTGGAACTACCAGAGTGGATTCCTTAGTTTCTGGTGCCGACATCTACATTGTATTTTTTCAAGGTATGAATATTATTAAATAACTCTCATGAATAACTTTATTATTAGTAACAGAGTTTCACTCCCTCTTTCATAATAAAACACATGTAGCTAACACGTATGATTTTTCCTTTTAGTCTTCATTCCATTTTCAGTTCCTTATTTTCTAGTTGCTTTTTTTTTTTTAAGTAGTCATTGAACAACACTAGACAAGAAAGAGGTACAAAAAAGATTTGGTAAACCCTTTTCCATCTCTCCATCTATTGATTACAGTCCAAAAATAAAGTAAAGTCAGCTATGAATAAGCACTCCCTGTAGTGTGAAACACATCAGCTGTTGTCGCTTCTTGCTGTGATGTTATTTGTAGTGTTCCTGTGTTTTTTTTGAATAAAGTCACTGAATTTGTTTTGGAGTGCGGCCATCCAGAGTAAGGATGGCCTCAGGTGTGTTTGCACACTCCACGTGCAGAGCCCGCCAGGAAGTTGGCACGGCGCTAATCACAGGCAGTGAGACAATGCCTCACTGCCTGTGATTAGCGCAGCGCCGTGCCGATTTCCTGTCGGGCTCTGCACGTGGAGTGTGCGAACACGCCTGAGGCCATCCTTAGTCCAGAGTCTTCTAATTACCTATAAAGCCAGCACACACCTGTGACACTAGCTTCCTTTGTACTTTCTTCCTATATAATTTTCAAATTTATTATAAAAGACGAAATTTTATTGCAGACATTCTCTAGAAGATAAGACTCCATCATGATTTTCCTAGATTCTGGGAACAATTTTAGATTAGCTTTATCGCCCAAAGCCCTAAATGTACCCTAAAAAGTAATTGTGTGTTTGATTTGTTAAAAAAATATCTTGAAATATGTATTAAAATTCTGCATATTATGTCATTTAAAGTGGTGTTCAGCAAGGCTCCTCCAGCACTGCAAGGGTTCTGCAATGCTCATTGTTTTTTTTTTAAACCTGAAAGTCAAAGTTATAATGTGATAGTATGTATACGCTAGTATGTAATGTAAGTTTCACATTATGTGAAACTTACCTGAAAATGAAGGCGCTTCCATCTTCACCCGGTCTTCCTTGTGGGTTCGCAGACTCCGGCTGTCTGAGTGGCCAGAGCTGCTATGACATCACTCCCGCGCATGAGCGAGGGATCTGCCGTTTGCAGCACAGGACTCTGAAGGAACAGCCCGGGTGGCCGTTACGTCAGAGTGCATGCGCCAGTGACATCACCGGCTGCATGTACAGTAAATATCTCCTAAACGGTGCACGTTTAGGAGATATTTACAGTACCTATAGGTAAGCCTTATTATAGGCTTACCTATAGGTAAAAATCGTGCATAGGAGTTTACTCCCACTTTAAGGTATCATTAAAAACCTATTTTACTTACCTTATCTCTCATTCTGCAAGTTTTTCTCCACTTTGTGTGACTTGTCCCGCAAAACCATTTTGCCTGGCTTCTGCTTCAGTTTTAGGCACTCTGCCTTCATCGCATACAATGCAGGACCAGCAGTCCTATGTGAAAACACTGAGGGCTTGCCCACAACACAGGACATTGAGGAAAAGAGCAGAGCTGCCAGGGGAAGGAAGAATACGCTAGACAAAAACAAGCATTTAGCCCTTGCAAGGGGAGCCCCACTGCAAGGGTAACCTTAGGTTTTCCCCGGAGATTAGCTTTAAGAATATTGAGATACAACCACCAGAGCTGCATGCCATTTAACAATGTAGTACTACAATAAAAAAGAATAGAAGTTCCTCTAAGCTGGCCATAGATGGATCAAGATTTGTCTGGTTCAGAAAGATGAATTTTAATCAGTGTGTGGCCATCCCTGTTTGACAGCATTCGATAGTTAGATCAACTTCTGCCGAGTAGATAAGTTGGAAAATGTTTGTCGATCAGCAGCTAAAGCCGCTGAATAGAGTATCCTGACAATGTCGTGTCCCACTGTCAGAATACAATATCCAAGTAGGGAGATTTCTTGTTTGTATGGATGGTGGAAAAACTACTCATCCATGGCCAGCTTTGGAGTATCTTTCAGATTGCAGTTGGTTTGAGATAAATGCTGTATACTCTCCTCCTTTTATAGCCAATATACCCCTGAAAGTGCACAACAACACAACAACAATAAAGCTATAAGAGTGTCAATCACCATGGGAGGTCCAATAGAAAAAAAATATTAAACCCTCTTTATTGAAAGTTGCGTTTGGAGCACAACATGCTAGTACAAACTAGAAAACAGCTGAAAGTTCTGCGTTTTGGGAAATACATCATATGCGAATGCACATGTAAGCACAGATGCAAGAAAGCAAGAAAAGTCTGTGTGTATGAGCTCAAAATCTCATAGCAACATAGCATCAAGAACAATTCCAGCACTTAAGTAAACTTAACGCTGCACGGGCAAGTAGATGTAGATGTAGCGGCTGCACACACACAGCCACATGTTAAAATCTGACAAGTGTGCAGGAGTTGATGCACATTGTCTGTGTTCAGGGCCATGCACATGTTCCTGCACGCCTGTCCGATTTTGACACGTGGCTGTGTCTGTGCAGCCCCTGATTCTGCATCCACTTCCATAAGGTGCCTGCACACAGATTAATGTGGGTGCCGGTGTGTAAACAAACACCTCATGCACACAGTACAGTTGCCAGCACCCATCTGAATGAAGCCTTGTTGAAAAGAGTCAGCTGATTAACATGGGTTCTATGTCTTGCCAATTGTGAGAAATGTAGGAGATTTTTCATTTTCTAGTTACTATAAATGATTTACAGTATGATAAAAGCTGTTTGCATTATCTTGCAGGAGAAAATGAATCCATTGTTATTTTTCTATGGGAGTCAGGACAGACATGGATGAGGAAAATACAGACCATCTCTTCCAGGGCTGCAAATATGATTCATGCTTTTATGCCCCCTTCAGGGTTGGGTACGTATTTGTCTGTTTCAAATGCACTTCTCATAGTATACAGCTATATATCTTATATGAGGAATGATGTACAAAAAGCTGAAATGGAACACATCTACCCCACCAACGGTAACAGATTGGATACGCTATGTACGTCAAACAGCCAAAATGGAAGAGCTGATTCATATAATGAAAGCCAACCCTACCAAATTTAGTGAAACCTGGGCATGTTGGATCCATTATTCAAATTCTCTACACGGAGATCCCCAAACATAGCTAACCAAATATTCCTTACAAGATGTACTGTCAAACCAATCCTTCTTCAATCATTTAAGATAGTCTTCCTCACATAACACCCTATTTACTTCAATAACAAGACCTTTACACCCCTTTATTACAACTTCTGTAATACTGTTAGACCTATCGATCTTGAAGCCTCTTTCTAAGACAAAAGGGCTTTAGAGTTAATATTGGAAATCCTAAATACATTACTAATAGGTTTTTAGTTAATACAGTATCGTTAAAAATAAGAAAGAATCGTACACAGTGTGATAATTGACCGTTCTCCCACTTGGACACAATATGCTCCCAAAGAGGTGTCCAGAAGTGCCAGTAGGTAGCACAACCAATATCACCAATATGTTATGGATTTATATGATAAATTCTATTTGTTCAACTTTGAAATACAACCCTTGTTATTATAAACATTGTATATGCCAAGTTTAGAATTCCTACATGTATCTTATTACTGAAAAAAAAGAGTGTAAATGCTATATTAGAATGCTTATAACTTCTATTTTGCTTTGAAAATTACCAATATAAACATGGTGAAAAAATAAATAAATGTACAAACAGGCATTATCTAGAAAGGGCTCCATTGCGCACATATACTTGGGTATGTATAGTTATTAATAAAGATACCCCAGATGAATATTGCAGCAAAGTTCAGCTGCAGGGGCTCCTGAAGATGATCGTGATGCAGTGCCTGTCTTTATGGAGGAATCTTAGTCCCTAGTTGTTTCCAATCTGTTATGCAACCGGACCTCTAACTACCAGAAGTGGCCATCAAATGCCTAACCTGGCTCTAACCTATGATGGTTTTAAATCTCTGAGCTAAATCTAGCTAAAATCCCAGACCAGAAGGGTTGAGTAAAATAACAAGAGTTGCATATAAACTTTATTGCATTTAACAAGTTTACTTAGTAATATACAGGAAGGTGACCACTACATACATACAGTAGCACAGACTTAGCTATCTGGTGCTGTGTGAAATGATAATAATAGGACACATCTGTCACTAGGATTCAGATCAAGATGTTATGGGCAACTACAGATATCCTCCCTGGTGGTATGATTATGTCAGATTTTTGAAGCTGAAAGCAGTACATTGTTTGACATAGAAATTTTGATTTTTGTATTGTAGGCCTGTAATTCTTAGTAAAAACACTTATATCTGTCCAAACAGTCTAGCAGACATCCCGGGTATGATAAAGTTTGAAACACGAAATCCGAAATTATAATATAATAAAAACTCTATAAATAATTATAACAAATAATAATATAATAATAATAAAATGTATTCAATAATGTAATCAAATCAAAAACACAGAAATTTGCTCAGTTGCATAATTGTCGCTGTCGTTACTTTCAGTGTTTGATGACTATATATATGAACAAAATAAAAACTGTTTTATTAAGTGGATATTTTAATTATTGTTCCTCTTCCTTGTTGCAGCTCATCTATCAGTTTCTGGTGGTAATGGATCAGAATTGTATCGCATGAACTTTGAAAATGGACAGTTCTCTTCTTTGCTAAAGGCTCCTTCTTCTAAGCAGCTGATCTTCACCACAATGATGTCACTAAATGTATCTAAAACAGTCATTGCATTGGCAGGAGATTTCAGCTCTCAAATCTATGAGCTAACATCAGTCTCCAATCAGTCGGATTTCATACCCAGGTGAATACTAGCTGTTGTAAAGCATACTGGTTACCTAAGGGCCACGATCAGGGCAGTTCAGAGCATTACCACTAGGGATGAGCCGAACACCCCCCGGTTCGGCTCGCAGCAGAACATGCGAACAGGCAAAAAATCTGTTCGAACACGCGAACACCGTTAAAGTCTATGGGACATGGACGTGAAAAATCAAAAGTGCTAATTTTAAAGGCTTATATGCACGTTATTGCCATAAAAAGTGTTGTGGGACCTGGGTCCTGCCCAAGGGGACATGTATCAATGCAAAAAAAAGTTTTAAAAACAGCCGTTTTTTTGGAGCAGTGATTTTAATAATGCTTAAAGTGAAACAATACAAATGAAATATTCTTTTAAATATCATGCCTGGGGGTGACCTTAGTATGCCTGTAAAATAGTGCATCTTTCCCATATTTATAACAGTACCATAGCAAACTGAAATCTCTAAAGGAAAAAATTGAATTTAAAACTGCTCGCAGCTGTAATGTATTGTTGGATCACGGCAATATGGATAAAAATACCAAAAATACAAAAAACAAATAGATGTCACTCCCAAAACCCATACCAGGCACTTCAGGTCTGGTATGGATATTAAGGGGAACCCCACACCCAAATGCTTAAAAAAATGGCAATGAACAGCAGTATATATACTATACAGCCTGCCCTATAAACTCTGCAGAAATGGTGATGGTGGTGCCTTAAACCAAAAATATTGTTGGAAGCTAGCATCATCAAGAATGAGGAGGAATAGAATAGTCCGCATAGGCAGTCTTCAAGGGATCCCACATCCATAATAAGCAAGTTCTGGCCAGTGGTCCATCCTCAAGACCCAGTAACCCAGTGGATGCTCTGTTGGAAAGGTCTCCAAGTCTACTCTTGCCCCTAGAAATTCCTGCACCATTTAATGCATGCACTAGTGATGGTTGCTTGAACCGATCAGACCTTGGTGCCAAGGACTGAAAAATTGTCAGCCGACAGCCTTCTCCACCTCTCTTCCTCTGACTGAACGAAGCCTCAGCAACACGTTGTCTAGCACCAGGAAATTGTAACCTCCCAGGGTCTGGAAATACATTGCACAAACCTCCTGAAGATGTTTCATCCTCTGCTCCCTCTGCGAAAGCCGGATGAGTTCTGTAACCTTACCTTTGTAATGTGGATCAAGAAGGGTTGCCAGCCAGTAATGATCCCTCTCCTTGATACCAAGAATCCTAGGGTCCTTTTGCAGGCTTTGCAGAATAAGGGAGGCCATGCAGCGTAAGTTTGCAGAGGCATTCGATTCTGAGTCCTCTGGGTCACTAAGGATCACATGATCCGTAACTACCTCCTCCCAGCTACGTACAACTCCCTGGGTTTCTGAGGACTGAAAACCATCCCTTGAAGACTGCTGCTGAGTGTTATCCTCTACATCCATGCTGACACAATCCTCCTCCTCCTCCTCTTTTTCCTGTGTGTTTGGCGGGCCTGCAGAAATGCTATCTGGATAAATGGGGCCTTGAGAGGTAAGGAAGTCCTCTTCTTCCTCCCGCTTTTCTGCCTCAAGTGCCCTGTCCATGATTCCACGAAGCACATGCTCCAACAGGAAGACTAGAGGGACAGTGTCACTGATGCATGCATTGTTGCTGCTCACCATTCTTGTGACCTCCTCAAATGGTGAGAGGACAGTGCATGCATCCTCGATCAGTAGACACTGGCGTGGCAAAAAGAAGCCAAGCTCCCCTGACCCTGTCCTGGTGCTATACTCGCACAGGTACTCATTAATGGCCTTCTGCTGTGTGTGCAGCTGCTGTAGCATTGCCAACATTGAGTTCCATCTGGTGGGCATGTCACAAATGAGGCAGTTGGTGGGCAGGTTGCATTCCTTTTAAATGTCAGCCAGCCGAGTCCTGGCATTATATGGCCAGCGGAAATGACCACAGACTTTTCTGGTCTGCCTCAGGAGATCCTGTAAGCCAAGAACCTGCACCACCAAATTCAGGAAGTGTGCCAAACATGGAATATGAGTCAATATGAGTCAAGTGTCCCTGTCGGCGGGTGGAGAGAAGGTTGGTGCCATTGTCGCATACAACCATTCCTGGCCGAAGCTGGCGTGGCGTCAACCACCTCTGAGCTGGCCCTTGCAGAGCTGGCAGAATCTCTGCCCCAGTGTGGCTTCTGTCCCCTAGACAGACCAACTCAAGCGTCGCGTGGCATCTTTTAGCTTGACTGCTTGCGTAGCCCCTTGAACGCTTACGGAGCACCGCTGGTTCAGAATACAAATCTGCAGAAGAGGCCACAGAGGAAGAAGAAGAGGAGGGGTGGAGGAGAGAACTGTGGCAGAATCACCACTAGCATTTTGGAGGCGTAGTGGCCGAACAAGCTCCAACAACACTGAACCCTGTCCTGCATCCTTCCCAGCTGTCAGCAGAGTTACCCAGTGCGCCATGAAGGAAAGGTAACGTCCCTGCCCATGCCTGCTGGACCATGAGTCAGCAGTAATATGAACCTTACTGCTCACCGCCCTGTCCAACGAAGCCAAAACATTGCCTTCCACATGCCGGTAGAGAGCCAGAATGGCCTTCCGTGAAAAGAAATGGTGTTTTGTAACCTGCCACTGAGGTACAGCACATTCCACAAATTCACGAAAGGGGACAGAGTCTACCAGCTGAAAAGGCCGCAGTTGCAGTGTTTGCAATTTGGCCAAGCTAGCATGTGGACGCTGAGCATGTGGATGGCTGGGTCCGAATTTCTTTTTACGGTTCAGCAACTGGGGCAGAGAAATTTGCCTGCTAAAATCAGAAGGTGGTGTACTGCTAGCAGATTGGCTGCAAGTATTTGGCTATCTTGGTCTCATCTGTCCATAGGATGTTGTTCCAGAACTGTGAAGGCTTTTTTAGATGTTGTTTGGCAAACTCTAATCTGGCCTTCCTGTTTTTGAGGATCACCAATGGTTTACATCTTGTGGTGAACCCTCTGTATTCTCTCTGGTGAAATCTTCTCTTGATTGTTGACTTTGACACACATACACCTGCCTCCTGGAGCGTGTTCTTGATCTGGCCAACTGTTGTGAAGGGTGTTTTCTTCACCAGGGAAAGAGTTTTCTTTGGTCATCCACCACAGTTGTTTTCCATGGTTTTCCGGGTCTTTTAGTGTTGCTGAGCTCACCGGTGCATTCTTTCTTTATAAGGATGTTCCAAACAGTTGATTTGGCCACACCTATGTTTTTGCTATCTCTCTGATGGGTTTGTTTTGTTTTTTCAGCCTAATGATGGCTTGCTTCACTGACAGTGACAGCTCTTTGGATCTCATATTGAGAGTAGACAGCAACATATTCCAAATGCAAATAGCACACTTGAAATGAACTCTGGACCTTTTATCTGCTCCTTGTAAATGGGATAATGAGGGAATAACACACACCTGGCCATGGAACAGCTGAGCAGCCAATTGTCCCATTACTTTTGGTCCCTTAAAACATGGGAGGCACATATACAAACTGTTGTAATTCCTACACCATTCACCTGATTTGGATGTAAATACCCTCAAATTAAAGCTGAACGTCTGCAGTTAAAGCACATCATGTTTGTTTCATTTCAAATCCATTGTGGAGGTGTATAGATTATAATTGTGTCAATGTCCCAATATTTATGGACCTGATTGTAAAATCCCAATAAAATACATTTACATTTTGTAACATTGACAAAATTTGGAAAATTTCAAGGGATGTGAATACTTTTTCAAGGCACTGTATAGTAGAACAATGATCTCACACTAAAAAAAGTGCTGTAGCACTTAATAATAATTTTTGTCTTAGTCCCCTTGCAAGCCCCAAAAATACCTGTTGAGCCTGCCAGTGAAGTCGACTTAATGCAATGGAGCCTTAAAGTCCCTGTCAGTTGTCTTTTTTTTTTTTTTTTTTTGCTGTTTGTGTCTCATAGGCAAGATTTTTTCTGGAGACACAACAGGCAAAAATAAAAGAATATCTCTGCAAAGTTAGAGGAAATTCTCTTTTAGACTGCTGTCACTGGTAAACAGTCCTCAAGGTTAGCTTTCCACTTACTTGCTGCTCTGATGACAACTATAACATTTTGGATTTCCCATTACTTTCTGTCTCTGACTCTCTGAAACCAGGACAAATAAAGAGGGTTGATTTTGCCAAATGGTGATAAAAACAATAAGCATCTAACAGAGGTCTTACCATTTATCTGGTCAGTCCAAATATAAACAAAAAGTTTTGCTTTAGATAACACTTTTGAGCATGTAATTATTATTGGAAGATGCATTTCACATGGAGGGGGGGGGGGGGGGCAGTGGAAAGCTTTCAGCAATTCCAGCTAAGTTCAAATCCCAAAGTAGTGAATTAAAGTCAGTGCAGTGTTCTCTTGGCACAATAAATCCCTGCATATGTACTCCAGCATAATTTTTTTCCAAGTATTTCAATACAGATATCTTATAAAGACAAACCTGTCTCTGTGATTATTTCTGGAGCCCATCTTGCATCAACCATGTTATTGTATTAAAGTTATGTTGTGTCTGCCTTTCTGCTAGTTCAGGTGAGCTGAAGTTTGAGCCTGGGCAAAGTGAAGCCACTATAGCAATTAATATTCTTGATGACTCAATCCCAGAAGAAGATGAATCTTTCCGAGTAAGACTTAAAAACCCAAAAGGAGGTGCAGAGATTGGTGTCCATTCCTATGTGACTGTCATCATTCCATCCAATGATTATGCCCATGGGATCATCGGATTTGCTCAGGTGATGATTATTATCTTGTTTTGTAATGATTTTATCAACATCTCACTGTTCTAGGCATCAGTAATCTATTTTTTAATATATTCATTGGTTAATTTTTTTAATGGCAGAATTCTTTGATGAAACAAGCAGAGGAGATGGAACAAGACAATTTGATTAGCTTTAGTATTGAGCGTCTCTATGGCACATATGGACGGGTGGTGGTGGAGTGGTTTGCCAATGGCAGTGTAGCTGATATATTTCCTACATCAGGAATGGTAAGTGATTACTTTCTACAATTATGATATACCAAGTATTTTTTTCGTACAGATCTTAACCATAATGAAACATATGATACAGTTGTGCTACCATTCCAGTCAGTCACTAGGCAGTTTTTTGAGGGATGCTGTGAAATTAATGCTTGGGTTTTTAGATGTTGAATGATTGCACTGTAATTATGTGAAAGATAAAAAAGTAACTTATTGCATATAGATGTTAACTGATTATGACATGTAATACAGATAAAAATCTGCCTTAACTTCCATTTGGCAAATTGTATTAGATAATTGTATGCCCAAAGATATATTAAAGTAGGCTAATTCCATTGTCTTGCTCTTGTCCCTCAATAATTTTTATCCTGTAATATTTGGTATTTGTATCTTATGTAAGACTGTGACACACAAAGTTTAGAGTGCCATGGGCATGAGCTCCTTCTTCAGGCCTGTGAGGACCCTGGATAGAAGATTATCCATATGGTTGCCAGTAGTGGTGTGAGATGTTGTTGTGGACCCTTTGTAGAAGTTCCTGCTTCAGAGAAGATGCAGACTGTTTAAGGACTGTGATGCAAGATTCCATTGGGGCTGGTAATTGCACTGGAACTGGTACCAGGGATTCTGGTGATGAATATTATATGGTAGTAGAGATAAAAAGTAGAAGTAACAAAGGTAAAATAGGTATTCAACTATCTCCTGCACTGCCCGTCAACTTCTGGCCAGTTAGCACTATGCCAAAATGGCATACATGTACAAGAACGACAATGGTGAATATCAGAATCATACTACTTTATTTTGGAACTACGTCATTTTATGTTTGATGTCAGCAAATAAAATGTAATTAGTTGGTGGTTAATAATTAATATACAAAACAGTAACAAACACTATTTATGTCTCAAAACATGGGAACAGAAAACTTGTTGTTTTGTGATACTGAAGTACTGTGTATAATAGTTCCTTTTGTGTTTCTCTTTGTAGGTCACATTTTCAGAGGGCCAGACCCTCACTACAATTACTGTTACAGTTCTAGCAGACAGCATTGCTGAGATGGCAGAGACAGTCACGGTTTTCCTGACAAAAGTGACTACCATGAATATCAAGGATCTAAGCAAAGGAGCAATACTGCACCCAAGCAGGTCAAAAGCTTTGCTGACTATCCTACCCAATGACTCCCCACACGGAATAGTAGGGTGGCACATCAATTCATCATCAGTTAAAGTGAATGAGCCGGAAGGTTTGTGCAACATGTATAGAACCTTGAAAAATAAAATAGGGGGAAGTCACCTGGAAGGTGTAGGTCCAAGTCCTTATGAAAATAGAATAGGTCCAAGTCTCCAGGATTTAGGCAGTGGCCATTTGCATTGAAAAATCACCCCTCGACTCCCCCAGCAGTTGTAAGTGGAAGTGAGTCAGTGGCAAGTTTCTCTGGCAGACCTAAAGTTGTCTAAGCAATTCTGCTTACAATAATTTGACTTTACTTCAAGTTTTGATTTTAGTTCACTAATTCCTGGTATGCATACTAGCTGCAGAGTCCTAAAACAAAATCTATTCAAATTTATTAAGTGTGATGTCACAGCTTCTGGTAAACGGTCTGTAAGCAGGCAGTAGACACACAGACTCCAAGTAGGCAATAAAGTTATGTTGTGGAAAGGTTCAACATAACTTATTCAGGCTCGGTGGGTAGACACACCTGTCCAGAGCCACTTACGAACTGTGACAGTGGTCTGAAGATTTGAAGATTTTGACAGGAGCGGAACATGGCCTGGCTGGTCCACACCCAAAGGGAAAGCTTTTTGAAGAGAGGCTGACGTAGTCCCTGAACTTTCCCTACTCCTGTGGAACCTTTCCCTACCTCCTAAGCCCTGTTCCTGCCAGATGGGGAACCTGTCCCTATGCCAGCCACTCACATAAAGTGCGCCAAACCCAGAAGCCGAAGTCTTAAATAGACTCATTCTGACCCAATATGACCCAATATGGCTGCTGGAGGCACATGGGGGGTCCCCTTTTGATCGCAGGAGATAATAGAGGAAACAAGTTCCTCACAACTTCCTTCCCTTTCTACATTGCCAATTCAGTCGATTGCCACCTGCAGTGGAGAGTACAGACTGCACCTGCATACAGGTCCTGGAATTAGAAAATGTCAGGTTTCTTTTAGGGGTATTCCTACATGTGTATTTATCTTACTGGCAGGTTTCTTTTAAGGGTATTCTACCATGTGTATGTATCTTAATGGCAGGTTCCTTTTAAGGATATGACATCTAATATGATTTTATTTTTAAATTTTTTTATGGAAACAGGAAATTCTACCATCATCACTTTGCAAGTGACTAGAGAACAAGGATTTGTTGGTGATATTGCTGTCTACTTTCAATCTCTACAAAACATCTCCCTGCCACCTGTAAACAGAGCAACAGAAAATGAAGATTATGCAATTAAAGATAAGATCATTATTATAAGAGAGAACAGCATGTTTGCTCAAGTAAAACTCAGCATACTGCCTGTAAGTAAATTTATGTTAAATACTTGTTAATGTGTATTTAAAGGTGTTGCTGGACAAGCGGTCTCACCCCCATTAGGTGCCTACCAAATTCTAGGTCTAAGGTAATGTACTGAGTTGAACAGTTTATTACACATAAACAAATTCAGTGGCCATGATGACTTGGGTGCTATGGTTGGGCTGTTCCTGGCCCCAGATTTAAGCCCCATACACACGGTCGGATTTTCCGATGGATTCTGTCCCATCGGACAATGTTGTCGGAAATTCCGACCGTGTGTAGGCACCATCGGACAGTTTCCATCGGATTGTCCGACGGACAAAGTTCTATCTCCTGCTCAATAAATATTCCGACAACAAAGTCCGATCCTACCAATTCCGATCGTGTGTAGCGAATTCCGACGGACAAAGTGCCACGCATGCTCAGATCACATTACAAGACCAAAGCTATTGGCTACTAGCCTCTACGTAGTCCCGTCGTAGGCAACAAACGTCACCACGTTCAGAATGATCGGATTTTCCGACCGTGTGTATGCAACACCAGTGTCGGACTAAATCCGTCGGACCAAATCCAATGGATTTGGTGGTCGGATTTTCCGACCGTGTGTATGGGGCTTTACAGTACATTGGTTCTTGGAACCAAACTGCCAGAAGAATAGGGTGACAGTTTGCTCTTCTTTTCTAGTCATCAGTATTAGGTGTACTAATGCATAGTGGACAAACAGCCTATTTCAGCCCCCCAACCCCCCCCCCCCCCAGTCTTGATCTTGCCAAAAATGCAGTGTCTCTGTCACTTCCGTTAGTTGCACTGAATAAAATCTTCCTTCCAAGCTATCTGTAAACTACCAGTTCCTTTGCCTCTGTTCCATGGTTTTTCCAGCAGCCATTATATGTTGTTTCTATGGTCCATAGTCCTTAGTGAAATAGCCAGAGAACTTCACAGTCAGTTCGTTCAGCAGGCAAGTACAGTGAAAGTCCTTACAGGTGTCCTGTGTGAATAGTACAGGTGTTCGGTATCTCCTGTAGATAATCCCAGCTGCTGACGTCCCATATAGCACAGGACAGGTGCAGAGCACCAGGCTGTAGTAAAGTGGGATGATCCCGTAACACAGCACACCAAAAGCCTCTGGTAAGTCTGTTAGGTAAGTTATATTATGTAAACAGGCAATGCAGGATGCAGTACATCAGGGGGGTGTGATGGGTGCTGCTCCAAATGGATCTACATATGTTTCGTTCCACCCCCGAGGCATTTACCCTGGTACACTTGCATTTCCTGTGGTATCTGCTGCTGCAACCATGTGATTCCACGTATTCTCAGCATATCTTCCTCCCTTGCTATCCAACTCCAGCCACCATCCTCTATGCGATACGGCAGTTTGGAGTTTATGGGCACACCTTGATATTCCCCATCAGTTTTACGTTAACCACACTTGGCTGGCTCCTGTTGCTGGTAGTAGTGGGGATTCCCCTTCCCGGCGAGTCTTGCTTTCCTCCTTTTCCTTCCTTTGAGATGGCCCTTGTGTCTGCCCCCCTGAACATATATCGCCCTGTTATCCACATCCGAATTTGATCAGCACCCACCCAATCAGTTTTGAAGAAGCATATCTTGCAAAATGCATTGAGGTTTATATTGGGCTTCTGGTGTTCTGGTGATCTACATTGACATTTGGTTCCACTGTTGGACTTTAAAGCGGAGGTTCATCCCCCCCATGAAAATTTAAAAGTCAGCAGCTACAAATACTGCAGCTGCTGACTTTTAATATATGGACACTTACCTGTCCAGGGAGCCTGCAATGTCAGCAACCCAGCCGATCTTCGGATCAGCTGTCGGGTGAAGCCATCACTATTCCTGGTAAGGGAACCCAACAGTGAAGCCTTTTTGCTTCACAGCCGGTTCCCTACTGCGCATGCGTGAAGTGCGCTGTGCTGTCTAATTGGTCTGGCGGCGGAGGAGGGGGCTGAAATTCCGAGAGACCGGGCTGCGGCCCCGTCTCCCGGAAGTGGGGAACGTTACCTGTCAAAAACAGGTACCCGTTACCCCCTCCCCCTGAAAGGTGCCAAATGTGGTACCAGAGGGGGGGGGGTGGATAAGCAGAAGTTCCACTTTTGAGTGGAACTCCGCTTTAACGTACTCTATGATACATTGGGGCTCCTTATCTTCATACTATAGGATTGGGTATCTGTAAACTCTTTGTAGACGTAAGGTGTTTTTTAATGCCCTTTCTATGTTTGTCATATTTTAATATATATCTAATAAAATTTGGTAATCTCTTTTTAATACATACCGCCTCATACTGTGCCTACAACGTCCATTTTTTCGAGCAGCTAGTGTAGCTTCTCTTCTTTTGTATGTGTATGTATATGTATATATATATATATATATATATATATATATTTATTATATATTGGATGTTGGCAAGGTGAGGGTCCTCTCTATATTTGCAAGGTGGTATAAAGTATCCACGACCTTTCACAAATTATTCCCACAAAGTTCCTCGAACCCAGGAGGAGACAGGACCCCTAATACTGTACATATGTTTTGGTCCTGTTCATATATTAAATATATCTGGGTGCTGGTCAAATGTTGGATATTCAAATTAATGAATTTTCCCATGTTAAAGGATGCTGCAGTGTTTTTCTTCCATTTACCCCATGTCAAGTTAACAATATAAACGCTCCGTGCATATACTTCTTTTGAATGCAGCAAAAGCTTGTATTCCATTGTTCTGGAAGCAGACAGTGGCCCCCTATCAGCTTATGACTTGTTAAAATTACCAAACCAAATTGATGGACCAAATCATAGTACTGGCAAACCTTGGGAAGAACATTTCTGTAAAACATGGTTCTTCTGGAATGAGTTTACCTGCTCTCCTGAGTATCATGATGTAATGGGATCCCAATTAGACATGTGCATTTCGTTATGTTCCGAATCGAAATTCGGACGAATTTTTCATTATTCGGACATTCGGATGCATCCGAATTACCGAATTACAATACTAACGAATTTTACCGAATCCGAATTTTTTTCGAATCGAAAAATCGCGGACGAAATTCGAAATATCTCAGGGTTACTTAGTGATAGAAACCCCATTTGGATATGTTATAGTGCTAGTTCTACTGTGTTTGCATACCAAATTTGGGGTTTCTAGCTACAAGTGGCCCCGAGATATGTGGCCCCAAAGTCGGGTCGAAAAATGTCATTCTCTGCTGCAGAAAAGTGCTTGACATTTTGTGACCCGACTTTGGGGCCACATATCTCGGGGCCACTTATAGCTAAAAGCCCCAAATTTGGTATGCAAACATAGTAGTTCTAGCACTACAACCTCTCCAAATTTTATCTCACTAAGTGACCCCGAGATACGTGGACCCAAACTCGGGTCGCAAAATATTTTCGAATTCGGTTGAAATAATTTCAAATGCAGTTGAAATATTTTCAAATCTGGTTGAAATTATTTCAACTGCATTAGAAACTATTTCAACCAGATTTGAAAATATTTCAACTGCATTAGAAACTATTTCAACTGCATTAGAAACTATTTCAACTGCATTAGAAACTATTTCAACCAGATTTGAAAATATTTCATCTGCATTAGAAACTATTTCAACTGCATTAGAAACTATTTCAACTGCATTAGAAACTATTTCTATCAGCAAGTAACCCCGAGATACGTGGACCCAAAGTCGGGTCGCAAAATATTTTCGAATTCGGTTGAAATAATTTCAAATGCAGTTGAAAAAATTTCAAATGCAGTTGAAAAAATTTCAAATGCAGTTGAAAAAATTTCAAATGCAGTTGAAAAAATTTCAAATGCAGTTGAAAAAATTTCAAATGCAGTTGAAAAAATTTCAAATGCAGTTGAAAAAATTTCAAATGCAGTTGAAAAAATTTCAAATGCAGTTGAAAAAATGTCAAATGCAGTTGAAAAAATTTCAAATGCAGTTGAAAAAATTTCAAATCATGTTGATACTATTTCAAGTGGATTTGAAAATATTTAGCGACCCGACTTTGAAAAAAAAAAATGAAATTGATTCTAACAGTCTGCAGAAGATCTGCAAAAAAAAAAGAAGTGAAATGGCTGTTAATAGTCTACAGGAGATCTGCTATTAAATTATATATTTTTTTTCTATTCTGTTCTTTATTTGAAAATATTTCAACTGCATTAGAAACTATTTCAACCAGATTTGAAAATATTTCATCTGCATTAGAAACTATTTCAACTGCATTAGAAACTATTTCAACTGCATTAGAAACTATTTCAACTGCATTAGAAACTGTTTCAAATCTGGTTGAAATAGTTTCTAATGCAGTTGAAATAATTTCAAATCCAGTAGAAATATTTTTAAATTCGGTTGAAATATTTTTAAATCCGGTTGAAATAATTTCAAATGCGACTGATTTTTCGAATTCGGTCAAAAATGAAACAAAATCCGAAAACGAATTTAACGAATCTAACTAAACAAAATGAATTAATTAACGAATTAAAACGAAACAAAACAATTTTTTTATTTTTGCACGTCTAACACGGATGTCGATCGCAAGGCAAGTACATATGCTGTATGTCATTGTCCACTTGCCACATCACCTGCCACAAGTTGTGTATTGTTCACTTGCCACAAGTGCCACGACACCTGCCACGAGTGGCACGACACCTGCCACGAGTGGCACGTGACCGGCCACGCGTGCCACATGACCGGCCACGCGTGCCACATGACCGGCCACGCGTGCCACATGACCGGCCACGTGACCAAGTTGTGGATAGTCCACTTGCCACGTCACCTGCCACAAGTTGTGGGGTTCCTAGCACCAAGTGACCCCAAGATAGGGGCGATATGTCAAGTACTTTTCTGCAGCAGAGAATTACATTTTGTGACCCGACTTTGGGGCCACGTATCTCGGGGCCACTTGTAGCTAGAAACCCCAAATTTGGTATGCAAACACAGTAGAACTAGCACTACAACTACAGACTATTAGTATCTATTTCGTTTTCTCACCAGATCTCCTGCAGACTATTAGCATCTATTTCTTTTTTTGCAGATCTTCTGCAGACTGTTAGAATCAATTTCATTTTTTTTTCAAATTCGGATGGCAAAATATTCTCGAATCCGCTTGAAATAGTATCAACATGATTCGAAATTATTTCAACTGCATTTGAAATTATTTCAACCGCATTTGAAACTATTTCAACCGGATTCGAAAATATTTTGCGACTTTGGGTCCACGTATCTCGGGGTTACTTGGTGATAGAAACCCCAAATTTGGAGAGGTTATAGTGCTAGTTCTACTGGTTTCTAGCTTTAAGTGGCTCCGAGATACGTGGCCTCAAAGTCGGGTCACAAAATGTAATTCTCTGCTGTAGAAAAGTACTTGACATATGCCCCATATCTGGGGGTCACTTGGTGCTAGGAACCCCATAACTTGTGGCAGGTGACATGGCAAGTGGACAATTCACAACTTGGTCACGGGGCAGGTCACGTGGCACTTGTGGTCGGTCACGTGGTACTCGTGGCAGGTCATGTGGCAATCGTGGCAGGTGTCTTGGCACTTGTGGCAGGTGTTGTGGCAAGTGGACAATGACATACAGCATATGTACTTGCCTTGCGACCGACATCCGTGACAGCCATTTCACATCTTTTTTTTTTTATGTGACAGATGTGTATAATAAATAACCATCTTCCAAAATTTATAATTCAAATAGAAAAGATTAGAACAGAATAAAAAAACATATATAATTTAATAGCAGATCTCCTGTAGACTATTAACAGCCATTTCACTTCTTTTTTTTTTTTGCAGATCTTCTGCAGACTGTTAGAATCAATTTCATTTTTTTTTTTCAAAGTCGGGTCGCAAAATATTTTCGAATCCGCTTGAAATAGTATCAACATGATTTGAAATTATTTCACCTGCATTTGAAATGATTTCAACCGCATTTGAAACTATTTCAACCGAATTCGAAAATATTTTGTGACCCGACTTTGGGTCCACGTATCTCGGGGTTACTTGGTGATAGAAATAGTTTCTAATGCAGATGAAATATTTTCAAATCTGGTTGAAATAGTTTCTAATGCAGATGAAATATTTTCAAATCTGGTTGAAATAGTTTCTAATGCAGTTGAAATAATTTCAACCAGATTTGAAAATATTTCAACTGCATTTGAAATTTTTTCAACCGAATTCGAAAATATTTTGCGACCCGACTTTGGGTCCACGTATCTCGGGGTTACTTGGTGATAGAAACACCAAATTTAGATATGTAGTAGTGCTAGTTCTACTGAGTTTGCATACCAAATTTGGGGTTTCTAGCTACAAGTGGCCCCGAGATACGTGGCCCCAAAGTCGGGTCGCAAAATGTCAAGCACTTTTCTGCAGCAGAGAAGAACATTTTTCGACCCGACTTTGGGGCCACATATCTCGGGGCCACTTGTAGCTAGAAACCCCAAACTCAGTAGAACTAGCACTACTACATATCCAAATTTGGTGTTTCTATCACCAAGTAACCCCGAGATACGTGGACCCAAAGTCGGGTCGCAAAATATTTTCGAATTCGAAAATCGGTCGAAAACTAAACGAAATCCGAAAACGAATTTAACAAATGTAACGAATCTAACTAAACGAAATTAATTAATTAACGAATTAAAACGAAACTAAACGAAACAAATTTTTTTCCTTTTGCACATGTCTAATCCCAATCATAAATTTATTGCGACATCTGCTAATTTCAGTCTAAGGTCCAGAGGGTTCTCGCATATGCCAGTGAGCGAAGTTCCTAAAGCATTTACAGTAGGCCGCATACATGCCTCCCCCCTCCTCTTTCTTTCTTTTCCTAACCTGCTTCT
Organism: Lithobates sylvaticus; assembly: GCA_028564925.1. Lineage (NCBI taxonomy): Eukaryota > Metazoa > Chordata > Amphibia > Anura > Ranidae > Lithobates > Lithobates sylvaticus. The sequence goes on from CM053026.1 coordinate 137,104,308, forward strand.
TAACTCAACCTTATTCTCTCTTTCCTTTATCCTCTCATTGTCAAGACAAACTGTCTGCCCTTATGGGATCTCCAGGGTTGCATGGCCGCCCCGAGAAGCGCACCTTTTTTATTTCCATCCTTTTCATTATGGGCTGGTTCACACCACAATAATGTACTCCAAATCCATTCTAGATGCATTTCTGCATGCACGTTTTTAACACATTTTTTATGTGTTTTTGATGCATTCCTTCTGGATGCATTCCATGCTTTTTTTCTTAATTTTTCCTGTTTTTTTCACCGTACTGGGGTCCGGTGTGTTTTTGATGCGTTCCAGTGCATTCCGTTGCTTTTTACCACGTTCCAGTACAGTCCAGTGCAGGAAAAATGCAGCATGATCTACTTTTTTTTCTGTAACTGGAATGCCCTGGAACCGACCGCCTGGTGTGAATTATGCCATTGGAAACCATTTTTACTTACTGTCCATGCATTTTTGATGCAGAAAAAAATTAACTGGACTGCATGTGGTGTGAACTGGCCCTATATCCATTTATTATAATTTTGTCCTACAGGAAATAAATTCCTTCACCAGTCTCTAGTGTGCAGGATGGGGATTGGCATCACCATGTTTGTTCACATGTGATTTTCGGAACACTGAAATTATGGGATTTTCTTATACTCTCACTTTTAGTAATAGTAAGCAGGACAAATAGAGTAGGTGAAACTCAGCGGGAAGAGGAAACAATAAATTATAAATAAATACCTGACATGTGTTCTAATCCATCTCCACAAATGTTTTGCCTTTAGCTATGCTTTTAAGTATAACTAAAGGCAAAAAATGTTTTCGTTTTGGAGAGAGTGCAGAGGGATTAGAATGGTTTTGGTTATTATAATCATTGAAAGTGAAAGTAAAAAAAAAATCTCCAAATTTGTGTTGTCCCCAGAAAAGTAATAGAGGGAAAATCTTCCAATGGGGACACTAGTTCTGGTGACCTGGGGGTCCCCAAGGAATTCCCTTAATTTTCAGGGATTTCCTCTCACTTCCTGTTTGGCAATGGGACAGAAAGTAAAGGGAAATCTCTGCAATGGGACACAGATGGCGAAAAAAAATCTGACAGGTGTTATAACCCTCCCTTACTCTATCCAAAATGAATAAAAAAGTTTTGCCTATTGTTCTACTTTAAGTGCTGCAGCCTTCATTAAATGTAATTCTTATATTTACCACAAAATTGCAATATTTCCCATCTAATTCTTAGCCTTCTCATTATAGGATAACATCCCTGAATTAAATGAAAGTTTTCTCTTGAACATTACTGATGTCCAGTTTGTGAACTCTTCTGTATCAAGTGGATTGCCAATGATCAAAAGGACTGGAGAAGAAATCTGTGAAATAATAATCCTGGAGAATGATGATCCTAGAGGTGTATTCCAGTTTAACGTTACCAAGGTGGGAGCATAATGGCTGATATACAGTATAACACTGGAGGAATGTCTATAATAACTTGCCCCTATGCTGCCCATGTAAACAAGGCCTTAAAGTGAATGTAAACCCGAAAAAAAAATAAGCTGTGCCCAGTCTTGCCACAAAGAGTTAATCCAGCTCTGAGCAATCCTCATATCTTTTTTCAGTGAAATAAAATGGACAAACTGTGAAAACTTTGTCCGTTCTTCCCCCTTGCTGTGATTGACAGGTGATTTATATATCTCGTGCACTAGCCTAAGACATGCATTATTTTTTAATTCCCACCCCCACTCCTTTCTTCCGTAGCTCTGCAAGGATTGGCTGTTCCACACCTCAGCATGATTTGACATGCTGAAGACATGTGGGGACTTTTCTGGGTTTTGACTGGATGTTAGTGATCATAGCAGAAGTTCAGTGTAAGAAATACACAGGAGAAAATGCATGTTGATAAGGGGAGTGTAGAGGTGGGCGGGGAGTCTACTGACATCACGACTCCACCCACTGAGCCCTGGAACACAGACCCACCCACAAAATATGCAGTTTTTCGGGTCTCATAGCAGAGAGAGGGGAGACATTTGACAGATAAGTATACATGCAGGAGGCATGTATATCCTTCTAGATAACCAATATTGCAGTAGTTTAGAAAGGATGAGAGTGGGTTTACATCCACTTTAAGCAGTCTATACAATATGTAATTTTCTTTCCTTCCACCATGGTTTTTCCCAGGAAAGAAAATGGTTCAATTCCTCAACACAGTCAGTGTTAAAGGGGGAATCTTTCCTGACACACTTTTGTGTTATGCCTGCGGGGAGCATGGGGAGCCTTCCCTGCTGGCAGGACAAAATGATTAGTGTTTTACCACTTAAGGACCAAGCCTCTTTTTGAGATTTGGTGTTTTTTTTGCTTGAAAATTACTTAGAACCCCCAAACCTTATTTATTTTTTTCTAACACCCTAGAGAATGAAACGGTGGTCGTTGCAATACTTTCTGTCACACCATATATGCGCAGCGGTCTTTCAAGCACACTTTTTTTTTTAAAATACACTTTTTTAATAAAAAAAATTTTTTTTTTAAAAATACACTTTTTTAATAAAAAAAAGACAACAGTAAAGTTAGCCCAATTTTTGTTTTATATTGTGAAAGATAATGTTACACCTGCTCGTGGAATGGCGACAAACTTTTACCCTTAAAAATCTTGCTGAACTCATATTTTAACTTTTATGATAATTTTTTGTACGCTAATAAATTTTATTAATACATTACAATATCTTTCTTTGAATATTTGTCTAAACCATTTGCTGACTAAAAACCCCACCCTTTTGGGGGAACCTTTCTATATCATATTATCCGGGGGGAGCAGCTACCATACCTCTCTCTACGGATCTTTCCTTTGCTACAATGTTAGAACCTTTAGCAGTAAGAAGCTGTATTGAATTCAAGCTGCTCTCTACGGATCTTTCCTTTGCTACAATGTTAGAACCTTTAGCAGTAAGAAGCTGTATTGAATTCAAGCTGCTCTTTCAGAGTTTTCTAACTCTATGAACTCAATAGAAACAAAACCCTGAAGGGAGGAGGGAGGCGAAAAGTATTACTGTGGAGCAATCCGGTTGATCTCCAGCTAGCCCTTTGAAAACAATTGTATGCAGAGAACTTTCTGAATGGCAGTGCAAAACAACCTAAATCAATTGATTATGAATAAACAAAGAGGCTAATCTTCCTGTGTTAAACAGAATGCAGCTGGAATCACCAGGATCACTGACCTAAAGATGTTGTCCTCAGTAGAACTACAAGTAAAAGCAGGTTGATAGAAGGTAGCGATGTCTGTATATAGTGTCTATGAGGTTTGGCCTTGATTTTTGGCACTAAGGATGATAGATGGTGGAGGATGCAATGGTGTCTATATACAGTGTCTATAAGGATAGGCTATTGCCCGCTCACCACACTGGAACAAGTAATGATGATGATGATGCCTGTATCTCAGGAATGTGCTCAGGGGATGGTGTCCAGCCTCCACCGCACCGCACTACGGCTCACCCGGATCTGATATCACTGCAGGATAAATGGAACAGGAGCAACCTTCAGGTCGCTGCCGAACAGCCAAGGGGTGCTGCCCTGAGCACCCCTCAGGGGTGCTCTGCTGGATGGTTCTGCTGGTGCAGGCCACGACTCAGCTGCAGCACACACCGTGACAGAATCCCTGCACACAGATCCACGCCGGGGTCCCAAAAGAGCTCGCTAGGCCTCAGACAGTTCCTTTTATAGCCACTCCCAGCAGTCTGTTCTTCCCCAACAGCCACCTGGTAATTGTAGTTCTTGATGATTCAGCTAGAGGGCAAATCCCATCCATTGTGACTACATGTGCCAATATGCTTTGCTCTGCCTTGTCTCTGTATCAAGGAGTTAACAGGTCAGCGCCAAACTCAGCAGTAGAGGAAACCAGCTTCCCCGCAGCAAAGCCACATAGTGTCTCCTGACTGCAGGAATATATATATATATATATATATATATATATGCATCCAGCTCATGGCTACACAACTATATATATCAGACCAAAGTGAGAAACAAATGAGGAAAGAGGGACTTTGTTCCTAATCAGGGATAATCCCTCAAAATCAGGGACAGTTAGGAGCTATAAAGACGCATTATCTGGGAATATTATTTAATATATAAATATATCATTGGTAACAATGTCTACATTCAGCACTAAGGGAGCTCGGTGTGTCAGTTTGACTCTCAGATGTAGGGAGAACAGTTGCCTAGAGTTTTGGATTGGGGCCCTTCTATTTGCAATCCCCTACCATCCCTGTTCTGATAGAACTTTTTTGGTGCCAATAATATACTTATATTTGACATTATTTTTCTTGTAAACACTGTGCTAAGTGATCCTACTGTGAATACTCATTTGTTTCCCTATGTACGCATGTCATGAATGATTGGCCCTTTGAACTTATAAAATCAAGTTAACCACTTAAGGACCGCCTCCTGCACATTTACGTCGGCAGAATGGCACGGCTGGGCACAAGCACGTACAGGTACGTTGCTCTTTAAGAGCCCAGCCGTGGGTCGCACGCGCACCGCCGGCACCACGCTCGCGGCCCAGTCCTGAGCTCCGTGACCGAGGCCGCGGGACCCGCGGACCCGATCGGCGCCGGTGTCCCGCGATCGGGTCACAGAGCTGAAGAGCGGGGAGAGGTATGTGTAAACAAACCTCTCCCTGTGCTTCCTAGTGAGGCTGTCACTGATCGTCTGTTCCCTGTCATAGGGAAAGACGATCAGTGATGTCACACGCCAAGCCACGCCCCCTTACAGTAAAAAAAAACACATAGGTCACACTTAACCCCTACACTGCCCCCTAGTGGTTAACCCCTTCACCGCCAGTGACATTTTTACAGTAATCAATGCATTTTTAATCGCACTGATCGCTGTATTAATGCCAATGGTCCCAAAAATGTGTCAAAATTGTCCAAAATTGTCCAACGTGTCCGCCATAATGTCGCAGTCACACTAAAAATTGCTGATCGCCGCCATTACTAGTAAAAAAAAAAATTATTTAATAAAAATGCCATAAAACGATCCCCTATTTTGTAGACACTATAACTTTTGCGCAAACCAATCAATAAACGCTTATTGTGATTTTTTTTACCAAAAATATGTAGTAGAGAATACGTATCGGCCTAAAATGAGGAAAAAAAATGTTTATTTATATATTTTTTGGGGATATTTATTATAGGAAAAAATTTTTTTTTCCAAATTGTCGCTCTATTTTTGTTTATAGCGCAAAAAATAAAAACCGCAGAGGTGATAAAATACCACCAAAAGAAAGCTCTATTTGTGGGAAAAAAAGCAAATTTTGTTTGGGAGCCACGTCGCACGGCCACACAATTGTCAGTCAAAGCGACGCAGTGCCGAATCGCAAAAAGGGGCCTGGTCCTTTAGCTGCAAATTGGTCCGGGGCTTAAGTGGTTAAGGAGCAGATGAAATGCTAAAAGCTCCCTGTCCCATTTTCTCTTAGTAGAACTGTTTAACATCGTAAAATATTCTTACTGTTGTTTTTGTACTATAAACATGAGGTTATGTGTTTTCCAGACTGTAAATGGAGCTGTGCTGGCTTATGAAGTTCCACCTCCACAGAATGTACTCAGGCTTCCTGTTGTCAGACAAGCTGGAAACTTTGGCATTGTCACTGTTTACTGGGAAGCTCTGCCAATCACTGCAAGTCGTGATGACTTCACGCCTTCTTCGGGGAATCTCTCATTTTCTGATGGACAGGTCTGAACAACTGTTATACATACACTACTATAAGAGTGCTGAAACAGCACCCTCCTCAGCACTTGCTTTTCTCCAGTTTTCTCCAGTTTAAAAATTGTTATATTTAAATTATTATCAGACATTCAACTAGCTGTTAAATGTGCAATATAAAAAACAAAAGTGACATGTTTTATAGACAAAAGTAAAACAAAATAATACTCTATATAACCCATAGGACTATATGAAAGCTCACCATACATACACAGTACAATCTGTTGTACAACCTTTGGACAATCAACTCAGTATATAAAAATATTAGTAGTATTTTGCATGTGAAGAAAGGGTTAACTGAGCTTATGGTTATTTTATGGGGCTGATGAAGTGTTAAAGCAACATTTCTCAACTTTTTTTCAGTAAAGTATACAAAATCGTGAAGCACCCAAGTATAAAATGTAAGAAACCTAAATGTTACTTATCAGCTGGAAACCTGAGCCTAGGATGATGCACACAACCACCTTGATGAAGTTAAGTTCACATCAAAAGCCCACCTTCACATCAGAGGTTCCCTTATCACATCAGAGGTCCCCTTATCACATCAGAATCTCTACTGTAGATCAGAGGTCCCCCATCACAGCATAGCCCCACCTTTACATCAGAGGCCTCCCATCACATCAGAGGTTCCCCATCACATCAGAGGTTCCCCACCACATCAGAAGCCCCAGTACATCAGAAGCCCCCTCATCACATCAGAATTTCAAGATCATATCCAAGATCCCCCATCACATCAGAGCCCCCCAATATAGCAGAGGCCTCTCTATTTATGAGATCCCCTCATCACATCAAAGTCACCCCTATAGATCAAAGGCCCCCATCACACAGCCCCCCAATCACACAGCCTCCCAGTGACAGAGCCCCCTCTTTACATTAGAACCCTAATTTTTGGCTCCAGCAGCACAACAAAAGGTGGAAGGTGGAAGGTGGGAGGTGGAGAAGGACTGGAAGATATGGACTTCCGTCTTCTCCTGAGTTACTGAGACCTGCCCTGGATCATGCATTGCTATAATGCGGGTGAGCCAGCTTCACCATAGCCACAAATGACATCATGTACTTTGGCCCTAGAACATTAGTGGTTGTTATGGTGCTGACAGCTAGCCTACCCCCACCATGGAAACTTATACCGCTGGTTCAGGACAAACTGGGTCTCATGCACCCAGATTGAAAAACAATGTATTAGAGTAGCAATAAGTAGTAAGAATAGTGCCGCGTACACACGACCAAACTTTTCAACAGCAAAGGTCTGACGGAACGAATCCATCGGACAATTCGATCGTGTGTGGGCGCTATCTGACCTTTGCTGTCCAAAAATCTGAAGGACTTCAGAAATAGGACATGTTTCAAATTTTTGTCCGGAACTCCGGCGGACCCAGTTCCTATAGAAAAATCCGTTCGTGTGTATGCTAGTCCGACGGACAAAAACCGACGCTAGGGCAGCTATTGGCTACTGGCTATGAACTTCCTTGTTCTAGTCCGGTCGTACATGATCACGTTCAAATACGTTGGACTTTGGTGTGATTGTGTGTGGCCAAGTCCGTTCATTCAGAAAGTCCGTCGGAACTCCGCCGAAAGTCTGTCGGGAAGACCGTCGGACCTAGTCCGTCGAAAAATGTGTACGCGGCATAGGTTTTAGTAGGGAGCACAAGGGTGGTTAGAATGAAAATCTATTTATTTTTTTGGCACTGAAAAGCCATTTGCCCTAATGTGCTGCATCAGGTTTTTATTACCACAACCTATTTAAACAAAGAAAGCCAATAGACGCACAAATTGCATAAACATGTAAATTACAGTAGTAGACTGCAGGTGACTGTGTTAAGACACTTGTTGTCCACTAGAGGGAAGCAGAACCCACATAACGTGAAAAGCTTTAAATGTGTAGTTGATGTTATTTAGAATATGTGAAGAGTCACAAGGATACAGATTACACATGACTATTCGCCTGCTACATAGAGTAGATCATAATGTGATGATTTTGATTGACGTCTTTGTTTTTGTTTTTATCTGTCAGACCGTCTTTTTCCATATAAATAATGCATATTTTGTTTTTCTTTAGTCCGCAGGAGTAATAGAAATTGTAATAGTGGATGATACTTTTGTGGAGTATCTAGAAACATTTAATGTTTCTCTAAAGCGAGTGACAAATAATGCCAATCTAGGAAATAAAATCACCATTGTGGTCAACATTCCACCAAATGATTCTCCTATTGGATTGTTTGGGTTTGAAACCATTAGGGTAAGCATGTCACAGATTTGCCCTATGTGTGTAAGTGTAATATAGATTTCCAACTGATGAGATGGATCTACATGCAAGATGATGGTAAACTTATGTGCGCAGATGAAGGCAATGTTATTTATAATAATAAAAGACTAAAATAAATAAATAAATACAATTATTTTACTATATTATGATACCACTTTCAACACAAGTTCGAGGACAAGGGATTTACTCCTCAAATTACTCCTCAAAAGAGATTACTCTATTTTTAAATGTGGAATCAGCCCCTTGTCTTTTTGTACTCATGATGGAAGTGATGTGAGTAAAATGCATTAAAATCAGCATTCAGACCCCCCATAACCACTGGGCCAGGGTTGTGGGGAAGAAGCTCTTGCCGTCATCCACATTAGACAAAGTACTTTTGCCATGGGGAGGTACCCATGACTCGAAAAGCCCCACACCCACAGATCTGCCATAACCACAGGGCAAGGATTGTGGGGAAGCAACTCTGGCCGTCATCATCATAAGACAAGGTGCTTTGACAGGGGGTCATCCATGACAAGGTACAGGCCTATGTGAGGGCATGTGGCCTAGTATGGTTCAGGAAAGGGGAAAGATGCATGCTCACCCCCTTCCTTTCCTGGCCAGGCTGCATGCTCAGAAAAGGGTCTGGTAAGGATTTTGGGAGGGGCCCCATGCTTTTTTACTTGTTTTTTTGTCTGGGGTCCCCCCTAAAATCCATACCAGATCGGAAGGGTCTGGTATAAATTGTGGGGTGGGCCCCTTGCTGTTGTTTACATTGACCTGTAAGCCAGGAATCCCCAGCTAACAGCTGAATGTTTCAGGCAAGGGTTAGTCACTGGATGTTAGAAAGCTGGCAGGTGGCGGCTTCCTAACACCCAGTAGCCTTGAGCAGGAAGATATCACATTTAGCGGTGGTACTAATACTAAATGTTTCACTTCACACAGCAGCTGGAGGTTCACTCAGCCAAACACCCATTCATTTGGCCATTCGCACAGGAAACTCTATAAACTGCATACACAATACAGAGGTATCCATCATATTATTTCCCCTTCAGGTCAAATGTTCCTAGTCTAAAGTGTTGGGCTATTTTCTCTATTGTTGTATGTTCTTTCATTTTTCTGGTCGAATGTTCTGGCTATTTTCTCTTAAGATCAAAGGATAAGAGAATTTTAGTACATCCACCTGGTGACATGCAGCAGATGGAAACTAGGATATGTGACAGTGCTAGCTACAACAGTTCACACGTAGAAGATTCCTGTGATATGAAGATTTTGTAGTATGTGTATGTATGGATGTGAGTTGGGGACCTTAGACTGTAAGCTCCTTGAGGGCAGAGACTGCTTGAAATGTACAATATACAGTGCCTTAAAAAAGTATTCATATCCCTTAAAATTTTCCACATGTTGTCATGTTACAACCAAAAATGTATTTTATTGGGATTTTATGTGATAGACCAACAGTGGAAGGAAACTGATAAATGTTTTAACATTTAGTTTTATAAATAAATATCTGAAAAGTGTGGTGTGCTCAGTCCCTTTAAAAGTGTATTTAAAAGTGTATTCAGTCCCTTTTACTCTGATACCCCTAACTAAAATCCAGTGGAACCAATTGCCTTCAGAAGTCACTTAAAGTGGAGTTCCACCCACTTTTACAACTTTATCTTAAAGGAATGACAACCCCTCGACCACTCGATTTTGAATATTTTTTTTTCCTTACTTAGCCTGAAGGCTTCACTGCTGGTATCCCTTAGTTGAAATGGTGGTGCCTGCACCCGATCCGATGGACGGATCGACCTCGGGGGGCCAACAACGCGGGCTCCCTGGACAGGTAGGTGTCCTTATTAAAAGTAAGCAGCTGCAGTGTTTGCAGCTGCTGACTTTAAAAAAAAAAATTTGCAGCTGGAACTCTGCTTTAATTAGTAAATAGCGTCCACCTTTGTGTAATTTAATTTCAGTAGAAAAATACAGCTGTTCTGCGAAGCCCTCAGAGGTTGATTGGAGAACCTTAGTGAACAAGCAGCATCATGAAGGCCAATAAACACACCAGACAGGTCAGGGATAAAGTTATGGAGAAATGTAAAGCAGGGTTAGATTAAAAAAAAATATCCCAAGCTTTGAACATCTCAGGGAGCACTGTTCACTGTATTTACAACGTTCCTGTCCCTGCTGAAGAAAAGCATCCCCACAACATAATGCTGCCACCACCATGTTACATGGTGGGGATGGTGTGTTCAGGCTGACGTGCAGTGTTAGTTTTCCTTTTAGGCCAAAAAAGTTAAATTCTGGTCTCATCTGACCAAAGCACCTTCTTCCACATGTTTGCTGTTTCCCCCACATGCCTTCTCGCAAACTGCAAACAGGGCTTCTTATGGCTTTCTTTCAACAATGGCTTTCGTCTTGCCACTCTTCCATAAAGACCAGATTTGTGGAGTGCACGACTAATAGTGGTCCTGTGGACAGATACTCCCACCTGAGCTGTGGATCTCTATAACTCCACCAGAGTTACCATGGTTCTCTTGGCTGCTTCTCTGATTAATGGTCTCCTTACCTGGTCTGTCAGTTTAGGTGGACGGCCATGTATTGCTAGTTTTGCAGTTGTGCCATACTCTTTCCATTTTCAGATGGTTGATTGAACAGTGCCCCGTGAGATGTTCAAAGTTTGGGATATTTTTATAACCTAACCCTGCTTTAAACTTCTTCACAACTTTATCCCTGACCTGTTTGGTGTGTTCCTAGGCCTTTATGATGCTGTTTGTTCACTAACGTTCTCTAAAAAAACTCTGAGGGCTTCACAGAACAGCTGTATTTATACGGAGATTAAATTACACACAGATGGACTCTGTTTTATGTGACTTCTGAAGGCAATTGGTTCCACTAGATTTAAGTTAGAGTATCAGAGTAAAGAGCGCTGAATACAAATGCACGCCACACTTTTCAGATATTTATTTGTAAAAAATGTTGAAAATCATTTATCCTTTTCCTTCTACTTCACAATTATGTGCCACTTTGTGTATCACATAAAATCCCAATAAAATACATTTATGTTTTTGGTTGTAACATGACAAAATGTGGAAAATTTTGAGGGGTATGAATACTTTTTTAAGGCACTGTATATGTAAAAAGCTGTGTAAATTGTCGATGCTCTAATAAATAAATACGACAAAAGTGCTAATAATTTAGCCACCCTACTGCCTAATTAATGCATAATGTTAGTAAATTAAACAGTGCTTGCTCCTCCTAGTTGTTATTGTGTTCTAATAATTAATAACCTGGGAATTAAGGGTATGACCTGATACTAAATATTAAAGGAGTGGATCCTTATACCAACTAAATAGTTGTGTACCAATACATTAAATTGAATAATAGGTGACAATATTACATCATATATTACAATACATAACTTGATAAACAAATGTTAAAAATGAATAAATAATAAAATGACAACAGTGCAACATATTTAAAGTACATATGGTGATATAGTGCAAATAGTCCTTTTCCTTTTCTATGTGCCAAAAAGTGCTATAGTGCTCCAAGTCCCAATACTGTAGTGATCCACCTCTTGGGGGGTACGGTATTGTAAATTCGAGACTCACTGAATGGATTGGACCCTTTTGCCTTATAGCAAACAGAGTCAGTCGTGCCTGAAGGGCTTTTTATGTGACCTGACCCAGTACCATGGACTCTGGTTGCTTCCGGTGTCTCCTCTGGGCTAGAAATCCTCTGGCTTTGGCTCTGGGGCTCCAGGAGTGGACAATGTACAACTCGTGTTGAAGAAAAGACAGAGAGCTCCTCATAAAGTACTAAACCTTCAGTTTATTGGTAAAAAACAAACTAAAAAACAGCTTGCATTATAATAAGATCAACGCCACTATTGCAATCATCGGTCCGTTTAGTCGGTGGAGACAGTGCAGGTGGTTCCGCTATCAGCATGCGTTCCACTCTCCTTTTGAAAAAGTCGCACCCCTATGATGAAACGTGTCAAGCTGACTCTCTTCTGTACGTCACTTCTGGCCAGGAAGGTGGAATGCACGCTGAATGCAGAACCACCTGCACTGTCCCCACCGACTAAATGGCCCGATGATTACAATAGTGGCATTGGTTTTATTATGATGCAAGCTGTTTTTTAGCTTGTTTTTTTTACCAATAAACCGAAGGATTTTTACTCTATGAGGATCTCTCTGTCTTTTCTTCAACACAGGTTGTACATTGTCCACTCCTGGAGCCCCAGAGCCATGGCCAGAGGATTTCTAGCGCAGAGGAGACACCGGAAGCAACCAGAGTCCATTGTACTGGGTCAGGTCCCCTAAAAAGACCTACAGGCACGATTGACTCTGTTGCTATAAGGCAGGACTCTCCAAACTATGGTCCTCCTGCTGTTGCGGAACTACAAGTCCCATGAAGCATTGAAAAACTCTGACATTTACAGACATGATTAGGCATGATGGGAATTGTAGTTCCTGAACAACATAGTTTAGAGACCCTTGCTATAAGGCAAAAGGGTCTAACCCATTCGGTGAGTTACAAATTTACACTACCCCCAAGAGGTGGATCACCACAGTATTGGGACTAGGAGCACTATAGTAATTTTTGGCACAACGAAAGGACTATTTACACTTTATCACTGTATGCACTTTCAATATGTTGTACTATTGTCACTTTAATATTTATTAATTTTTAACATTTTTTTTATCAATTTATGCACTGTAATATATGATGTAATACTGTCACCTATTATTCAATTGAATCTATTGGTACACAACTATTTAGTTGGTATAAGGATCCACTCCTTTAATATTTAGTATCAGGTCATACCCTTAATTCCCAGGTTATTAATTATTAGAACACAATAACAACTAGGAGGAGAAAGCACTGTTTAATTAACTTTCATTCATTTACCCTACCTTGTGGGGAACATTTTGGACAGCAGTGGCCCATACATACAGGTTAATTGAATCCCAAGGTGCGTATCACCAAACAGTGAATAATGTTAGCATTCTATGCAGAATGACTTCACTTAATTTGACAATAAGTAGTGATATTTTGTATTTACTGCTGAATCAGTTTTAAATGTGATCACATTACATCACTGATTTTTTAGGTGCTCATTTCTGAACCTCAAAGAATCGGTGACCCAGCTGGAGAGGTGACTCTAACAGTGGTGCGGAGTCAAGGTGGTCGGGGTGCAGTGAAAATTATCTGGATAGTGGAGGAAGCTGGACAATATGACCTAAGCCCACTAAATGGAACCCTGAACTTTAATGAGGTACAGAAAGCAATGTGAAATCCTTTTAATGTAAGATATATTTGCAATAAAGCCTTTATGCACTTTATAATCTGCAGACAAATTATTTCAGCTGAATGAATAGAAAAAGCTTTAACAAAAACAAAAAAAAAACAATTTCCATAGTATGAATTGTCTTATTAGGTGATTATATGGGTTCTTTCTTGTGCAGTGCTATTGGAGTGGCTTATATAACAAATCTGGCATTCAAATTATAAAGGATAACTATTATCATACAGTTGTTTGCCATGTACCAAACTTATGTAACAAGTCACACTGTGACAGTATATTATTGATCGGGACTTAGGATAGCCAGATATGTATTTTATTTATGGCTGTCCCACTTTCTGCTAAACATGTACATAGGATAGACTTATAATTTATTCTTTAGTTCAATTCCAAGAATTTTGTAGACCTTTGTTATTAATAAATATTTTGAAAGTTCTTGCAATGATCACCTATTCCACATGGAATATCTTATGTGGCTGCTAGTATTTATAGGGTGCCTTTAGAAAATGTATGTCTGAAATGACTGTGGTTTGTCCTTAAAGAGTATGGGTGCAGTCATCTGGCTTACCTAAATAAATCTATATGGGACTTAAACAGACTAAACCTGTGGTATTTTGGCCCATTTGATTTAGGAATGTTGCAAACCTGTGAAAAAAAGACAGTGGAAATACAAGATGAAGCTTGGTCTAGACCAGGGCTCTCCAAACTTTCTAAAGGGCAAATATACTGTCCTTCAGATATTAGGGGGAGCCAGAAAGTGGCCATTGGGAGTACACAATGTCACAGCATCAGTGGAGGTAAACAATCCCCCATCATTGATGTCACTGGGAGGAATTGTGCCTATTGGTGTGATTGAGGAATTGTGCCTCATCATCTGTGTCCTTGGGAGGAATTGTGCCATACCATTGGTGTCATTGGGCCCCATTGTTGGTGTCGTTGGGAGGAACTGTGCCCCATTGTTGCTGTCATTGGTAGGAATTGTGCCCTATCGTTGGTGTCATTGGGAGAAATTGTGCCCTTCATTGGTGTCAGTGAATGAAATAGTGCCCCAAGAGCCAAATAAAAGCAAGCAAAGGGCTGCATCTCACCCCTGGGCCGCAATTTAGAGACCACTGATCTAGACCTAAGGCAGCCACTGTTGTATCAGTGGCAGGGATTGAAAGTTTGCAAATGTTGCTACAGTGTTTGTGGAGGCTTTCTGTGCCATATGATCTTTGGATAAGTGTCCTTATACACAATAAGAAGTTATTAAGATTCCCAGATTCTGCTCAATGTCCCAAAGAGATCAGTCTTTTACCTATAAAAAGTTTATTTTTATAGGTAAAAATTTTAATTGAAAACCTTTCAAGAGGCATACAAGTTCCTCTCCCCATTCCCATTATATGACATGTAAAAAGCTCTAACAATATACATACTTTGAGCTTTTATAAAACAGTGTGTCTTATTTGCATTTTCAGACCGACACCAGGAAATCGTTTACACTGAAAGCAATTCAAGATGGCCTTCTGGAAGGAATGGAATCATTCAGCATTCAGTTGGTATCAGCCGACTATTCAGTCATCTCTCCTGTAGATGGTAAATGCCATGCTATTCTTTCAAGTTAATAGCAACATGTTGTTCACATGACTCTCATTCTTTTAAGGACTGGCACTCACAAAGGGTTTTGTCTTTGTCACCAGAGCTACCATCATTGGGGTACTGGGAGTGCTCTTAGGGGAATGGGGTACACCACAGGTTAGCTTTCTAACACTGATTGCTAGGACACCCATTGATACACACAAATTAATTGCTAGTTTCTAGATAAATATCAGCAAGAGAAGCTGTCGTGTATACTGACAGTGCTGAACACTTCACTATTGTGCCCATCGGACATGTGGCAGGAGCCTGCTATTGTAAATGCTACTCTCCAGAGTAGTGCCAGCAGCATGAAAGAAGAGATCTTTAGGTCAGTGTGAAGCAATAGACTGGGCATAATAGCATTAGGCTGCTTTCACACTGATGTGCTGCAGTTTACCCACATCATGGGTGCAGTGCAGTGTACCTGTAGCTTTCCTGCAGGTTTGCTGCACTTAGCCATAGACTTCTATTATATCCTGTGGGTTTGGTGCACTTTCTGAAAGGGTTTTACCACCCCCCCAATTTTACGTGTGAACGAGCCCTATGGGTGCCGCTGCTCATTCACAAGTACAGCAGGCACTGGTGCTCCACTGAAAAGCGATGTGAGTGTGTTTGACAGGTGGTGAGGAGGAGATATGTTGCCACCTTCACCACCATTCAAACCAATGATTGCCATGCAATGCATGCGATTGCAACACAGTAGTATGGCAATTAGAGGTTTAAATCAGGTGTGAGGAGATGACACTGTGCAGATGATCTTTGACTTTTCCCATGTTGTTCAGGTAGGTCTCCACTTCTTTTAGGTTGCCTACCCCTGCTGTAAAGAATATACCGAATACATTCACTATCAACAACAAACACATTTGTGCATCATATTTAAATGTGTGAAATACTGATACGTAACTAAAGAGACACAACATTTTTTTTAAAGACTTTATTATTTTTTCATTGAATTTACAACCATTATTTGGCTGCATATTTATAGGCCTCATGCACACAGGACTTTGGCCATCTCTCCAAATCGCCTTTCCATCTTTTTTTCTGCCTCTAAACACCCCCTGCCTGTAAACTCCTCTAAACACCTATATATATGCATGAATACATAGGCTAACATGCAGGGGCCTTTAGAGGCAGAAAAAAAATGTCTGACGCCCCTAACAGCAGCATTAAAAATATCTAGTAATTGGGGTGACCTTCGCGCTATTGTATGAACTAGACCTTAAAAACCCAGATCAAGAATGTGTCAAATGCCTATATAAATAGTGTTATAAATAAATAGTATAAGTAATACAATGAAGTGCCAGCTCAATGGCTGAGTGTGAAAAAAATTCCTAAAATAGCAGCAAAATCTAATGGTGAACACAATCCCACAAGTGAATAAAATAAGTGATGATTTCGCGCTATTGTGCACTAAAACTATATAAATGTGATATAAAACATATATATAAAGATAAACTGCATAAATGCTAGAATCAAATTATAATAGATATTATATATCAAACATGACCTTTATACACCGTACCTAATAAAAATAATATATACCAAACATGACGTGTGTACACCGTACCTAATAGTTAAACATTGAATAAAGTGCCCAATGTGCAATACTAGAAAATCTTAATATGCGGAAATAGTGAAAGCCTAAAAACACAGTAGTCCAATATTTCAATGAGAGATAAGATAATAAAGTGGGGGTATGAAGTATATATAGTCCATATAAAAAATACAGAGCTGAAGTTCATATATAAATCACAAATGGATGGTGCATGGTGCAGTCCATATAATAAAAGATGAAGAGCCCGTCTCTGGATATGAATGAGATGGCTAAAAATATCTAGTTTGTGTGAGGCCTTATGGAGGGTCCTGTATGGACAGTTAGCAACCCTGACATGGTCCACAAAGTGAATCCATATAATTATTAAGTTGCCAAAAATGTTTCCCATATATCCACTAAATATTAAAATTCACTCAAATATGATTTTGCACTTCTCAAGTGGTGAATCACTCATGGAAACACAGGATAGAGAAGATGTGCTATGCAGCTTATATAAATAATCCATAGACGGTATTGTTGAATATATCTCATAAACTCCTATTTTATTCACAGTAGAAAATAGAAAATATTTCAAAAGTTTACACTGACAAAATGTAATTTAAAAAAAAAAAAATAAGTTAATTTTGTAATTGATGGCAGCAACATGTCTCAAAAAAAAAAGTTGGAACATGGCAACAAAAATATGGGTTTATGAGATTTTCAAATCATTGCATTCGGTTTTTATGTAGATTTTATACATCGTTCCAACTTTTTTAAAATTGGGGTTGTACATTAGGTTGACAGTATATTTCTGACTTCTGTCTTATTGCCTTACAGGTACAGCCACTGTTGTTATTGCTGGGGATGTAGGAGCATCTGGTATAGTTGGAATAGCCCCATCATCCCTTAATGTTCTCATTGGTGAGCCCTCTGGGAACTATAATGGCACAGCGCATATCAGGTATATGAATCTGTGTAATCTATATCATTTGTTTAGAGCTTCTTAATCCAGTAATTATAGTACATATATTATCATTTACTAATCACAAATCGGCCGTTATGAAATATGGTAAAGTACAATGTGCTAAATTCTGTCTGTAGCAACCAATAGAACCATCTTTCAAAATTTGAATTGCTGTTTAAACTTCTTTTTCAATAAGCCTGAGTATTCCCACCTTCATAGATATGTTGTGACTCTCTTTGAGCATAGAGAAATAATAATCTCTGGTACATGTCTGTCTAGAACATAACAATGTATGTGTTTAAAGGTTAACTGACACCTCATAAAAGTGAAGTTTATTGTTCTAGAAAGGGCTCTAAATATAGCTTCGTGTACAGTTTACTGTACAGAAAACACTCTGTACATTTAGAATTATTCCCTGTCTATAAACACAGCCTGAAACAGATGACCATGTCTTCTAAACAATGACAAAGTATGACTTTCCATGCAGCACAGTACTTTCTTAACCGCTTCAATACAGGGCTTTTAAACACCCTTCCTTACCAGAGCACTTTTTGCGATTCGGCACTGCGTCGCTTTAACTAACAATTGCGCGGTCGTGCGACGTTACACCCAAACAAAATTGACGTCCTTTTTTTCCCATAAATAGAGCTTTCTTTTGGTGGTATTTGATCGCCCCTGCGGTTTTTATTTTTTGCGCTATAAACAAAAGAAGAGCGACAATTTTGAAAAAAAACACAATATTTTTTACTTTTTGCTATAATAAATATCCCATTTTTTTTAAAAAAAAAAAACAATTTTTTTCCTCAGTTTAGGCCGATACGTATTCTTCTACATATTTTTGGTAAAAAAAATCGCAATAAGCGTATATTGATCGGTTTGCGCAAAAGTTATAGCGTCTACAAAATAGGGGATAGATTTATTGAATTTTTTTTTTTTTTTTTTTTACTAGTAATGGCGGCGATTTGCGATTTTTTTTCGTGACTGCGACATTGCGGCGGACACTTCGGACACTTTTGACACATTTTTGGAACCATTCACATTTACACAGCGATCGTTGCTATAAAATTGCAATGATTACTGTGTAAATGTGACTGTCAGGGAAGGGGTTAACACTAGAGGGCGCTGGAGGGGTTAATGTGTGTCCCTAATAGGAGTGATTCTAACTGTAGGGGGAGGGGACTTAAGGGGAGGAGACCGATCATGTGATCCTCTGTACTGGGATCACATGATCGGTCTCCTCCCCGCTGACAGGACGTGGAGCTGTGTGTTTACACACACAGCCCCACGGTCCCGCCCGGTCCCGTTGTTTTAACGGGCAATCGCGGGTGCCCGGCGGACATCGCGGCCGCCGGGCACTCGCACCGGGTCCCGAGCGATGCCGCCCAGGCGGCCGGGAATCCGAGGACCTCATATGACGCCCACCCAGGATGGTAGATCCACCTTGTGGGCGTCATATGACTATACGCGGGTATTGAAGTGGTTAAAATGCTACATTGTTCCACTACTAACCTTTTATTATACAGTAAAAGGCAATCTCATATATACATATGCAGCATCTCTTAAAAGTGAGTACACCCCTCACATTTTTGTAAATATTTTATTATATCTTTTCATGTGACAACACTGAAGAAATTACTCTTTGCTACAATGTAAAGTAATGAATATACAGCTTGTATAACAGTGTAAATTTGCTGTCCTCTGAAAATAACTCAAAACACAGCCATTAATGTCTAAACCGCTGGCAACAAAAGTGAGTTATTTCAGCCTAAGTGAAAATGTCCAAATTGGGCCCAATTAACCATTTCCCCTCCCCATTGTCTTGTGATGCATTGGTGTTACAAGGTCTCAGTTGGGAATAGGGATCATTGTGTTAAATTTGGTGTGATCACTCTTATGCCCCGTCAGACATTCCGACCACAAAATCCGTCTGATTTTTTCTGACGGATTTTGTCCAAAACTTGTGTTGCACACACACGGTCGGACAAAGTTGTCGGAAAATCTGATCGTTCTGAACGAGGTGACGTATAATATGTACGATGGGACTACGTAGAGGCCAGTAACCAATAGCTTTCATCTCCAAATTTCTTCTGAGCATGCGTGGCACTTTGTGCATCAGAATTCTATATACTATACTAAATCCGGTCGGATTTTGTTGTCGGAAAATTTTAGATCCTGCTCTCAATTCCGACGGAAAAAGCCTGTTACAGCCCACAGACGATCGGATTTTCCGACAACATAATCCAATCAGACTTTTTCAATCGGAATATCCGACCGTGTGTATGGGGCATTACTCTCTCATACTGGTTACTGGAAGTTCAACATGGCACCTCATGGCAAAGAACTCTCTGAGGATCTGAAAAAAAGAATTGTTGCTCTACATAAAGATGGCCTAGGCTACAAGAAGATTGCCAAAACCCCCGGAACTGAGCTCCATACAGCGGGACAGGTTGCACTCAGAACAGGCCTCGCCATGGTCAACTAAAGAAGTTGAGTGCACATGCTCAGCACCATATCCAGAGGTTGTCTTAGGGAAATAGACATATGAGTGCTGCCAGTATTACTGCAAAGGTTATAGGGGTGGGGGGTCAGCCTGCCAGTGCTCAGACCATAAGCCGCACACTGCATAAAATTGGTCTGCATGGCTGCCATCCCAGAAGGAAGCCTCTTCTAATGATGTTGCAGAAGAAAGCCTGGAACAGTTTACTGAAGACAAGCAGACTATGGACGTGGACTACTGGAACCATGTCTTGTGGTGTGATGAGACCAAGATAAACTTATTTGGTTCAGATGGTGTCAAGCGTGTGTGGCGACAACCAGATGAGGAGTACAAAGACAAGTGTGTCTTGTCTACAGTCAAGCATGGTGGTGGGAGTGTCATGGTCTGGGGCTGCATGAGTGCTGCCTGCACTGGGGAGCTACAGTTCATTGAGGGAACCATAAATGCCAACATGTACTGTGACAAAATGTGTCCCTCCCTTCAGAGACTGGGCCTGCAGGGCAGTATTCCAACATGATAACGACCCCAAACACACCTCCAAGATGACCACTGCCTTGCTAAATAAGCTGAAGGTAAAGGTGATGGACTGGCCAAGGATTTCTCCAGACCTAAACCCTATTGAGTGTCTGTGGGGCATCCTCAAACGGAAGGGATGAGGAGCGCAAGGTCTCTAACATCCACCAGCTCTGTGATGTCGTCATGGAGGAGTGTAAGAGGACTCCAGTGGCAACCTATGAAGCTCTGGTGAACTCCATGCCCAAGAGGGTTAAGGCAGTGTTGGAATAAAATGGTGGCCACACAAAATATTGACACTTTGGGCACAATTTGGACATTTTCACTTAGGGGTGTGCTCACTTTTGTTACCAGCGCTTTAGACATTAATGGCTGTGTGTTGAGTTATTTTGAGGGGACAGCAAATTTACACTGTTATACAAGCTGTACACTCACTACTTTACATTGTAGCAAAGTGTAATTTCTTCAGTCTTGTCACATGAAAAGATATAATAAAATATTTACAAAAATGTGAGGGGTGTACTCACTTTTGTGAGATACTGTATATACACATGACAACACTGAAGAAATTACACTTTGCTATAATGTAAAGTAGTGAGTGTACAGCTTATATAACAGTGATACTAATGAATAGCAGGCAGGAACTTACAGTGGATCATGGAGGTGCAGGAAAGCTAAAATCTGGTAACATACACAAGGTAAACAGAGGCACAAGTACACTGCAATACTTAAAGAACACAAAAGGTGCAAGGATGCAGGTTGCAAGTAGGAACACACATTAGTTACTGAGGACAGACTGAAAGACACTGGGGTTATGGTGATCACACTGGAAGGCACTGGGGCATGTTACAAACATAGGAATAAGGGGGTCATACTACAGGATCACTAGGAATAAGGGGGTCACTCTTCTTGGAAAGGTAGGAACATAAGGAAGCACTGAGGGTACACTAGGAATCTTCTTTGCTAGGAAACACAGCGGCCACTAGGACTCTTCTTGGGAAACACACCGGTGGGACCTGGTACTAGGTACACTAGCTGTTGTTTAGACAATGCCTGAGCAAATAGGCCCAGCTTAAAGAGGAAGTAAACCTTGATGGGTTTTACTTCCTCTTTATTTCCCTGCAAAGGTAAAGCATAATGGGCTACTATGCATCGCATAGTAGCCCATTATGCGCCACTTACCTGAAACCGAAACCTGCAATGTCACTGCTATTCCCACTAGCAGCGAGTGTCCATCTTCACCCCTCTTCCTACCGGGGCCGCAAACTCTGGCTCTGTCACGTCATGTCAAATAGAAAGGGAGATGCCCTGGCTGGGCTTGTATGTAATAAAATCAACTGCAGGTGGTTAACCAATCTTAAATACAAATGTTGTGGGATAACAGGTAATGGCAGAACCTTACAAGTTAAAGTTATGGAACTACATGCACCATCATGCCTGCTGGTGTTTGGGAATAGAGGTGACATTTCAGCAGCAAAGTTGCAGATATGTGACATAGTTATAATAAAGTTACAAATGACAGTTCATTGAATTAATAGATATCAAACTACATTTAAGATGCTGATATATTAAAAATAATTATAAAATGTTAAGTTTAAATGCTAAATTTATTGCAGCTAAATATACTACCATGCAGTCAATGTCAAACTCAAGTCAGCAGAGCAACAGCCATATCATTTGAAGCAAAGGCATGGTATTAGACCTACTAAGACTGTTAGCAAGGCTTGAAGCATCTAACTTGAATTTTCCTTCCCATAACAAAGCACTATTGCCTTCTTTTCTTTTTTCTCTGTTATATGCATATGATTCCCACAGCTTGTTTCTACTTTTTTCATCAGTTGTTGCATATGCAAACAAGCCAGGAATCTGGTACTACAGCTGAAGAGGTTAAGCAATGTGTAGCAAGGTGACAGCTCATGGTGCAACTAATTCACCCTAGGGATTTTTTTCAGCTGACCACCAAACCGCTGTAAATAATAAAAGAAAAAAAAAAAAGATGTCATGATGTGTCATGAAGACCAGACTTAAACTGATTTCCTCAAACAACCCTCAACTATCACTGTGAGAACTACTCTTTACCCTAAAAGTGACTCTACTTTTGAGAATACTAGTTTAATGGCCATCAGCTGATACTTTAGTTTCAATACTCTCTTTGTTGCTGGAACAAATGTAGATATAACGAATTCCGACACTTTGACATTAGCTAAAGGCAGTTAGTCATTCAAAGGGGCTTGTTTTGTAATGGTGAAGACATTTTGCAGCTTGTCCAAGTTTCTTTCTCTGAGTCTCAGGAACATACCCCATACTGGTTTGGCCAGAGAGAAGTGATGCTGTAGGAGCAGGTGAGTATTCTCTTTGGTGTCTTAGGCTGGGTGCACACCCAATGTTTCCCCACATCCAATTTGCATGACATGCAAGTTTGACCTGCTCTCGATGGAGCCGGTTCACACATGTCCGGGGCGGCCACGGTCTGGATTGAAAAAGGGTCCTGTGCATGTTTGGATCTGGTTCAGGTGCGAATTCAGGCAAAAACTTAGACCTGAAATGCATCTGAACCGGTGAACAGACATGCACCGGACCCCAGGCACAAACCCATGGCCGCACATATGTGAACCCAGCCTTACTGATCCCATAGACCTAGGTGTTACAAGAACATGTGAAAGGTTGTTATGATTGCAGACGTTTGAGAACCATCAATAGAGAAATCTTTTTTTTTTTTTTTTTTTCTGATGTTACTTTTTATTCTTTAGCCTTATTCGTGGTCCTGGGATTTTTGGTGAAGTGACCGTTTATTGGAATATAACTCCTGCTTACACAAGTGAATTTGTTGAGACATCAGGAATGGTTACACTGAGAGACAGGCAGTCAGCTGCTGTCATCAGTATACAGGTATGTGTAGGTAAATGTTTAGTGTATAAGTTATATATTAAGATTGTTCAGTTTTTTCTGGTTTAGGATTGCCTGTTTTTTGTTTCTTCCCCCCAAAACTATTGTATGGTTTTTATAACGAATAAATAGCTGGTTTATACGTTTTTAAACCAATATTTTATATGTATATTTTTTTACTAAATGTGTAAAGTCTTTGCATTACAAATGAACACTTAATACAATCTATATGAAAAAAATCCCTTGAACATTAAGGGTTATCTACATAGTCAGCACAGCAGGATCTATAGCCTGTTTGCTCACTTTGTCCGAGAAAAGGCTTGGATGGAGTGTCCAATAGTGGATAAGTTACTGTGAATAATCATTTAAATGTTTGTGTGTATATTAAGTTTGAGCTGTTGAGATTGGTAAATGGGCTTTTCTTTAAATAGAAACCAAATCTGCTAAAACATAATTGCCAAAGATTTTTGCTCTTTTTTTTTTTTTTTGTTTCCCTGTGTCATTAACAATTTTAACACTTGTAGATGGCAAAAATGCTTTTATGCAATGTTGTTTTACCACTATTAAAAATAGTATTGCTGCATTAAAGTACGGTATGTTGAAATCAAGCAACTATAGTACAAAAACATTAATATTTAGTGTATTTGAAACTGTTATTTCTTGCACCGTCTTGGTTTCATGTAGGCTGTGGATGACAATGTACCTGAAGAAAAAAGCTTCTACCGGTGGTATCTCAGCAAAATCAGTGAAGGAGGAATTATAAACGAATCCACGCGATTAGCAAATGTAACCATGGCTTCCAGCGATCTCCCATATGGATTGTTTCAATTTTCACAGACATTGTTACAGATTTCAGAAGAAACACAATGGGTAAACAAAACATTTCGATATACTTTTACTATAGATTTAAATGATGCTTTATTATAGCCAAAGTGCATTTTTTGGATAAAGGATAATATTGTCACTTATACGTTTGATTGGCAATTTAGTTTTAGCCACAACATAACTGATACAGTTGTGTTCACTGGCAAAAAATGTTATATATGTAATAAGTGATTTTTCATTAAACCTAAACATTACACCAAATCGTAAAGTTGACTTCAATCCATCTCACAGATGTAACACTTAGTACGAACTCCAGGCCTAAATGTAACTGTTAACCTACCTTCACCTAAATGTACTCCAAAGTCAGTAGTTGTCAACCAACTATGATATGGGGCCTCAAGTTTAGCCTCTAATAATACTAAAGAGCTGTACATAATATAAGTGGATGTAATGCTAAAGTAAGCTTTTAGAGATGCTTTTAGAGATGGCAGACATGCAACAGGAGATGGCCAGACATTATGGGCATACTACAAGAGATGGCCAAACATAAGCTGAATGCTAAAGGAAATGGTCAGAGACTCTGAATTTATGGAGAAAAGTTTCAATGGCTTGAGTAGGCACCAAACGCTCCTAAGAGCTGGACTGTAAGTTCATAAGTGCAACATATGGTCCCTTGGCCCAAGGTTGAGTAACAGGGTCTTAAACCTCACTTCTGATCTCAGAAACATAGTGAGGTATGGGAGGAGAGAGCACAGCACTTCTTTAGAAGTATCATTGTAACCCTCGCTCAGCTATTGTTTCTATATTCTTTATGCTCACACTGAGGTCACTATACCAGCATGGTAAGTTCATGATCCTGGCTTCAAGTTGCTGCTTTTGAATTTATATTCCGTACAGTGCTTCTCTTCTGTTTAGCAAAGAATCATCTTAAGCCCCATACACACGGTCGGATTTTCCGATGGATTCTGTCCTATCGGACAATGTTGTCGGAAATTCCAACTGTGTGTAGGCACCATCGGACATTTTCCATCGGATTGTCCGACGGACAAAGTTGTATCTCCTGCTCTAAAAATTTTCCGACAACAAAGTCCGATCACACCAATTCCGATCGTGTGTAGCGAATTCCGATGGACAAAGTGCCACGCATGCTCAGATCACATTACAAGACCAAAGCTATTGGCTACTAGCCTCTACGTAGTCCCGTCGTAGGCAACAAACGTCACCACGTTCAGAATGATCGGATTTTCCGACAACTTTGTCCGACCGTGTGTATGCAACACCAGTGTCGGACTAAATCCGTCAGACCAAATCCGATGGATTTGGTGGTCGGATTTTCCGACCGTGTGTATGGGGCTTTAAAGTGGAACTTTAGTCAGAAAATAAAGTCCTGCAAGATCACTTCAGGCTGGCCCTTTTTGCAGGTATAGCTATGTAAAACATTAAAAATAAGTGTCTACAGTGTTTAAAATCCAGTAATACACGGTCTTATAATGCTCTGCACATGCTCAGGCATTTTTAGGCACTGCTGAGTTTGTAGAGGCCGATCTGCTGATAGCCTTAAAGTGGAATTAAACCCTCCTATCATCTACAGCCAAGGAAGCTGCTTCTGTTTGATCTGAAACTGCCATGGTGCTGCACATGTGATCAGTTATGACACCAAACATTTGATAGTTTGACAGTTTGGTTGAGGACTCAAGCAAATGTGACATTTAGCCATCCCAGCATTCCAGGAAAGTAACTTTTTTTCTTAAACTGTTAAATCAATGGGTTTAGTTTTGCTTTATGATATACGGTACTGCTGCTCAGGGCCTATGGGCTTCAGTAAAATGGCAGTTTTCAGCAAGAAGAAACAGGAGGCAATTTACAGCACACATTAATTTTGGTAGAATAATTATTAATGTGGAATGTATGTTCCTTGCTGAAGAACATTATTTTTTATCAAGTTGTTATGGGTAAAGTTTGTATTTAAGTGTAACAGTGGTTTAACAAAAATGTTCTTTACAGAATGTGATAAGTTAATATAACACTTTAGCATAACATGTTTACCACTCTATTTGCATTCACCACTGAAAGTTACTTAGTAGTGAATCCTGGTGGCTGCTACAAATAATATGTTATGTATTCACCTCACTTATATATCTCCCCTTGTGATTACTGAGCAACAAACAGGGCAGTATTTAGAATGTATACCACCAACGAAAGATAATGCGGTATCACGGAGAATGCACTCATTATGTTATATGAGTATCATTGTAGAAACTCACTAAGAGCCTGCAGAGAATAATGAGATAGCCATGTTATTTGAGCTTAAAAGATTCTTGTGAACCCTCTCAGCACTCTAATAAGTTATGCTACTGGCAGTGGTTACTAGGTTAAAAAAGAGTAAACATAATTGTAAATTCAGTGCTTAGGTGCTGCCTACTCTCAACCTGATGTTTTAATCAATTGACAATGGTAACTGGATAGAGCCAAACACGAAAAAGGAGCATGTTAAAATTTCTTGATATTTGCGTGAACTCAACTCAAGTACCCTTCACTCTACATGCTGAAAGACTGATGTTGATTTTAGATCAATGAGAAGAACTGCACATTACACATTCAATAAAATAGGGCCAGCTATACTATGAAAAAATATCAGCGCCTAACACCAGGATCACATATAATGTCCAGGGGAATTCTGACTGAACCTTACTCTCCGTGTGATAGTACTCCATTCCATAGCTTGTGAATGCTGCAGCTGGATTGGACCACTAGGGAATCCCCCCCCCTTCTTTCCCTTTACTACCAGGCAAGCTCCTTTTCTTCCCATTTTGCTCTCCTAATACTTACCTTTTCATTTCTTCTCTTCTTTCATGTCTCTTCCTAATTGGGTCTCTCCCCTCTTTTTTTTTTAACCTTCTTTTTACAAACTGGAGTGCATGTTATGTACAGCAATGTGCAACCCTTATTAACCGGTGCACAGTGTTGGCTTTCATGTCATAAATTGATTGGTTACTATTTGGTGGCAATGAATACACTTTGTTGTGTATCCCAGACTTCATATGCTGTATGCTTCAT
Source organism: Lithobates sylvaticus (assembly GCA_028564925.1). Lineage (NCBI taxonomy): Eukaryota > Metazoa > Chordata > Amphibia > Anura > Ranidae > Lithobates > Lithobates sylvaticus. Next base: position 137,131,472 of record CM053026.1, read on the forward strand.
TTTAATGTACTATTTGAATTATTTTATTGTGCCTAATGCACTGTACACTTGGTCAGACATTCCGACGACAAAATCTGTCTGATTTTTTCCATCAGATTTTGGGCCAAACTTGTCTTGCATACACACGGTCGCACAAAGTTGTCGGAAAATCCGATCGTTCTGAACGAGGTGACGTACGCCGCGTACGTCAGGACTATAAACGGGCCAGTAGCCAATAGCTTTCTTCTCTTAATTTATTCTGAGCATGCGTGGCACTTTGTGCATCAGATTTGTCTACACACGATCAGAATTTAAAAGATCAGATTTTGTTGTCGGAAAATTTTAGATCCCGCTCTCAAACTTTGTGGGTCGGAAATTCCAACGGAAAAAGTTTGATGGAGCCCACACACGATCGGATTTTACAACAACACGATCCAATCACACATTTTCCGTCGGAAAGTCTGACCGTGTGTACAGTGCTTTATTCTTTGTACACCGCTCCCTTGAAAATTCTTGAAAATTCAATAAAGATCTTTGCAAAACAAAAATATCAGAATCTAACTCTTTAATTGATCATGTGGAAAGTATTGTGATCATTCAAAAGCTCAGATACTTAATTTATATTAATGTTCAGTATCAGCTAGCATTGTACAGTACAGTATACCATGCTCCACCCTGGAAGAGAAGATCTGTAATATCTACATATTTTTAATGCAATGCTTGTGTAAGAAACGTCCCTGAAAGTAATTGTTACCCAAGGATAATTACATTCATACACTTCTATTTCCTAATGTCTTTGTACTGCGAATTCCAGGTCAGATGAAACATCCTAAGGGAAACTATAGTATGGTTTAAGCAAGCACCACTTAATTATCATATTGTTTATTTGATATTTTCATTATTTTAATCATTTGGATTCCATCTGTACAGTTTTCACATCGTTGAACAAAATTTTTATTATAGTTTTTCATATGCAGCTTCTACATGTAGTAAATCAGGCAGCTGGTCCCATTGATTATTATTATCATTATTATGCAGGATTTATATAACGCCAAGAGTTTGCACAGCACTTTACAGACGAAAGGGAGATACAATTACAATGCAATTCAAGTCAAGAAGGTTAGGCATTGAGGAAGAAGAAACATAAGACACATACTGTACATTGTACAAGACTATTGAGAAGAAAGAAGAACCTTTTTTCTAAATAAGACAATATGGCTGTCCTCATATGTGCATATAATTACTATAATACTATGATTACTATCAATACATAGAAACAACAGTTTAAATCTTTATTAAAGTGGATGTAAACACAAAAGAATTTTTGTTGGTGTCATAATGTAGAGAATAAGATTTAATTTCATTTGATCCCAGTCTTGCCACACAGATTTACTCAAGGCCTGAGAAATCATCTTTTATTGTTCAGTTAGAGAAATCTTGACAAAGTCTTGAAAACTTTGTCAAAAACTCCCCCTTGCTGTGAGTGACAGGTGATTTACATATCATGCACTAGCTTGAGACAGGCAGATCCTGTGTAAAAAGTTCACAATTCACATCCCCCTCAGTTATCACAGGACACAGAGCGATCGGTAACGAATGCTCTGTGTCCCATTCAGAAAAGAAAGGGGTTGGTAATTGATATACCAACCCCTTTCTCCGCTCTCCATCCTGACAGATCTCCCCCGTAGCCCGCAGGAGAGGAGAGGGAAGCCAGCTGCGGGGAACGAGGGGGGGGCTATGGAGGAAGACGGGGGGATGTGTACACACTGCGGAGAGCGACGAGGGGGGGCGGAGGAGGAAGATACAGAGGGGGGATGTTTTGGACACACAGAGGGGGGCGGAGGAGGACACTGGGTGATGATCGGTGCAATGGGACAGCTGCACCGATCCCCCCCCTGCATGGCTTTTCAGGTGAAAGCCACGGGAGGGAGTGAAACAGATGATGAAAAGCCATGCAGGAGGGGATCGGTGCAGCTGTCCCATCGCACCGATCATCACCCAGTGTCAATAAACACAGTGTAGTTGTGACAGGGGGCCGCGAGTGCGCTCAGCTTTGACCAAGAGCGCGCTCTGCCTCTCCTGCACGCTCAGGCCAACGGGAGTGTAGAGGTGGGTGGGGAGTCTGCTGACATCATGACTCTGCCCACCGAGCTCCGAACAACAGACCCGCCCACTGAATCTGGACTTTTTGGGGGTTTAGCTGAAGGGGGGACATTTGACACGTAAGGATACATACAGGAGGCGTGTATATCCTTTTAGATCAGCACTATGGCAGTACTTTAGAATTGATGAGAGTGGGTTTACATCCACATCCACTTTAAAATAAAATTATTTACATTGTTGTTTTACTATAGTATCCCTTTAAAGTAAACCTGTGCTGTCCAAATCAACAGGTTATCTTAAATTACCCTCCTCCCAGCAGCATATACTTACATTTCCTATGGCTTTCCTATGTTAAGTGGTGAGAGAATGTTCAGTCCTATGTAAAATCCAAGCCATGACAAAGGGAGAAGTCACATGCTATACCTGAATGTACTCTTGCTGTCTGAATTGCATCAGTGGGGGTTAGAAAAGAAGGTAAGTTCTGTTGGAAAGGGAGGGAAGTAAACGTAGTTAAAGTAGTCTGCTGTATTGCTTTTTATAGCAAAGCACATGTTTACTTAAAAAAAAGGATCACCGGTACATCAGGAAATAGGAAATCAGTTCAAAATTGAATCAGAATCAGAATTAGTGAAATGCAAAATCTGATTGGTAGCTTTTGTCAGCAGCTTCAATGCTATTCTTATTTTCTTTTATCCAGGTTTAATGAAAAAGGCACTAATTACTTATTTGTGTTATTAACAGATAAACATGACAATCTCCCGAATAGGTGGAACATATGGAAATGTTCAGCTGACATATCAAACCAAGAATGGGTCAGCACTAAGTGGCTTGGATTATACAAATACTTCTGGAGAACTTCTGTTCAAACCAAATGAAACAATGAAAGGTCTTTCTATAGAGATAAAAAATGATTTTCTACCGGAAGGTCCAGAGGATTTTTTTGTTCTCATTACAGAGGTGAAACTTGTAGGAAGGTAAGCAATTTAGCACACACACAACAATTGTAAGTGTTTATACAGGAAAAATGAGTTATCAACATACAAGTTATTTTGTATGTAGAGGCATCTTCATAATCTCCTTCTCCTTCCTGCATACAGTTGTTTTCCAACACCGTCAGTAATCATAGCATATACAGTAGACATGTGCACACTGAAATATTTTGTTTTGGAATTTCATTTTCGTCTGAAAAATACATTATTTAGTTACTCCTGAAATTCGTTTTTATTTATTTTGTTTCGTTAAAAAATGCATTAGTCCGAAATTCTGAAATAATTTTCTAAGAAGATTCGATGGAGCGTCAAATCTTCATGTTGAATCTTTTCTCTCCATGTCGAATAATCTTGGACTAATAGAGTTAGGTTAGGCACATTAAACCTTTTTTGCTAGTGTCTCTATAATGTCGAATCTTTTCTCTCTATGTTGAATCTTTTCTCTCTATGTAGAATATTTTTGGGCTAATAGAGCTAAGGATAGGCACATTCGACCACAGGTTCGATGGACACAGATCGCTATTGTCAGCATCATGTCGAATATCCTATCTATATCAAACTGTTGTAAAAAAAAACGAAAATAAAGCATTTGTTTATGTTGGATCTTTCGGTTTTCGGATTGAGTACGTTTTAACAAACGATAACGAAAATACCCAAAATTCGGACGAAAATGCATTTGGATGAAAACGAATGCACATGTCTAATATACAGTACTCTCTTGGCATTATGCGTGCATGTGGCTGTATTAAGTTACTCATAGGCACAGTCCTCCTAGAATCCAGTGCAATGTTTGAGTGGGTGACTAAGGGCTACAACCAGAAGAAAAAGATCCATCGGTCAGGTTGCAATATATTGGAATGGTATCTGAGTTTGCTAAAAATTAAGCTTGGAAATTAGAAAATGAATGTAAACATTAGTATTTTATTTAGCACTTACTCAGATAATTAATGAAAATTAAGGTAAGAGCTATTCTAGTGATCAAATCTTTTTGCCATTAAGAGATTTAAAATAAGAACTAGCAATCTTGCAATATTAAAAAAAATCCAGAGCCAAGATTTGTGCATTTAAGGAACTTTGATAGTCAGGTAACTGGCTACACATGTCTCCTACCTGTCCTCTTCTACCTACACTCTTCGGCAATGAACACTACCAGGAATGTCAGATGCCTCTGTCCCCTGCCATGATCCATGGTTCCATCCTCTAATCCCTTTGTCACTACAGGATTCAGCAGTGATGTAGGGTTGGGAGGATGAAACCACTGTGTGAGGTAGGGAATACAGTCATCAGTGGAATATGTATATAGTAATATTTTTCTTTATACAGGAGCTATGACCATACAATTAGAGAAAACGGGCTACAGATAGATCAACCTCCTCTGATAGGAAATAGTTCAATGGTCCGAGTCATTATTCTTTCTAACGACAATGCAGAAGGAGTTATCGAGTTTGATCCACAATTCACTGCAGTCCAAGGTAATTTATATTTGTTATGTCCTTGCATAGTTTTGCCAATGACTCATTACAGTTTTCAGCTTCTAAAGCTCATGAGCACCCCATTTGTTTTTAAATGATACATGCAGTGTACTACAGCATACTTGTCTGCTTGTCAATAGAAAGTAAGAATCTTCCTAAACCCATGGCCCGATATAACCTGATATAATGTTGCTCCAGTAGGAACAAACATGTGATCCACATGTTATAGAGTTGTTGTATATCATTGAATGCTGACGATTGCACATGTGAAATACATGTGAAATTCACCACTCCTACAATGTCCAAAACAGTTATCGTTTCAAAAAAGATCATACTATTTACTTATTGATCAGTGTGTAATCTTCCAATGTTTATCATGCTGTAAATAGTGTAAAATATTTTTTTTTTTTGTAGTGGAAGAAGATGTTGGAGTGATATTGTTTCCTGTGCTAAGAACACGTGGAACATACGGCTATGTCACAGCTGATTTCATCTCCCATGACATTTCTGCCACTGTGGGTATAGACTACGCAGTCTCCAATGCTACAGTGGTGTTCCTGCATGGGCAAAATCAGAGCTTTATCAACATCAGTATTATTGATGATGAAGAAAGGTAAATCATGGTTTGTAAATAATAATATATATATTAATAATGTTTCTTAAAAAAACAAAGTCTGGTCTTGGGCCTTTTACATTTGAATAGAGCTGTAAAATAGATCTAATAGATTAGGAGAAGATATTTAAAGTGGAACTTTAGTCAAAAAATTAAGTCCTGCTACATCACTTCAGGCTGGCCCCTTTTGCAGTTATAGCTATGTAAAACATTAAAAATAAGTGCCTATACAGGCAGTCCCCGGGTTACAAACAAGATAGGGTCTGTTGAATTTGTTTGTAATTTGGGACAGCTACAGTACATTTTTTAAGTGTAGATCCAGCTACAAACATTTTTTTAAGCTTTTTGGATAGCAAAATTGCAGCTTCCAGCAAGTAGAAACAATGCTGGAGGCAATTTACAGTGGACATGTGCAATTTGTACAAATTCGGACACGTTTTTGATTATTCAGCGATTCGAATGTATCTGAATCTTCCGAATGAAATTGTAATGAATAGTAATGAATTTCATTGAAATCCGTTAAAATTAATTTTGTTTAATCGTTTTCTAACGAATTCCATCTTTTCAGAAAGGTTAGAATTCGGATCGGTCAAAAAACAATGGACCGATTTGAATTCTGTGTGAAGAAATAGCTGGTTGTTAAGCAGCGGGCCAGGAAGCCGGGCCACCTGCGTCCTTAACAACCATGAGTCCTCATCTGTAAGCGGGCTTCCCCACTGACAGATGAATGTAAATAAAAGAATGCCAGCTATTGCCCAGCTATAGAAAAATGTTAAAGAATGCCAACACTTTTTAAAAAAAATTGATTTAAAAAAAAAATTGATTTAAAAAAAAAAAAAATGCCAACATTAAAAAAAAACAGCGTGGGATCCCACCAAAATCCATACCAGACCCTTATCCAAGCATGCAGCCTGGCAAGTCAGGAAAGGGGAGGGTGAAAGAGTGCTCCCCCTCCTGAACCATACCAGGCCACATGCCCTCAACATGGGTGATGGGTACTCTGGGGCGGGGGGGCTTTGTACTCCCCTACCCCAAAGCACCTCGTCCCCATGTTGACAAGGGCCTCTTCCCGACAACCCTGGGCTGTGGGTGTCAGGGTCTGTGGGTGGGGGCTTATTGGAATCTGGAAGCCCCCTTTACCAAGATCCCCCCTCCCAGATCCCACCCCCCTATGTGAATGGGACGCTCGCTTACCTCCTCTTTTCCTGACCTGCCGGGCTGCATGCTCGGATAAGGGTCTGGTATGGATTTTGGGGGGGACCCTATGCCGTTTTTTTATTATTTTATTTTAGAGGGAGTATTTATGGGAGTGCATGTTCCCCTTAATTAGGTTTATTTATATGTTTTCACTCAGGATTCACACAACATTCAACCAAGATTCATGAAGTTTTCTAAGTGAATCCAAAAAGAAAAATGTGTGAATCTTGGGGGAAAGTTGTGTAATCTTGTGTAAAAACATTTATAAATAGACCCCATAGTGTGTGTTTACCATAACTGTATCTATGGAATTTCATGTTTGGCATCAGAGTACAGCAACAGGCAACAACCCATCAGATCTGAGTTTCCTGTATCCAGATGATTGAAGAAATGAATTCTAGTTGGCTACAATGGGTTAGTGCACTTTACACTGTAATTTTGAAGAAACCTCTATATAGTTGGGATTGTATACTAGGATGTCTAGGGGGTTAGTGTTTCCAAACAAGAGAAAAGGAAACAGAATACACATTAAGTCTCACCCATTGTAACCAATCATGTTTTTATCTTTAATCCTCAGAGCACATGAACCAAGAAATCTGATAATTTTGGACAACTAATTTTACTGTTTTCTTTTCGCAAGTTTAGTTTAATAACGAACCCTTAAAATATTACCAAAAATCTTCACGCCATCATAAGCATTAGTACATCTCACTGTACAATTTTTTGTTTTTGTTTTAGTGAATTTGCAGAGCAGTTTGAGATTCGTCTTGTGGGAGCAAGTGGAGGAGCTGTTCTGGGTGCACACCTCCTGACGCTCATTACAATAGCAAAAAGTGACTCCCCTACTGGAGCTGTGAGGTTTCTTAACCAAAGCCAAATAACACTTCCAAACCCCAATATGACCATCACAATATCGCTAGTGCTTGAGAGGACAGGCGGACACATGGGAGAAGCCCAGGTATTGATATCAGCTGCATTCCTTTTTGTATTTATACTGTAACCATTGATGTATAAGGTCCAAATAATGCACTAGTGCACTTACGTTTGTTTACAGACTAGGGCCATATGTAACCAGGAATGTCTTTAAAGTTAACATGTTCTTTCCCCATACTAGGCAAAATAACAGGTTCACCTTACAGGAAGAATGTTAAGCCCCATACACACGGTCGGATTTTCCGATGGATTCTGTCCTATCGGACAATGTTGTCGGAAATTCCGACTGTGTGTAGGCACCATCGGACAGTTTCCATCGGATTGTCCGACGGACAAAGTTGTATCTCATGCTCTAAAGATTTTCCGACAACAAAGTCCGATCACACCAATTCAGATCGTGTGTAGCGAATTCCGATGGACCAAGTGCCACGCATGCTCAGATCACATTACAAGACCAAAGCTATTGGCTACTAGCCTCTACGTAGTCCCGTCGTAGGCAACAAACGTCACCACGTTCAGAATGATCGGATTTTCCGACAACATTGTCCGACCGTGTGTATGCAACACCAGTGTCGGACTAAATCCGTCGGACCAAATCCGATGGATTTGGTGGTCGGATTTTCCGACCGTGTGTATGGGGCTTAAGAGGCAAATATATCTTTATTGATTTTACAAAATAACAGAGACATATAAAGAAAGCTAATGCCACGTCAATGTAAGAAAACGGCCGTGAACATTGGGCCAAATCATAATAAACACATTACATTGTTAAGGGCAGAAAAATTACCGGTTTGAACATATGCTTCTCAAATAGTTTAACGAATACACCATTGGTGGTTGAATAATTGAAGCCAAGGCCTACAATAGCAGAGGGCGATGTGGCACAATAAAATATATAGAAGAAAAAAGAAGAATAGGAAGAGAAGAACAACCAACGAGTGGTCAATAGTGAGAAAAAGAAAGTCAAAGTCAAAAGAAAGGAGATAAGGGCATGAGCAAATCCTGAGGGCCAAAATAATTAAAAAAGGAGGCTACCAAACAGAAGGCGGTACCGAAAACCGACTATCGGGGTAGCATTGAAGCATTATCGGGTAATCTTGATAGGTTGCTTAAGGTGTCTTTACTCCATCCTTGTGGAGATTTTAGATGAAGTGGCCGCTGTGCTACTGTCAGAGGATAGGATCTTTTTGAGGTCATCTGAGGTGGAGAAATGGATCCAAATATACCATAAGATGGTACATTTCTCAAAAGTATCATTGTCCAATGCTATCATTTTCTCCATGCGCATAATGTCATTCACTGTGGAAACCCATAGAGATGAGGGGGTGATAGCTGTCTTCCAAAATAATGGTATAAGTTGGCGTGCTGCTAATAACAAAAAATTAAGCAGATTGCTCTTTTGTATTCAACACTTCCCTGCCACCTGTTATATCACAAGGCCACCTTAGAAATATATTTGTGGGTGTAGGGGAACATGTGGTGCTACCATGTCTCCTCTCAATGCATTCCTTAGGACCTGAGTGAACAACAGCAAGGCCTGACCGCCATCAAATTGTTTGGTGGGGGGGGTAACAGTTGTAGCCCTATATATGCTTTGACTTGCTTAAACCTATAGAACAAACTCTTTGTGGTGTGCTGGATTAGGTCAAGGCCGGGTTTACAATTTGGTACACTGAGGCCACTTTTCCCTTTATAATTTTTATTGGCTACACATTTATTTACATCATCAGTTAGAACTGTTTTCACATATAGGGTTATATACACTTTACCATAATATTCTAGACCTGGTTAGGACCAGAAAATTAAGGAACTGTTCGGCGTTAAAGAGGTGATCTTAGCAGAGGGGTGTTATAAATGCAGGCTTCAGTGATGAAAATTCAAGAATGATTTGGGACAACAAGGGGACTCTGGGAAAGAAAATGAAACCTGCTAAAAGTTCACCTGCTAAAAGTTATAAACTAATCCTGTTACTTTGCCTAGTAGTTTTGCTATACAGTCAAGAGAATAATATTAACTGGTGACTAATAATTGCATGGTAAAACAGCAAAAAAAACTTTTGCTAACCGTTTGGTTATTATAGTTACCACAGGGGATAATTCATTAAAAATTACATAATTTAATTTTCACTTTGAACACCCCGTTACATACAAAGGAGATTAACATTTAGCATTTCATATTATATGTTTGGATGCTTAAAGCAAAAATAGCAAAGTGAAAAATGTACTCGTTTAGCAAATTCACCCTTGATGCGTTGTCTTTGAAATAATTTGCATAGGCCACTCCAAAGTCTTCATTTTGTTTTTCTTCAGCCATTCGGTGGTGGACTTGCTGGTGTGTTTAGGATCATTGTCCTGCTGCAGAACCCAAGTTCGTTTCAGCTTGAGTACACGCATGGTCGGACATTCTCCTTCAGGATCTCTTGGTAGACAGCAGAATTCATAGTTCACTTTATCACGGCAAGTCTTCCAGGTCCTTCTACGCCAGATATACTTGGACACACACCTTCCAAAGAGTTCCACTTTTGTCACATCGGTCCACAGAATGTTGTCCCATAAGTCTTGGGGATCATCAAGATGTGGTGGAGAAATTGAGACGAGCTTTGATGTTCTTTTTCTGAAATGCCATGCAGGCCATTTTTGCCCAGTCTATACCTGATGGTGGAGGCATGAACGCTTCTTGGATGAGTCGTCGCTGCGCTCTTGGGGTCATTTTGGGCGGCCGGCCACTCCTGGGAAGGTTCACCACTGTTCCATATTTGTGGATAATGGCTCTCACTGTGGTTTGCTGGATTCCCAAAGCTTTGGAAATGGCTTTATATATTCCATACTGATAGATCTCAATTACTTTTTTCTCCTTGGAACTCTGCCATGCAGGCCATTTTTGCCCAGGTCTTTTCCTGATGGTGGAGGCATGAACGCTGACCTTTTTCACACAGGGCCATGATGATTTTTTTTCACCTTTAATAATAAACGTTTTTGTGGGGTCTTTTGTGACCTGTTGGTTGAGTCGTCGCTGCGCTCTTGGGGAAATTTTGAAGGGGGCCGGCCACTCCTGGGTAGGTACACCACTGTTCCATGTCTTCGCATTTTTGTAAATATTTTATTATATCTTTTCATGTGACTGAAGAAATTATATATAAATATATATATATATATATATAAAATAACTCAACACACGGCAATTAATGTCTAAAACGCTGGCAACAGTGAGTACACCCCTAAGTGATTTTGTCCAAATTGGGCCCAATTAGCCATTTTCCCTCGTGTGTGGTGGTAACCAGGTGAGGAATACAAAGACAAGTGTGTCTTGCCTAGTGCCTACAGTCAAGCATGGTGGTGGAAGTGTCATGGTCTGGGGCTTCATGAGTGCCGCCGGCACTGGGGAGCTACAGTTCATTGAGGGAACCATGAATGCCAACATGTACTGTGACATACTGAAGAAGAGCATGAGCCCCTCTCTTTGGAGACTGGGCCACAGGGCAGTATTCCAACATAACGACCCCAAACACACCTCCAAGATGACCACTGTCTTGCTATAGAAGCTGAGGGTAAGGGTAATGGACTGGTCAAACATGTCTCCAGACCTAAACCCTATTGAGCATCTCTGGGGCATCCTCAAATGGAAGGTGGAGGAGAGCAAGGTCTCTAACATCCACCAGCTCCATGATGTCGTCATGGAGGAGTACAAGAGGACTCCAGTGGCAACCTGTGAAGCTCTGGTGAACTCCATGCCCAAAAGGGGTTAAGGCAGTGCTGGAAAATAATGGTGGCCACACAAAATATTGACACTTTGGGCCCAATTTGGACATTTTCTGGGGTGTACTCACTTTTGTTGCCAGCGGTTAGACATTAATGGCTGTGAGTTGAGTTATTTTGAGGGGACAGCAAATTGACACTGTTATACAAGCTGTACACTCACTACTTTACATTTTCACATACATTCGCAAAGTGTAATTTCTTCATTGTCACATGAAAAGATATAATAAAATATTTTGGTTGCCGCCACACACGTTTGACACCATCTGACATTTTTGTAAATATTTTATTATATCTTTTCATGCGACAACACTAAAGAAATTACACCTTGCTACAATGTAAAGTAGTGAGTGTACAGCTTGTATAACAGTGTCAATTTGCTGTCTCCTCAAAATAACTCAACACACAGCCATTAATGTCTAAACCGCTGGCAACAAAAGTGAGTACGCCCCTAAGTTAAAATGTCCAAATTGGGCCCAAAGTTTAAATATTTTGTGTGGCCACCATTATTTTCCAGAACTGCCTTAACCCTCTTGGGCATGGAGTTCACCAGAGCTTCACAGGTTGCCACTGGAGTCCTCTTCCACTCCTCCCTGACGACATCATGGAGCTGGTGGATGTTAGAGACCTTGCGTTCCTCCACCTTCCATTTGAGGATGCCCCACAGATGCTCAATAGGGTTTAGGTCTGGAGAAGTGCTTGACCAGTCCATCACCTATACCCTCAGCTTCTTTAGCAAGGCAGTGGTCATCTTGGAGGTGTGTTTGGGGTCTGTTGGAATACTGCCCTGCTGCCCAGTTTTCGAAGGGAGGGGATCATGCTCTGCTTCAGTATGTCACAGTACATGTTGGCATTCATGGTTCCCTCAATGAACTGTAGCTCCCCAGTGCCGGCAACACTCATGCAGCCCCAGACCATGACACTCCCACCACCATGCTTGACTGTAGACAAGACACGTATATTTGTACTCCTCACTTGGTTGCCGTCATACACGCTTGACACCATCTTAACCAAATAAGTTTCTCTTGGTCTCATCAGACCACAGGACATGGTTCCAGTAATCCATGTCCTTAGTCTGCTTGTCTCCAGAAAACTGTTTGCGGGCTTTCTTGTGCATCATCTTTAGAAGAGGCTTCCTTCTGGAATGACAGCCATGCAGACCAATTTGATGTGGTGTGCGGTGTATGGTCTGAGCACTGACAGGGGAACCCCCCACCCCTTTGACCTCTGCAGTAATGCTGGCAGCACTCATATGTCTATTTCCCAAAGACAACCTCTCAATATGACGTTGAGCACGTGCACTCAACTTCTTTGGTCGACCATGGCGAGGCCTGTTCTGAATGGAACCTGTCCTATTAAACTGCTGTATGGTCTTGGTCACTGTGCTGCAGCTCAGTTTCAGGATCTTGGCAATCTTTTTATAGCCTAGGCCATCTCTATGTAGAGCAACAATAATTTTTTTCAGATCCTCAGAAAGTTCTTTGCCATGAGGTGCCATGTTGAAATTCCAGTGACCAGTATGAGAGAGTGAGAGCCATAATACCAAATTTAACACACCTGCTCCCCATTCACACCTGAGGCACTAATGAGTCACATAACAACGGGGAGGGAAAATGGCTAATTTGGGCCCAATTTGGACATTTTGACTTTGGGGTGTACTCACTTTTGTTGCCAGTGGTTTAGACATTAATGGCTGTGTGTTGAGTTATTTTGAGGGGACAAAAAATGTACACTGTTATACAAGCTGTACACTCACTACTTTACATTGTAGCAAAGTGTGATTTCTTCAGTGTTGTCACATGAAAAGATATACCGGTAATAGAATATTTACAGAAATGTGAGGGGTATACACATAATTTTTCTTATTTTATATATATATATATATATATATATATATATATATATAAAAATATATATGTGTGTGTGTGTGTATATATATATATTTATGTATGTAAAAAAATATATATGTGTGTGTATATATATATAATATATATATATCCTCATCTAAGAGTCAACTTGCTTATTTTCATTTAGCATAACAGGTTGTAAATGTACAAGGAACATGCTGTTGTGAGTATAACATGTCCTTGCTCTCTTTTAGTCATTTCCTTCTTGGAGCACGCTTCTAAAAGTGTTTGGGTATAGAAGAATTAGTACATAATGTATTGTTTTCTTGAACAAATACATGTGTAAATAGGAGGTCTAGTACCGAGTGTATTGTTTTAAACTGCCTCTTTATACAATGTGAAGGCTGTGAAGTGTAAGTAGTGCCAAGAACATGTGCGGGAAGTAAATACCTTGAGAGCGTAAGTCTGTCCTATAAATATACATGGTGCTCAGGAAGTGGGATACTTTATACCTGCCATCAGTCAGAAGAAAGAAATTACTGACGTGCTCCATCTACGTGGAAGTGTGTCACGGCTGCGTATGTGAAATCCCAGATGTACCTGGAAATAGGTACATATGTACACAGAATGAAGTACAAGATGGCAGCACCTTCAGCATATTGATACTACTCAATCAGTAGTTTGTTTTGATATTTAAAATGACTTTAGCAAAAGCAGAATTTATTGTACTGATTGTCAGTAGCATCTTACTGTATGCTTAACATACATTTCTTAATGTTTGTTAGATGTAACCTAAATATCGAAACAATTGGTTCACTAATTTGATGAACTCCTCTTGTTTGAACTAGAGCATCAGTATGGAGATAAAAGTTACTCATAGGGTTAAAAATCTCAGTCCTTACTGTATCTCATCACTCAAAAGTTTGCCCTAACTTCAGTTAAGGACTAGCCTCGTAAACATCCCTTGTAATAGAAAAAAGCATGACAGGTCCTCTTAAATATGAGACCTCAGATCTCATATTTGGACTAAAATGCAATAAAAAAAAAAAAAAAAAAATTGTCATTTGAAAAAATTACATTGAAAAAATGGCCATTTAAGACGTATGGGTGGAAGTGACGTTATGACGTCGCTTACGCCCTGCTATAGTATGGAGACGGGTGGGGGCCATCTTCCCCTCACTCATCTCCATACCCGGCCACGGACAGGTCCCGATCACCTCCGCTGCTGCCGACGGCACCGGTAAGCGGCTGAGAGTGGCGGGAGGGGGGGGCACAGAGACCCCCATTATCGTAAACACGACTGGCTCCTGAAGAGATGGATACCTCGGTTGTGGCAGCAGCTGCTGCCGTTACCGAGATATCCATCTTCAAAGTGCCGAAGTATATGTACAGGGGACGGTCGGCAAGTGGTTAAGAAAATGGTAACCCATTATTTCATAATCCAAAAACATTCAGTACTTAATGGCCCTGTAAACTATTTCATAAAACATTTTATTACTATGTTTTTTGCCTCCAGGGCCGGACTGGGAATAAAATTCAGCCCTGGAAAATTTTATACCAGCCCCGCAGCCATATTATACCAGCGCAACAGCATAACGTCATTATTTTCTTGTTCATGAAAGGGAAAACCATACATTTTAAAGCACATTTGAAGAGTGTATTATATACAGATAAGACAGATATGAAATCACATAGGGATATATATATATATATATATATATATATATATATATAAGCAAATTCCAGTTAAAAGTGGTCAATCATCAAGGGGAACCCCAGGAACACAGAAAGTGGGGGGACCACCTTCCGCAGAAAGAATACACTAAGGTAAGGAGGGGTGGGTTACTGATATAAGAGGGAAACCCTTTATATCAGTGCCCCCTTACATTATCGTATTCACTCCCCCCTTACATCAGTGACCCCCCCTCAGACTGGCCTAGCGATTCTGTTACTGACCTCCTCTCAGGTGCACCAAGCAGGGATCAGTTAGTTGGCTCCAGCTTGGTGGCTCTGGTTCTCCTTTAGTCTCCTCTCCACAGTCCACACATGTCTGACTTCTCCCATGACCCCCATCCTGGCCGCGCTCCCACTCTTGACTCCTCTCCAGACTCCCTCAGAGACTGCAGACATGATACAGGACATGGTCAGAGACTGCAGACATGATACAAGAGCTCAATGCAGCCTCACCAGTGCCCATCAAATGCAGCCTCGCCAGTGCCCATCAAATGAAGCCTCACCAGTGCCCATCAAATGAAGCCTCACCAGTGCCCATTAAATGAAGCATCACGGTGCCCATCAAATGCAGCTTTACTGTGCCCACCATTGCGGCCTCACTGTGCCCATCATTGCGGCCTCACTGTGCCCACCATTGCGGCCTCACTGTGCCCACCATTGCGGCCTCACTGTACCCACCATTGTGGCCTTACTGTGCCCACCATTGCGGCCTTACTGTGCCCATCATTGCAGCCCCTCCTGTGCCCAATGCCCCTGTCTGTGGGAAGGTGTGTTGTTGATGCTCGGTACAGTACCTTGCAGCAGGATATCCATGATGGCCAGCAGCAGGCAGGGTCTGCTCTCGTTTTGGATGGGGACAGTGCTCCTTCCAGAGGATCTGTTTGCTGTGAGATGGAGTGGTCCCTGGCCACCTGCACCTTCAGTCGTCCTCATTTTCTGGCCCCAGCCAGCCTGTCCTCTGGTCCTGGGGAAGTGGAGAGCACTGGGTGGGAGCTGGAGAGAAGGGGGAGCAGAGAGTACTGGCAGGGTTGGAGAGCACATGGGTGGGGGCAAAGAGCAGGGGGGTGGAGATCACAGGGGTGGGGAGTGCAGAGAACTGGGGGGGGGCAAAAAGAACAGGGGTGGAGAGCACGGGAGGCTAAGAGCACTGGGGGGGGTAAGAGTGTGGGGTGGCGAAGAGCACTGGACGGGAGCTTGAGAGCACTGGGGGGGGAAGAAAAACAGAGCTGGAGAGCACTGGGTGGTACAAAGAGCAGGGGGGAGTGGAGAGCAATAAGGGGGGGAGCTTGAGAGCACCGGTGGGGGCCAGAAAATACAGGGGTGGAAAGCACGGGGGACTGGAGAGCACTGGTTGGGTCAGAGAGCACATGGGAGGGGGGAAATGCAGGGGGGAGTGGAGAGTGCTGGGGGGGAGCTTGAGAGAGCACTGGAGGGGGAGCCAAAAAGTACAGGGGTGGAGAGCACGGGGGCTGGAGAGCACTGTGGGGGTGAAGAGCACTGGGGTGGGGGCTGGAGACTGATGGGGAGAGCTGGAGAGCACCGGGGGCATAAAGAACAGGGGTGGGGAGCACTGTGGGGGCTGGACAGCACTGAGGGGTGGAGAGCACTGGGGTGGGGGCTATAGAAGGATGGGGAGAGCTGGAGAGCAGGGGGGGGGGCAGAAAGAATAGGGGTTGAGAGAACTGTGGGGGGGGGTGGAGATTGTGGTGGGGAGGAGAGCACTGGGGGGAGCACAAGGAGAACTGGGGGGGGGCAGTAAAAGAATGCAGCCGCTGAATGCTTGATTCTCCTCCTCTCCCTCCTCCAAGCATTCAGCGGCTGCATGGAGGAATATAGAAAGCTAATCTCCTCTATATGCGGCCCCCATGCTGATCCCCCTATCCAGGCACACAGTTAGGGCTGTACTCGCAAGCATCTTCTGTCGATCACGGTCCCGCAGTCTGTTTTCGGCGGCGGAACACTGATTCTATCACACGAGCCGGTCTAGGGGGGCGGGACCGCGTCACAGCGCGGCTGCTAAACACAGACCTGGCCAGCTCCGTGATCACAGGAGCAGGAGAGAGGGGAGCTCTGCGGCCGCAAAGCGGCCCCAGGGCAGGTGGCCTACCAGGAAATATCCAGGTATCCCGGTAGGCCAGTCCGGCCCTGCTTTTATGTCCCTTGTGAGCTCCTGAATTTCACCTTCTCCGCCTTACTTCCTGTTGTTTGGAACAAGCATTATATGTTAGTTGTGATCATGTACACTCTATACACACTACACATCCCATAGTTTAAAGTCCATAGTCTGTCTTAGGAGCCAACAAGCGAGGATGGCCAGGTTCAGACATACAGCGGGACCATAGAGCCCAAACGTAGCCACCCTCTACTACGAAGTCAGATCACAGCAGCAAATAAAGGAATTTGGAGTTTAGACTGAGAGCAATAGAAGTTACCTTTTTAAGTTAAGAGTGCATATTAAATAGATATTTTTTTCTAGATCAGACTTTAGTGTCACTTTATGCTGGCTATACATTAGTAGAATTCAATTTTCAAATCAAAACAGTACTCAAGTGACCAATCACCAATGACAACTGGATTCAAAACTCACCCAAACAACAAGCTAGCATTACAGCAGCATTTACGCCTGGGTATGTATGGAGTCCAACATGGATCATTGTGGTAACTCGCTTGCAATGATACTTCATAGTGTAGTAGGTTTATTGTCACAATAAATACAATTGCATAAAAACAAAACAAAAATCCCTGATGTGTTTTGTCCAATAGGACATTATGAAGGGGCCCGACCACTTAATAATGTCCTATTTGATGAAACACGTTGGGTGGAGATTCTGGCTTTGGCTTCACGCCGCTGCGCGTTCCAGAGTTTGGCAAAGGCTTCACATGTGAGTTATCTGGATTTTCCATGCGGATGTAGGTTGGTAGAGCGTTCTATAGCCGTGGTCCTTGGACAGCGAATCTCCGTTCCCCCTTTGATTTGTAGCGGGTTTTGGGAATGAGGAGGAGGTTTTGGTTAGCCGATCGAAGACTGCGATTGGGTGTGTAGTGTTTTATTTTCTCGAGAAGGTATTGGGGAGCGTCTCCATGGGTACATTTGTGGGTGAGGCAGAGGGTCTTGAATGTACCCACAATCAGATTTTCCTTCAACAAATGTTCGATGGGAGCTTGTTGTCGTAAATTCTGACCGTGTGTAGGCTCCATCGGACATTTTTTGTCGGAATTTTTGACAACAAAAATTTGAGATCTGGTTCTCAAATTTTCCGACAACAAAATCTGTTGTCGGAAAGTCTGATACACAATTCCAACGCACAAAATTCCACGCATGCTCGATATCAAGCAGAAAAGCCGCATTGGCCATTGAACTTCATTTTTCTCGGCTCGTTGTACCTGTTGTACCTCACGCGTTCTTGGTGATCAGAATTTCCGACAACATTTGTGCGACTGTTTGTATGCAAGACAAGCTTGAGCCAGCATCCGTCTTAAAAAAATCCCAGGATTTCGTTGTCGGAATGTCCGATCGTGTGTACGCAGCATTATTTTCACATTTTAGTTTTTCATCACAGAGCAGATTCAGCCACATTCACAGGGTCAAATCGACATTTGTCAATGAGAAAATTTGAAAATTTGAAGGAGCAGGATAGAAATTTTTTCTCAAACAAATTAATTTCTAGCAGTCACCGTTTTTTTGTTTGTTCAAGAAATCACATTCATTTAAAAATCAAATCAAAGCAAAGACCTTTTGAAGCACTTTCAAATTACATTTGCCCAGTAATCGAATGCACAGAGAATTTTGGTATGCAATTTCTTACAAATAGTCATATAAACATTCTGGTGAAAATCTAATAGTGTATGGCAGCTTTATTTTCAGTGTGTCTTTAAGCTATTTAGGGTAATTTTAACAAATCTATGTAGGGAGAGATACTTTCCAAGACAGTGCTATACTGTTCTATATTGTATTATATAGTACTGCACTGTGCTTTACTGTGCTATACTCTGCTATAGTGTAGATTGCAGTGTGGTAAGCTACATACCCTTGTGCATCCCATTGTGTTTACAGCTTCATAGACATAACTGTCCTTAGGACGCCTTTTTTTTATGTATGAGCTGCAAGTGTACTTGCTTGCCTTTGTGCCACCCCTTTGCAGATTTTTTTGTGATTTGTATGGGGTTTTCCCTATAAGTTAACATTTTTCTATTTTATTTTCTGCTAGGGTTAAGAAAATACTTGGCTTTTGATTTGAGTAGTTAGCTCTTAAACTGGTAGTAAACTCTCCTCTACAACTTTGTCACATTTAAATCAGCGTAAAAAAGCTAATGATCACTGCTTGTAGATGTCTCCTTACTTGCTCACTGTTTTTGTAATCTGTCCCATTCTTTATAAGGACGTCACCAGCGCATGCGCATTTCTCCCGTGATGCACGGCATGCTCTGCCATGTCTGTTATTTCTGCTCCTCGCGGCACAGCGCTCAAACCCTGCGAGACTGCAGAATCATTCAAAACTCCCTCCTACACCCCATGTGACCCTGTGACATCACATGGGGTGTAAACCTGGGCATCAGACTGCATACTGTAGTGGAGATCAGGTGCAGCATACAGCGAACTTTATAAAACTGCAAATGTTACAAGATCAGCACAAGTAATTATACTGTGGAGTAAAACAGGTTAGCTATAAACGGCGGAGAACGGTTGCCATAGGAACCTCGGATCGGGAAGGCTTGGCTAAAGCGCGGTTGCGCATGCACGAGATTACAGCAAGGGCTACATGAAAGGGCGGAAATACACTCTACTGCGGACTCTGAAAACAATACCTAAGATGGTGCCACCTTACTCCTTGAGACACTAATTTAACAGTTTAAAAATATGTGACTGGGGCTGAATTATAATGGTTACAGTTTGATAATAACTTGATATAATGGACTAGATGAAAAGAAGCATCGGAGTGGGAGAGTTTACTACCGCTTTAAGCGTGTGTATATTCTATTTGATTTTGTCTTTCTATTTTTTGTTGGTGAACATGTGTTGGAGCTACCGTTTGTACACAGCATGCTGCCGCATTGCTGTGCAGTAATTAATGTTCATCAAAATCATCACACATTTGCCCCCCTATTGCCATGGTTTCAGTAAAAGCTAGGCATATTTTTTTTGTTCTTGGCACCTGTCCCCCATGGCAATTACCAGCTTGCTATGCCTCATTGTTTGCCAATAGTTTTTTTTAATAGGTCCACAAAGGGAAAACATTGAATATTTTCCCTTTGACCCCCATAGACTTCAATTGAGTTAGGAGAAAACTTTGGATTTTGTGAAACTGGCCATGAATTGAACTCATGGCTTAGGTTAAGGTTTGCATAAGGTTTGCTTTTCCATATACTGGCAGATTCTGATTAACTTCCCCTTTAAAAAATGCTAATAATGTTGCAGACAGATTTACTGATATATCAAATAACTGTATTCTACACCCAGTCAGTTAAACAAATGGATCATGTGATTTACTGAATAATGTCAATGTATATGTGAATAGCAGTACACATATCTGGATGGCACACATAAGTGGATAGATGGATGAATAAAATAGACATATGCTGTGCATTGTGCAATCACATTTGCCAGCCAGTGAAAAGCACCTAATCCTGCTAATAAAGCTTTAAAGAGGAAGTAAAGCCTATCAAAAAAAAAAAGGAAAAAGAAATTCACCCTGCAAGGCAAAGGCATAATGAGCTTGTATGCATAGCATACTAGCTCATTATGAATAACTTACCTGAGAACGAAGCCCCCGAATCGGTCCTCCTTCTTCATCTTCACTGCTGCCATGTATCCCGGAGTGACTTCCGGGTGTCGCTGCTCCGGCGCTGTGATTCGCCGGAGCCGCGATGACGTCACTCCCGCGCGTGCGCATGGGAGCCGCCACGAGCGGCATATCGCCGTTAGCTGCGGCGTGCTCAGTGCACCTGCGCGCTGCTGTCTACGGCGCATGCGTCTTAGACAGCGGTGCCTGTCTTTTTGCAAATATCTCCTAAACCGTGTAGGTTTAGGAGATATTTCTTGGACCTACAGGTAAGCCTTAATCTAGGCTTACCTGTAGGTCAAAGTGGTTTGTAAGGGTTTACAACCACTTTAAACTTTAAGTACAAAACTGCTTCTGCTAGATTTCTATTGTAATCACAATGACAGATTCTCCCACCTGAGCTGTGGATCTCTGCAGCTCTTCTGGAGTTACCATGGGCCTCTTGGCTGTTTCTCTAATTAATTCTCTCCTTGCCTGGCCTTTCAGTTTAGGTGGATGACCATGTCTTGGTAGGTTTGCAGTTGTGCCATACTCTTCCCATTTTCGTATGATGGATTGAACAGTGCTTTGTGAGATGTTCAAAGCTTTGGATATTTTTTTTTAATGAAGAAACCCTGCTTGAAACTTCTCCACAACTTTATCCCTGACCTGTCTGGTGTGTTCCTTGGACTTCATGATGCTGTTTGTTCACTAAAGTTCTATAACAAACCTCCTGAGGGTTTCACAGAACAGCTGTATTTATACTGAGATTAAATTACACACAGGTGGACTATATTTACTAATTAGGTGTCTTCTGAAGGCAATTGTTTCAACTAGATTTTAGTTAGGGGTATCAGAGTAAAGGGGGCTGAATACAAATGCATGCCACACTTTTCAGATATTTATTTGTAAGACATTTTGAAAACCATTTATCATTTCCCTTCCACTTCCCAATTATGTGCCCCTTTGTGTTGGTCTATCAGATAAAATCCTAATAAAATTAATGTTTTTTGGTTGTAACATGAGAAAAATTTGAAAATTTCAAGGGGTATGAATACTTTTTCAAGGCACTGTACATATGATTCTATATTTGTGAACAGTGTCTATCAGAATGGAGAACAGGGTGAGATGACTTAAAGCGGAACTAAACTCCCCTATCCTTTTCAGCCAAGGAAGCTGCTATCTTGGCCTTTGTTTGATCTTGAACTGTCATTGTGCTGCACATGTGATTAGTTATGACACCAGCTATACGATAGTTTGACAGTTTGGTTGAGAGCACATCCAATGTGACAGTTACATTCCCAGCACATGCCTGGAATGCAGTGATGTAAGTAACAGAGTTAAAATAAACAGAGTTACTTAACGCAGTTACTTTAGAGGGTAACGAGTAATCTAACTGATTACTTTTCCCCTCATGGTAACGCAGTTCCCATTACTTGGACAGCGTTACCGCAATTACATCTACCGCCACTAGATGGCAGTAGTGTCATTTCGGTGTCCTGCCGAAAAAGTTCCCCTGCTGGATAAGGACCCCCTGTACTGCGCAGGCACAGCACTTGCGCAGTACGAAGGACTACGGAGCTTACAAAAATTGCCGAACCTAAACAGCTCTGAATGATCTCTACACCGCGCAGGCGCAGTTAACATGTAATTGTACGAGGCGATACAGCATGCTCACGATGCTCGTGCTACTCTGCAAGGGGCGTCTATCATGTAACTAAGGGGCGGGTCTAGTATTACTGTAACCAAGGGGCGCATTTATTATTATTGTTATATATTGAGCTCTGCCCATTAATTTAACATTCGCCCTCTTCTGTAGCCATCCGCCCCTTACACGATATAATAATAATAAACCCGCCCCTTACACGATATAATAATAGACCCGCCCCTTGCTTACACGCTATAACAGATCTGCCCCTTGGTTAGAGTAACAATAGAGCAGCCCCTTGGTTACACGATATATGTTACACGACCCGCCCCTTGCTTACAGTAATACTAGATCCGCCCCTTAGTTACACGTATAGAATATTAAAAAAAAAGTCAGTTACTTTGCTGCGTAACTAATTACTTTTCCAATGTAGTAACTGAGTTACTAACGCAATTACTTTTTGGGAGAAGTAATTTGTAACTTAACTAATTACTTTTTTAAAGTAAGATGACCAACACTGCTGGAATGTAAGTTTTTTGAAATGTTAAATCGATGGGTTTAGTTCCACTTTAAGTCAGTGAGAGTATTTCTCTATCTACACTTTTATCTGTACATGCTTACTATTTGTGGCTAATGAGCCGTTAATGCCACTGATTGCATAGTGTGAGGTGTGAGAAGCAGACTGCACTGTCCAGCCCCATCTAGCTGCTGCATTTGTCAGCCTCTGACAGGCTGCTGGAGGGTGCGCCTCTACCTTCTACCTGTACCTAAACTCCAGAGCCTCATGCACCGGCCGCATGCACTTATTTTATTGCATACTTAAGTTTTTGACAGGGGACACAGACAGCGATATAAAAATAAAAAAGGTTCTATCTATTCCCCATCCTACCAAAAAAGTGTTAAGCCCCATACACACGGTCGGAAAATCCGACCACCAAATCCATCGGATTTGGTCCGACGGATTTTGTCCGACACTGGTGTTGCATACACACGGTCGGACAAAGTTGTCGGAAAATCCGATCATTCTGAACGTGGTGACGTTTGTTGCCTACGACGGGACTACGTAGAGGCTAGTAGCCAATAGCTTTGGTCTTGTAATGTGATCTGAGCATGCGTGGCACTTTGTCCGTCGGAATTCGCTACACACGATCGGAATTGGTGTGATCGGACTTTGTTGTCGGAAAATTTTTAGAGCAGGAGATACAACTTTGTCCGTCGGACAATCCGATGGAAAATGTCCGATGGTGCCTACACACGGTCGGAATTTCCGACAACTTTGTTCGATAGGACAGAATCCATCGGAAAATCCGACCGTGTGTATGGGGCTTTATTATGGCTCCTTACTTTCCCACTGGGGAGATTTCACTTACATCTTGTTCTGTGTGACACCCGTCAAGTTGATTGGAAAATAGGTAAAATCCTTCATCGCTCTATCCAAAGCTACAAATAAAATTTTGACTATAACCTAAATGATAACAAGATGTATTACCGGTATATTCATTTTTTAATTATGACCAAAAACCTACATTAATAATCTTAATCCAAAATTGTTTTTTAAGGATTTGCTTTTAGGAGTAGCAACCCTACAGGGTAGAAATTGCTATAAGAATGACTGTCCGGTGATAGAACATGCTGAAAATATAGCATAGCTGCCTCTGTTTCCATATATCATGTTGCTTGGTACGTTTTGTGCAGAGGTCTAATTCCTGCTATTGACTCAGCTGATAATGTCTTCTTTACATGAACATTGTGTACATAGTATGTTGTGTAGCACCACTAATGACTACAGTGCAAACATAAGGTTTTTTCGCAAAGGGCCAGACTAGGCATCGCACTTCCTGGCTTGTGGTTATGTGTTAATCTTCTCAGAGGTGTTACATGTTTTCACACTTGTAGGTGAAAAGTGCTCCATTTCTTAAGCCGGAAAGTAGACATGGAAATATTGTAATGAAATAAAACTGGGTTTCATTTCTGTATTTTTATTTTAAAAAAAAAATACATAATTTTGACATTTTACATTATTGAATTCTAAAAAAGCTGGTTGACCCTTTAAAATGGTTGTAAACGATCACCATGTAAAACAACCCATTCGGTTCCAAATAGAAATGAAAGGCAAAACATTTTTGTATAGATATATAAAACATTATAGATACATAATAAGTTATCATATTCCCTCTGTTCTCAGCTGCATAAGAGCTGGGGGGAGGAGAAGCAGCAGCACACTGAGCTATCCAGTGAATGGCTGTGCAGAGGGGGGTGGGGGAGGTTTTGTCAGGACAAGTCTGATCATTGGAGGAGAGTAAACTGAGTTCACAGCATAGCTAGAGAACTGACCATGATGTGCTCTCCTGCTTAGTATGGTCAGTTTTTAATAGGAAAGCAGAGGGATTGTCAGGAATACCAGGAATTTCACATAAAGGAAGCAATACAAAGAGAATAGGATACTTTATCATTCAAGTACATGGTACAGCAGGCACATACAGTGGTGTGAAAAAGTGTTTGCCCCCTTCCTCATTTCCTGTTCCTTTGCATGTTTGTCACACTTAAGTGTTTCGGAACATCAAACCAATTTAAACAATAGTCAAGGACAACACAAGTAAACACAAAATGCAATTTGTAAATGAAGGTGTTTATTATTAAAGGTGAAAAAAAATCCAAACCATCATGGCCCTGTGTGAAAAAGTGATTGCCCCCCTTGTTAAAACATACTATAACTGTGGTTGTCCACACCTGAGTTCAATTTCTCTAGCCACACCCAGGCCTGATTATTGCCACACCTGTTCACAATCAAGGCATCACTTAAATAGGAGCTGCTTGACACAGTAAGGTCCACCAGAAGATCCTTAAAAGCTACACATCATGCCGAGACCCAAAGAAATTCAGGAACAATTGAGAAAGAAAGTAATTGAGATCTATCAGTCTGGAAAGGGTTATAAAGCCATTTCCAAAGCTTTGGGAATCCAGCGAACCACAGTGAGAGCCATTATCCACAAATGGCGAAGACATGGAACAGTGGTGAACCTTCCCAGGAGTGGCCGGCCGCCCAAAATTACCCCAAGAGCGCAGCGACGACTCATCCAAGAGGTCACAAAAGACCCCTCAACAACGTCCAAGGAACTGCAGGCCTCACTTGCCTCAGTTAAGGTCAGCATTCATGCCTCCACCATCAGGAAAAGACTGGGCAAAAATGGCCTGCATGGCAGAGTTCCAAGGAGAAAACCACTGCTGAGCAAAAAGAACATCAAAGCTCGTCTCAATTTCTCCACAACACATCTTGATGATCCCCAAGACTTTTGGGACAACATTCTGTGGACCGATGAGACAAAAGTGGAACTCTTTGGAAGGTGTGTGTCCAAGTATATCTGGCGTAGAAGGAACACTGCATTTCAGAAAAAGAACATTATACCAACAGTAAAATATGGTGGTGGTAGTGTGATGGTCTGGGGCTGTTTTGCTGCTTCAGGACCTGGAAGACTTGCCGTGATAAAAGGAACTATGAATTCTGCTGTCTACCAAGAGATCCTGAAGGAGAATGCCCGACCATCTGTTCGTGTACTCAAGCTGAAACGAACTTGGGTTCTGCAGCAGGACAATGATCCTAAACGCACCAGCAAGTCCACCACCGAATGGCTGAAGAAAAACAAAATGAAGACTTTGGAGTGGCCTAGCCAAAGTCCAGACCTGGATCCTATTGAGATGTTGTGGTATGACCTTAAAAAGGCCGTTCATGCTCGAAAACCCTCTAATGTAACTGAATTAGGACAATTCTGCAAAGATGAGTGGGCCAAAATTCCTCCAGGACGCTGTAAAAGCCTCATTGCACGTTATCGCAAACGCTTGGTTGCAGTTGTTGCTGCTAAGGGTGGCCCAACCAGTTATTAGGTTTAGGGGGCAATCACTTTTTCACACAGGGCCATGATAGTTTGGATTTTTTTTCACCTTTAATAATAAACACCTTCATTTACAAATTGCATTTTGTGTTTACTTGTGTTGTCCTTGACTATTGTTTAAATTGGTTTGATGTTCCGAAACACTTAAGTGTGACAAACATGCAAAGGAACAGGAAATGAGGAAGGGGGCAAACACTTTTTCACACCACTGTATCAGGAATATGAAGTGTTGGGGTAACAAACGCTTTAAGGCTTCTTTACACTACAGCTCATAAACTTGAGTTTAGGAGCTTTTGGCATTTTTTTGCCAAAGCTCCTAATTTCAACTTCATAAAAACCTATGTTGTGTCAATGTACACATTTTTGAGTTTATGAGCTGCTGCGGTTAGGGGGAACTTCAACCTCCCTCTCCTGAATGTGGAAGAATCACGTTAAGGATAGGAATGTTTTGACCGCTGGAAAACGCAAACCGTGGCAAAACTGCTGAAAATTGCGGTTTCTCGCGGCCAAATACCTTTTTTCTTATTTTGCCCAGACATTCGTTTTTCTGTCTGAGGGGGCATCTGCCCAGTGGGAGCACAAATAATAATAGAAAGCCTGACTATATCTTTAAATTTTCATTAATCTATTCAAAGGTTAGCATGATGGTCTCCAAAGTAGTAATGCTTTGTTTGCTACAAGCACATTGCTCAGTGATTGCAGAAAAACAATGCAAATGCTTCTTTATCACTGGCAGTCATTTGTCTGTTATTGGTTAAACTGCAATACTTCCTTTTTATTTCTTGTGTGTATGTAATGTATACATTATAACCCATCAATATTACTTCTTTGCAATATTATTCTTCAGATATTATGGCATATATTAGGACCTAATTCCAAGACCACCCTGTCACCTGGAAATGATGATTTTAGTGGACCTTTGAATGGATCGTTTCATTATGGTGATGGAGAAGGTGGCATAAGGGTTATTGCACTGACTATTCTGCCCCATGGAGAGATCGAAGTCCAAGAAAAATTCATAGTTTTACTAAGCATTGGAAGTGGCAGCACGGAGGTTGACCCAAAAGCTGGAAATGTGACTCTTACTGTAAGTATTTCTGATTTGCTGTGTATTATGAACAGTTGTCCATAGGTTGAGGATTCACAAAAAAGTGAAAATATATACAATATAGGTTTATACTTGCTATTCCAGAGCAAAGCATAGCTGTGACGTCACAGCCTGTGACATAGCTGTGACGTCACAGCCTGGCTTCCCAAGCCAAGCTCTGACCACGCGGCCGTGTCACCTCCATACAATGGATGCCGTATGAGCCTTGTGGACACTGCAGCACGGCCAGTGACTGGCTCTGGCGTCCCCACAGCCCTGTTCCCGGAACCCCCACCTGGCTTGACAGTCTCACCATTGACCCTATTTAATCCTCGGTGTGTCATCTGGACAGCTGAAGAAAAAATGGCTGTGCTCAGCCATCCCACCCTATCCTCGTTGGATCTGATGTGGTGCCAGCATTCATTGGACTCGCTGTGACCTGTAGTCCTCTTCCCTCTCTTCAGCCCAGAGATGTATCTTAATTACAGATACTACAGTCTCCCATGTGAGTGGATATTGTTTTTGTAATAAATATTTGTTGATATATACTGAGAGGCACCCCTCTCCTTGTTTTTCTGCTCTCACATGGAATAGGGGTCACAGATTGTATGTTACATGCATTTAGTATGTATCCTGGTATAGATATTGCTTTTGTAATAAATATTTGTTGATATATACTGAGAGGCACCCCTCTCCTTGTTTTTCTGCTCTCACATGGAATAGGGGTCACAGATTGTATGTTACATGCATTTTGTATGTATCCTGGTATAGATGTAGCACCCTCCTAGGTAGGTGCTAGAAGAGTATAGTTTTTGGGTCTTTCTGCTTACCAGGAAGGCTGTCAGGTACATTTAGATGCTCTCTGCCTACCCAGAGAGCAGTGATCCATTGATAGGGTCTGCTCATGGTGCTATGGTGCTGCTCATGTTGTCTGAATGTTTCACACTGGTCCAATAGGATGAGGCTATTGGACAGTGGGAGGTAATCTGACAAATGAGGGCACAGGCATAGTTACAGCCCTGTCCATTGGCAGAGGAAAGTGCCTCAGTGCATGCTGGGTGACTGTATATATGCCAAGGGCCTCCTCTAAACAGGCTGCCATACGGCCTCAGGTGGTTGACCTGAGGCCCTGAATCTAAAACTGCAACCCAGGTGTCCTGCAGAGCTGACTGGAAGGGAGACACATCAGAAAGGATCTGTTTCTGCCTACTGTGAGTACAGCTCTGTGTCATGGGGCCTGTCCTGTGAGGGCCATCCCTTCAGCTAGTAGAGTCAGTGGATGGGTGTCAGCCAAAGGGGGTGCTAGTGAGTGTCCTGAACATAAAATAGTTTTACAAAGTCTGCTGCCAGAGCAAGCAATGAACTGATTTCTTCCATACAGGTGTTGTATGGTATAGCAAAGAGTGTGCTACCACAGTTAACCTGGTGAGGCCAAGTGAGAGTTGTTCTCATCTGTAAATAGTTCCAGTTGGCGTATCCTGCTATTCCCTTCTCCCATCCAAGTTCCAACAATAAATACCAAAAAAAACAAAACAAACACCCTGGATTGATTATTGGATAATGAGCGGATGAGAGTACAGTTGGTCATGTGAAAACCCCTAGTGACTGGCTGCGAGATAATAAGGGGAAAGCCCAGGGAAGTCTACTCAAAGCAATCATTACAGGGCCAGTGCTTCATATAAATTTAAAATCAACTGGATATCCAGGGAAAACTGACATGTCTTCAAACTCCTTCATACAGTGTAAGTAAAATGTCTCTTAAAGAGGAACTGCAGTCTGTTCACATAATTTGTAATAAAAACATCTTTGCCATTCTGAAGTTTCCCTCCAACCACTTTTCATATTATTTTATGTATACTGTGATTCTGTACTTGCCAAATATGCTGCAGAAATCTCCCTTCGCTAAGTCTGGCTGCATCTATTTTACATGTGGGCAGCTGAAGCTGCTGCCTCTTCACTTCCTGGATTTACACAGACACACAGAGGCACACCTCCAGAGCTGCAGCCCTGCAGCTCTGATTGGCCCTCTTATGACACCCTCCCTTCCTGGCAAACTCTCACGAGAGTGAGAGCTGTGCATGATGTCATAAGCCTAGGCTAATGTCCAGACAAGAAACCGGAAGTGGGCTGTATGAGGTATTTACTGGCAGAAAAAAAAAATGTACTATCCAAAGTTAAAACAACAAGGGCAGAAGATTTAATAGATGGAAAATTGAACAAAATTGTGGAGGTCGGCTTTAAGCATATATTAACTGCAAATGTTGGACTCTTGTTATCTAGATACAGAAATTTGGTGATCCCAATGGAATTGTTCAGTTTGCAGCAGAGTCTCTGCTAAAGAAAAATTACACAGAACCTCAAACCAGTGACGGACCCCTGAATATAACTTTTCTTATCAGGAGAGTGCAAGGAACGCTAGGCGATATTACGGTAATTGTATTATAAGTTTATAAAGAGGTATACATGGATTTTGCAAATAAAACAAGTACATAATTATTATGGCACTATGGCAGCAGCAAATGAAAAGTCTTTTAACACAGAACCCCCCCTCTTCTTTTAAGTTTGGTAGGTTTGTGCTTGTTCAACAGGAGTGTTCACCTGACAATTTTCTAGGTGAGGTCAATACTTTATAAATGTAGTAGAAAATGGCTGGCATACAGGGTCCAAAATTGGCATACAAATTTCAGCACATCCCTTCGTTATAAATGCTCTTGATATACCTACAGATACCATGTGGGTTCCATCTTGATCTCCTAGTTAGTCTGTCTGAACATACCATGTCCATGGGTTGTAGGCTGAAGGCTGTACATAGGCCTCAACTTTTCTTAAAATTAATAATGTATTAAAATGAATATTAATAAGCTCCCCTCTCCTGACATTAATCCCAACCCCCTGTAATTCAGCTATAAGGATCTCGCCTCGGATTGTTGAAAGACAGGATGTATGATTTAGTGTCAGGAGGTGGTATGCCCTAATCTCTTACGAGGCCTGAACCCAAGGTCTTCCTTGGGAACCAATTTGAAAACAATTGCAAGTACTTACACATTTACCTATGTAGCGGCCATAACCCTCAATGGGGCGGCCTTGACTTTTGGGCTTACCAGTTACCTCCGCTTGGCTTGTTGATCCATGTCCAGGGGTTCCCAGGGTTAGTACCCAACAACTTCGGATGCTGACACCATAAAAGTCCTTTTAGAAGGTTTTTATTTGCAGGGGTAACATCCAACAACACAGTCTTGAATGGGAACAGAGGGCAAGGGTGAAGAAACTCAGGCACCTTGAACTGCTGACAATTGAAATGTCTCTAACAAAACCCAGAGAGTAGCCACTTGCAGCTGGGCACTTCAATGCTGAACAAATCTCTAGCCAGAGATTATGGCAGTCAACACTTTGATCCGGAAACTTGTAAAGTCTCTGACACAGAATAAACTTTCAACCGAAAGTGAATACGAACCGTTTCTCAGTACCTGGAACTTTCTCTGTCTCCTTGGCAGTACTGCGAAACTGTGGATTCGTTAGTGTCCATAACAACCCAGCAACTAGGCTCTTCTTGAGATGCCAGCTTGTTGGCCCTCCTCCGAAGAGTCCTCCCCCGGTCGCTTACACGAGCTTGAGTGACCCTCCAAGATTGAGAGCACACCCGGACGCCTTGAATCCTCCCTCAGTTACTGCGCCTTGGACCAGCCGGTTCCGAGACTCTGGGACAGATGGATCCTTGCCCCAGACCATGCAGGTCTGTGGGGCTAGTCAAACTGACCATGTTGCGGGATGGCAAATGCTCCCAGGCCCAAGCAGCTATGGCCGAACCCCAAACACGTGACTTCAACACCTTAAGTACCCTTCCCCAGACTACCCAGCGGGGCCAGACACACCCACTGATTGGCTCTGGGGAAGACTGATACTCAAAACGTCCAACTAGGCCTGGTTCTAGGCCTGTCATGTGCATCTCACTGTACACATGACCAGGCAGAACCCTAGCGCAGCCCAGTCAAACTGATGTCAAAGTGAACCTGCACAATTAACCCTCAGAACCCCACTACTGTTCTGAGGAAAAAACTAAATTTCCACATATAGCGGACACCTTGTAAAAGTGTCACCGCTACACCTATAATAGTTTGAAAGGTTCACTTTAAATGTACATTTCAAACAGTATGCATCTCAATCTGTGTTGCCAATTTGTAGAAAAATGTTTACCAGGACAGATCTTTGTAAAACAGTGCCTTGGATGTGAATTTACTAATGCTTTTTCTCTCTTTCAAGGTTTATTGGAGACTGACCAGTTTATCAGACATTACAATTGACTTCTCAGCTACTTCTGGTTGGGTTGTCATTCCTGATAAACAAAATATTGCAGAGATTATAATTCAGCTTCTACCAGATGATGTGCCAGAAATGGATGAGCTTTGTATGCTCCAACTGACCTCAGTAGAAGGAGGGGCTGATCTGGATAATATGAGAAGTGTGTTGTGGTTCACCGTTCTGGCAAATGATGACCCTCACGGTGTGTTCTATTTGGACCCAGCAAGACAGACAGTCATTGTAAACAATGACATGGAGCGCTTCATCCAAACGAATGTGACAAGGCTGGGAGGAACATTTGGCAATGTTACTGTGGAGTACCAAGTGTCTTTTGGTAAAACAGCACGAGAAAATCAGACCAGAATAATTACGGGAAGTGTGTTTATTCAAGATGGTGCAAGCTATGGTATTAGCATAGTGCCAATCAGTAACCAGGTCAGTTTTCATCAGATGCTTAATCATGTGTAATCTGCAGCTATTAGAATAGAAATACCTTAAAGTGTATCTAAACCCCAAAACAAAAATATAGTTTATGGCTGCTCAACAATCCTTAAAGCAGACTTCTCCCCCCTTTTTCTAAAAATCACACCAGAATGCAGTTCTGCTTGATAAAATAAAAAAAAAATGTCTTCACTTTTTGGTTGAATGTGGCACTGTTGATGCTACAAGAGCCTCACAGATTAATCCTGGGAAGGCTGTTATGACCAGTGTAACCCTCCTAAAATGATGTGCACTGTCAGATTTCAACTGGCAGACGCACAGTTACAAAGCAGGGTTCCAGGAAGGGGGATATGGGTTTATCAGCCCTTCGTGCAAATAGCATGAGAAGAATGGAGAGGAAAAGAAAAAGAAAGGAAATCAAAGGAGAAAAAAGCCCGCAGATTGTCTTTGCTTTAGGTGCCTTTGTTATAATATTTAAGGTAAGGATAAAGTTCATCTTTAAAGTGATGCTAAAGTCTCATTTTTTTTCATTTAAAAATAATAATAATAATAATAAAAAAAATGTTATACTCACCTTCTCTGTGCAATGGTTTTGCACAGAGCAGCCAGATCCTCCTCTTCTTGGATCCCTCTTCGGCGCCTCTGGCCCCTCCCTCCTGCCAAGTGCCCCCACGGCAAGCAGCTTGCTATGGGGGCACCCGAGCTGAGCTGCTGCTCTGTGTGTCCATTCAGACATGGAGCAGAGGCATGGCCCCACCCCCTCTATCTCCTTATTGACAGCAGCGGGAGCCAATGGGGCTCTGCTGCTGTCTCAGCCAATCAGCCAGCTAAGTCTCTGATGCAACATCGCTGGAATGGAGGAGGCTCAGGTAAGTATTTGGGGGGCTGAGGGGGGCTGCTGCACACAGGTTTTTAGAATGCATTAAGATAAAAAAAAACCTTCTGCCTTTACAACCACTTTAAATGTGGTGGCTGTATTCGTTTTTTTTCCCTTTATGTTCACCTTGTAATCCAACCATTTACATACTTCCTGTCTTAGGGTGGCTCCACTCTATGGAGGAGGGCCAGAGGTACCCTTGGACAGCAGCAGTATCAATCTGTGGCGTGAGTAGTATAATGCCGCGTACACACGAGTGGATTTTCCATCGGAAAAATCTTGGATGGTTTTTACAACGGAATTCCGCTCAAGCTTGGCTTGCATACACACGGTCACACAAAAGTTTGCTGAACTTTCGACCATTAAGAACACGGTGACGTACAACACTACGCTTCCGAGCATGCGTCAAATTGTTTCCGAGCATGCATAGGAATTTTGCACGTCGGAATTGGTACAGACAATCGGAATTTCTGATCTAAACTTTTTACGACCGAAAAATTGAGAACCTGCTCTCAATCTTTTGAGATGGAGCATACACAGGGTCTCATTTTCCGACCAAAAGTTCTCATCTGACTTTTGCTGGCGGAATTTCCGATCATGTGTACACGGCATTAGATTCACTAAAAAAATTTAATGGACTTGACTAAAAAATTTAAGCTAAACTCCAGATAATATTTTTTAAAGTGCAGCTAAATGTACAAGATGGCAAACTGTGAGTGGGCAGGCTATATATAGGAGAAGAGAAGTGCTAAGTCTCTTCTGCAATAAGATCAACTTACTTGACTGTTCAGAGTCTTCTTTACAATGTACGCTGAGCTATCCATATGCAGCTCCGGGTACATTCTCAGCACGGAATTTCGCAGACTTTGGACTGTTAGTGGGGAGGTATTTGCTTTTATTCTCTTTTCTTTTTTGAATAAAAGTTGACCATTGTAAAGACCCCTGTAGGCATTAAATGGTTTGTTTCAATCATCTAAAGCCACGTATACACGACCGGAATTTTTTCGACGGACCAGGTCAGACGGAACAAATCCATCGGACAATTCGATCGCGTGTGGGTTCCATCGGACCTTTGCTGTCCAAAAATCTGACGGACTTTAGAAATAGAACATGTTTAAAAATTTTCCGACGTACTCGAGTCCGGTCGAAAAATCAGTTCGTGTGTACGCTAGTCTGACGGACAAAAAACAATGCTAGGGCAGCTATTGGCTACTGGCTATAAACTTTCTTTATTCTAGTCCGGTCGTACGTCATAACGTTCAAATCCGTCGGACTTTGGTGTGATTGTGTGTGGCCAAGTCCGTTCATTCGGAAAGACCGTCGAAACTCCGCCGGAAGTCCGTCGGGAAGACCTTCAGACCTAGTCCGTCGAAAAGTCCGGTTGTGCGTACGCGGCATTACTGTCAGTTTTGCAGGACAGTTTGGTCTGTTAAAGGAATTTGAAAAAGCATAGGATTACTGGTCGGATCACTAGCTGAAAGTAAAGGGAAAAAGACTAAAAAAAAAGAAAATTCATGTAACTACCACATTTAAGAATTAGTAATCTGCAATATGGTAAATGTTTGACATGGTTTTAGTACCACCTCAGACGAATTAGATGATCATATCTCTAATTTCCAATCTAGTCAATGCAGTAAAATATTTGCAGCATGTGGCACCAAACTTATAAGCTTCCCATGCAGATATCAACACATATTCCCAGTATTTTTTATCCCCCTGTGAAAAGTGTTGCTTTTTCTCTTATATTGGAATGATTGAATGCATTTTTCTATCTTTTCCAGTTTTAATATGAAATTTACTCTGTCCTGATTACCTATATGTTTTATCCTCAGGTCTTCCTCTTACCTGGCTTTAATTTTACTCTTGAGTTGACAAATGTCACTTTGATGGATGAAAGCACCTCTGGAAAGCCTTACATACATAAAGGACAAAAGCCAAGTCCAGTAACAGTACCTAAGGAAGCTGCCAATTCAGAGGTATAGTAATAGTATGGACTGCAGTATTCTATGCTGACCAGCAGAGGGAAAACAAGTCCAACTTTCTACAATATCAAAAGCTTCAATCATAATATCCAGTATACATACATTTATTACAGTCATGGGTTCTCAGGATTTGTATTTCAGTATTGGGAAGTCAATGATTATTTAATAAATGTGTAGGACAGTTAAAAACAATAATTAAAAAAAAAAAACTGTTATAAATGCTGTATTACTTAACAATTGTTCATATAAAAGCTTATTAAATGTTCACTACTGTTGCAGTGAATTGTATATTAAAATATACAGTATTTTAAAATTGGAGGGTACATTTCCTATAAAGTTTGTTGTTAAATGGCTTTACAGTGTTTTACTTATGATTAGGACAAGAATAAAGCCATTAGTTACAATAACTTTATGATAAGAAATATCTGAAGGTATTTACATTTTAGCAGTATGAAAATAAGAATCGGATTATTGTGGGCAACACATCTGTTTTTCTTTAGATACTTTTGATCTTTAGGTCCAGTAATTATAATTAAAATTTCTGAAACGTTGCATACATGAGCTCATACAGCGTTCCTGTCTAAATGTAACTTTAGATAAAATATGTCCCGTGTTATGTAACTGGAATTAAAATATGAATCATAATTGCAGTTTCATACTTTCTGTTTATTTAACAGTCATGCGGTAGGTGTTGAGGTTTTAGTCCTGGGTTCCTAAGATCATGTCGTTTCTTATCCACTTGAACATAGAATCACTCTAACTAATCTGTATGTGCTCAGCATACATGTATTGTCTTGTTCCTGTTTCCATATTATTTTCTTATTATTGGCTTTCTTCCAAAGGCAAACCTGCACTTAGCCAAGACGTGTTTAGCTTCTTTTTCTCTAGCATTAAAAAATCTTTACAAGTGTAATTATTTTTTACTTTAAATAACTTTTTTAATCACCCACATTCTACTCAGGGAGGGCAGTAATAGTAGGGCCTAGTTACCATGTCTTGTAGGGGGTCTCATCGCCAAGTTCTTTAATGATATTTGTATTTCATAGTGTACAATGCTGTTAGAAAAAATATGCATAGGGTCATCCAAGTGATCTGTCATTTAAAAGAGACATTCATGGTTTATATTCTGTTGGGTTGCCTTTAAACTTTATTAGCAATGTTCTGTTTCAGCAATTTAGGCACCAAAAGTGGGATTTCTATAACTGATCCAGTTGTGGTGAGATAACTTAATTTACAGTCTAGTAGTTTGGAAAACAGTGACTCGATCCAAATGACATCCCGTGGATCATAGAAAGCTTTAATACAAAAACTTGTGAAGATCATAAAAGGTAGACATCAGATAGGTCAAAAAAATTATAGTGTGTCTAGCTCCAGCAGAACCCAGTTCATGTGGTAAATGAAGGCTAAGCCTAAAAAAGGAGAGTGAAACTAGCTACAATGAGTATCTCCTAGCTACGGAGTAAAGAAATAACACAATTATTTAAAGGCAAACAAACAACAATGCATGTGTAACATGATAAGCAGCTATCAAAGCATTATGTTTAAAGGCTTGGTTACAAATTCACTGCTAGACGCTGCCATCCAGGACACATGCCCCAGGTGTTCTACTGAGTATTCATAGTCGTCTTTGCTGTAATTGTTACCTGTAGCCCAAGAATGATCCTATAGATCTCGAGGACAGTGATAAGCAACTTGGTATTTATAGAGGGCCTCTGACATGTCTAGAAGGGAACAAATTTCACGTTAGGGCCAAATCACACCAGAAGGCAGTACACTGAAACACACACGCATTAAAAATGAATGGCCTGAAATATGTCTCATTGCATGACAATCTGAGTCAAGTTCCATTTTTTTGCAGTACAAGACAGTGCCTTTTGAAGTTGCATTGTAGTGCCCTTCCGCACCAGGCCTCTAGAACAGCAATATTTACTATGTTTTGGCTCATGCCGTTTTTGTTTTTTTGTCTTAGTTTCCTTGGGTTTCCTATGAGCAAATTGCCAGGGAATTAAGTGGAGAAAAGTGGAGTAGACAAAGGAAAATAGACTAATGCCCCATACACACGATCGGACTTTCCGACAACAAAACCATGGATTTTTGTCCGAAGGCTCAAACTTGTATTGCATACACACGGTCACACAAATGTAGGCCAACAATTCTGAACGTAAGAACGTGGTGACTTACAGCACATACGACGAGTTGATAAAAAGGAAGTTCAATAGTCATGCGATATCTCCATTACGAACACTAGTACTAGTAGTTTACAAGACCGAGCGCTTCCGGCTCGTACTTGATTCCGAGCATGCGTGAA
This sequence comes from Lithobates sylvaticus, assembly GCA_028564925.1. Lineage (NCBI taxonomy): Eukaryota > Metazoa > Chordata > Amphibia > Anura > Ranidae > Lithobates > Lithobates sylvaticus. The sequence goes on from CM053026.1 coordinate 137,168,385, forward strand.
CTTTTGTGCGCAGACTTGAGAACCTGCTATCAAACATTTGTGGGCGGAAAATCCAACAGCAAATGTACGATGGAGCATACACACGGTCGGACTTTCCGACAACAAGCTCACATCGAACATTTCCCGTTGGAAAATCCGAACGTGTGTACGCGGCATAAGAGTAAGAATTCAAAAAAGGAAAGGAAAAGGTATAGAAATGGGAATTGGGAACAAGAAAAAATCTCAACCCCCCTCCCCCCTTTTTTTTGCAAGCACGAAAACATTTCAATGTAAAGTGCCCAGGTATACTTCACGTCTTTAAGGAACCTAGCAGCATCCCTTTTGGATGATATTTAAATACTTTATTAGGAAAGTGTATAATACTTTTTAGTGCTGAATTATTTCTTTGTATGTTTTTTCAGAAATGTTGAAATGTTCTCTGACCATTAGTAGTAAATATTGAAACCATCTTTTCTTCTGTCAGGTTGGTTTTGAATCAGTTGCATTCCGCCTTACAAATATCACATCGGGGATGGGTCATGCTGTTGTTTACAGAGAAGGGTCTTATGGTTCGGTCACCGTAAGCTGGCGTTCTGGATATCCCCCTGGTTTCATGCCAAAGGACATCCAACTTGGTAAACTCTTACCTGAATCTGGTAAGTAATGTGCTTTTTCAGAATAATAGTACATAAAAAGTCCTCTCAAACTAAAACAAAAACTGGGTTACACATTGTTTATTTTTTATTTTTTTTAGTGTATTTAATTTAAAATATATTACATTATTTTTTATATTGCATATTGAGCTTGTGGGTGCAGCATGGTGCAATGGCAATAACACACACTTAAGCCTTAATTGTTGGCCAACCAAGCGTTTGATTTTTGTCTTAAGGGCGTGTGCCAGGATCTTGTCTTGCATACACAATTGTCGTGCAACAAACACAAACATAGTGACGTACTACAAGGATTATCAGCTCTTGAGCGCCACCCTTTGGGCCCCTTCTGCTAATTTTCTGTTTGGTGAGCATTGATTCTGAGAATGCGTGTTTGCACTTTTGACTTTTGTGAGATGGATTTGTGTACTGACCATACAAAAATCAGACAACAGACCGTTGCTGAAAATTTACTAGCCTGCCATCCAACATTTGTTGGTCGAAAGCTGTCAAAGGGAGTGTACTAACAGTCAGATTTTAAGACAATAGTCTGTCAACAGACTGTTGTCTTAAACCCTACTCATCTTCAACCCTTCCCTACTGCTAATACTGTCCCCGACAGATGGGTGACTTGCCCGTACACTACCCACATGCTGAAAGTGTACCAAGCTCAGGAGCCAGGGTCTTAAATAGACTCAGCCACCCTAAGATTGCACATTGGCGGCCAGCAGTTAACTGAATTTCTGCCCCAGTGAACGAGGAACCATGTTCTTCTTGACTAGGGATGGGCCCGGTGCTCGATGCGAACCCACGTTCGCATCGAGCACCGGGCGTTCGCTCGCTCGGCGAGCCCAGAACTATTTTGGCCGCTCGCATCACGTTCGTGTGATGCGAGCGGCCCCGCAATGCATTGCGGCCGGCGCGGCCGGCGCAGTGCATTGCTGGCTGATGATTGGCCAAGCATGCACTGTGACCCCGCATGCTTGGCCAATCACAGCCACAGAAACTCGAAGAGCCATAATTGGCTACAGGCAGGACGCCTGTAGCCAATTACAGCTCAGGGGCTGTAGTACACGCCCCCCCCTATAAAAGGCCGCCACGCCGTCTGCGCCGGTCACATGCTGTTCCGGCGCAGATTGAGCAGGCTGATTCTGTGACACTCTGCTGGATTTAGTTAGGTAGAGAGATTCACTTACAGAGATTGAGTTAGATAGATTCAGTTACAAAGATTGATTGAGAAAGAGGGGCTTGTAGTGTGTTCGTGGCAGGCAGGCAGAGCTCCTATATTTTGTTACCAGAAGCACCTATAGGACTTGTAGTGTGTTCGTGGCAGGCAGGCAGAGCTCCTATATTTTGTTACCAGAAGCACCTATAGGACTTGTAGTGTGTTCGTGGCAGGCAGGCAGGCAGAGCTCCTATATTTTGTTACCAGAAGCACCTATAGGACTTGTAGTGTGTTCGTGGCAGGCAGGCAGAGCTCCTATATTTTGTTACCAGAAGCACCTATAGGACTTGTAGTGTGTTCGTGGCAGGCAGGCAGAGCTCCTATATTTTGTTCCCAGAAGCACCTATAGGACTTGTAGTGTGTTCGTGGCAGGCAGGCAGAGCTCCTATATTTTGTTCCCAGAAGCACCTATAGGACTTGTAGTGTGTTAGTCCCATCACACACACAGAGCTATATTTTGTTCCCAGAAGCACCTATAGGACTTGAAGTGTGTTAGTCCCATCACACACACAGAGCTATATTTTGTTCCCAGAAGCACCTATAGGACTTGAAGTGTGTTAGTCCCATCACACACACAGAGCTATATTTTGTTCCCAGAGGCACCTATAGGACTTGAAGTGTGTTAGTCCCATCACACACACAGAGCTATATTTTGTTCCCAGAAGCACCTATAGGACTTGAAGTGTGTTAGTCCCATCACACACACAGAGCTATATTTTGTTCCCAGAAGCACCTATAGGACTTGAAGTGTGTTAGTCCCATCACACACAGAGCTATATTTTGTTCCCAGAAGCACCTATAGGACTTGAAGTGTGTTAGTCCCATCACACACACAGAGCTATATTTTGTTCCCAGAAGCACCTATAGGACTTGAAGTGTGTTAGTCCCATCACACACACAGAGCTATATTTTGTTCCCAGAAGCACCTATAGGACTTGAAGTGTGTTAGTCCCATCATACACACAGAGCTATATTTTGTTCCCAGAAGCACCTATAGGACTTGAAGTGTGTTAGTCCCATCACACACACAGAGCTATATTTTGTTCCCAGAAGCACCTATAGGACTTGAAGTGTGTTAGTCCCATCACACACACAGAGCTATATTTTGTTCCCAGAAGCACCTATAGGACTTGAAGTGTGTTAGTCCCATCACACACACAGAGCTATATTTTCTTCCCAGAAGCACCTATAGGACTTGAAGTGTGTTAGTCCCATCACACACACAGAGCTATATTTTGTTCCCAGAGGCACCTATAGGACTTGAAGTGTGTTAGTCCCATTACACACACAGAGCTATATTTTCTTCCCAGAAGCACCTATAGGACTTGAAGTGTGTTAGTCCCATCACACACACAGAGCTATATTTTGTTCCCAGAAGCACCTATAGGACTTGAAGTGTGTTAGTCCCATCACACACACAGAGCTATATTTTGTTCCCAGAAGCACCTATAGGACTTGAAGTGTGTTAGTCCCATCACACACACAGAGCTATATTTTGTTCCCAGAAGAACCTATAGGACTTGAAGTGTGTTAGTCCCATCACACACACAGAGCTATATTTTGTTCCCAGAAGCACCTATAGGACTTGAAGTGTGTTAGTCCCATCACACACACAGAGCTATATTTTGTTCCCAGAAGCACCTATAGGACTTGAAGTGTGTTAGTCCCATCACACACACAGAGCTATATTTTGTTCCCAGAAGCACCTATAGGACTTGAAGTGTGTTAGTCCCATCACACACACAGAGCTATATTTTCTTCCCAGAAGCACCTATAGGACTTGAAGTGTGTTAGTCCCATCACACACACAGAGCTATATTTTGTTCCCAGAGGCACCTATAGGACTTGAAGTGTGTTAGTCCCATCACACACACAGAGCTATATTTTGTTCCCAGAAGCACCTATAGGACTTGAAGTGTGTTAGTCCCATCACACACACAGAGCTATATTTTGTTCCCAGAAGCACCTATAGGACTTGAAGTGTGTTAGTCCCATCACACACACAGAGCTATATTTTGTTCCCAGAAGCACCTATAGGACTTGAAGTGTGTTAGTCCCATCACACACACAGAGCTATATTTTGTTCCCAGAAGCACCTATAGGACTTGAAGTGTGTTAGTCCCATCACACAGACCTTTATTTCCTTCCCAGAAGCACCTATAGGACTTGAAGTGTGTTAGTCCCATCACACACACAGAGCTATATTTTGTTCCCAGAAGCACCTATAGGACTTGAAGTGTGTTAGTCCCATCACACACACAGAGCTATATTTTGTTCCCAGAAGCACCTATAGGACTTGAAGTGTGTTAGTCCCATCACACACACAGAGCTATATTTTCTTCCCAGAAGCACCTATAGGACTTGAAGTGTGTTAGTCCCATCACACACACAGAGCTATATTTTGTTCCCAGAGGCACCTATAGGACTTGAAGTGTGTTAGTCCCATCACACACACAGAGCTATATTTTCTTCCCAGAAGCACCTATAGGACTTGAAGTGTGTTAGTCCCATCACACACACAGAGCTATATTTTGTTCCCAGAAGCACCTATAGGACTTGAAGTGTGTTAGTCCCATCACACACACAGAGCTATATTTTGTTCCCAGAAGCACCTATAGGACTTGAAGTGTGTTAGTCCCATCACACACACAGAGCTATATTTTGTTCCCAGAAGCACCTATAGGAATTGAAGTGTGTTAGTCCCATCACACAGAGATCCTATATTTTGTTCCCAGAAGCAACTATAGGACTTGAAGTGTGTTAGTCCCATCACACAGACCTTTATTTTCTTCCCAGAAGCACCTATAGGACTTGAAGTGTGTTAGTCCCATCACACAGAGCTCCTCTATTTTCTTTGCAGAAGCACCCATAGGACTTCTAGTGTGTTAGTGGCATCACACAGAGCTCCTATATATTCTTCTCAGCAGCACCCACAGGACTTCTAGTGTGTTAGTGGCATCACACAGAGCTCCTCTATTTTCTTTGCAGAAGCACCCACAGGACTTCTAGTGTGTTAGTGGCATCACACAGAGCTCCTCTATTTTCTTTGCAGAAGCACCCATAGGACTTCTAGTGTGTTAGTGGCATCACACAGAGCTCCTATATATTCTTCTCAGCAGCACCCACAGGACTTCTAGTGTGTTAGTGGCATCACACAGAGCTCCTCTATTTTCTTTGCATAAGCACCCACAGGACTTCTAGTGTGTTAGTGGCATCACACAGAGCTCCTCTATTTTCTTTGCAGAAGCACCCACAGGACTTCTAGTGTGTTAGTGGCATCACACAGAGCTCCTCTATTTTCTTTGCAGAAGCACCCATAGGACTTCTAGTGTGTTAGTGGCATCACACAGAGCTCCTATATATTCTTCTCAGCAGCACCCACAGGACTTCTAGTGTGTTAGTGGCATCACACAGAGCTCCTCTATTTTCTTTGCATAAGCACCCACAGGACTTCTAGTGTGTTAGTGGCATCACACAGAGCTCCTCTATTTTCTTTGCATAAGCACCCACAGGACTTCTAGTGTGTTAGTGGCATCACACAGAGCTCCTCTATTTTCTTTGCAGAAGCACCCATAGGACTTCTAGTGTGTTAGTGGCATCACACAGAGCTCCTCTATTTTCTTTGCAGAAGCACCCACAGGACTTCTAGTGTGTTAGTGGCATCACACAGAGCTCCTCTATTTTTCTTTGCAGAAGCACCCACAGGACTTCTAGTGTGTTAGTGGCATCACACAGAGCTCCTCTATTTTCTTTGCAGAAGCACCCACAGGACTTCTAGTGTGTTAGTGGCATCACACAGAGCTCCTCTATTTTCTTAGCAGAAGCACCCATAGGACTTCTAGTGTGTTAGTGGCATCACACAGAGCTCCTCTATTTTCTTTGCAGAAGCACCCACAGGACTTCTAGTGTGTTAGTGGCATCACACAGAGCTCCTCTATTTTCTTTGCATAAGCACCCACAGGACTTCTAGTGTGTTAGTGGCATCACACAGAGCTCCTCTATTTTCTTTGCAGAAGCACCCATAGGACTTCTAGTGTGTTAGTGGCATCACACAGAGCTCCTATATATTCTTCTCAGCAGCACCCACAGGACTACCGACTACAATGGCTGGAAGACCGCCAAGGGGAGGCAGAGCGTGCAGAGCCAAGAACACAGGGCAGGCAGGCTCTGTTTCTAGTGGACGTGGCCGTGGACGTGGACGTGGTCGTGCATCGTCATCAGCACGTGGCCATGGGACACGCGCGTCTTTGTTTTCGGCAGCTGGACATGTGGAGCCGCATCATGCTGAAGGCTTGGTAGAATGGATGACCAAGCCCTCCTCATCCTCCTCATCCTCTCTCACCCAGGCTCAGGGTACTGACAGAGCATCATCAGCCACCCCTTCCCTAGACCCACCATGTCCTCCTGAGGAGTCCCCCGAACTCTTTGAGCACAGTGTTGGGTACATGCTCCAGGAGGATGCCCAACGATTCGAAGGCTCGGATGACGATACCCAGCTTGAGGAATCTGGCAGTACTGTTCCACCAGCTGCAGCTTACTGCCAGGTTTGCTCTAGTGGTGAAGAGGGAGGGGATGATGAGGTCACTGACTCCACGTGGGTGCCTCAAGGGAGAGAGGATGAGGAGGAGGACGAGGAGGAGGAGGATGCGGCGTCACATGTCCAACGAGGCAGGATGCCCCCTGGAGGCCAGGTAGAGGCCAGCACAGCAACTGTACAACACCGCAGAGCTCCGCCTGTGCAGGGCGCTGCCTCTGCACGTTATCAGAAAAGTTCTTTGGTGTGGGCCTTTTTTGAGACGAGTGCAGCAGATCGCACCACTGCTATTTGCAATATTTGTCTCAAGCGTATCTCGCGTGGCCAAAACATCAGCCGCTTGGGCACGACAAGCATGACCAGACATATGGCGACCTGCCATGCAGCTCGTTGGCAGGCACACATAAAAGACCCACACCAAAGAACTAAGCGGACCTCTCCTTGCTCCTCCTCAGCTGGGATCTCCATCCCCACTACACCTTCAGTCCTCTCTGAAAGCTGCTCTGAGAGGACTGAAGGTGTAGAATTAGGTGTGTCACAACCAAGTACTTGCAGTACACCGACGTCCGATTGCAGCAGGCAAATTTCCCTGCGCCAGCTGCTGGACCGTAGAAAGAAGTACACTCCCAGCCATCCACATGCCCAGCGGTTGAATGCTAGCCTTGCTAAACTGCTAGCACTTCAACTGCTGCCTTTTCAGTTGGTAGACTCGGCCCCCTTCCGTGAGTTTGTTCAATGTGCGGTTCCTCAGTGGCAGGTTCCCAAACGCCACTTTTTCTCGCGGAAGGCGATTCCGTCTCTCTACCGGCATGTGGAGGGCAATGTCCATGCCTCGCTGGACAGGGCGGTCAGCGGTAAGGTGCATATTACCGCTGACTCATGGTCCAGCAGGCATGGACAGGGACGGTACCTTTCTTTCACGGCCCATTGGGTCACTCTATTGGCAGCTGGGAGGGATGCAGGACAAGGTGCAGTAGTGTTGGAGGTTGTTCCGCCACCACGCCTCCAAAACGCGACTACTGCTACTGGTTGTGACACACCTCTCTCCTCCACCCCCTCCTCTTCTTCTTCCTCCAGTGCTCTGTCCTTGGAACCAGCGGTGCTCCGTAGGCGTACAAGGGGCTACGCAAGTACGCAGGCAAAAAGATGCCATGCCGTGCTTGCGCTGGTGTGTTTGGGGGACAGGAGCCACACTGGGCCAGAGGTTCTGGCAGCTCTGCAGGGGCAGGCCGAGAGGTGGTTGACGCCACGTCAGCTTAAGCCAGGAATGGTCGTTTCTGACAATGGCACCAACCTCCTCTCCGCCCTGCGACAGGGGCAGCTCACCCATGTGCCCTGCATGGCTCACGTCCTCAACCTGGTGGTGCAGCGGTTCTTGGGCAGGTTCCCAGGCTTACAGGATGTCCTGAGGCAGGCCAGGAAAGTCTGTGTGCATTTCTGCCGATCTTATAATGCCAGTGCTCGGCTGACTGAGCTGCAAAAGGAGCTGAACCTGCCCAAGAACCGCCTAATATGTGACATGCCCACCAGGTGGAACTCAACGTTGGCCATGCTGCAGCGACTGCACACGCAGCAGAGGGCCATCAATGAGTACCTTTGCGACTACGGCACCAGGACAGGGTCAGGGGAGCTTGGTTTTTTTTCCCCACGTCAGTGGAGCATGATCAGGGATGCATGCACTGTCCTCTCACCATTTGAGGAGGCCACGAGGATGGTGAGCAGTGACAGTGCATGCATCAGTGACACTGTCCCTCTTGTCCACCTGTTGGAGCATACGCTGCGTGGGATAATGGACAGGGCACTTGAGGCAGAACAGAGGCAGGAAGAGGAGGACTTCCTTGCCTCTCAAGGCCCCCTTTATCCGGACAGTGTTCCTTCTGTCCCACCCATCACACAGGAAGAGGATGAGGAGGAGGAGGAGGAGGATTGTGTGAGCATGGAGGTGGAGCCTGGCACTCAGCATCAGCAGCAGCAGTCTTTTAGGGATGATGTACAGTCCCAACAAACCAGTGGACTTGTACGTGGCTGGGAGGAGGTGGCTGGCGATCATGTCATCCTCAGTGACCCAGAAGACTCCGGACCGAATGCCTCAGCTAACCTACGCTGCATGGCCTCCCTGATCCTGCAAAGCCTGCGGAAGGATCCTCGTGTTCTTCGGATCAAGGAGAGGGACCATTACTGGCTGGTCACTCTCCTTGATCCGCGGTACAAGGGTAAGGTTGCGGACCTTATCTTGCCGTCGCAGAGGGAGCAGAGGATGAGACATCTCAGGGAGGCCTTGCAGAAAGGTCTGTGCAACGCGTTCCCAGAAACTGGGAGGCTACAAACTCCTGGTCCTGGGCGACGAGTTGCTGAGGCTTCGGTCAGTGGCAGAAGGAGCGGTGGGGAAGGTGGACGTCTGACCGATGCGTTCAGACAATTTTTTAGTCCGCAGCCCCAAGGTATGATCGGTTCCAGCAACCATCGCCAGCGTCTGATATACATGGTGCAGGAATACCTTGGGGCAAGGTCAGACTTGGACACCTTTCCCACCGAAAATCCTCTGGCTTACTGGGTCCTGAGGATGGATCACTGGCCAGAGCTTGCACAGTATGCAATTGAGCTACTGGCCTGTCCTGCCTCCAGCGTTCTTTCCGAACGCACATTCAGTGCTGCTGGAGGATTTGTGACTGATCATAGGGTGCGCCTGTCCACCGCCTCGGTTGATCGACTGACATTCATCAAAATGAATCAGTCTTGGATCACCACCAGCTACCAGGCACCTGAGGCGGATATAACCGAATAATTTTTAATGTCACATCCCTTCAAGACTGCCTATGCTGATGCTGAGTGACTGTCCTCTTATGTTCACTGACTATCCTCTTCCTCCTCCTCAATGATCCATGCCACCACACCAGTGCCTAAGGCACAATGTTTCAGCCCCTGTTTAACAGGGGCGTGTACTTCCAATTTTTTAAAAAAAATGCTTTGCAACACGTGTGACTGCTGTGCTCCAAGTACAGTCTCTGTGAGGGGTTGCAGTGTTGTGGCACCAGCACCAGTGCCTAAGGCACAATTTTTCAGCCCCTGTTTAACAGGGGCGGGTACTTACAATTTTTTAAAAAAATGCTTCGCAACACGTGTGACTGCTGTGCTCCAAGTACAGTATCTGTGAGGGCCGGGTTGCAGTGTTGTGGCACCAGCACCAGTGCCTAAGGCACAATTTTTCAGCCCCTGTTTAACAGGGGCGGGTACTTACAATTTTTTAAAAAAATGCTTCGCAACACGTGTGACTGCTGTGCTCCAAGTACAGTATCTGTGAGGGCCGGGTTGCAGTGTTGTGGCACCAGCACCAGTGCCTAAGGCACAATTTTTCAGCCCCTGTTTAACAGGGGCGGGTACTTACAATTTTTTAAAAAAATGCTTCGCAACACGTGTGACTGCTGTGCTCCAAGTACAGTATCTGTGAGGGCCGGGTTGCAGTGTTGTGGCACCAGCACCAGTGCCTAAGGCACAATTTTTCAGCCCCTGTTTAACAGGGGCGGGTACTTACAATTTTTTAAAAAAATGCTTCGCAACACGTGTGACTGCTGTGCTCCAAGTACAGTATCTGTGAGGGCCGGGTTGCAGTGTTGTGGCACCAGCACCAGTGCCTAAGGCACAATTTTTCAGCCCCTGTTTAACAGGGGCGGGTACTTACAATTTTAAAAAAAAATGCTTCGCTAAACGTGTGACTGCTGTGCCCCAAGTACAGTATCTGTGAGGGCCGGGTTGCAGTGTTGTGGCACCAGCACCAGTGCCTAAGGCACAATTTTTCAGCCCCTGTTTAACAGGGGCGTGTACTTCCAATTTTTTAAAAAAATGCTTCGCAACACGTGTGACTGCTGTGCTCCAAGTACAGTCTCTGTGAGGGGTTGCAGTGTTGTGGCACCAGCACCAGTGCCTAAGGCACAATTTTTTCAGCCCCTGTTTAACAGGGGCGGGTAATTACAAATCTTGATCTAATAGTTCACAACAGGGCCCATTCCTGCGCCCACCAAGAGTAACTGTGAGGGCCTACAGTCTTGTGGCAACACCGTCCACCACCACCGCCAAAGGCCCAATTTTTCTGCCCTGTTCATCAGGTGCTTGCAATGACAAATCTTGATCTAATAACTCACAGCAGGGCCCATTCCTGCGCCCACCAAGAGTAACTATGAGGGCCTACAGTCTTGTGGCAACACCGTCCACCACCACCGCCAAAGGCCCAATTTTTCTGCCCTGTTCATCAGGTGCTTGCAATTACAAATCTTGATCTAATAACTCACAGCAGGGCCCATTCCTGCGCCCACCAAGAGTAACTGTGAGAGCTTACAGTCTTGTGGCAACACCGTCCACCACCACCACCACCCCCAATTTTTCTGCCCTGTTCAACAGGTGCATGCAATTACAAATCTTGATCTATTAACTCATAGCAGGGCCCATTCCTGTGCCCACCAGTCTTGTGGCTACACCAACATCTAATAGGGCAAATTTCTGCAGAGTATATACGCCAGGCCCCTACTTTCAAACATCCAACTTACAAACGACTCCTACTTGCAAATGGAAAGAGAAAACAGGAAGTGAGAGGAAATCTACCCCTAGGAAGGGAAATTCTATCCTGTTAGATTTAATTTGGGAAAAAGGTATCTCCTCTCTACTGATACTTTATCACCAATCCTTGTTTCAATTAAAACCCCACTTTTCCAAAAACATTTGTCATTGGGACGGAAAGTGAGGTGACATGTTCTGAACAGATGTGCAAAGACAGCAAATGTTACAGGGGTGATAACCCCTCCCTATGTTCTCCAAAAAGCTTAAAAATAGATTTTTTTGGGATGGAGCTACACTTCATAATGTACCTGTTCAGATTCTATTTAAGAACAAACCTAAAGCCGCAAGTGGTTTTAAATGGCTTCTTTTTTTCCTTTACAAATGTCATTTTGTGCAAGGACAGTTCTAAACACGGGAAACACATGCCACTTCACAGGCATACTTTAGACACCCCCCAGGTACCATATTTAAAGGAAAATTTCACTTTTTTTTTTTCACTTTATGCATCATTAAAATGACTGCTCCCGAAAAAACGTTAGTTTTTAAAAGTTCTTTTTGCATTGATATATGTCCCCTGGGGCAGGACCCGGGTCCCCAAACCTGTTTTATGACATTAACATGCATATTGGCCGTTGTAATTAGCACTTTTGATTTCGAACGTTCGCGTCCATTATAACGTATAGGGTTCGAAAATTCGCGCGAACTTTCGGTCCGTTCGAAGGTTCTGGTTCGAACCGAACCCGGGGGTGTTCGGCTCATCCCTATTCTTGACTTCCTCTTTCTCTGCACTGCTGCTGCAGATGAACAGCACCTGTCTACAAGCTACTATTATTGACCATATATTTTCTATTTATTTGTTATATAATTTTTTTTTTCAACCTCATCCTGCATTGTAATAGCTGCGTGTTTAGCTCCATTCTGCCCTGAAGCAGAACTGTCTTTTATGTGTTGCATTCCATGGGAAATCTACAAGACTGCTTGTGACTGTACCATGTAATTACATGAAGGGATCCTTGTCTTCCACAGCTCTTACATCTTACTGTAGTTGCATGCTCCATTCATGCCATTAAGGGCTCATTCACACTACTGCATCATGGTAACGCACAGCAATGCACTTTACATGTGTTGGTGCGACACAGTGATATTTATTCTGAATGGTACTCCAATGCACCTTCTCAATGAATTTGCATTGTACTAGTGTGCAGTGATCTGCACTGCAAAAAAAATTATGCATATATCTTTGTTTATGCGATTTGGTGCATTAGGCAGCCCATTCAAATAAACAATTTATGTTAACACGCATGTGCTAATGCAGCACAGTAGTATGAATTACTATTAGCCCTTGCTGCATGTTTTAGAACTACACAAGCAGAATTGTGTTACATTCCATCCTGGAATCCAGAACTAAGAGCAGTCTATAGTTTATTGCTATTTCAAGCTTAGAAGAAACTGTTTTTTTTTTAACTGACAATGGTATCTGTAGTCTGTAATCAGATGTAGCACATCTGAACGCCTATAAACTGCAGCTGAAATATTTTTCATTTTTTTCCAGTTGATTATACGTATAGTATGTGCTTATATGCACTATTCTGTGCTTTGCTTCTATAGAATACAGCATGCTGCATGTGAATTTGCATGTGCTGCATGCAAAACACAAAATCATTTGTGCTGCTGATTTTTCATTCAAATGGGATAAATGTAGTGGACATTTGACCTAACCTCAGAGGGCATGTCCTCTAAAGCACATTAAAAGCATGCCCATATTTGCCAGCTCTAGAGGAGCTGCAACTAGAGCAACAATTTCGTAGAAGCGGAAACTCCATATCACTTGTTACTTAAGTAAATTTATTGTGATTTGCATCACCTAAATTGTTTTATTTTACTTCGTTGTGCTTCTGTGGAAAAATAAATACATAAGATAATGAGGCCATTTTTTGGCACCAGAACAGTTTAAGGATGGTTAAAATGAGCTCCCGTAACCCTCAGGAGCCATTAATACCCAGTTTCACACCTGCAAATCACCAAAACCATATTAATGTCTCGTTCCCCATTTATTGTAATGCATTTCATGGAAATGGCAAATTTTCAGGTAAATGAAAACTCAATTTCGCTTATCCAGAATGGGTATGTTGACTGCAATAAAAACACTTTTTTAGTAGAGATGTTTTAAACCTGTGTTATTTTTTTTATTGTTCTCTGCACTAGGGACATTTACCATCACTGCCTGTTTTAGTGCTGAAAATCCCCAGAAGCTGCTTGCATAGATTTCTGTAACCACTATCAGAGACCTTTGTTTTGTTAAGTCCATTCACACAGGGGCAACACGACTTCCAGCGTGACTTTGGGAGGAAACTTGGACACGACTTGAGTATGAATCACAGCCCGACTTGAGGCAACTTACAAGGCAACTTGAAGTTGCCTCCAGGACAAGGGACTTTGCTAGTGGCCAATCACATAATAGCTCTGTGGGAGGGAGGGGTTTGCCTAGAAAACTATTTTTACTTCCTGGAAAGTTGCTTCAGTTAAGACAGGGGATCCGACTTGGAGGCAACTTCCATTGAAATCAATGGGTACAAGTCACCTAGAAGTCCGATTGAAGTAGTACAGGAACCTTTTCTGAAGTCAGAGCACCTTCAGTAGTGTGCATTAAGACGGCTCTCATTCACTTTGATTTTATCATTTCGCGCGACTAGGGGCATTTTGGGGCTACTTCAAGTCGGATCCAAAGTTTCCCCTGTGTGAATGGACTCTTAGTGTTGGTCTTTTAAAGTGAACCAGTGCACAAACTAAAGTATTTACATATTCTGAACAAATAGTAAAAACACTTTAACCATAAACTTCATTCCCCTCTGTAGCTTAAGGTATTGTGAAGAAATTGGTCTTCAAAGTTCACAACAGAGGCACAGAAATATTAGCTCTTTCTTTATTACTTTCTATTACAGCATAATCTTGTCAGCCTTTTAATGTAGACAACCAGTAAATGATTCTAGGCTGTTTGAAACCAACTTCAGGGTTTTTGTTGTGTTCTTTGAGGATGTTTCAGAATTAATTACTTCACAGTACAAGCAGCTAGACAGATCAGAAATGGCCTGTTTCTAAGCTCTTTTAAAGAGGAGCTTTAGTCAATGACTTAGAAAATGAAAAGTCAGTAGCTACAAAAACTAGCTGCTGACTTTTAATAAAAAACAGCCACTCACCTGTCCCACGATCCAGCGGTGTGCTCACCCCAGGCGTTTTCTCCCTGTGTCATCCCTCGTTGGCATATTTACAGCTTTCGACTCCACAGCTGGGTGCCGAGTGGCACTGCGCTGTATGACTGGTCCGGCAGTCTTTTGGAACCTGACATGTGTCCCAGAAAACTTTGGGAGGGGGGGAAAGAGAACTTCCACTTCTGATCGCATAGGTGATCTGTCAAGATCTGGTATCCGATCCCCCCTTCCTCCCCAAAAGCTCCATTTCACAAACAGAAGCAGGGGAGGAGGCCTTAAAGTGGAAGTTCCTGTTTTGGGTGGAGCTCTGCTTTAATGCTAACACTTTAATGTCCATAGCTCAGACACAGGTGAATTTTAAGGTCTACATACATTTTTGGGTATATATGTGTACCTATATTTACCTTACTTTGTGTCATTAGATGTAAAAAGATAAACATATGATTTATAATGAAATTGATGATACTAGTCTGCAAGCACAGAACATATCTTACAAAACTGTAGTCATTACCTGATTTTGCGTAACAGATACAGCATAATGGTTTCCCCTACATAGAAAACAGAATATGCTAATTGCTCCTATAATTGTAGGCTGGCTTCTGATGTCTTTGAAATAAGTGCATATAAGCCGGTAGTTTCTTTTCTAACTGAAAGGGAAAAATGAACAGCTTATGTTATTATGTAATTTTTGGAACTCCAATGTGAGAGTTTATGTAATACCTGTTATTCCATCTGCAGTGTGCTGTGTTTTTTGCTGGTATTAGTAATCATGTGACCTCTTTCACCAATCATTGTTTCTCTCCATTATTGTTTCTATGCACTTTTTTTTTCTCTGGATGCATTATTGTTATAAATCCTTTTCATGCATCTATCTGTCTATAACATGATTTACAAGGAAACATATTAGTGAGAAAACTGGATATTTTATGCAGCCTTTTTCCATCTATTTCTGCAAAATAAAATGCAATGCAAATTATTTAACAATACTATTCTATTAGAATAAGCATTAAACATAATATACACACTGGATTTTGTTATTACATTCTGCACTCTGATTATAGGGAAAAGAAAGTTTATACTATGGCTACAAATTCTGAATTTTATTTGTAGTTTCACCAGGGACACAATTACAGTTTACCTTTGTACTAATTACAGACAGCTGCCTGAAAGTAGCCATATATTTACTCTAAATGTATATATTTTTTTGTATAAAGTTGATAAAACTGAATTTTCGTTCCTGATACAATCAATTATTTTATATTTATTGATATATTAAAGTGGATGTAAACCCTCACATATACCCAGTGAAGTGAACAGCCTCAGATGGTACACAGAAAAGAAACAAATGTCCCTACATACGTTTTACATGTATATCTGCTCTCTTCAGCCTTATATATATACTTTAGAAAGCTCAGATTGTGTTAGGAGATATTCCTGCTCAGCACCGCAGTGAAGCCAGGGCATACAGCCAAGACAGATGATTGGAGGAAAGGCACACACCCCCTCTCCTCATAGGTAGAGACTTTCAAAACTGTTTGTTGAATTGTTCAGGGCTCTCTTAATCTATTCATAGCATCCTGCCCAACACAAAAATCAGGCTGCTTTTATCTCAGTTGACAGAGAACTTGTCAGAAGTTATCAGGCTGATAACAGAAGAATTGAGCAGGAGACAGCTACGGGACATAGTGCTTTGAATAGATATAAGAAAACACTGCAGCTCTATGTGCCCAGCTCAAATTTCATGAATCAGGTTTACATCTACTTTAAATCTAATAGAACACATGTTGGTAAATAACATTTTTTTTGTGTATTTAATTCTTAATTAGCAGTTTTGTATTGTATTTTTTGTATTTTGATATTGTAATGCAGTATAAGCCTGCATGAGGTTATTTTTGTACATCAGCTTGAATAAATGTATATCTTTTAAATGACCAATTCCTTACCATTTAAATGTGCTGACTTACCTGAGAAAGGGTGGACATTTACTGTTATTTATGTGAACATGCAATTAAAAAAGATGCAGATAAAGTGAGAAGAAATCTCTCTCTGACGGTTGTCACCAAAAATGTCCCTACTGAAAGATTTCTTCTAACCTTCAATTGCATTGACAAACATAATACAGAGGAGCAGACAGCAATAAAAACCTGACTGGGATTTTAATCCTTCCCCTCTCCATCCAGAACGAAATAAATGTGGCTAGAGATACACATTAGGCCAGGGGTCTCAAATTGACGGCCCTCCAGCTGTTGCAAAACTACAAGTCCCATCATGCCTCTGCCTGTGGGAGTCATGCTTGCAACTGTCCAATGCCTCATGGGACTTGTAGTTTTGCAACAGCTGGAGGGCCGCCAGTTTGACACCCCTGCTTTAGGCCTTATGTACACTGAGCATTTGCTCAGGTCCTCTGAAAGCTTTTTCTCCTGAGTCCTGGCAAGAGAAAAGTTACTTAAAAAACATAGTAAAAGCCACATATTGCACACGCATCAATGCGCTTTAGCACAGATGCATGCTAACACATTCTATTGGCCAGAATATGAATTCTTATTGTGGCCGTTACAATGCATGAATGCACAAACATGCGAACAAGAATAAACACATCTAACGTTTAAGCACATTTATGCATGTTACACATTTTTTCTGCCCAAACGCTCCTCTCATTTACATGCTGGTGTTTTTTTTTTCTGCTTGTATACGCTCCTCTTCTAATACGCCTGTAAATGCCTATGTGTGCATGGACACATAGGCTAACATATAGGTGCATTTACAAGCAGAACAAAAAATACACCACTGTAAAAGTGTGCATGAGGCCTTAAAGCAGGTAGTGAATTGCCCACTGAGGTCAAAGCAATGTTTGCTATAATGCCCCCACCCTAAGCTTTTCCTTCACTTCACTGCTCTGTTCAGCACTGGGAGCTAAAGGGAATTCCAGGTGTTCCTGGGTCTAATGGAGCATACAATTTAGTCATGTGACAATGCTGGACTTAGCAGATCTGTCAATTGGGGACATTATAACCCCATGTAGGCTACATTTCTGGCAACTCATAGCTTACACAGGGGTTTTATTTCTCTCCCAGAGAGCAGTGGGGGAGCAAGTGGAAAGTATGTACTGCTGGAGATGTTTGCTTTAGGCTCCATTCACAGTTACGCTGAACGTCTTTGGTAATTTTTCAGGTGTTTTTTGAGGGTTTGTACAGGTATTTTTGTATGTGCTTCAGGCTTGAGCAATATTTCAAATGACTTTTAGCCAATGTGCAACTAGATACCATGCAAGGAAATGTGTGTAAAATGCACATTACATACATTTTTCTTTTTTATTCACATGTTTTTCAGGCACTCCCACTGACATCTATTGGGGCCAAAATGCCTGCCTCCTATGCCCCAAAAGAAACTTGTGTACTTTTTGGGGTTTTAGTTTGAAGTGACATTTAGGTGTAAATCATATATGATTTACATACATATAGTCTTAAAAGGAACCTGGCTGGGTAACAAAGTTTAAACTAGCCAAAATGTTTATAGTTGTTTTGGATAAAGGGACAAGGTATAGAACCACTATCAAGTTCCTATTGTGTCCATGTCCCTGTTGGCTAGGATTTCCTTCACCAAGTGATAGTGGTGTAGTGTAAACAGTAACTTATGCCTTGTACACATGGTCGGAATTTCCAACGGAAAAAGTCTGATCGGATTATGTTGTCGGAAAATCCGATCGTGTGTGGGCTCTATCAGACGTTTTCCGTCGGAATTTCCGACGGAAAAATTTGAGAGCTGGATCTAAAGTTTTCCTACAACAAAATCCGATCAGACTTTTTCCGATCGTGTATTGAGAATTCCGAATCACAATGTGCCACACATGCTCAGAAAAAATTTGGAGACGAAAGCTAATGGCTACTGGCCTCTACGTAGTCCCGTCGTACGTTTTATACGTCACCTCGTTCCGAATGATCGGATTTTCACGACGACTTTGTGCAACCGTGTGTATGCAAGACAAGTTTCGGCCAAAATCCGTAGGAAAAAATCTGAGGGATTTTGTGGTCAGAATGTCCGACCGTGTGTACAAGGCATTTACAGTGGAAACATCTCCAGTGAGCACAGAGAGAGCAATAAAGTGGAGTGAGGTTAGAGCTTCTCTCTTTATATGTCTATATCTTATTTTGGGAACATTTATTTTTACTTCCTGTTCCACAGTGGTCACTCAGAAAACAGAATGCAATAATAACATGACAGACCTTTTTAAACCCTTCCCCACTAAGGTTCAAAAGCAAAAATAAAAAGAGAGGCACATACTTAGTAATACAGTACATAAGCCTTTGACCTAATTTAACCATGTGACCATATTAGGTCAATGATGTCACAAGCATCCCCACCTCTTTGTATACACGCAGCTGCGGGGCAAAGAATCTCCAGCCCATGGCACAACAACCCAGCAAAGACAGCTAACTTCTGGGTTCAATCTGAATCTAAGCTCATCCATTATCACAAAGAAATTCCAATGGAAGAAGGCCAAATCTCCCAAAGAAAAAAAGTAATCCTGTCATTTAAAAAATAACATATTGCTGTATACCCAAAAAAATGTTCCCTTTACTTGTAATAATGGGGTTTATTTATCAGCTGTTTAGCTTATGCTGATATAAGAAATGAATACTGTTCTTACAGGTTTTGGATATCTCTTGTTAAAAAGATTAAAAAGATAAGAACTATGATGAGTGCATTCAGTAAGTTTGATGTGATTCTTCTCTTTGGTCTAGGTATTTTTGTATGTGCTTCAGGCTTGAGCAATATTTCAAATGACTTTTAGCCAATGTGCAACTAGATACCATACAAGGAAATGTGTGTAAAATGCACATTACATACATTTTTCTTTTTTATTCACATGTTTTTCAGGCACTCCCACTGACATCTATTGGGGCCAAAATGCCTGCCTCCTATGCCCCAAAAGAAACTTGTGTACTTTTTGGGGTTTTAGTTTGAAGTGACATTTAGGTGTAAATCATATATGATTTACATACATATAGTCTTAAAAGGAACCTGGCTGGGTAACATAAAGTTTAAACTAGCCAAAATGTTTATAGTTGTTTTGGATAAAGGGACAAGGTATAGAACCACTATCAAGTTCCTATTGTGTCCATGTCCCTGTTGGCTAGGATTTCCTTCACCAAGTGATAGTGGTGTAGTGTAAACAGTAACTTATGCCTTGTACACATGGTCGGAATTTCCAACGGAAAAAGTCTGATCGGATTATGTTGTCGGAAAATCCGATCGTGTTTTGGTGCTCTATCAGACGTTTTCCGTCGGAATTTCCGACGGAAAAATTTGAGAGCTGGATCTAAAATTTTCCTACAACAAAATCCGATCAGACTTTTTCCGATCGTGTATTGAGAATTCCGAATCACAATGTGCCACACATGCTCAGAAAAAATTTGGAGACGAAAGCTAATGGCTACTGGCCTCTACGTAGTCCCGTCGTACGTTTTATACGTCACCTCGTTCCGAATGATCGGATTTTCACGACGACTTTGTGCAACCGTGTGTATGCAAGACAAGTTTCGGCCAAAATCCGTAGGAAAAAATCTGAGGGATTTTGTGGTCAGAATGTCCGACCGTGTGTACAAGGCATTTACAGTGGAAACATCTCCAGTGAGCACAGAGAGAGCAATAAAGTGGAGTGAGGTTAGAGCTTCTCTCTTTATATGTCTATATCTTATTTTGGGAACATTTATTTTTACTTCCTGTTCCACAGTGGTGACTCAGAAAACAAAATGCAATAATAACATGACAGACCTTTTAAACCCTTCCCCACTAAAGTTCAAAACCAAAAATAAAAAGAGAGGCACATACTTAGTAATACAGTACATAAGCCTTTGACCTAATTTAACCATGTGACCATATTAGGTCAATGATGTCACAAGCATCCCCACCTCTTTGTATACACGCAGCTGCGGGGCAAAGAATCTCCAGCCCATGGCACAACAACCCAGCAAAGACAGCTAACTTCTGGGTTCAATCTGAATCTAAGCTCATCCATTATCACAAAGAAATTCCAATGGAAGAAGGCCAAATCTCCCAAAGAAAAAAAGTAATCCTGTCATTTAAAAAATAACATATTGCTGTATACCCCAAAAAATGTTCCCTTTACTTGTAATAATGGGGTTTATTTATCAGCTGTTTAGCTTATGCTGATATAAGAAATGAATACTGTTCTTACAGGTTTTGGATATCTCTTGTTAAAAAGATTAAAAAGATAAGAACTATGATGAGTGCATTCAGTAAGTTTGATGTGATTCTTCTCTTTGCTAGGCGTTGTTGTCTTTACACATGGAGAAGAAAGAAAATCAATCCCACTTTACCTGGAGGCAAATACTAGTGGGCCTGAGGGCTTTTCATTACAGCTGATTGGTCTCAGTAGCAGTGTGCCCAGTGGTGCCCGTTTAAAGTAAGAGCAACATGTGTTCTTTCTCATGTAGTACTGTTTTAAAATGTTCATTAAAATGTTGTGTCTCTGATATTGTTTTAGAATGTTTCAGTGCAAATTAGAGGGTAAAGGTGATTTGCAGAGTTTTATATTCTTCATTTCCTAATCAGGAAACTGAAAAAAAAAAAAAACTTGAAGAACAACTAAAAAAGGCATACCACATAATATAAATAACTTGTTGGGCAACTAACGGTATTTTGTTGTACATTTTTTCTCTTTTACCTCTAATGACATTTAGTTCATTGTTTTAATCAGCAAGCAGCCTAATTTCTCCTCATTCACACCATTGACCTCAGGCTGTGAGGGCAGCAGGTTGTACTGAAGTGTGTGCATAGACAAACAGATGCACTAGCTGTCAGGCTTGCCCCCCATAGTAATTTTTCTCATTACGGCTTGTTAACCTCTAAAACCATATGGTAATATTTATAAGACAAATCAGGCCATGAGCAGAATGGCTCCAATATATTAAAAAAAAAGATATCACTGGTATATGAGTGCACCAATATTGTTAAATGATTTCTGGATTGTCTGACTGGATATAGTAAACAAGAAACTATTTGTAATATGTATAGGTGCTTATAGACTACTACAAGCAGTTTTATAATTTTGTTCTTGCAGTTTAACAGAAATGTGATACTTGACTGCCTGAAGAAGTGGACTCATTTACACTTGGTATTTTGCTGCAGTTGAAAGTATTGGAAGCTGCAGGCAAAATGCTTGATGAGATCTGTGCTCTTATAGTCAATGGTGCTACAACTGCAAGATTAAAATACAGAAGTGTAAACAATTGTCTATAATGGCTCAGGTCCCATCAGACATTTTGCATACAGTTTACCATTCTTTTATTTGCAGCAAACATTTAAACAGGGACATTTTAATTTTGAAAATCCCTTTAATATTAAAAACTTTCAAGGGTTACAGTACTCGTTATAATCATACTCAACTTTTTCTGTTTTGTGCTTTTGCCACTCTGTAGATTGAAAGACTTGCCCACTTGTTAATGGTTCTACAAATAGAAACTATGATACTTACCAATTCATATGAAACACTTCAACTCTAAAGAACTAGTGTCACCTTTTAAATATCACTAGCAATTTTGTTTTCTGAAGTTATGACAATAAATCTTTAAGGAGCAATTGACAAATACTTTGGTGGTTTCTGCAGTAGTCGGTGGTCAGAACTGCTGTCATGTTTTATTTTTGTCTTCTGTGTCCTTTTGGATTTACCCCTTGCTTGTCCCAGAGACACAACTGGAAGTGAAAGGAAAGTTTATTTTAGAAAGCTGAACTGATATCCTCATAAGGGGTTTCCCCCTATTCCTTTTCTGGTGACAAATGTAAAATGTATTTCCAATCAATTTTTTGTCTCTAGGACAAACAGAGTGGATGAATCCCCTCCACTGGAACCCAGACATCAATAAAATGTGATGTGACACTGAGGTCGAATTATGTCAATGTTCATCACTAACCTACAGTCAAAGTCCCAGCTTTAGCTCAGTCCTCTCACATTGGCTACATCTAGACATGTGCAATTAGTTTAGGTCTGAATATGAATTTGGATGCTATTTTTGGTTATTCGGAGATTCGTATGTAACCAAATCTCTCAATGAAATAGTAACGTATTTCGTTGAAATTTGGTTAATTTTGTATATTCGTTCTCTAACTAATTCCAATTTTTCGTAAAGTTTTGAATTTAGATCGGTCGAAAAATGATCGACTAATTTGAATAGCTGCCAGCTGCCACATCCCTAACAACTGATGGCTTCTCCACTAACAGCTTAAATGTAAACAAAAGAATACTGCAATGAAAAATTCAGAAGAAAAAATTATTTTATAGATTTTAAGTGGAATGCCACACCAAAATTAAAAAAAACAACTTGGGGTCTTGAATTTTTCCATGGACATTCTTTTGTGTACATTTCAACTAGGGATGAGCTTGATGTTCACCTGTTAGCCAAACAGCAAACATTATGCGGTGTTCGTGGCAAATTTGAAAGCCGCGGAACACCGTTAAAGTCTATGGGACACTAACATGAAAAACCAAAAGACTTATATTCAAGTTATTGCCATAAAAATTGTTTGGAGACCCGGGTCCTGCTTGGGGGGTTTCCTTAGTATGCCTGTAAAGTAGTTAATTTCTCCCATGTTTAGAACAATACCACAGCAAAAGGACATTTCTAAAGGAAAAAAAGTAATTTAAACTGCTCGCGGCTATAATGAATTGTCAGATAATGGCAATATACATAAAAATCATTGAAAAAAACGGCATGGGTTCCCCCCCAGTCCATTACCAGGCCCTTTTTAAAAAAAATAATTTTAAAAAAAATGTATGGATATTAAGAGGAACCCTGCGCCAATTAAAAAAAAATGTGTAGGGGTCCCCCCAAAATCCACACCAGGCCCTTCAGGTCTGGTATGGATTTTAAGGCCACGTGACATTAGAGGAAGGTGGGGGTCATGCTATATAACAGCTTTCATTGCGAAGAGGCTTCATTCGGGTGGTTGCGTTTTTTTTTTTCGGTTCGTTGGGCGGTGTGACGGACGATGAATTTACATTGCGGGCCATTTTTTAAAGGGGCTTCCATATTCCAATAAGCCCCACGCCCGCAGACCCCCCACAACCACGGGTATCAATTTACTCAGCGTAAAATTATCTTTCACAAAAACTGTGCTACTTTACCATTGTCTTATTTTTTAATTCAAAAAAGTGTATTTTTTCCAAAAAAGTGCACTTGTAAGACCTCTGCGCAAATACAGTTTGACAGAAAGCATTTCTACGACCACCATTTTATTCCCTAGGGTGTTAGAAAAAAAATATATATTGTTTTCAACTTTTTTCCTTTAGAAATGTCCTTTTGTTGTGGCATTGTTCTAAACACAGGAAAAATGCACTACTTTACAGGCATACTAAGGACACCCCCCAGGCATGATATTTAAAGGAATATTTCCAAGCCAAGTTTTTTAACTATTGGATAACATGAACAATGACAGAGTGAAGCCTCAGTCCGTCATACCAGTGAAAAGATGAAGCAGGATGCTCTCGTTTAAAAGGCCAGGCACCTGCAGCAGGTTTAGATGCTGATTGGATTTATGCACAGTATCTGACAGAAATGTCGGATATAGACAACATATTTGAGGGGAACTGGACTCCCCTCTCCTCAGGGCTTGAGCAATAATCTGTAATGGTATCAGGAAGAAAATATCTTTGTAGCCTTGTTTAGGACTGGATTAGAACTGAGTGTCAGCCTGACCTGATTGCAGTGAGAGCAGCTGACTTGTCCTGCATAAATCTGACTTTTCTGTTCAAATACTGTAAACAATTCAAATGAACCTCCAAGTGATGTGACTGTTTGGCATTAGATGCTCCTAACCACATATCCAGGGTTATACCTTCTGATGAGCGATCTTCTTATTGCAACCAGAGAGGCAACATTCAAGGACTCCATCGAGATCCACACACACTAATGTTATGAGTTCACCTGCCCCAAGGATCACTTCCTCCGCCTCTTGTTGGATTTAGATGAAAACAGATTGTCTTCCTTAGCGGTTCATTGCTACCAATATCAATAAAATTCTAAAGGGGTTATAATGCTTATTGCCCTCCCCAAGTTTTGGCAACAGATATAGTTTAAAATGTTTAATACACTGACTCTTTCAGCAATTGCTTTAGCTGTCTCATCTATTGAGAACACAGATGGGATCAGTGTCATAGAGTTCCTACTGTGTCCTAAACTGTATAGTTATTATTTGTTAATTTTGCATGCAAAATCCACTTTCATCTACTAACTAATGGAAGATAGTAGCATTTTTTTCAGGGCAGGGACCATTTATGTTGCAACCCACAGAATAAAATGTATTTCTCCACTCTGTCTTACAGATCAGGATTTACTTATGCAGAATTTGAACCAATGGGAGTATTCCAGTTTTCCCCCAATTCAAGGTACATTGTAGTGCAAGAAGACAACCAGACTGTGTCACTCCATGTTCAGCGGTTGTTTGGTTTCCATGGCAACAACACAAAACTAACTTTTACAACCATTTCAGGAAGTGCCAAAGAAAAAGAAGATTTTGTGCCCATTTTAAATGGAGAACTGTTTTTTGAGAAGGGTCAGATCTCCTCAGTAATAAATATTTCAATAATTAATGATAAACTATATGAACTAGATGAATTATTTTATGTTAACCTAACATCTGTAGAAAGTACTGATTTCTACCACCAGAAGCCAAGACTACATTTTGATTACAGTCTTTCATCTGTAACAATATTGGCAAATGATTTCATGTCTGGGTTACTAAGCATTGGGCCTGCCATAACATATATCAATGAAGATTCAAACAATAGTGCACTAAATACCGTGACTATTCAAGTAAAGCGAACTCAAGGTTCCAGTGGGATTGTTCATGTCACACTTACAACTTTTGGGGCACGAAAGGCCAAGAATGGATTGCAGGGACTGCCCTTTGAGCAAAGCCACATGTCCAGAAATATTTCTTGGGCAACTGAAGATCTGGACTTTGAAGAGCGAGCTATTCTGATTACCATGCTGGATGGTCAGAGTGAAACTCAGGTGTCCATTAAAATTCTAGATGATGATGATCCTGAGGGTTTGGAGATCTTCTATGTTTACCTCACAGATCCTCAAGGCGGAGCTCAGATAATGGATGGCAGGGATGACACTGGATTTTCAGATTTTTCAACCATCCTTATCCAAGGTATAGTACTTTATTTAAAACATTCCTCATTATATTTGTTTTCACTTTAATTGTTGCCCCCCTAGGACTTTATAGCCTAATGATTTTACTACATTTACACATATGCATATATTCCCTAGGACCTGATGGAATAACCAACAAGTGTCTGTTTGGATTTTGGAAAAAAATAGGATCACCCAGAGGAAACCCATGGTAGCAGTGTGGAAACATATGTTATAGGACCAAAAGTTTGTGGACGCCTGACCATCACACCAGCCTATATGGTTTGTGAGTCCAGGTGTTTGCAGTAAAGGGTACTGTTATTTCAAAAGCATAAGAAGACATTTTGGACAATTCTGCACTTCCAGCCCTGGGGCTGATTTACTAAAACTGGAGAGTGCAAAATCTGGTGCAGCTCTGCACAGAAACCAATCAGTGTTCAGGTTTTATTGCCAATGCTTAATTGAACAAGCTGAAGTTAGAAGCTGATTGGCTACAGTGCACAGCTGCAGCAGATTCTCAGTGCTCTAGTTTTAGTAAATAAACCTCCTGTGTCAAGAACTTGAGAGAGGCCTTTTTTGTTTTTCAGCATGTCTGGCCCTTGTGTACAAAGCCAAGTGTATAAAGACATGGTTTGATGTGTTTGGTGTGGAGGAACTCATGTGGCCTGCACGCAGCCCTGATCTTAACGCAACTGAACGCCTTTGGGATGACTTACAATGCTGATGCAAATTAGATCCTCGTACCCAAATCCAGCATCTGATCTTACAAGTACATTTTTGGTTAAATGGGCACAAAGTCCCACAAACACACCCCAAAATCTTGTTGAAGCCTTCCCAGAAGAGACAAGGGTGTTATTGTAATACAACCTATTCAGTTTAAAACAGAATTACAGGTCAAAATGTTTGTATATATTTTATAATATATATATATATATATATATATATATATATATATATATATATATATATATATATATATATATATATATATATATACAGTATATCACAAAAGTGAGTACACCTCTCACATTTTTGTAAATATTTTATTATATCTTTTCATGTGACAACACTGAAGAAATTACACTTTGCTACAATGTAAAGTAGTGAGTGTACAGCTTGTATAACAGTGTAGATTCGCTGTCCCCTCAAAATGACTCAACACACAGCCATTTATGTCTAAGCCGCTGGCAACAAAATTGAGTACACCCCTAAGTGAAACTGTCCAAATTGGGCCCAAAATTTCAATATTTTGTGTGGCCACCATTATTTTCCAGCACAGCCTTAACCCTCTTGGGCGTGGAGTTCACCAGAGCTTCACAGGTTGCCACTGGAGTCCTCTACCACTATTCCATGATGACATCACGGTGCTGGTGGATGTTGGAGACCTTGCATTCCTCCACCTTCCATTTAAGGATGCCCAACATACAGTGCCGATCCTGACCTCCCTGGGGCCCTAAGCAAAATTCTGCTAAGGGGCCCTCTACTTGACCCGTGATGCCGTGAGCTATGTAAACCATTTGCCATTGCCACACAGTCACACCTGACACTTCAGCGCTCCCAATACAATCCTCCCTCCTTTAAACAAAAAACTGTCAAAGAATAAGTACAACAATATAGAACAGAATGAGGTACCCAGAGAGCCCCCCTTACATCAGGGTCCTCAGAGAGCCCCCCTTACATCAGGGTCCTCAGAGAGCCCCTCTTACACCAAGGTCCCCAGAGAGCCCCCTTACACCAAGGTCCCCAGAGAGCCCCCCTTAAATCAGTGTCC
The DNA here is from genome assembly GCA_028564925.1 of Lithobates sylvaticus. Classification (NCBI taxonomy): domain Eukaryota; kingdom Metazoa; phylum Chordata; class Amphibia; order Anura; family Ranidae; genus Lithobates; species Lithobates sylvaticus. The sequence goes on from CM053026.1 coordinate 137,195,463, forward strand.
TCAGAGAGTCTCCCCCCTACATCAGGGTCCCCAGAGAGCCTCCCCCTACATTAGGGTCCCCAGAGAGCCCCCCTTACATCAGGGTCCCTAGAGAGCCTCCCCCTACATTAGGGTCCCCATAGAACCTCCTCTTACATCAGGGTCCCCCAGAGAGCCCCCCTTTACATCAGGGTCCCCAGAGAGCCTCCCCCTACATTAGGGTTCCCAGAGAGCCCCCCCCCCCCTTACATCAGGGTCCCTAGAGAGCCTCCCCCTACATTAGGGTCCCCCAGAGAGCCTCCCCTTACATCAGGATCCCCAGAGAGCCTCCCCTTACATCAGGGTCCCCAGAGAGCCCCCCTTAAATCAGTGCCCTCAGAGAGTCTCCCCCTACATCAGGGTCCCCAGAGAGCCTCCCCTACATTAGGGTCCCCAGAGAGCCCCCCCTTACATCAGGGGACCATCAGGGCCCCCAGAAAAAGAAAAAAAAAACCCCAACCCCCCCCCCAAATAGGGGCCAAAAAAACCCCCCCACCCCGGGGCCCCCAAAACCCCGATCCCCGCAAGGTTTCCCCCCGACCCCCCGGGGAGGGGGGAGCCCCCCCCGGTCGGGGGACAAGGAGCAGGACCCCCGGGGGAGACCCCAAAACAGCCCGGGGGGGGGAAAACCCCGGGGGAAGCCACCCCGCAAAGGGCCCCGGGAAAGGAAAAACCAAAACGCCCCAAAAAGGGGCCTCCCCCTCCCCCAAAGAAAACCCCCCCCAACCCCCCCACCAGGCCCCCATCCCCCGAGCCCCCCCCCCCCCCCCCGCCTTAAACGGGCAGCAAACCCCGGGGGGACGGGGCCCCCCCCGGGCCCCCCAAACGGCGGCCGGGGCCGAGCCCGCACACCCAAAGGGTAAGCACCAAACCCCAGCCTTCCCCATTTTCGGGCCCCAGGGGGGGAACAGGGAAACGCAGGGCAAACCCCCAGATCCTTCTCCACTACGGATTCCCCCAGTTGTACTCCCCCTAGCATGTATGATGCATGCATATTCTTAGCCCCCAAGTGCATAACTTTACACTTATCAACGTTAAACCTCATCTGCCACATAGTCGCCCAATTAGACAGAGCATTGAGGTCAGCTTGTAAATTGGAGACCTCCTGTAAGGACGTTATTCCACTGCATAGCTTGGTGTCATCTGCAAAGACAGAAATGTTACTTTTGATCCCAGACCCAATATCATTTATAAAGATATTAAAAAGTAAGGGTCCCAGCACTGAACCTTGGGGTACACCACTGATAACCTTAGACCATTCAGAGTAAGAATCATTAACCACGACTCTCTGAATTCTGTCTTTTAGCCAGTTTTCTATCCATTTACAAACCGATATTTCCAAGCCTGTAGACCTTACCTTACACATGAGCCGTGTGTGGGGAACTGTATCGTATTTGTATCGATTGCAAAATCCAAGTATACCACGTCTACAGCCACGCCTCTGTCCAAGGTTTTGCTTACCTCTTCATAAAAAGAAATCAGGTTTGTCTGACAACTTCTGTCTTTCATGAACCCATGCTGTCTGTTGCTTAAAATGTTTTTTTCCAGCAAGAACTCGTCTATGTGGTCTTTTAATAATCTCTCCAGTATCTTCCCAACTATAGAAGTTAAACTAACAGGTCTATAGTTACTTGGTAAAGACTTTGTTCCCTTCCCTTGTGTAGATGTGTGTTTTCATATAACTGTTGTTCCAGGATTCTTCCTTAATTCTAGTGTTGTCCTTTCAGTTTCTCTGAATCAAGTTTGCCTTTCAGAGGCCAAATTGATAAATTAGTTGACAATCATGTGTAAATGTGAGGTATCTAACAGATGGTCCTCTGTAGAGCACGCTATGAGAAATCCATCTCACCCGCTCATAGCACAGCTTACATCTACAGCTTTAAGCAACTGCACTGCTTGTTTCCTGACATAATCTCTTTAATTCTTACAGATTAAAGAATCTGTGTTGAATTGACATCCCCCTAATTTTTCATACCCCTGTTTAAATTGTATTATACTATTATATATGTAAACTAAAAAAACAATGATAACATATGTGATTCAGGATTGAAACCAGGTAGCAGTACAGGAGGTATCATAATCCCCTTATATGTAAACCTATATAAAAAAAACACCACCACCCCTCTCAGTCTGCAGTCAGAGGACTGAGCCAGGAGAATACTGTGAGATCTATGCACCCCAACAGGTGCTGTTCAAGGATAGTGGATTATCCTTCCTATTGTAACTTAGTGTAAATCGTCATCCTACTCAGGCCTTACATAGAGCGTTTTTCTTTCCTGCATTCATGGACAGTGTTCACAGGGTTATCTCTCCTGCTGAGCCATTGTATTCCCCCTCGGAGGGCACAAGGGAAGCTGTCCCTGCCGTGAGAAGACAGCAATTATTGCTAGAAGACAGTGATTATTGCTAGCAGCTGTGCCATCCGCTAGTGATAATCGCATGTAAAATCAGGCAGGCTGGTTATATCCAAGTTGATCGATTGATCAACTTGGTACATTCAGCCTGCCCATACATGGTACGAATCGATTCGAACCGACTATGGGCCGACCTTACACCTACATATATACATACTGTATAGTTTATAGATACAGCAATCTATTTGAACTTGGAATCCATTGTGCACCAAGTATTTATAGTCTGAGCAAAACGGGACAGCACAGAGTGTTAACAGACAGATATCCCAGATGCTTAAGGCAACAATCTGTAAACCTTAAGAATGCTGGAACATTTTGTTGTAAGAACAACAGACTGAGATGGGTAGTGTTATTTTATGTGATATCCATTCCAGCGTTATATCTGCAGTTATTTGCAAATGAGGACTAGCAACATCAAAAATGGTTCAGCTTAACTGTGGGTCTGTGACCCACTCACCACTCTCTCTATCTCTCTGTAATTATCTTGTGGTAGTTGGTTGAATGAATGGAGGGGATTGCAGGTGATATGGTGTGTACCTTGGTGTTTCACTTCTGCGGTTCCCCAGCGGGTCTGGGCGGTGGCTGCCTGGGTCATGGACTGGCATTTCAAAAGTAGGCATCGGAGCCGCGAATGGTGCAGCAGACTTAGCCCAGTCCAGTGATCTGGTTTAAGATACAGCAGCATACAGTGAAACTCGGCACAGCACAGCATTTATTTTTCCATCCTCTCTCCGGTTGGCACACTCCCCAACTGCCACACTCATTCCAAGGCTTTTCATTTTATCAGACCCTTCCTGCTCTCAGTTATTACTGGGTATTGTAGTTGGTAGCCTAAGGTCAGTCACAAGCTAGCTAAAGCATACTTACCACCATCTTTTGGAAGAAAAAGAGTTCTGCAGCCAGTAACAACCGTCTTTTACACTTCCATCTGGGAACATGTTGTTTATTATAGCATTTGCCAGCCATTACATATATGAGCCCGTGCATGTACTTATAATTTCTCAAGGATTTTGTAATCTGCAAATACACACCAAACAGTAATTTATACACAACAAACAGTCTTTAATTACCTAGATATGTAATGGCGGATATGTGGTTTTATTCCTAGATGAAAGATCCTTGCACTATTTCTTCAGTGTTAAACATTCATTAAGCTGTGCTTAATGGTATTAAACATAAAAACAAAAAAAAAGTATATTGCAGCTTACCAATCCTTAAATGTGGTGGCTGCATTATCTTTTTGTAAGGCTTTTTTCACCCTTTTATTTAGATTGAGTGATCTGGCCAGTAACAGACATCCTGTCTCAGTGTGTCTCCACTACACTGGGTGAACAATTGAAACACCTCTGGGCAGCAGCATTGACAATCTGGGAGAGGGTATTGTTAGATGAACCAGCAGATTTAGATGGACTTGACTAACAAATTAAAACGAAATTCTGGCTAAAACTTTTTAAGCATTTATAGCAACAGTTTTTATTTTGGGATAAAGGTTTTATTATCTTTTTACGTTTATTTCACCTTCTTAACCATTCAACTAAATTATTGTTCTTTATTCATCCAGTGGTGAGCCTGTTTTTAATGTTTCAGTTCTTAAAAACTGAATGAAGGGTTTGGTATTTTGCTCAAAAAATTATTCAAAAATGTGACTGAAATGTGCCTTATTTTGAAGGTAATGATTTACAGAATGGCATATTGGGGTTTGCTGTGGAGTCTTTGGACGGTCTGGCACTTGATGAAGATTCCATCCAGAAGACTACTCAACTCAAAGTGTTACGACAAGCCAACAGGTTGGGAAAACATACATTGCTTAGTGTAAATGCGACTAGATATTGCCCTTTTTTTTCAGTTGGAAAATGGCATTTGGAAATCACAACCCAGTGCCTTTTTTAAGCCTTCTAGAAAGGCTTTCATTACTGTCCAACAGTGAAAAAGAAAATTGGTATTGCTCTAATATTACATTTTGTGGTTTTCTTTAATTTACAATCTCATTTTTTTGGGCAATGCAAATTTTTTTAATGGTCAAATAAATAATACCTTATGATTTCACCTGAATCTACAAAAGGTTGATTTTACTTTTCAGTTGGAGCCCCAGGTATGTGAAGTACAGCTAAAATGTATGTGCATGACCAAACATGGCTCTACAAACTCAGTGCATTAGTCATTTTCATCTATTGAATATTGAATACTGAGTAGTAAATAATATTGTTTGCACATTATTGAAAAACAAGGTAGTGTCATGGTTAAGCAATAGAGTTGTCTGCTTACCTGTTTCCATGTGTTCATCTCTAGAGACCAGCCCACCATCACCTGACTGCTTTTATATCCCTCCTCTGGCAGGGCTCCACCCTAGCTCCTATCACAGGACTCTATATTAACCTGTGCACTGCAGGCCAACCCTGCTGATCAACCTTTGTGTGTTTGGCTTTCTGTTACCAGCCGTGTGCTATTCAGTGTCCTGTTACCGACTTTGGCGTGTCCCTGACTATCCCTGTTTGCTTGTGACCCTGAACCTTGGCGTGTACCTTGTTGTCCGTTTCTGCTTGTGGCCCGACCTTGGCTTATCCCTCACTATCCTTGTCCTCCTGTTGCCTACTGTGGGTGTGAGCTGGGGGACCCTGGGGGTCGCGACCTGGAGCCAGTTGCAGCCCAGTCCATCCTCACCACTCGAGGCTCTGGCGAACACCAGCTGGCTCTTAGACTCCGCGCCCCAGGGAATCTTACGCTCTAACCCCGGTGGGATCCGTCTTGGTGTCCAGCGGCCCCGTGTTCCGGATCACCTGGACTCCCGTCCACTGCAGTCAGCCATAGGGTCCACTACCTTGCGGTGCACTCCTGATCCCAACGGTGTGCATCTGTCACCTAGCCTCAGGGTGACCTGACAGTTTGATCAGCCATTGACCCGGCTAACGTGCCGCTCCCGGTAGTCGATCCTTTGCAGGGCATAGTTCAGCGACTCGAGACCCAGGAATCCAATCAGACGCAGGTGATGCGTTTCCTTCAAGATCTGGCTTCCCGCTTCGAGCAGCTGCAGGCTTCCTTGGGAGCCCCGAACCCGCAGCCTCAAGTACAGCTAGCAGTTGCACCTATCGCACCAGTCGCATCCACGCATTCTTATCCACTGCCAGCTCCGTCCCGTTTCTCTGGGGAATCCAAGGCCTGCAGGGGCTTCCTCAGCCAATGCACCATTCATTTTGAGCTCCAGCCCCAAAACTTTCTGTCTGATCGGGCAAATGTTGCCTATATCATTTCCCTCCTCTCCGGTGAAGCTTTAGATTGGGCTGCTCCCCTGTGGGAGAAAAGTGATCTGGTGGTTTCCAGCCTGTCCGACTTCTTGAAGCTCTTTCGAAATATCTTTGAGGAGCCAGCTCGGGTTTCTTCGGCGGCTAGTGCCCTTTTACGCCTTCGCCAAGAATCTCGTTCAGTGGGACAATATGCACTTCAGTTCCGTATCCTCACGGCTGAGTTGAGCTGGAACAATGAGGCCTTGGTTGCAACCTTTTTACATGGCCTCTCTGACCGAGTGAAGGACGAATTAGCAGGAAGAGCTATCCCTGCCGGTCTGGACGATGTCATTTCCTTATGCAATCAGATTGACATTCGTTTCCAGGAGAGGTCCTTTGAAAAAAGACGCCAGCACCCCCTAGGTCCTAGTCAGCCTGAACTCCTTCCCCGTCGCCCTGTGGAGCATCCCCTGCCTGCTGAGGAACCCATGCAGCTGGATCGGACCAGACTAACCCCCGAAGAACGTGCTAGACGCAGAACTTTGGGCTTGTGTCTTTATTGTGGGGGCAAGGGTCATTTTCGTGACTCCTGCTCGCTTCGTCCGGGAAACGCTCGGGTCTAATACATTTGGAAGGTGGAGTATTGGACCCAGAAACATCACCTTCTCGTCTTTTTCTTCCAGTGTTCCTCCACGTAGGCACTTCTCCCCAATCGGTCCTTGCATACCTGGACTCCGGGGCTGCCGGCAATTTTATAGACTGGAGAACTGCTTCTTCTATGAAGCTTACCCTTTCTCCCCTCACTACACCACTGGTAGTCTCGGCTATTGATGGCACAGTGCTTCCAGGGGGCCCTATCCGTTTTCAGACGCTACCTATTAGGATGTCGGTAGGGATACTCCACCAGGAGTGGATTTCCTTCCTCGTTCTACCCAAGGCCTCTACCCCCATTGTATTGGGCCTTCCTTGGCTACAGCTCCACTCTCCACATGTGGACTGGGTCTCTGGGCAGATCCTGGCTTGGGGTCCTTCGTGTTTCTCGTCCTGTCTTCTCAAGGTGGCCCCCAAGGGGAAACTTCCCATTGCTACCACATCCGTATCGTCTGATCTTCCCGCGGCTTACAGCGATTACCGGGATGTGTTTTGTAAGAAGTCTGCTGAGGTGCTTCCTCCCCACAGATCTTTTGACTGTGCTATTGATATTGTCCCTGGAGCAACCCTTCCCAGGGGTCGTACCTACCCTCTGTCCATTCCAGAGACCCAGGCCATGTCTGAGTATGTTGCCGAGAATCTGGAGAGAGGTTTCATCCGGAAATCCTCTTCGCCTGCAGGAGCAGGGTTCTTTTTCGTTGCCAAAAAGGATGGGACCCTCAGACCCTGTATCGACTATAGAGGTTTCACTAAGTTGGATCTCAGAGGTGCTTACAATCTCATTCGAATACGAGAAGATGACGAATGGAAGACGGCATTTAACACTAGGGACGGGCATTACGAATACCTGGTTATGCCTTATGGGTTGTGTAATGCTCCTGCTGTGTTCCAGAATTTTGTCAATGAAATCTTCAGGGATCTACTGTACCAGTTTGTTGTCATTTATCTGGATGACATTCTCATTTTTTCCGAAAATCTGCCTGCTCACAGAAACCATGTCCGCACCTTACTTCAGCGCCTTAGAGAGAATAATCTCTATGCCAAGTTGGAGAAATGTTCCTTTGAATGTTCTGAGGTCCTGTTTTTGGGATGTTTTGTTTCTAGTTTGGGTCTTCGCATGGATCCCGGAAAGGTCTCAGCCATTACCAACTGGCCCCTTCCCGCTAGCCTCAAGGCCACACAGCGCTTTCTTGGCTTCACAAACTATTACAGGCAGTTCATAAAGAATTACTCTTCCATTGCTGCGCCTATTATTGCTTTGACCAAGAAGGGTGCGAATGCTAAAGACTGGCCTTCCGAGGCTGTCTCCGCGTTTCACGATCTGAAACAGGCCTTTGTCTCTGGACCTCTCTTGAGGAGACCGAATCCTGGGGACCCATTTTTTTCTCGAAGTAGACGCTTCTTCTATTGAGGTGGGAGCTGTGCTTCTTCAGTTCTTTGAGAAGAAACGCCAACCATGTGCGTTCTTCTCCAAAAAATTTTCTCAGGCAGAGAGAAATTATGCCATTGGTGATCGGGAACTTCTCGCAATTAAATTGGCGTTGGAGGAGTGGCGTCATTTCTTGGAAGGTTCTCCTCACTCCATAACGATCTTTACTGATCACAAGAACTTACAATACCTACAGAATGCTAAACGTCTGAACCCCAGACAGGCCAGGTGGAGTCTCTTCTTTTCCCGTTTTAAATTCACGATCACGTACAAACCTGGTTCCTGCAACGGTCGGGCTGATGCGCTCTCTAGGTCATTTGACACTTTGGATGAGGAGTCCACCCCTGATCCTGAGCCGATCATTCCTACCTCATGCATTGTTGCCCATTCTACCACCCTGGAATCAAAAATTCCTCCTGGCAAGACCTTTGTTCCCACGGAGTTAAGAGCCAAGATCCTTCGTTGGGGACATGATTCCAAGGTGGCAGGTCATGCTGGGTTCCTCCGATCCTTCCTGCTTGTCAGTCGTCTCTACTGGTGGCCTAATCTCCGCTCGGATGTTAAAGACTACGTTAAGGCTTGTCACGTCTGTGCTCAGTCTAAATCTTCCACTCAAGCCCCTGCTGGTCTTCTCATGCCCTTGCCCATTCCTAAGGAGCCCTGGTCTCATATCGCCATGGATTTTATCACTGATCTTCCACCGTCAGAGAATAATACGGCCATTTGGGTGGTGATCGATCGGTTCTCCAAGATGGCTCATTTTGTTCCTCTTCCTGGTCTCCCTTCTGCCCCTGCCTTGGTTCCCATTTTTGTACGAGAGATTTTCCGCCTTCATGGTGTTCCTTCCCATGTCGTTTCGGACAGGGGTGTGCAGTTTACTTCTCGTTTTTGGAGAGCCTTTTGCAGATCCCTCGACATAACCTTGGATTTTACCTCCTCTTACCATCCTCAATCCAATGGCCAGACCGAGAGGGTTAATCAGGAGTTGGAGGTCTTTCTCCGTACCTTGGTCTCGGCCCATCATGATGATTGGGTATCACTGTTACCGTGGGCTGAGTTCTCCCACAATAATCATGTCAATGTCAGTTCTCAGAAAACACCCTTTTTCACTGTTTACGGAAGACATCCTCAACTCCCTCTTCCTATGACTTGTTCTTCTGACATTCCAGCTTTGGCTACTGTTCAGAAATCTTTCAATTCCGTGTGGGCTGACGTTCATGATTCTCTCCAGAAGGCTGCCAATAAATTCAAGAGTTTTGCTGACCGTCGCAGACGTAAGCCACCTTCTCTTCTGCCAGGAGACGGTCTGGCTCTCCACCAGGAACATCAAACTCCGGGTTCCTTCTCTCAAATTCTCCCCAAGATTCATTGGTCCGTACACCATAACTGCTAAACTGAACCCGGTTTGTTTCAAGCTCCAGATTCCAAAAAGCCTCAAAATCTCTAACTCCTTCCATGTTGCCCTTCTGAAGCCTTTAGTCCTCAATAAGTTCTCTCGTCCTTTCTCTACCGTAGCACCGGTCTCTGAGGATAATCAGGAGTATGAGGTTAGCCAGATTTTGGACTCCAGACTCTGTAGAGGCATTCTCCAGTACCTCGTGCACTGGAAAGGGTTTGGTCCCGAGGAGAGGTCGTGGATTTCGGCTTCCGAGGTCTTTGCACCTCGTCTGCTGAGGAGGTTTAATTTGAAGTTCCCCTCTAAACCTGGTTCCAGGCGGGGAAGGGGGAGGCCTCGTAAGAGGGGGGGTACTGTCATGGTTAAGCAATAGAGTTGTCTGCTTACCTGTTTCCATGTGTTCATCTCTAGAGACCAGCCGACCATCACCTGACTGCTTTTATATCCCTCCTCTGGCAGGGCTCCACCCTAGCTCCTATCACAGGACTCTATATTAACCTGTGCACTGCAGGCCAACCCTGCTGATCAACCTTTGTGTGTTTGGCTTTCTGTTACCAGCCGTGTGCTATTCAGTGTCCTGTTACCGACTTTGCCGTGTCCCTGACTATCCCTGTTTGCTTGTGACCCTGAACCTTGGCGTGTACCTTGTTGTCCGTTTCTGCTTGTGGCCCCGACCTTGGCTTATCCCTCACTATCCTTGTCCTCCTGTTGCCTACTGTGGGTGTGAGCTGGGGGACCCTGGGGGTCGCGACCTGGAGCCAGTTGCAGCCCAGTCCATCCTCACCACTCGAGGCTCTGGTGAACACCAGCTGGCTCTTAGACTCCGCGTCCCAGGGAATCTTGCGCTCTAACCCCGGTGGGATCCGTCTTGGTGTCCAGCGGCCCCGTGTTCCGGATCACCTGGACTCCCGTCCACTGCAGTCAGCCATAGGGTCCACTACCTTGTGGTGCACTCCTGATCCCAACGGTGTGCATCTGTCACCTAGCCTCAGGGTGACCTGACAGGTAGATTGTGTCTACATTTCCAGTATTTTTACTGCATTCATCATGGATGACCAACCTGTGCTGTGGTGCAGATTTGAGCCCATATTTTCTCTCAAATGAGCAATTGACCATTTACTCTTCGGGTTATTTCATGCATGTTTATGTTGCTCTACATACTGTACATCAGTGGTTCTCAACCCTGTCCTCAAGTTCCCCCAACAGGCTATTTTTTGGGAATTTCTCTTAGATTAAAGAGCTGTCCAAAATACCAAGCCATTGACTCTGATTTAAAGCACCTGTGCAAGATAAAGGAAAACATGCAAACATGGCCTGTTGGGGGTACTTGAGGACAGGGTTGAGAACCACTGCTGTACATGAAGGGTCCACCTCACTCCACAGATGTTTAATTTACTGCAGGAGAACACAGAGTTGGTTATCCATATAGACAGTTCACATCACTATGCTGCTATAGTGCTACAGTGCAGGAAAAAATTGTCATACCACTCATCGCAGGCTCCTATAGGAAGGGCACGATAATGCACAGTTACACACATTTTGCGGCATAGTAAGAGGTGACCTTTGTTTTTCTTTTAAGTTAAGCTAACATGGCTTACAAATAGCCTTAGGTAACAACAGTTTCACTTGCTCTATTTGCCTGTTCTAATTTAATAATTTTGCCTAGAGCATTGATGCTGAGTAAATTACGAATACTGCTTAATTATTTGTGCAACGACAGTACTAATACTGTTTAAAAATAGTATGACCAAAAGTAATGCCCAGTAATGTCCATTGTTATAATGATAATAGCTAGGAATGAGCTTCAGGTTGAACATGATATTGACCCAAACCCAGTCTGTCTGCAGTTTGATTAAACAAATTGGCCAAATTTAGCAGTGATGGTAGTGGTGGGGGGGGGGGGGGGGTTACTTGTGTGACTGAGTAACAAAGGGTAATACATACTTTGTACTCATTCAAGTAGTGGTGGCAAATATCCAGATTCCCATGAGCCCTGTCTTAATGGAACAGTACAGACAGTATTTTCTGCTAGAGAGAAAATAAAACAAAAACACAAAAATTTGGTGGGGTCCGCCCTGCAATTGAAAACAATGCCCTTATACAGGCATGCAGCTTGGTTGCCAGTAAAGGACACAAGGGCCATGGTCACCCCCACATCTTGTAGGGAAGAGGGGGTCTGTGGGGAGGTGTGTCAAATTCTTGGAAGCCCCCAGATATCCACCCCGACTATCTGAATCAGTACATACTGTTGTCCTCTTGTTACTCATTTACAAAAAAGGAAATAGTAAATAAAAAACCTACACCACTGAAAAAGTCCTTTATTAAAAAAATATATATATATATATATTAATAAACAATGCCTCCCAATGGTAAATTTAATATCATCACACCATCCAATGATGTAGATCCGTATAAATCACAATAGGCTGCACCCAGCAACCTTTACCTGCCGCTACTCCCATCTGAATTTAGCAGTGGGTACTGCTACTGCAACTGGATGACAAATCTCCCATGCCTGTTTGTAAGAACAAACTGTCTCTTTTAAAGGAGTAAATTGTACGGCATTTTTAGCACCTTTGCAAGCATCCTATTTAAAGTACTTGTGTATTTTCAATGTTGCCCTATAAGTCACATTAAAGGACCCTCTCTTCGCTAAATGCAGCACCGAGCTACCCATGTTTTTTTTTTTTTTTTTTTTTTTTTAAATAGCTGATAGCTATAACCCCAAAAAAAAAAAAAAGTTTTGGCTGTCCCAGACTTCAGCGGGGTTTGGCACTATATTTGGGTTTAGCAGATTTTTTCCCTGAGTATGCCGAACTTCCTGCAAACCAAACTTTTGCTTGTCCCGGGTAATAACATGTTCATTGCTGAAATTCAGGTTTTCACATTACTATTTCTCTAGGTTTGAAAATGTTTTATTGTTCTGTGGATATGATTTAAATCTAGGAGGATCACAAGAACCTCCTTCTCCGTCCCCCCGGCCAGTGCACTAGTTGGGTATCACTGATACAAATTTGCATAATACATAAAGTTGAAGTTTGCCTTTCTCACATTTCTGCCTGTGACAAGTGCATTTATCATTTTTTAATGTTATTTAATTACCTTTCCTGTGTGTTGCCATATTAGTCCGGGGTTTGACTTTAAATCCATCAGGAGTCAATATTTTTCATTTTTCTTCCTTGATGTTGTTATAAAATGATGCTGAAAATAATTTACAGTAACAACACTGTAACACTGTTTTTCTTTAACTTCTTATTTATTTTTTTGCGCTTCAGGGCATTTGAAGATGTGAAGATCTACTGGCGTGCAACCTTTAATAAAACTTCAGTTGAACTTTACAGGGGTGAAGTAAGCTTGGTTAATGAACTGCAGGCGGTATCTGGATATACCATCTGTACTGCTGGCCAAACAGTGTGCCTAATTACTGTGGAAATAAAAGACGACAAGGTCAGTGCTGAGAAACTGGTGAAGGCTAATTTCATGGGAGTAATTGTTCAGCACAAGGGGCCTGTATTCCTGGAAACGTTCCTAATTCTCATAGTATTAAAAGCTACAAGTGCCATTCCAAAATAGTTGAACAAACTGTCACTTTTTTTTAATAAGTTAACTGATATCACTGAATATTAGTGTTAGAATTTCTCCAAACTGTTCTGTCTGAAGTCTGCGATTTCTTAACCCAGCTGCACTATACAACCAGGTATTTCATTTTCTCTTACTATTGAAAGATTTGACCTCCCCCTGCCTTCACATACATGCGCAATTTTCCCAATTATCTAGTAAAATACTTTAAAGCGTTACTACACCTTTAGGGCGATTATGATTATTTTGTTGTCTTATTTACTACCCCTGATATTGGCTGTGTTGCTACATATGTGCTGCACAGCAGCTTGTGAAAATCATTGTGACTGGGTCCCTACATGTGCTGTGCACTCTCATTTAAACCCATAGAGAGCTCTGGCATATAAACTTGTACTTTAGGATAACTATTATGCCCTGTACACACGATCGGACATTCCAACCACAAAATCCATCAGATTTTTTCCAACGGATGTTGGCTCAAACTTGTCTTGCATATATACGGTCACACAAAGTTGTCGGAAAATCCGATCGTCCCGAACGCGGTGACGTACAACACGTACGACGGGACTATAAAAAGGAAATTCAATAGCCAGTAGCCAATAGCTTTCGTCTCCAAATTTATTCTGAGCATGCGTGGCACTTTGTGCGTCGGATTTGTCTACACACGATGGGAAATTTACGCGATCGGATTTTGTTGTCGGAAAATTTTAGATCCTGCTCTCAAAATTTCAGACGAAAAAAGCCTGCTAGAGCCCACATGCGATCGGATTTTCCGATAACATAATCCAATCGGACTTTTCCCATCGGAATTTATGACCGCGTGTATGGGGGATTAGACTGAATGAGAGTACAGTGTTGACAAGTGGCGATCTGGTGCTAACGAGGTCACACAGCCCATGTGTGAGCATGCAGGATGGAAGTTCTGACTTTGAGGTCTTCACTGGCATTATGATTGTTCCAGGTCAGTGATCCAATGATCGGGAAGCCAGGATTGCAGCCATAGTGCTTGTAACTTTAAATGTATGTTATCCTAAATATATATTTTTTCTATGTGTGTGTTCAGATATGTGTATTTTATAAATCATAGTCTCTATTATTTTCATGTACAGTACATCTTATATCTGAAGATCCTGCCTTTCTTCCTTATTCCAAACTAACCACACAAAGCACAGGAGCCGATCTGTGTTACCATGGTCAGTTTTCATCCCTTGACTGGCCATTCAAAGTTACAGGATACTGTGTAGACATGCAGCATGCCTGTATTAGGTAGTTTGGTCAGTCACCATGCCCCTGACCAATCACAGCCTGCCTCTGGTACACACCCCACCCCAGCCTGCCTCTTAAAGAGGAAGTAAACCCTGATGGGTTTTACTTCCTCTTTTGCTCCCTGCAAAGCCGGAAAATTTAAAGCATAATGGGCTAGTTATGCATCGCATACTAACCCATTATGTGACACCTGCAAACATATCCATCGCTGTCCCGTGTGCAGGTCCATCTTTGCTCCTCTTCCTTCCGGGGGCCGTCACTCGCCGTGCATGCACACGGGAGCCGACATTAACGGCACACACTGGGGGAAGAAACGGCACGGAGGTCTGTTTCTTTACAGCGCATGGGCTGATTACATCATTGGCGCACTACAAGTGAAATATCCCCTAAAGGACGCACCTTTAGGAGATATTTCCACTACCTATAGGTAATCCTTATTCTAGGCTTACCTATAGGTAAAACTCAGACAAAAGGGTTTACAACCACGTTAAGGCCTCATGTACACTACAGCTGCTAAACTGAAGTTTAGGAGCAGTTTGGGGTTTTCCAGCAGCCCCTGAACTCTCCTTTATGTTATCTTATGTTTGCATGTACACTCCGTCGTTTACAGTAGTTTAGAGGCAGTTGAGGTTACAGGAATTTTTTTAAGCAGAAAAATTGCGTTCAGGAATGTAGTTTACATTGACTGTAACGCCATATCAAAAGCCAAATGCTTGTAGCCGCACATAACTGTGGTAAACTGCTTTTATGCACGTTTTCGATTCTAATGCGGCGTACACACGAGCGGACTATCGCGGACTTTTTGGCGCCAAAAGTCCGGCGGACTAGGTTTTAAGTTTTGTTTTAAAATTATCCCGCCGTTAGTATGCTAGTCCGCCGGACTTTTGGAAATGAACGGACTTGCCGATCATCGGAAAGTCCGTTCATTTAGCACGTGACTTCAGGTAGACACAGCTAGCGAAGGCAGTGAATCCCGCCGCGCTAGCCCCGTCATCTGGCATGGATTTAAAGGGAATCCCCACGCCGAAAAAACGGTGTGGGGGTCCCCCCCAAATCCATCTCAGACCCTTATCCGAGCACGCAGCCTGGCAGGCCAGGAAAGGGGTGGGGACGAGCGAGCGCCCCCCCCCTCCTGAGCCGTACCAGGCCGCGTTCCCTCAACATGGGGGGTGCCCTGGGGAAAGGGGGGCCGTGCGCCCCCCCCACCCCAAAGCACCTTGTCCCCATGTTGATGAGGACAAGGGCCTCTTCCCGACAACCCTGGCCGTTGGTTGTCGGGGTCTGCGGGCGGGGGCTTATCGGAATCCGGGAGCCCCCTTTAATAAGGGCGCCCCCAGATCCCGGCCCCCCACCCTATGTGAATAAGTATGGGGTACGATGTACCCCTACCCATTCACCTAAAGTCTCGGAAGTCCCATTCACCTCGGAAGTCCGGGCGTGTGCAGGCAAGTCACCCCCTCGGAAAGTCCGGCGGTTTGTCCGCTGGACTAGGTCCGGCGGACAAAGTCCGAACGTGTGTACGTGGCATAAGTGTTTCTAAAGGGGGAAAAATATAAAAATGTTGAAAAAACATAAATTTCACCACATGCTGTTGCCTGCATCAATGCATGAGTCCAGTAACGATGGAGAGAAGATTTTATTGGTCCTCTCACGCAATTTTCTACGTCTTCGGAGCCTCAGCAACAGCAACATCAGGAGCATTTCCTCAGACATGCTCATGATGGGATCCATAGTAAAAACACAAAAAATAAGACTGCTGTCTACAAGCCCACTGCTCTCTCTTCTCTCAAAGAATGGCTGAAAGAGTTAGTAATGTACTTGTTTTTCATACATTTGGGAGGATCTTCTGGGGTTATCTTTAAAAAAGGCTTCTAACCTCAAACGCTCATAACCGCTGCTAAATTTGCATAAACTCGGTATGTAAAAGCTGTAAAACTGACGTTTTTCACTGTCGGTTTCCAGCTGTCAAGTTTTCAGCGTTCAGAAAAGGTTTTCAACTGCCCTGTGTACATAAGCCCTAAAAATGCCCCCTGCTCAAGCACTGCCTGCATCTTATTTCAGGCTGAACAGCCTATGGAATACAGGCCCCCCACTATCAGGAATAAGAAATGCATGGTCACATGACAGAACTTTTTTAACCTTTTAAAAAGGTAAGAGAGATAATTTCTGAAACTCAGGGCCAGATTAGGAACATCATGGGCCTGGCGCTGGGGATTTTGGTGGGCCTTAAGGGCTGTGCATCTGCGTGTGCCATAAGCTGAAAGGACACAGTGGCAATGCTATGGAAGCCTTGCATTTGATTTGCCAGGGTTCCGTAAGTGTCGTGCGTCTGCGTGCACCCTCAGATAAAAGGGTGCAGCCACAACAAGTCAAATACTTTAGAAGCCCAGGGCTTCCGTATGAGCCCTGCATTGGCGTGTGCGGCGAACCCTGAGGTGAGGTGGAAGGACGCAACGCAGGCCTAACACAACACTACGGAAGCTGAATAACAGGCTTCCATTAGGACTGGCCGCCAGGCACCCGTCACCCAGACCATGTGGTACGTGCGGAATGCAGACTGGGGAGGGCTGCTGTTAGAAATCACGGGGCCACATATAGCCTACTTAAAAGCCGCCCCCCACCCCCAGAAAAAGATAATCAAAATTATATTTTCACTAAAAATACACTGAAATCATTATTAGTGGGCACAACCATAACATAGTTACAAAATTCCTACAAAATCTAAAAATTTGTAACTGTATTTAGTTTATAATAAATAAAGTTCTGTGTGTAAATTTAGGTTTTGGGGCTCATTCACTTGGGTGCTGTGGCCTCAGGGTGAATCAGTGTTTTTTTTTTTTTTTTACTGTATATGTGGCTATTTCTGTGTGCAAGCAGCATATGTTACGCTGTTGGGATGCAGCAGCTGTACGAACACAGCCGCAGGTCCTAATTTGACAGGCGTGTGGGTGCAGGTGTATGGCCTCAAACAAAGACAGTGTGTATTCAGGGCCACACAGCCACACCTGCTCGCTTATCATATTAGGACCTGTGGCTGTGTTCATACAGCCGCTTCATCTTCATAGAGTTATAGGCGGCTTCAAAATGCAAATTCCTACTACAGGTATATGGCCCAGAGAACCCTTTGTGAATAAGCTCTTAATTATTTTTCTAAAAATTGTCAACATTTTTTAAATTAAAAAAATATTAAAAAATATATAAAAATATTTTTTTACAATGCTGTTGATGGAGCATGGGTGACATATCAGGGGTCTAAACAGACCCCTGACATCTCACATTTGAGAGAGAAAAAAAGAATCCCTTTATCTGCAGCCTCATGAACAGGAGACAGAGCCTCCTGTTCATTCATAAACTGAAGCATTGTAAATAAAGCGGTACCCCCGTAAGGGTGGCTAATAGGCTCTGTAGCCCACTGTACAAATAATATGTAAATATTGGTAAACATTTGAATGTCTATAGCGGGGGTAGGCAACTTTTTGAGCACAGTGTGCCGAAAAATGTTTTCAAAGAAAATGAGCGTGCCGATTTTATACCAAAAAAATGTCAACTTCACACTCTCAATCACAAAAAGTTTTTTTTTATGAAGTAAATGCTGTAAACTACTTGAGTAGTAGTGAAAAAATTTACATCCTGCACTCTCACACCTCAGATCCGCCCCAATTCCTGCAACTCCACACTTGCACACACTTGCACATCTGGCCCACCACTGTAACCCCTGCTCATCTGTCCCCCACTGTAACCCCCTGTACATCTGCCCCACCTCTGTACCCCCTGCTCAACTGTCCCACCACTGTAACCCCCTGTACATCTGCCCCACCACTGTACCACCCTGGTCTTCTGTCACACCACTGTACCTCCCTGCACATCTGCTCCACCGCCGTACCCCCATGCTCTTCTGTCTCACTGCTGAACCATCTTCTCATCTGTCCTAACACTGAACTTATCTGCTCATCTGCCCCACCACTGTAACCCCCTTTCTCATCTGCCCTACCACTGTATCTCCTGCACATCTGTCCCAGCTCTGTACCCCCCTGCTCATCTGCCCTACCACCATATCCCCTGCTCATCTGTCCCACCAATGCACCTCCTTTCATATATGCCCCACCGCTGTACCCCCTGCTCTTCTGCCCCACCACTGAACTCCCTTCTCATCTGCCCCAACACTGAACCCCTTCTGCTCATCTTTTCCACCACTGTAACCCCCTTCTCATCTGGCCCAACAATGAACCCCCCCCCCTGCTCATCTGTCACACCACTGTAACCCCCTGCTCATCTACCACATCACTGCACCCGCCTGCTTTTCTGTCCCACTGCTGAACCCCCTTCTCATCCCTCCCACCACTGTACCTCCTGCACATCTGCACCATCACTGTATCCCCTTGCTCTTCGGTCCCACCACTGTACCCCCCTGCTTTCTGTCCCACTGCTGAACCCCCTTCTCATCCCTCCCACCACTGTACCCCATGCTCATCTGCCCCATCACTTTACCTCCCTGAATCACCTTCTCATCTGTCCTAACACTGAACCCATCTACTCATCTGCCCCACCACTGTACCTCCTGCACATCTGTCTCACCTCTGTACCCCCCTGCTCTTCTGCACCACCTCTGGTCCCCCTGCTCTCCTGCCCCACCAATGTAACCTCCTGCTCATCTATCCCACCAATACACCTCCTTTCACATCTGCCCCACTGCTCTACCCCTCCCCCGCTTTTCAGTCCCACCACTGAACCCCCCTTCTCATCTGCCCCAACACTGAACCCCCCTGATCATCTTCTCCACTGCTGAACCCTCTTCTCACGTCTTCCACCACTGTACCTCCCTGCACGTCTGCCCCACCCCTGTACCCTCCTGCTCTTCTGCTCCACCACTGTACCCTCAGCTATGATGTGTGATATGCAGAGTGGTAAGAGGAAGCAGAGATGAGACACATCTACCTGTCCTGGCACACTCATCCTGCTGATCCACCTCTTGCATCCAGAATGCGATGTCACATACAAGCATCTGGAATGGATGTACAATGATGAGCTCAGGTCAGGGGCATTTTCTGAAAGCAGTGGGCCTGTGTGCAGGATCATAAGTTGGGCCCCCGCAGCTCAGGAAAAATGTTGGCGCCGCAGCAAAAGTTGGGTGTGATTTTCATTGCGCTGAATACTGGCTGGGGCTTAAAGGGACACAGAGTGCAGGGGTTCAGTAGTAAGTGACGCAAACGTTCAGGAATCATTTCAACAAAGTACCCAGAAGCTCAACAGTAATTCCACAAACTGTCACCTGATTGTGGTTTTCTCAATTTCTGAGATTTGTAGTGGTAGCCAAGAGAATCATCTTCTTCCAGATGGTGGGTGGGGCTAGCAGGACTGTAATTGGCTTTAGCAGTGGGCAATCACAGCCCTCCCCCTCCTGGAAACAGGGACTGCCCCCCTTGCAGAACTGCACCCAATCTCTTCCCCGTCACAGCAAAGTTAGAGAACCAAGCAATGTTTCCCATCTTTTACAATGTGTGAGGGCACAGTGCAGGTGCGGTGTGGGGAACTCTGAGATTGGAATGCATTGGTGTCTCACTGACATTCCCTGTGCTGTTCTGCTGATGGGGAGGGAGTTAAGTGCCGGCAAAAGAGGATTTGTGTGCCGCTTGCGGCACCAGTGCCAGAGGTTGCCTACCCCAGGTCTATAGCCTGGCATCAGAAATTTCAATACTGTACAAAGTAAAGGCCATATACCCTGATGGTAATCATCTTTAGCACAGGTGATACTGTATGTAGCAGTCTTTGGGATTTATCTGGATGTCTGGGAAAACCCATAACGTGCCTCCTGGTGCATCTGTCACCAACATGATGATGTTCAGCGTGAGAGAATGTTCTGCAAATTTTAGTGACATTTTCTGGAGAAACATGCTGATTTAAACTGCAGAGCAGAAGTATATGCTCTAACAGATTTTGGTTTTGTAGACTTCAGTTCCAATGTTGGACTGGTGAGGGGATTTAGCAACACATGAAGACATAGGAAATAGAGACATCAGAACCTCTAGTGTAAGCAGTATGGAAAATCCTGGCCACTCTGTGAACAGCATCATACTGGGACACAGGAAAAGTCCTGAGGGTGGTACATAACTGACCAAAGTTTCAGAAACTCTGGACTAGTGAACTGACACAGTTTGCTTAGAATGTTACATTTGCCTTCAAATAAACACAATGTTAACCTGGATATAAAACTAAAACTGAATACTTGTTTGTGCTACTACAGGTTCCTGAATTCGAGACTTATTTTTTTGTTGAACTATATGACGTTAGTGCTGGTGCATCAATAAACAGCAGTATTCAATTTGCCAAAGTAATCATCCTGGAAAGTGACTCTCCTCGTGGTCTGGTATTATTTGCACTGGGGTCTCGAGTGGCGATTGCACATAAGAAGACAACTTTAATCAGCCTTCAGATTTCCCGAAACCCCAACACATCCCAGACCATTTCTGTGGAGTATGCTATAATGGTAAGTTGGAACAGTATACATATACTGTATATATCTATATATAGATATATACAGTTGTGCTCATAAGTTTACATACCCTGGCTGAATTTATTATTTCTTGGCCATTTTTCAGAGAATATGAATGATAACACAAAAACATTTCTTTCACTCATGGTTAGTGTTTGGCTGAAGCCATTTATTATCAATCAACTGTGTTTACTCTTTTTAAATCATAATCACAACAGAAACTACCCAAATGACCCTGATCAAAAGTTTACATACCCTGGGGATTTTGGCCTGATAACATGCACACAAGTTGACACAAAGGGGTTTGATGGCTATTAACGGTAACCATCTTTACCTGTGATCTGTTTGCTTGTAATTAGTGTGTGTGTATAAAAGGTCAATGAGTTTCTGGACTGACAGACCCTTGCAGCTTTCATCCAGTGCTGAACTGATGTTTCTGGATTCTGAGTCATGGGGAAAGCAAAAGAATTGTCAAACGCTCTGCGGGAAAAGGTAGTTGAACTGTATAAAACAGGAAAGGGATATAAAAAGATATCCAAGGAATTGAGAATGCCAATCAGCAGTGTTCAAACTCTAATCAAGAAATGGAAAATGAGGGGTTCTATTGAAACCAAAACACGGACAGGTAGACCAACTAAAATTTCAGCCACAACTGCCAGGAAAATTGTTGGGGATGCAAAGAAAAACCCACAAATAACTTCAGGTGAAATACAGGACTCTCTGAAAACATGTGGTGGCTGTTTCAAGATGCACAATAAGGAGGCACTTGAAGAAAGATGGGCTGCATGGTTGAGTCGTCAGAAGAAAGCCATTACTATGCAAATGCCACAAAGTATCCCGCTTACAATACGCCAAACAGCACAGAGACAAGCCTCAAACCTTCTGGCACAAAGTCATTTGGAGTGATGAGACCAAAATTGAGCTTTTTGGCCACAACCATAAATGCTTCATGTATGCAGTCAACAAAGCCTATGATGAAAGGTACACCATTCCTACTGTGAAACACAGAGGTGGATCACTAATATTTTGGGGATGTGTGAGCTACAAAGGCACAGCAAATTCAGATGCCACTGTAACAAGAGATCCAATGTTATTTACCTAACCTGTCATTGGTCATAGAGTTATGGTTGACCAGTGTATTGTATATCCTTATGGCTTTGTAATTAATAATCTTTAATTTGACCATATGTTGTCTTTTAGATATCACATACTTCTTTGTGCTGGTTGAAGCATATTATATATCTTGTACTGCATTTCAAACTAGTAGGGTTTAGATATTGACCATGTGAAGGGGAAACCATTGTGGTATATTATGCATGAAATTTCAATTTTTTTTATTTATTTTTTATTAAGGAACTAAAACGATCTGAAGTGATTGGTCATACAGTAATTTATCCAGCTGTTGCAGGCCAGGATTTTGTCAGCTCTGAAGGTAGACTCACATTTGAGTCTGGGCAAAGGACTGTTGTACTGGATATTACGCTCACTCCAGAGACTGCTTCTCTCAACCCCTACCCAAAGTGTTTCCAGGTCTTACTTATGAACCCCTCCGGAGGTGCCAAAATAGATCCACTGTATGGAACTGCCAACATTACCATTGTGTCAGACCCCTCATCCCAGTCTACCTGGGGATTACTTGATCAGCTCATTCAACCCTATGATGAGAGCACACTGAGCAGAGTTCTGCAGACTCTTAACAATAAGGCTGGCTCTGAATTCTCACAAGAGCAACTTGGTGCAACGATGGCTATCATGGAAAAGGTATCATCGCAATTTCAACTTTCTTTGTTATAATTACATTTATTGGATTTAGCTTTGCTTTGTGAAGTTGATGTGTATTTAAATAAAAATATTAACAATATTAACACTACATATAGCTATTCAGCTTCCAGTGACCATTTCTTGTACACAGAATGGTTTGTAGGTTTAACACAGTAGAAATGTATTTAATTATTCTATGCATTGAGCTGATGCCACCCTGGCCATTGCCAACAACCCGTAACTTCTTTGCTTTGCATTTGTTTATCCTCTTCTATGAAAACTTACAAAGTAATATAAAAAAAAAGTGTAGACACAAAACAAGAAATGTAATAGACAACACAAGTACCATAATGATTTTTCAAATTTCAGTTTCCTTTTTAAGGGTAGATGCATACATTGCCTAGGGAGAATAGCCACAGGTGGATGGATGTCTTCCCTGGAATAAAGGACAGGGAGACACCTATCAATTAATTGCAGTGCTTGGACCTGCAGGTGTATCCCATGTTACTATTTGACTAAGGGCTCTTTCACACGGACGGACCGTATGTCCGTTTTTCATCCTTCCGTTTTCGGATGAAAAACGGACATACAGGTATCCCTATGGGATAGCGGGTGTCAGCGGATGAGCATCCGCTGACACCCGCTCTCGTCCGTGCCCGCTCTGCTCCGTTTCTGCAGACGGAGGAAAACCCAATTTTTTCATCCGTCTGCAGAGCGGATCGGGTGACGACGGACTCTACGGTCCGTCGTCACCCGATCTCCCATAGAGAGTGCAGAGACGGACCTGTCATCTTCTGCTCAGCGGAGATCGCTCCGGCGATCCCCGCCGAGCAAGCGGCTATCCACGGGGCGGATCTGCACTGATCCGCCCCGTGTGAAAGAGCCCTAAAGCAATATGTAGTTAACACCTTGTAGTTTCCCCGGGTCACTTGGAGCTCTCCCAGAAAGTTGGAAAATAGAACTAACACTCTCTTCCTGACCACAGCATTGTATCGATTTTGAATCAGGGATTATGTCTTTTATGGTGATACCTAATATAAACATACTTTAGACCTAAAATTAGGCTTGGTCCTTCTGTCAGTTGCTCGCTGTTTCTCAGATCAAAGTTGACTTTAATGGGTAAATCATACATGGCACAGAAAGAACATACTCGCTGCATACGAGCTGGGGGGGGGGGAGAGAAGCAGCAGCACACTGAGCTTCCCAGTGAATGGCTGTGCAGTGGAGGCGTGTCAGAACAAGTCTGATCATTGGAGGAGAGCATACTGAGTTCCCAGCACAGCTACAGGCTACTTCTCCTGCTTAGTGTGGTCCGTTTTTAATAGGAAAGCAGAGGTGCTGGCAGGAACACCAGGGATTTCACACAAAAGAAGCAATATAAAGAGAACAGGATACGTTCTCATACAAGTGCATGGTACAGCAGCCACATATTAGGAATATAAGTGTTGGGGTGTTGGCGCTACAAATTAGCATAGATAAAATAGTTCAACATAAATAATGGTGCAAATAGCAAACTAGTAAAGTCCAAAGTGACAATCCCAACATCCAAAAACATATATAATCTTCTGGTTTGATGTGTCTTCAAGTAACTGCTTCACAACGAGTGCTCATGAGGTAAATGACAACTCACCAAAGGTGATTGACCTTGGGTAGATCCTGGGTAAACATCTCTCCACTGTGGGCCACCTCCAACAAGGCTGAGGATGTGGGAACAGACTCCACCAGGGATACAAAGAAGAGCTCTTATGGTGTAGTACGTTTTATTAAAATGGTTAAAAACTATAACAAAAGTTGCACTCACATGTGACTGTACCAATTCCGGCACTAAAGTGTCTACAGCATGTGCGGATGGGTATATCAGGCTTGTGGCAGCATGCGATCCATGCCTCGTTCTGGATATACTAGCTAGTTGGATGTCACATATGGGACCCGGAAATGATGAATCCCCGATCCGACGTACGTTTCACCATACTGGCGTCATCAGAAAAAACGTACGTCGGAGCCAGAAGATTATATATGTTTAGGGAGTTGGGATTGTCACTTTGGACTTCACTAGTTTGCTATTTGCACATGGTTCATTTGCATCATTATTTATGTTGAACTATTTTATGTATGCTAATTTGTAGCGCTAACACCTTTACCTTTGTTTATTTACTAACCAAGTTCATACTTTCCAAAAGGGGCAGCTATATGATTTAATATCACTTCAGGCGCCACTACCAGCCACATTTTTTTTTATATAAGTGTAAGGGTAACAAGCAGCAAAGTCAGCAAATCATGTCCAAGTCTCAAGATGTACACTAACAACAACTGGTTTAATAGCTCAGACACAGCTTAAAATATGGAGCTATTTATCCAGCTTTGCCTATAGTTGTTTCAGGCTTGTTAACTCTCACTCTGCTGACTAGGGATAAGCCGAACACCCCCTGTTCGGTTCGCACCAGAACCTGCGAACAGACCTAAAGCTCGTGTGAACGTTAGAACCCTATTAAAGACGATGGGACTTGAACGTTCAAAATCAAAGGTGCTAATTTTAAAGGCTAATATGCATGTTATTGTCATAAAAAGTGTTTGGGGACCTGGGTCCTGCCCCAGGGGACATGTATCAATGCAAAAAAAGTTTTAAAAACGGACGTTTTTTCAGGAGCAGTGATTTTAATAATGCTTAAAGTGAAACAATAAAAGTGTAATATTCCTTTAAATTTCATACCTGGGGGGTGTGTATAGTATGCCTGTGAAGGGGCGCATGTTTCCCGTGCTTAGAACTGTCCTTGCACAAAGTGTAATTTTTGCAGGCAAAAAAGCTATTTAAAATCACTCGCGGCTATAATGAATTGCCGGCTCCCGTAATACAGAGAACAGTCATTTATTGAAAGTCATTGATAAAAAAAATAAAAAATAAAAAAAAATAAAATTAATCGTGGGGGTTCCCCCAAATTCAATTACCAGGCCCTTCAGGTCTGCTATGGATATTAAGGGGAACCCTGCGTCAAATTTTAAAAAAAAATGACGTGGGGTTCCCCCTAAATATCTATACCAGACCCTTCAGGTCTGGGATGGATTTTAAGGGGAACCCCGCACCAAAAAAAAATGCCGTGGCCCCCCTCAAAATCCATACCAGACCCTTATCCGAGCACGCAACCTGGCAGGCCGCAGGAAAAGAGGGGGGGGCGAGAGCACCCCTCCTGAACCGTACCAGGCCATATGCCCTCAACATTGGGAGGGTGCTTTTGGGGTCTGTGACCCCTCAAAGCACCATGTCCCCATGTTGATGGGGACAAGGGCCTCGTCCCCACAACCCTAGCCATTGGTTGTGGGGGTCTGCGGGCAGGGGGCTTATCAGAATCTGGAAGCCCCCTTTAACACTTTTTATGACAATAACTTGCATATAGGCTTTAAAAATTAGCACTTGAGGTTTCTCCCATAGACTTTTACAGGGTGCTCGCGGCTTTTTGCCGCGAACACCCCAAAATCGATGAACAGGCAATGTTTGAGTCGAACATGAGTTTGACTCGAACTCGAAGCTCTTCCCTACTGCTGACTGCACAATGGAGAAATCATGGCTTCTGTGATGAGGTATTATAGGAAAAATGTCAAGTATGAATCTAAAATGATAGCCTAGCAATACAAACATTCTACAGCGAATTCTAACATAACCTATGATCCTCTTTTTCTGATATTCAGATAGTAAGTGATGGTGGAACTGAAGTTCTAACTGAGGACAGCCGCATTTTATTTTATGACATACTGTGCAGCCTCATTAGCCCAGACCGCTTGGATACACGTGGATATAGCCCATTGATTGAAGTTACTGAGGTTTATGCCTTCTCCCTACTTACTGGTGTGACCTGTGGCTCTCCAGGTGTAAGGTAAAATAATTGCTATCCAAAATGCTGTATTTCTTGCCCTTGTCAACTGTGTAGTTGTCTTCTGTCAAAAGTTTGTTCACTTATATTCCATTTTTTATTTTTAATATGTTATCTTTAGGAGGCCTTTTAGACTGAAATGCACACATTTCATTGGAAAAAAAAAAAGAATAAAATCATTTTACACAGGGCATGTAAATACTTGATGACATTTTTTTAAAGAGGAACTGTAGTCTGCTCACATAATTTGTAATAAAAACATTCTATACTGTGATTCTGTACTTGCCAAAGATGCTGCAGAAGTCTGGCTGCAACCATTTAAACTGTGGGCAGCTGAAGCTGCTGCCTTTTCACTTCCTGGATTTACACAGACACCCAGAGGCACACCTCCAGCTCTGCAGCTCTCATTGGCCCTCTTGTGTCTCATCCCCTCTCCCTTCCTGGCAAAATCTCAGGAGAGTGACAGAGAGAGCTTTGCATGATGTCAAACGCCTAGGCTTTTTTCCAGACAAGAAACAGGAAGTGGGCTGTATAAAGTATTTACTGGCAGAAAAAAAATGTTTTACTAGCCAAAGTTAAAACAACAAGAGCAGAAGATTTAATAGATGGAAAGATGAAAAAAATTACTGAAGTTCCACTTTAATGTGGCCAAAATGTTCTCCTATCCAATGTACACAAACCTTTTTGCCTAACGCTGGCAGTAACATACCTTCCATATCTTATGCCTTTGCTTCTTCCGAAAATTCTAATAATCCTTGTGTGTAGAACACTTTTCTGTTAAATGGTTTGATATTATTTTTTATTATTTCCTGAATTTTTGCTGATTGTACATGGTGCCTGTACCTATAATATCTCCAACTTTTTTGGAATTATTGAAACTCTGTACATGCATACATATGTACATACTGCCATGTAGTAATTTGCACCATTTGCTCCCATGGCCTTTTTTAATCGATTACATAACTGTCCAGAGCAGTCATTAGACATGATGACTCCCATATGGTCGCTACACATTCGATAAATAAACCTTCTTCGGCTAAATTTAAATATAAACTCATTAGGTCAAAGATTACTCATTAGGAAATTATAATGTTATTTCTTGTCCCTGTATTTCTACTGTTTTCCAATAAAACAAGAAAGGGCTCAGCCATGTGTCCAATACCTAAATATTACTGCAGGTACAAATACAATTAAAGCCCCATACACACGCTCGGACAATCCGCGGACAAGGTCGGTCGGACTTTGTCCGACGTACTTTGTCCGATGTTGGCGTTGCGTACACACGGTCGGACTACGTTGTCGGAATATCCGGTCCGGAAGAACGTCGTGACGTAAGTCGTCGTCCACGAGATTACAAAAGGGAAGTTCAGCACCACGTCAGGCACCCGTTGGGCTCCTTCTGCTGATCCCGTGTTTATCGAGAGTTAGTGGAAGTTTGGTGACTTAAGATTCGCGCTTCTCAGTTTTCTGACTCAGATCGTTACTGCTCTTCAGTTTGTGCTTGTCGTGCGTATCTGTTTATTAGTGCGTGTAGTCAGTTCGCATTTGTTGGTCATTGCGGCCTATATCTTGATATAGGACGCTTTGATTTGCACTGCTTATTGTCTGCTCGTTGCTGGTATTCACTTCGTTCTTTCAGGCCTTGCTGTTTATCGGTGCTTTCTGTTTGTCCGTTCTGACCAGCCGACCTTTTGTGACCTTCTGAGCGATGTTTCCCGTGCGTACTCGTCGCCGAGTTCGTGCTGTACGCGGAATTGGTGTCGGGCTTTTAGCTTTGACCCAAGACCCGTCCATGAACAGAGTGATGAGGAGTATGTGGACCAAGAATTGGTTGCTTCAGCGTGACCAGTTCTCGCACATGCCTTTGCTTCGTGAGATCCGGGAGAATAATCCTGATGATTTCAGGAACTTTCTCAGGATGACGGACCCCGATTTTCACCGTCTTTTGGCTTTGCTGACCCCCTTTATCAGCCGGCAGGATACCTGCATGAGACAAGCCATTACTCCGGAGCAGAGGCTTGTTGCCACGTTGAGGTACTTGGCGACAGGGAGAAGTCTTCAGGATTTGAAGTTCTCTTCAGGTATCTCTCCCCAGGCCCTGGGAATCATTATTCCAGAGACCTGTTCTGCCATCATTCAGGTCCTGCAGGAGGACTATATTAAGGTAACATTTCTACTTTACTATTCCCTTCTATGTATGCTCTGTTTGCTAATGACTTGTATTTTTGACCTCCTTCCCTAATTACCATGATTGCAATATGTTCTAATATGCTGTGCCCCTTTTCTCCTTCATGCATTTTTCCCTTCACTTACCTCACCAGCATGCTCTTCTGCCCCAATAGACACCTATGGCCTACTCACTTAAGCAATGTCTTTTGTCTGCTGCATAGTATTGTTTGCCCCCAAACACCCCCTAAAATATGCACAAATGTTTGCTGTGTGGTTTACTTCATGTAGAGCCCCCTTTTTTTTTTTTTTTTTGTTTTGGTGGGGGGGGGGGGGCAAACTCATTAGGAACCCCCTCCCCCAACTGCTCTGTCAGATGGTACCAATCCTTTATCTGCTGGCTTTCCCAAGGTCAATACACACTATATACCTACCTCTTTATAGTGCGCATCTTTAGGGATGAATTCAGCAAAGCATGTAGTGCAAGGGGCTGCCTCCATACATTCCATTTCCTAATTTTTTGTCTTCTTTCCCTCCTATTAGCTTGCTTGGTAATTTAATAATGTCACACTGAGCCTGCCTTTTTTGGGGGGGGGGGGAAATGTTATTTGATCTTTCCTGTGGCCTGCCAATAGTGTTAAGTACAGAGGGTCTGGCCAAACTAGCCCACATTATTGAGCCATTTGCCAATCAATGAAGTGCAGAGGGTTACCTGTCCACCACCCCCCCCCCCCCAAAACCCTAGTTATTGCCAATGTCCCATCAGAAGTGGGGGGATTGATGGGGGGGTGAGTAATCTGTGAAGGGGAGCCTCTACTTTTCTGTGTAAATACTTTCCAGCCTCCAATTTTATACAATGCTCTTGTTCCAAGATGTTGATTGTCTAATCTGCTTGCAATGTTTAGGTGCAAAGTGACTAATTTTTTTTTCTTGTTTCACTCCACAGTTCCCTTCCACGCCACAGGAATGGCAGACTGTGGCCTCCCACTTTGCCAGCCGTTGGGACTTTCCTAACTGCGGAGGGGCAATTGATGGGAAACACGTCCGCATCGTCCCACCGCCCAACTCGGGGTCCTACTATTATAATTATAAAGGGTTTAATAGTGTAGTGATGTTGGCGGTGGTGTCGGCAACATACGAGTTTATGTATGTGGACGTGGGGATGAACGGCCGGATATCGGATGGTGGGGCCATTACGCACACGGAGTTCTACTGGCGTCTCCAAAGTGGCAGTCTGTGCTTGCCACCTCCAGAGGAGAATGCCGAAGGACTCCCCTTCGTCTTTGTCGCAGATGAAGCGTTTGCGCTGACTCCCCATGTGATGAGGCCGTTCCCGATGAGGACCCTCACCCCGGACCAGAGGGTCTTCAACTACAGGCTGTCCAGAGCCAGAAGAGTGGTGGAGAACGCTTTTGGCATCCTGGCCAGCCGCTTCCGCCTGTTCCTGACGGCATTTAACTTGGCGGAATACAAACTGAACCACATAGTTCTTGCCTGTTGCATATTGCACAACTTCCTCAAAAGACATAACAGGAACTATGTGGTGCCCGTTGGCCCAGATGTGGAGGTCCCTCCAAATGCGGACCTCACAGCCCTTCGAGTGGCACGTCCAGGCTTGCCCCCTCTCAATGCCCGCGTGGTCCGGGACCAATATATGGAATACTTTGTGGGTAGGGGGGCCATTGCTCTGCCTGACGATGTGTGAGAGGCATTTTTTAATAAATCTGATATTTTAAACAACCTCTGATTTCTTGTCATTTCAGTCTTCTTTTTAGCTTATTTTACTTTGTCATTTTTTCCCTTTGCCTTCGACAGTGGTAATGCACTTTCTGGGCAAAAAGGAGGTAACAGTCTCTTCTTCCCAAAAAGATTATTCTCATGTGTGTTTGCTACCTAATCTTTGGTCTAGAGAAGGTTTGTCCTGCATAACTGACACCCAAAATACTCCTTTTCAGCACCAGGTCTGACATGTGTGTATTCTCCAAAATGCTGTGCTCCGTGTTTTCGTACAAAGCACTGTGGGTGTCATTTACATAAGTCAAATCCGCTATGCTCTACAAGTGCATTGAAAAAGTTCCCTGGGAAAGGAAATTGCAGTGCAAAGTGGATTTGCCTTTAGTAAATAACACCCATTGCCCCCCATATCCTTTACATTTTACATACATAATGCATTGTTTTAGTTAAATAAGGAAGCCACACATTTTGAAAAGTAAAAAAGTTTACTTGGAAAACATTCACAAGTGCGTTTACAATCTTCACGCCAAAACTGACAACATCTTGGTTATTTACAACATTATTTACAAAGATTACGCAATTGGTAAAACCAGGCATGGAGCTAAGCAGAACCTATGAAGTAGGAAAGTTCAACTTTGTAAAGTGAAGACAAGATCAGACATGACTATATGTTCAAAGTGTGTTTGATCTTGCCTTCATCACATGGGGGGGTCACCCCCGAAAAGTGGAAATTTGGAACATGCACACAATTTGGTTCTGAAAATGGTCATTAGATGGTAAAACACATGCCTAGAAGCTTCAAAAGTGCCATTTTCCATCATGGTGATGAATGGACGTTTTTTGGGGGTGCAACCCCTTCACCACAACCACTTTCGTAGTTCGTAAAGTGTTTGCACCCCCAAAAAAACGTTGCCATTCATCCACCATGATGGGAGCTAGCACATGTGGACACAATGTGTGCATGTTCCAAATTTCACACAGTTTTTAAGTTGCAAATGTGTTCAGAAGCTGGCACAAATGTGTGTAAATTACTTGGTGCTTTTTCATATTTTTCCTAAAACATCAATGATGTTCTTCAATTTTTGTTGAACATCATTGATGTTTTGCTTTATGTAATCTAGATCTCGATTGCAGACCATTATCTCTCCGATGAGTACGTGGGCACTCTCTGTGGTAAAGTGCGATTTTTCTTCCACAACATCCACGTCACCTAAAAACCACAAACAAAAAAAATGGGGTGTTGGAAATGAGGCAGCCATACATGGATTAGCTTACCAGTAGCTGTGTTCTCCCACACTCACCTGTTGTGGTGACAATTTCTCCAAGTTCGATGATCTCTCCTTCCTCCTCCTCCTCCTCTGCTTCTGCTCTTTCCACTTTTTTGGGAGGTGTTGGTTTGGGGGTTTCCTCAGACGGCCCAAGTTTTCGCTCCCCTATGAGAATGTCCAAAAGGAAGATTTAGCAACACAAGCTATTGAGGGCAGAAATAGGAAGTGACAAACATTGCTTGAAAGTGACGGACACTATTTTAGTTTGGCCAGTTACAAATGTCAACTACATGAATGAAGTCACTTTGTAAAGGTGCTAAACTGACTAGCTTTTTGGTAGAAGTTTGTGTGATGGAGACCCCCCTCTAGTATCCACTGGAGCACATGTGTGGAAAAGCATAATAAAAAGGGGGTTTGGGTGTCCCAGCACTAGTGCTCTAGAGTCCAGATGGGTAAACAGCTACTGAGTGACCTCTCCTTTACATTGAATAAATTGGCTTTACATTCTTGATGACATTTCTAGTGAGAACAAACTTCCTTTCCCCCAAAAAACACCAAACATCGTATTATAAGTGGCCGAACGATCGAGGTTGCGTACGATCGAATGCACACACACACGACCATGACAGTGGCAGAAAGATCGAGGCTGAGTACGATCGAATGCACAGACGAACCTGAAAGTGGCCATTTTGGAATGTACAACTTGGTAAAAATCAAAACACAATGGAGCAGTATGCAAGCAAGAAATCAAACACAAAACACAAACTACTTACTTTTTTGAAGAATTCTCTTGATCTTTCTGTACTGATCGGCCTCCCTCAGTTTCAGGTCTGACCAGCGTTTCCTGAGTTGCTCCTTGGATCGTTGTACCCCAAAATTATTGTACAGCCTCCTCACAACTTTAGACATGATCTTGGCCTTGCGGACATTGGGGTTGAGGTAAGGCCCATACTTCCCATCATAGTCGCTCCTCTTTAATATGTCAACCATCTCCAACATTTCTCCAAATGACATATTGGAGGCCTTGAATTTCAGGTTCCGGGATCGGGACGTTTCTGCCTCCGGACTTTCCTCGTCCTCCTCCTCGTTGGTGGGATATTTGTGGCGCACCTGCTGTGTCCCCGCCATGTGCTCTCCCCACTACGCCGTAAAGAGAAGGGGTGGGGAATAGACGAGAAAGATCGTCAGGGGCGGGCGGAGTTTGAAGCATGCGCAGTGTATATAAAACGTCACACGCCTGTGTCGTAGCCACGATCTGGGAGACGAGGGGAGAGAAAACTCACACGAGACGATCGCTACAAACGAAGGTACAATTTAACGTTGGTACATAACTAGCCTAGACTGATTTGAACTTGAGGCTTCTTTATGGAGAAGATTAGGAGAGTTTAGCCTGACAGAATTTTGAGGGTTTTGTGTGTTGTTGTGTCTTGCAGAGATTGATATGAAGGGATTCAACGACATGAGTTTTCTCCCCCTCTTCATTGCCAAATACAGGGATTTTCCCATATTGTGGCAGGGTATACACCCACATTACACCAACAAACCAAAGAGGCACGCAGCCCTGGAGGAACTTGTGGAATTTGTCAAGCCAAGGTTCCCCACGGCAACTGTTGATGATATTAGAAAGAAAATTGGCAGCCTGAGGAGTGCGTATATCAGGGAGAGGAAGAAGGTCGTGAAGTCTGAGGAAACTGCAACTTCAGCAGATGAGGTCTATGTCCCCAAGCTCTGGTACTATCAGAGTCTCCATTTTCTGAAGGACCAGGCTGATGTCACGGAGCCAACCTCAACTCCTCCTTCCACGCTTCCTTGCGCACAGCCCACCCCTGATGAGGCTTCCGAGGAGCAACCTGGGCCTTCCAGTCTGGAAGAGGTGGAGGAGCCCAGCTTGTTCCAGGTATAGTAGTTTTGCTACCATTTATGGGAATAATGAATGATGTTCACTTAATTCAGGATCGCCAATTGCTTAGTTCCTAACGTGTTTGACATATCAACAGACAGTGGTGTGGGAGACATTTGGGGCCAGAATCTAAACTGCTGGGCTGAGAATTGTATGGTTTTCTATTTGTAAACATTTTGCACCAGTCACTAGATGAGAATTGTGTGTGTTTGATGAACAAATAACTGAAACTATGTCCCTTTTTCCTACACAGGAAGACCTCAGCCAGGAGGTGGCTGTGGAAGGTGGCAGTCAGGAGGAGGCAGGGGTTAGTGGCAGCCACCAGCTGGGTAGTGGCAGCCAAGAGGGGGCTAGGCCTCGGAGCCTGACTGACACCCAAACCCCTCCCCTCCGCCCTCCGTACAAAAGGGCGAGAAGGGGGGGTTATGCGGCACAGTCAGCGCTCCGGATGATAAGAGAGGCTTCAGACTCCCTACATGCCACACCCGCCGACGAGGAGACCTTTGGCTCGGTGGTTGTCACAAAAATGATGGGTATGGAGGTGAGGCAACGCAACATGTGTGAGGGGCTCATCCTCCATGTCCTAAATAAGGGTAGGGCTGGGGAGATGACCCCACTCACACATGTTTGCCATAGCTACCATGCTCCACCTCCTCCTCCTCCTCCTCCTCCTTCTGCCACCCCACCAGCACGACAGCCCCAGCGTGCAAGGAAGCGTGGAAGGAAGACCTGAGAGTGACGACCTGGAATCAGTCTGGTCTGAGAGAAGATGGAGCCTCTTGTAGTACCAGAGCCTGGGGACCTAGATGGCATCTGCTGCAGTTCCGGATACTTTGGACTTCACGACCAGATTGCACTCCCCTTAATATACGTACTCCTCAGGCCCCCAATTTTCTACGCTTGAACAATGATGGTTGCCGTGGGGGGCCAAGACTTTGCAAATTCCCCAAGTTTCACCATGGCTGCGTTCCTCTTTGGTTTGTTGGTGTGACCTAAATAAAGGTTTTTTTGATTTGAAATAATCATTGACTATTGTGTTTTACTTTGCTACAATGACAGTTTTTCTTTGAGTAGGCTGGTACATTTCACTAATCCTAAAGTAGAATTAACAAGGGGCACCAACAACAAACAAACTCCTAGTAAATGTAAGCAAGAAATACAAATGTAAATAATGTGTTTTTGGTAATTTGAGACACACAACCCCCCTCCAAAAAAAAAAAAAAAAAAAAAACATTCAAATATGTATTCCCCCCCCAAAAAAAAAAAAAGACAAATCATGGTAAAAAAATAACAAAGATTCTTTTCCGTTCAGAGTAAAAATAAACATGTAGTGTATAAATGCTGCAAAGTAATAAAGAAGTAAGTTTGTGAGAAGTGCGGGTGAATAGGAGCAGCTAAAAGATGTCATTCTTGTTGCATTGTAAAGAAAAAGAGAATGCGCTGCATTAAAGACATTTTAACATTGCAGCGTGACGAATGTGCTGTGTCGATTAGGAAAGGTAGTTTTACCTGACCGAGCGCTTCCGTCACAGAATTTCTTCTGAGCATGCGTAGCACTTTGTCCGTCGGACAAGCGTACACACGCTCGGATTTGGTGTGATCGGACCGGGTTGACGGCAAATCTTTCCAGCAGGAGATAAGACTTTGTCCGACGGACAAACCGACGAACACTGTCCGATGGTGCATACACACGGTCTGATTTTTCAACAACCTTGTCCGATCGGACCAAATTGATGAAAAAGTCCGACCGTGTGTATGGGGCTTAAGAGTTACAGAAGAACAGTCCCTGCAAAAGAAAGACCAGAAAGCAAATATGATTGTTACTAATAGTTCTTAAAGCGGAACTACACTTCATCTAAGAACCACAAACCAAAAACGCTATTTAATTAATTTTTAATATTCAAAGAAGACTTACCCATCCATCCATGTCTCCACACTTTATTTTGCTGAGGAACCACTTTGAAAAGCACTCCCTAGAATTTCTGGCTGTGGCCATCTTGAGTAAGGGCAGATGATTCATGTAGCATTTACTTCCTGGAATCCATCTGCCCATAGCTCAGGCATGTAGGCAGGAGGGTGTGCTTAGCTGAGAACCCCCCCCCCCCTCCACTCCTGAAGATTACTGTGATGTCTGACATCATTTGCCTAGGCATGGAAACAAGGAAGTAACTGAAGAAATGTGAATACAATGGTTTAAAACAAGCAAATATGATATAATTTCCTATCTATTTACTAATGCTAACAGCATAAGGATTAAAAATAGTTAATGTTGAATTTAGCCTAGGTTCACACTGATGCAGGTTATTTGGAATGGAACTTTGGAATGGAAAGAAACCTGACCTGAAAAACATGAAGAAAAGCATACGTACATGTACCTAATGAAAAGTGTACAGCATGGGAACCTTGTACTAAGGACAGTATATTTGTCTACTACAGTGAGTCTCAAAAGGCTTATAGAATTTTGCATTCAGACACCAATAAGGTAACAATGAGCAGAATTGTGACTTTGGGTGACTCCATCCAAATAAATAGGCTCTCCCTGCAGGCCAAAAGATGAAAGAAACCCCTGCCAATTGGCTGAGACACCCCATCCATTCATAACCAGGTTCAACCCCCATATCCTTTAAAGCCCTAAAGCATATAAAACAGTCTTTAAGATCCCTCCATCTGGTAGACGGATGGCGTGTAAAACATGATAAAATAAGAGATTATAGTTACTACTCCAAAACGCATAATATGTATTCGCGCCTAGACCTTTTCCTGGTGGACCAGTTCTACCTAGAAAAGATCAGGGCATGTACGATAGAATCAATCACAATTTCAGATCACGCCCCGATAACAATAACCATATATCCAGCATCAATGGGACATTTGGAACGAACATGGCGACTCAATGAGACCCTATTGGACGACAGACATATAGTTGAGGAATTAAAAACTAAATTAAAAACCTATTTTGAAATAAACGTGCCTGGCGAAACCACTGACCAGGCCATATGGGAAGCCCATAAGTCAGTGATTAGGGGCGAGTTGATAGCTTATGGATCAAGGAAAAAAAAAGAAAAACAAAAAGAAATAACAGATTTACTGGAAGAGATTAACAATTTGGGAAAAAAAACATAAACACCTGGACCCAGCAGATATCAAACGCCTAGAAATGGCACGATACAAGTTGACACAATGTATAGACGGTAAAATTAGAAACAAATCCAGGTACTATGCACATAGGTTTTATGAAGAAGGAAACAAATGTGGCCGACTTCTGGCAAGGCAGCTCAAAAAAAAACAAGACTCTAGGCACGTTCATAAATTAATAGTACAAAACAAAAAGATAGTGGAGACCCAGGCGATAGCAGCAGAGTTTCATAGGTTCTATGAAGCCCTATATAATATCAAGACAGACCCATTAAAAGTCAAGGAAGACCAACGTAGGGATGAAATCAGGGAATACATAAGAAATTCGGAGATGCCATCATTACCAACAGAGGTGATCGAGAGAATAAATAGGCCAATTACGGTTGAAGAGGTAACTGGAGTAATAGCCGGTCTGGCAATGGGGAAAAGCCCTGGACCAGATGGCTTCACGAATTCATATTATAAGAAATTTGCCTCACTTTTAGGAACACCAATATGCAACTATTTCAATGCGATCAATACATCAAACCCCCTCCCACCAGAAGCCCTATTGGCGTATATCACAGTACTCCCTAAGTCAGGGAAAGACCATCAAAAATGCGCAAGTTATAGACCGATCTCTCTGTTAAATTCAGACACCAAGCTCCTAGCAAAAATTCTAGCGCTTAGGTTACAGGACCAGATAACAAAAATAGTTCACCCAGACCAGACGGGATTTATGAAAGGCCGAGAAGCTAGAGACAACACAATAAGAGCGCTTCACATCCTACATTGGATGGAAAACGGCCCTGATAAAACACCAAGAATGATAGTGTCAATGGATGCCGAAAAGGCCTTTGACAGGGTGAATTGGGTGTTTATGACAGAGGTTCTAAGAGAGATGAAGGTGGGAGAACGGGTAATGGGATGGATAGGGGCGTTATATGCAGATCCAAGAGCAAGAGTGAAAGTGAATGGCACCCTCTCAAACCACTTTCAAATACATAACGGCACAAGACAGGGGTGCCCCCTGTCGCCTTTATTGTTCGCCATGACACTAGAACCCTTTTTATGTAAAGTAAGAAAGAATATCGAAATCCAAGGGACACGTATTGGAATACAGGAACATAAAGTATCGGCTTATGCGGATGACTTATTATTTTATCTGTCAACACCGCAGACATCACTACCAGCCCTGATGACAGAAGTATCAAGATTTGGAGAACTATCCAATTTCAAGATAAACTTCGAAAAGTCAGTTATTCTTCCTAGCCATGTCCCGTTAGAAATGATGAGGACCCTGAAAGGGTCATACCCATTTATATGGAACAAAAAATCTCTTGTATATCTAGGGATACACATAACATCAGACCCCAAATTACTATATGATTTGAACTACAAGGGCTTAATAGAGGGGGTAATAGACGACCTGAGGAAATGGAGAGGAAAGATATTAACATGGTTTGGAAGGGTGAGCGCAATAAAAATGAGTGTACTGCCCAAAATCCTTTACACCCTATATACAGTCCCAATTCCACTCCCTCAGAGCTTTTTTAGAAACATACAGAGGGCCTTTACATCTTTTGTGTGGAACAACAAACGCCCCAGATTGGCACACAAGATACTATGTAAAGGGAAGCCGGAAGGAGGAATGGGGTTACCAGATGTAAAGTTATACTACAAGGCGATGGCCCTAGTACGCATTTTAAATTGGAGTCATGATCAAACAAATAAAAGATGGGTAACTTTAGAACAAGCAATGGCAGGAAGGAGATTAAAAGGAGTACCATGGATCCCGAAGGTAAATAGAAGCCTCTCAAAATGGATATCACCACTAACTCAAAATACCTTAAAAATCTGGGACCAACTTAACCAATCAGGAGATTATGCCCCTCAGATATCCCCGCTAACACCGATGGAAGGCTTCCCCTGGTTTTTACCAGGAGAAGAAGAGGGATCTTTGGGGAACTGGGGGAAAGACGAGGCAATGATATGTGGCAACTTTGCCCCAAATGGAACATTATTACCACTACCAGAACTGGTACGGAAGTTTGGATTGGTTCAAATGGCTGAATGGAGGTACCAGCAATTAAGGTGTTTTTATAATAAAAAAAAAGCCATGTTGAGACCCCTGGACACACTTACCATATTTGAATCCAACTGCGCGAAGTTGACAAAGGGCAGACATCTTCTATCACAAATGTATAAGTTAGTTCTTGGGACTAGGGAAAGCTCAACACCATACTATATCAGAGAGTGGGAAAGGGAACTAGAATATAAATTTACATCGACACAAATTAAAGAGCTAATTGAATCCACCTATTATACATCGAAAAGTGCGCAAACTCAAGAAATGTCATACAAACTTCTAACTAGATGGTATCTGACCCCTGCGAAACTAGCTCAAATATATCAGAAAGTAGACGCAAGGTGTTGGAGGGGATGTGGGCAGAAGGGAACCCTTCTTCATATATGGTGGTCATGCCCCATGATTAGAAGGTTCTGGCAAGAGATTGCACCATGGATTGAGAGACTGTCGAAGGGACATATAGAATTGACGCCACTAAATTTTCTGTTTCACGGGTTAATGAAATCTCGTAGAGCATATACGAATAGCATCACGCCTCACTTAATAAACGCTGCAAAATTGTTAATACCCAGACTATGGAAACAGACTAAATGTCCAAACTTGCTGGACTGGAAGAAGGAAGTGAACGTGATAAAGGAAGCTGAAAGATGGATACATAAAATCCATAATAGAAAAGAGAGGTTTGTGCAAATTTGGACAGACTGGGATATATGCTCAATAGAGATTGAATAAGGATGAAGTATGGGTGAGACGGGGAGAGAGGTAGGAATCAGCTCCTGTTTTTTTAATTTTTTTTTTTTTTTTTCTATAATTTATTTTTTTTTTTTTTTTTTTTTTTGCCCTCGCCCTCCCCTTAAGACCCTATGCCCCCCGCTTGCACTCCACTATCGAACTCCCACACCCGCATATCCACCAATTCTATGGGTGGCCCCCCCCTATCTAACTCTTCCATATAGGATTCATGGGGGAGGGAAAGCAATGGGGTAAACTAGGGGGGAAGGGGGGAAAGAAGGAGGGAGGGGGAGGGGAAGAGAGGGAGGGGAGGGGGATGAGAGAAAAGGGGGAGGGAAATGGCCATTAAAAGCCTCAGTTATTAAAATTAAGGGAGTTAGAGACACGAAAATTATTGACTACACTTTTTTTTTTTTTTTTTTTTTTTTTTTTTTTTAGTTATCTAAGTATTTATTTATTTATTTATTTATTTTTTTCACTATTTGTATCTTACCGCCCCTTATATGCAAGGGGAAAGGTAAGCTTAAAAGTAGGGAGTGGGATAAGGGGTAAATCACAATTAGTATTTAAGAAATGGAAGAGGGAGAAATAGGGGGAGAGAAACGAGAGGAGGGGGAGGAGGGAGGAAGGGGAAATTACGAAAGGGGGCAATTTATAACATTTTTTTTTTTTTTTTTCTCTCTCTGTTGGGGACTATTTGTCTGGGGGTTGCGAAAAGGGGGGAGGGGGGAACACGGAAGGCTGATAAAGACGTTTTCTTTTTATGTATAAATATGTGTGTCTATGACTAAAAGTGAGATGTTAAATGGAAATGTCAAAAAAACTAATAAAGATTTGATAATAACCAGGTCTTACTATGCCTTTGCCGATCTAATGTCACCAGCCACACATTGCCACCTAGTGACAGAAAAGAAAGAGCACAGCAATTCCAGCATTAGAGAGGAATCAGTGGATCTTTTAACAATTAGCCAGGACAATGACTACCTGGCAAACAAAATTTGTTAGCAACCCTGCCTAAACACCAGGGTGCTACATCAGTTAAACACTTAAATTTCAAAAGCCTTATGGTTCGGCACATCACAGATCTGGTGGACAGATTACTGGGAGGGGCTGGGGAAGACCCAGCTGTCATGGTGCACGTTGGCACTAATGACAAAGTCAGAGGCTGATGGAGTGTCCTAAAGAACGATTTTAGGGATTTAGGAGCTAAATTGAGGAAAAGGACCTCCAAGGTAGTATTCTCAGGAATACTACCGGTACATCGAGCCACACCAGAAAGGCAGAGGGAGATTAGGGAAGTAAACAAGTGGCTGAAGAGCTGGTGTAGTAAGGAGGGGTTTGGGTTCCTGGAGGACTGGGCCGACTTCTCAGTCGATAACCAGTACTATAGAAACGACGGACTGCACCTTAATGAGGAGGGTGCAGATCAGCTGGGAATGAAGATGGCCAAAAAGTTGGAGGGGTTTTTAAACTAGGCGATGGCACAAGGATAGAGAGGGTAAAAAAGGGTGAGGGGTATGCCTATATATCAAGAATAATGTACAAGTGAATGTGAGAGATGACATCAAAAAGGGAGCTAGGGAGGAGGTGGAATCCTTATGGGTAGAGCTCCAAAGGGATGAAGCTCAGGGGAGAATATTACTGGGAGTTTTGCTATAGGCCCCCTAACCTGAGGGAGGAAGGGGAGACAGATCTCCTATCACAATTTGGATTAGCAGCAAGGATGGGAAGTGTTATCATAATGGGGGATTTTAACTATCCAGACATAGACTGGGCAGAGGGAACTGCGCATTCATCTAAGGCTCGCCAGTTCATAAATGTTTTGCAGGACTATTTTCTTTCAATAGATTTTTATTGAAGTTCCAACATTGGAAAAATAACATGGTACAGCGAAGACAGTTATCAATCAGATAAGACATAATCTGTGTGTTTCAGAGGTGCAACAGAGCCATAACATACACGGTCTTACTTATAGAGTAAAATCATCAAGTAGACTTCTTCATTATCCGAGAAAGTAAGGAACTCCTCAGTCCCAACACCCCTAATGGGAACTAACTGTGTTGGGGTACGAGGAGTGTGGCCCCCCTCCCCCCGGGAGCCGATCGCTCATCTATTGTTCATTTCCTGGCTGTCTAGCAGGGGCCGCTCATTTGGAGAGGACCTGTTTTAAGAGCTTGTAGGAGTATATTTGGGTACATCCCCAGAATTTCACATATAGCTTTGCTGCACTTAGTATCTGTGACCTCGTCTAGAACCATGCTGTACCTAATAATCAAACCAAGGCAATAAAGGGATAGCAAAAACAGAAAAGAGTACAGGGAGGAAAAAGAGAAAGAGAGGCGTTGACAAATCGACAAAAGACGGAGTGTCGCACGCTCCTCTGCATCTAATCAGGAGGCGAAGTACGGTTCAGTGACCCAGAAATTAATTTGGCCCAGGGTTCCCATACTGCGTCATTTCTGTCTACCGTGTCCAGAAGAATGCTGACTGTTTTTTCCTGAGCCATAATCCAGGATATCTTTCTTTTAACTAACAGAAAGGAGACTGTGGGCTGTTTCCAAGCTCGAGCTATTGTTAATTTAGTTCCGAGAAGGATGAACCTGATAAGATTTTGGGCTAATTTCGGTACTCCCGGGTTGGAGAAGTTTAATAATGCGTAAAACAGTTTGGAAACAGTTTGTTTTGGCGGCTGAAGGCCTGACCCTTATGGGAAATGGGAATTAACCTTAAACATACCTTTTGAACACCTTGGCTGTCCGGAACCAATGATAATTTAGTTTCCCTCTCTCTCTATTCCATAACTTAGCCCCCCTCAAATTTTTTTTTGTGTGATTTTTGTTGATTGTTCAAAAATAGGAAAATGGATACGGGCAACTTTAAGACTTTTAGTAAAGTATTCTTTGGGGGTAGCAAATAGTAATATTTAGTTGTCTCTTAATTTATACTATACCCCCTTTGACACTTTTGTAGATACCTGTATGGATACTTATATAAGGTTTATATTGGTGTTTGATGTATATATACAGGTTGTACTGACACGTTTTTGCCCGTTGTAGGTGTTAATAAAGTTTATATTTGAAAAAAAAAAAGGTATTTTTACCTTTTTATTTTACATTTTTACACTGTTCTTTAAAAAAAAATATGTTGTCACTTTTATTCCTATTACAAGGAATGTAAATCCCTTGTAATAGAAAAAAAGCATGACAGGACCTCTTAAATATGTATCTGGGGTCAAAAAGACCTCAGATCTCATATTTACACTAAAATGCAATAAAAAAAAAAATGTTGTCATTTAAATATTTTTTTTAATGGCCCTTTAAGAGCTATGGGCGGAAGTGACATTTTGACGTCGCTTCCGCCCTGAAATGATATGGAGATGGGTGGGGGTCATCTTCCCCTCACTCATCTCCATACCAAGCAGGAGAGCAGACCTGATCGCTACCGACGGATTCTGTAAGCGGCGGAGGGCACCGGAGCGCGGCGGGAGGGAGGCCCCTCTCCCGCCACCGATAAAAGTAGTCTCATGGCGAATCCGCCGCAGAGACCACTTTTATCTTGAATCAGACCGCCCACTGAAGAAGAGGATACCAGGGTTATGGCAGCTAGCTGCTGCCATAACAACGGTATTCCTCTTCAAAGTAGCGGCGTAAAACTGCGGCTGGCGGTCCGTAAGTGGTTAATAATGCTTAAAGTGAAACAATAAAAATGAAATATTCCTTTAAATATTGTGCCTGGGGGTGTCTATAGTATGCCTGTAAAGTGGCACAGTTTTCCCGTGATTAGAGCAGTGCCACAGCAAAATTACATTTCTAAAGGAAAAAAGTATTTTTAAAACTGATCGTGGCTGTAATGAATTGTCGGGTCTCGGCAATATAGATAAAATTCAGTGAAAAAAACGACATGGGCCCCCCCCCCCCCCCCAGTCCATTACTAGGCTCTGGTATGAATATTAAGGGGTACCCCAACCAAAAATTTTAAATTAAAATCCATACCAGGCTCTTCAGGTCTGCTATGGAAAAAAGTCCTTTATTAAAAGATAAAAAAATAAAAATGTCCCGCGATGTCCATTCATCTTCTATCACACCGCCTGACGAACCGAAAAAAGAACTGGTTCAAGAGGGGGGGGGCCTCTTTTTCTGCGGCCTGCCAGGTTGCGTGCTTGGATAAGGGTCTGGTATGGATTTTGGGGGGGGGGCATTTTGGCGCAGGGCTCCCCTTAAAATCCATACCAGACCTGAAGGGTCTGGTATGAATTTTGGGGGACCCCTACGCCATTTTTTTTTACATTTGGTGCAGGGTTACCCTTAATTTCCATACCAGACCTGAAGGGCCTTAAGGAATTTCATTTTTATTGATGATAAAGTGAGAAGCGGGTTTTTGAGGGCAATAGAGCCCTTGTAGACTGGGAGACTTCCCCAGTACCTGCCAAACTGGTTATATTTTGATCCATGTATGGTTGGCTTTAAGCAAGTCTGGGACATTGAGTAGGTTTTTTTTTCTAACAAACTCAACAAATAATGCTAAAATGGTTCACCATGGCATTCATTGTCTGCACATGGCTTCCCTGTTACAGTCAATATTTCTAGTTGTCAAGATTCTTATCTTTTAAGTAGTCCTGTACCTGAGGATGCAAAAAACTGGTATTCACAGTTCTATTATTGCCTCGTCTTTGAACCTGCTGCAGCCCTAGAACAGGTGGAATGTTTTCTTGATTACAATATGAATTTTTCTTATTGCTTGGGTTTGCGCTTTAAACTGCTCACACACACAACAGGTATTTGTACTGC
This sequence comes from Lithobates sylvaticus, assembly GCA_028564925.1. Lineage (NCBI taxonomy): Eukaryota > Metazoa > Chordata > Amphibia > Anura > Ranidae > Lithobates > Lithobates sylvaticus. The sequence goes on from CM053026.1 coordinate 137,239,344, forward strand.
AAGATTTATTATTTAACATAGAAATGAAACTGTACAGTAAAATGTACCAAACAAGTCTCTAATCTTCCCCGTCACATTTTTCTTTTTCATCTTCTTGGTTTTGTTCAGTGTGCCTTTTCTGTACAATTCTGGTATAACCAGGGTTTATAACTTCTTTGTATCTTGTTTCAACAGAAGGAAGACGGTTTTTGACACTTGCCCTCACATTTCTATATATGCTTATCACTGGTACCCACAGCAGATCAATAGACATAGGTTTGATGGGAAGAGCGGGGATACAATCCAACTCCCTGAAAGACTGTTGGCGGTTTTTCCAGAGAACTCTACTTCTGAAGGAAGCTGTAGATTTGTGCAGTTTATTGAGTACAGCAGCCAGCAGTGGTTCCTTACAGGAGGGGAAGAAAGTGCTTTAAATAACAAGGTAATTTAGATAAATTACATAAGAGAAGCGTGCTTTCCTTTCTCAGTGAAGCCTTCAAGCTTTAATCGCTGCTCCCCAGCAGAATCCAGCAATGCTTTGCTTGTTTATTTTTACTCTCAGGCGAGAGTCATTGCATTCTTCCTGGAATTGAGATACAATTAACTTTACCGGTTTCAGAAGAGCAATTGGCTGCTGATATTTATAGTGATGAGCTTAACTGTTTAAATGTAGATGTTTGGATGACAGATGGTCTGTAATCACAAATGAGATGATCTTATAAATGTGGATGTTTTTTTTTTTTCAGTATTGTTGGCAATTTAGAGTATAAAAACTATCACGTTGCTTTTAAATACCCCAACTGTTACTGTGGTGGTATCTCTCATGCTGGTTGTACAGCCTGCTTGTTCAGAATCATGAGTGATATGAGAGTCACTTCTCCCCCTTGATATCTATAGACATTCTAATTGATACATTGAAAGTGGGGTAGTGAATTGTGTCCCTCTAAAATCACATTTCTCAGACTTTTTATCCCAGACCTTTGAAATAATTTTCAATTTCATCTTAAAGAGGATCATCACCCTAAAAATAAACGTCCTCTTCTCCAACCCTCCCCCATTCCACTACATACATATTTCTTTTTTGTACCTTTATTTCAGTGTACAGGTTTCAATCTAGCCCCCATCCTCCCTTATTGCCTAGGCTAATTACATGCAGCGCTCTAGGTGCCTCCTGGGATATGAATGTCACATATCAAAGAAGGCATAGTCTTCCATTCCTAAAAGGAGGAGGGGGACAAGCCAAGCACCTGACGTCACAGAAGAACATGGCAACGTGGGACCTTTGCAGTGGCAAAAGAGAAGTGGATCTCAGCAGGATAATGTTGGGTCTGCTGGGTCGGTGAGTATCTGAATTGTGCACAAAACAGCATCATGTAAGTAGGCATTAAGAAAAAAAAAAGGAAAGAAATGGGGGGGGAAGGTAAAGTTCCTCTTTAAGCCAATTCATTGGGAGTCAGTGGGAAAAAAAATGCTCTCTGATTAGCAGATAGAATGCCATCTTATATTGGTGGTCAATGTGCCCACCCTTACAGACAGTTAAAAAGATTATTGGTGTTATGCAGCTGGATATGCCAAGTGGTGTTGGCCCCGTAACTATGCAGGCACCATGGGAGGTCAAACGGACACAGCTCAAAAAACCTCTAGCAACTTCCTGAGGGACTGCTCTAGAACTTGGCAGAATAGCATAGGACCAGTATAAATGGATGAGAACACCAAAGGAACAGTAAAAATAATTAATGTTGTTTTTTTTACTTTTAATTAAATGTGGGAAACTCCTTTAAATGGTTGGAAGTGGTTTATGAAAGAAGCTTCCCACTTTGTACTTTGTTTAGGTGGGTTCCACAGTGTGTGCTGTGTCACCTAACTTATGAGCAAAAAAAAAGCCACTCAGAATTCTTGCATGGCTCTGTTTCTGGTTGAAAATGTCTGAGGGTGTGGCTCAAAGATGGCACAACAACTAAACAAATAGTTTAAAATCAGCCAGGATGTATATACTGTGTTACATGTCAAAAGATTTATAATTCTGTTCAGTCAGTTTTGTGATCCACACAACCCTGCTACATTGCCTTTGTTTAATGTCTATCTGCTGGGACTCTGGCAGCTGTCATTAGTTCCTCTTATAGTCACTATTCCTTACAGTAAAATGGAGGTCAGCAGGAGGAACCAGTGAGAGCTGTGGGGGACCAAGAATCTCAATGCTCTCTGAATTGTTGTTTTCCCAGCAGACTTCTGACTAAGATTTCATATCATTGATGCCTTTGTTTAGTGGCATTGACAGTCAGAAAGGTACACATTTACAGTATTCCATTACAGGTGTACCTTTGCTGATTTTTTGTATAGCAACATGGTCACTTCAACTGGATATTGTTTATAGAAAAAAAATGTTACAACTATTGTTGAAATAGGAATAAAATATATGGCAATACAATATACAAATAACTTTCTGTGTCATGTGTATTAAAGTATAACAAAAGGCAAATCTTTTTTTAGTATTGAATAGAGTGGAGAGGGATTGGAACCCCTGTCAGTTTATATTGTTGTCTGTGCCCCTGTTAAGGAGATTCATCCTCTCTACTTGTCCTGTTTACCATTATCATGAAAGTGAAAGTAAAGTCCCAAATTTTAGGTTATCCCCAGAAAAGTAAAAGAGGGGAAATCTTCCAATGAGGACACTAGTTTTGGTAACCTGGGGGGCCCCAAGGGATTCTATTAATTTGCAGGGATTTCCTCTCACTTCCTGTGTTGCCTATGAGACAGGAAGTGATGAGAAATCTCCCAAATGAGACACAGGGACAGGGTTATAACCCTCCCTTACTCTATCCAAAATAAAAAAAGTTTTGCCTATAGTTTTACTTTAATTTTATTTGTGTTAATTTTGAACAGCATTTTATATTGTCTGTCATTCATGTGATTCTAGATTTTATCAGTGAGCGTGAAAGGTAACTTCTCTTATCAATTGGCTGAAGACAATGAAGTTATGTATAGGATCAAAGCAGCTGGAGGTCGCATTGTACCACAAATGGCACAATGTCTTCTGTGGAATCAAGCATCAGAAAGGTACCAGATGTGAATAATTGGGTACAGTAGAACCTTGGTTTGAGAGTAACTTAGTTTTAGAGCGTTTTGCAAGACAAGCAATTTTTTAAAATACATTTTGACTTGATATACAAGCGATGTCTTGATATACAAGTAGTGTCATGTCACAACTGAGTATAAAAGAGAAGAGAGGCGACTCTAAGGGTAGCAATAGAGTTACATTTAATGAAGGTACAACATTTAGCAACTCTCATGGTTGATGATTAATACAGGCACATCTAAGTATGCCGGCATCTGGGGTCAAGCTGTCCACATAGACCATCCCCTGCACTGCCATCAATGTCATCCCTTCCATGCTGCACTCCACGAGTGCCTCAAGCTTCGCTTTCAGGGTAGTCTTCCAGTCACGATTGCAGACTGACAGCGGTTAGAGTCGGCGGTGCGGAGGATGGTCTATATGGATAGCTTTACCCCGGATGCCTGCATACTTAGATATGCCTGTTTTAATCATAAACCATGTGAGTTGCTAAATGTTGTACCTTCATTAAATGTAACTGTATTGCTACATTTAGAGGCGCCTCTCTTCTCTTTTATACTCTGTAGCTCCTGCTGGATTTTTGCTTCTAATGCCCGTGTGGAGGCTGCCATTTGTGAATGGACAACCTATCACATTGCTATAATATTTTTATATGGACTATAAACTGAAAGACCTATGAATAAATGGCTGTGGAATGAATAACCCGAGCTTCCATTAATTCTTATGGAGAAATTTGCTTTGATATACAAGTGCTTTGGATTACAAGCATGTTACCAGAACGAATTATGCTGGCAATCCAAGGTTTAACTGTATTTTGTTCCTGTTCCCCTTCCTGTGGAAATGTTGTTACAGGTTACATCTCTCTTTGTTTTTTTTGTTTGTTTTGGGAGTTACAAGGGTAAAGGTATGTACACACAAGGTTGATGCTTACCCTAGTTTTAAAGGGTAATTTTTCATCTGGCCAGTGGCCATATATTAGCAAAAAAATGGTTAATAAGACACTAAGCATGCTTTATACAAGCACTTTCATTTTATATTCTGATAACAAATTTGTGTTAACATCAAGTTAAATAGAAATTCACATATTAGCTTTATATTTGGCAAGCACGGTGAAAATAAGTTTACATTTAACTGAACTCCAGGCTAAGTTGCATTGCCTATACAGGCGGTCCTGTAACATCTGACTTACAAACGACTCCTACTTACAAACAGAGGCAGGCATCAGTAAGGGAGAGGAAATCTACCCCTAGGAAAGGGAAATTCACTCCTGTAAGAGTTATCATGGGAAAAAAGTGTCTCCACTGAAGCTTTATAACTAATCCTTGTTTCCACAACAATCCAAAATTTTAAAAATCCAATTGTCACAGGGACAGAAAGTGAAGTGAAATCTTCTGAACAGGGGCACAGACAGCAAAATAAACATTACAGGGGTGTTAACCCTTCCCCATGCAATCCACAAAAATTAAATGTTATTTTTTTGGACTGAAGCTACACTTAAAAATTGTACCTGTTCCGACTTACAAACAAATTCAGCTTAAGAACAAAACTAAAGACCCTATCTTTTTTGTAACCCAGGCACTGCCTGTATATTTGATGTGTTTTTGTAATCCTGGATAACCAATCTTTAGCTAGACAGGAGACACCTTATTGCCTAAATTCGTTTTTAAGCAGTGTAATTTTGCCACTTTTAGCCCATTTATTGAATAACCTGTCAGCATCATCACCTCTGAGATTACCCAAGCAGAATTTCTAATCTTTTGGTAGGTAAACAGGTGACATATATACATTGACAGTGAATATATATACACCCATATAAACATTCCTTCCTTTATGTGAAAAATCATAAACTCTCATTGGATCGTGTGATCCTTAATAAATATGTGGGTCAATTAAAGCTTGATGAACACTGCAAGTGTTTTTGCTTCTCCTTTGAAAAAGTCAAGTGACAAAACGCGTCAGTTTTTTGACGTCAGAAGGTGACGTCAGAAGCACGTCCGGAACAAGAAATACTAGTCCGCCATCTTGGACTCTGTATGGATATGATTTAAACTTCTCAATACATGTGGGCACCTTTTTCAAACAATAGTAGGATTATATATAATTCAAAGGCTTCTGTGAAGAAATCGAGTGACGAAAAGCATCTGGAAGTGATGTCAGACGCACATCTGGAACTAGAAATACCAGTCTACCATCTTCTATATGGATGTGCTTTTAGCTTCTCAATACATGTGAGCACCTTTTATATATATATAAAAAAAATAAGTTTTTTTGTAAACCTGCTGCACTATGGCCTTTTTATATTTTTTCCCTATGGGGATATTGTAAGCCATTTGGCGGAGATTGCAAAACATTTAAAGAAGAGCGTGGAGGAGGAGAATTCTAAAGAAATCTAAAGAATTCTAAAGAATGCAATATTTTTTCCTGGGATATAAGGGCAGTATGTCTTGGTAAGAGTATATTGGCATGTGGGATATGGCACATGAGGAAGAAGTTGCGCAGTGAAGAGTGCAGTTTTACACTTTGTGGTCACAGTTGGATGTGAGCACAATTATATATAAAATTATTTATGACATATTACACTATATCATTTTATTTCTTTTCTGGATACACTTTTGGAGGAATTAAGTGTGGACTAAGGTGGAAGACAACAGGTGGGAGAAAGAAGAAAAGACAGTGTCCATCAAGCTTTATTTAACTCACAGATTTATTAAGGGTCACAAGATCCAGTGAGAGTTCATGATTTTCCACATAAAGGAAAGAAGCCTGGGGAGAGCAGGGATTTCCAGCTGCTATGGCATTTGTTAAAAAATCATATCATTTTACTTGAGTGCTGAATAATTGTTCCTTACAACATACCGTATATGTATTAGAACTGTGGATTTAAAGCTGGCCATAGATTACTCATTCTTTTTTCTTTTTTGATCAGCCAGTAGGCTAAACAAAAAAAAAATTAACGAATGCCTCTATCCACACAAGCAAGGTGAATAGAGGAATCCTCCCTGCTTGGACATTGTATTCTAACAGTGGGACATTCCACCATGGGAAATACAATAACTGCAGCTGATTGGCTGCAGCCGGCTGATCGAAAAACAAATTCCAACAAGCCTGTTCAACAAAAGTCAGACTTTTATCATTCATTTTTTTTGTTTAGCCTACTGGCTGATCAAAAGAGAAAAAAGAATGAGTAATCTATGGCCAGCTCTAAATCCACAGTTCTAATACATATACTAGACAAACATGGATCAAAATTCTGCCAGTCATAGCTGAACCAGCCAAATTTCAATCCCTTTATGACCAGCTTAAAGCGGAGTTCCACCCAAAAGTGGAACCTCTGCTTATTTGCTTCGACCCCTCCAGTGCCACATTTGGCAGTGGCACCTTTAAGGGGGAGGGGGAATGGGTTCCTGTTTTTGACAGGTACACTTCCCCACTTCCAGGAGACAGTGCCGCTGTCCTTCAGCCCCCCTTCTCCTTCCTCCGCCGCCTGGCCAGTTAGAAAGCACAGCACTACCGTTTTACCTTACGACGAATGGCGGTGGCAGCACCCGACAGCTGATCTGACATTGTGGGCTCCCGACATCGTGGGCTCCCTGGACAGGTGAGTGTCCATATATTAAAAGTCAGCAGCTACAATATTTGTAGCTGCTGACTGTTAATTTATTTTTCCCCAGGCGGAACACTGCTGTAAGTGGTTTCATAGGTGCTGAAATTACCTCAGAAATCTCTGTGCTGGAATAATGTCATTAAACCAATGGTAATTCTGCATAGCAAGCCCCCTAAGGTGTCAGCGCATACCTGTAATGTTACTTTTACCTCTGTAAAGAGCCACTAAGGCCTCCACAAGTTCCCTTAAAATACCAACTTTCTGATAGTTAGCATTTACATAAGCTTAGATATGGCCCACAAGACTTGGAAATCAGATGTTCAGGAATTGACGATTGGCATATGGAGGTGGGGGAGTAGCCTGTACGTTCTTCACCCCAAATGTCAGTGTTATTCAGAGGCTCCAAGCCAGGCTTAGAAAATAACTACAGTACCATCTTAGGTAAACTTTGCCTGGTTTTCTGACTCCTAACCTAGTATAGTGTCTCTTTAAACTCACTGTGGAAATCAGAGGCGGCTCTAGGCTTTGTGAGGCCTTAGGCAAATCTTAAACATGAGGCCCCACTCACGCCCAAAATCGGAAAAATAATTCAAGCAATAAAAAAATAACTGTAGAAATAGCATATATTAAGAGCCTTAAATCCTATGAACTATGAATTCACAGTTTCTAGAATTTTGGTGATGACAGGGGGTCAGTAGGTGCCATGATATGCCAGATGGCATATATATCATCAGGGCTGTGTGTGGGGCGGCTGGCAGTAGTGATTATCGGAGCCCCCTCGGTCAGGGGTGACGTCACGGGATGTGTCAGTATCGGGCAGGATGGTCATCATTCTGTACCTGGAAGCTCCGGTGGCAGACAGTCTCCCCGATGATTGCCGGGCGCCTGGTCTGGCATTGGCAGGTCCTCCATTACAGACATTCATCCTGGAGAGTGGAGCAGAGTGAGAGCTGCTCGGCTGCTGCTGGCATTAGCTGGGCTCTGCAAATGGCAGGAGATCCACAGAGCCCGGCAGAAGGGGAGGAGTCGGGAGAGGGGAGTACATGGAGCCACCCACTGACCCTGGGACGTCACCCCTGACAGTGCTGAATTGAACAGTCCGCCCCTGGCAGGGGTAAAAGTAGTAGCGGGCAGAGAGAGAGCCCTGGGGACACCGACTGGGGGACATTCCCTCCAACTCCCACACACGTCAGGCAAATTAGGCGGCCGCGAGGCCCCTGGGAGTGCGAGGCCTAAGGCAACCGCCTAATTTGCCTAATTAGAGAGCCGCGTCTGGTGGAGATACATATTGCATGGTGAATGGTTCTAATTTTCATCCTGGCATTCATCTTGCACAGGGCTGTCCAATAGCTAAATCCATATGGCTGGATATCTTTCCATGTAATGACTCTGCATTTGTCTGCTGCTACAAATGTACAAGGAGGCCCAGTACTTTCCCACATCCATGTCCCTGTGAGTGGTCAATAGTTTATTTCAGTTTTGTTGACAACTTTCTATTCCTGTGTTTTACATTTACAATCAGTTTGCTGAGACATAGCTAGTCCTTACCAGCTAGCATGAACCAAAATAGTCTGTACCCTCCAGCTATGCAAACTCAGTGACCCGCTCACAGAGCATGAGGCCTTTCAGCAGGATCTTCATCCCTTCATGTCACTGTTGTCAATCAGTCACTATTTGTGTACTGCTAGAAATGTGTCAAGTTCACAGAGTCCAAAGAGCTTAAGGTATATTTTGGTCATGGGCTAGGCTTTTCATTGTACTTGGAATGAAGTTTCAAGGAACTGTATAGAGTTATTTGCATTCTTGTTTAAAGGTGTTTCTTACCAGAATTTGTGCAAATGTTTTTCTTAGTAATAGCAGTCATTTTGTTGAAATGTGAGAGTAATTCTATGTATTTTGTTTTTGTAGATGGCTTTCAAACGGTCCTTTGTGCAGAGTGGTGTCAGACACAACAGAGTATGTGGAGTGTGCCTGCTCGCACATGTCCTCCTATGCTGTGTTTACTCACATTGATGACCTTTCATCCTACAATGAAGCCTTTTTTTTTGCTGGATTTATTTGCATTTCTGGTTAGTGGTTTTCATTAAAAACGTATAGTGTTAAATAATTTTGTTACATTTTGACACTGATATTTGATTCTAAATAATGACATATGCCATATGGCTATCACCAACATAGATGGGTAAGATTTACTAAAACTGGTGCACACAAAATCTGGTGCAGCTGTGCATCGTAACCAGTAAGCTTCCAGGTTTTAGGCCTGGGTCACACTGGTGTTATATACGCTTCAACTTTGGGAGCACATGTCGCATGATGCGTATAAGTCCACGGTTCCCTATGAGAGCTGTCTTAACTGGTCCGACACAAGTCAGTCTGACTTTGAAAAAGGTACCTGCACTACTTTGGTCTGACTTGGGCACGATTTCAGAATGTAAGTCGCAACCAAATCGCATCATCGTCTTAAAGTGTTTGTTAAGTCACTCTGACCTGTTTATACTATCAACGCTGTCTCCTAATGACAAGTGGCCCTGTGTATGTGATTTAAAAAAAATAGAACAGTATATACCTTATTTCTAAGCGCCGATCGACACTCGTGTAACCGGCTCTGTCCGCTCCCCATCTGACAGCTAGAGCGGGTGGGGCTGAGGATCATTGACGTCACTCGGGAGGAGAGGAGGAGAGAGCCATCCGGTCACATGAGCAGCCGTATATATATCTTGTATATACTGCTTTATTTGTGCACTTGTCATTAGGGGACAGCGCTGATAGTATTAACAGGTCAGAGTTATTCCAGCAGAAGGAGGGGGCCCTGGTACGAGCTGACAGACAGGGAGGGGAGGAGGGAGGAGGACACCTGGAGACACAGGAGAGAACAGAGCATTGCTGTGGAGGCAGGGGGCACGTAAACTGACCATGGTGTCAGGGCTCAGCAGCCATGATATTCCGTGGTCAGTTTACAAAGGGGAGGGCAGAAACTGGCAGAATCAGGCATGTTTTTCAGGTGTTAAAGAGGGCCAAATTACATAGCACAAGCACTGTGATGTATAACATGCTTTAAAGGGACATGATCCAATTTTTTTTTATTTTTAGGGTTTCAAACGCTTCAACTGATCCGATTTGTGGCATGCAACTTGTGCTCAGAGGATCTTGAGGGGGGAACCCCACGCCAAAATTAAAAAACAAAACAGTGTGGGCCCCCTCCAAGAGCATACCAGACCCTTCGGACTGGTATGAACCTTGAAGGGAAACCCCACACCAGAAAAAATGGTGTGGCCCCCCCCCCAAATTCTATACCAGGCCCTGGTACCTGAAAAACCCCGCCCCCTTGTCACGTCACCACCCCATCATGCCCCAGGCGGTGACGTCACAGGGGGGGTCTCCAGATGACATCACTGGGTGGCCACACCCCATGGCTATATAAGTAATGGCACATGCTGGAGCTAACACAACAGCGGGAGCTATTGTCAGGAGAAGACAGAGGACAGAGGAAGAAGACATCAGCAGAGGGAGAAGAACCGGAGGAAGAAGACATCACCGGAGAGAGAATAACCAGAGGGAGAAGACCGGAGGGAGAAGACACGTTGGAGCTACTTTAATGAAGGACTTTTTCAAAAATCTGTGAACTGGTTTTATTTTGTTGTTGACACTTTTTTGTGTAAATGAGTAGGGGTACAATGTACCCCTACTCATTCACATAGGGTGGGGGGCTGGGATTTGTGGGGGGCTTCCAGATTATGATAAGCCCCCTGCCCGCAGACCCCACAACCACCGCCCACGGTTGTCAGGAAGAGGCCCTTGTCCCCATCAATAGAGCCCCCCCCTGCCCCAAAGCACCCACCCCCCATGTTGAGGGAGTTGAGTGGCCTGGTATGATCCAGGAGGGAGGGGGGGTGTTCGCTCGTGCCCCCCCTTTCCTGACCTGCCGAGCTTCGTGCTCGGATAAGGGTCTGGTATGTATTTAGGGGGCACCCCATGCTGTTTTTTTGGCATGGGTTTTCCCCTTAAATCCATACCAGACTGAAGGGTCTGCTATGGTCTGGGGGGGGAAACCCCACAACGTTTTTTTGTTTTTTATTTTGGCATGGGGTTCCCACCCCCAAGATTCATGTCAGGACCTGGTATTGTCGGATCAAAGTGGGATCCCAATCATTGAAGTCACATCGAAGTTGTAGGGCAAAGTCGGATCGGAAGTCGTCCAACTTCCATGTCGGAGCAGTGTGAACCCTGCCTTATTGTCAAAGAATAATTAAAACAGCTGAAGTTAGAAGCTGGTTGGTTACTATGCACATCTGCATTTTTTTTATGTGAAATTATATTTGTGCAGTTAGTTATCAAGCACATATTTTCAGGAAAAAATGCACTACAATGAGTGTTAGTGCAAACAAAAGCAATATTATACCCAATTTTTTGGGTAAAATATAAAATATGGGGTTGTGTCGAATAAATAGATACCAAACATGTCAAGTCTTAAAATGACACACACATGTGGAATCATGAAAAACGATGGTACCCAAAATTACAGGTTATCAGTTTAGTGGCCATTTAATTATGGCCAGAATTTTTCTCTCAGTCTGACATACGTGACAATACCTCACATGTGTGCCCCAATCAATGTTTACATACACATGCTTGGCATATATTTCACTTTTTATATGGGATGTGTGGGGGATAACGGGGATGCTTAAAAATGTGTTATTTTTATTTATTTGATCAAATTTTTTTTTTTTTTAACTTTATTGCTAAAAAGCACCCTATACAATAGCATGGGCAGGTTACAGGTACTCTTTATAGAGACATTGGGGGTCTATTAGTTCCCCAATGTCTCCCCTACCCTCCAGTACAGCTATTCAAACACTGATTGTGCTTGAATAGCTGCATCCTTGGCTACACTAGCAGAGGAATGACAGCTGTGTCCCCAGGAAGTGACATAATAAACATTGCTTCTGTGTTTGTTAGCCTTTGGAAGGATTGGGGAATGGGTGTTTCATGCTCTTTCTGGGGGAGCAGTTTCCCACAGTCCCAGGAGGGACAAGAGCCCGGAATTACCATGGGGGGGCACTTTGAGCGGCCCATAAAAGAAATTTTGTGGCTGTAGAGCTGTCCAATCACTTTTATCAGAAAGCCCTTTACTGGCTCTTGAAGCCAGCACCGAGGTCACAGGTGAAGCAGCAGCTATGAGCTTGATTTGACCACTTGTTCACTATGCCGTTTATAAATGTACCTTGGTAGACAAGTGGTTAAGCAGGGTACATGCTATACTCACTTCATGCAGTTTCACAGAAATTCACAAAGTGGGTGAAAAATCAAAGGAGCAGTGTAGAAAATTGTCAGCCAACCTTCTGATTGAATACAGCTGCTGTTCGGCTAGTCTGACAATAGCCTCAGCAGGAGATTCCTCCAGCCACGCTGTATAGTGTGGATGGAGAAATCTATCAGATTATTTTTGATAGTCCTGCAAGTTGAACAGAATTAATCTGTTAATGCCTGTAAACCCAGAGTTAGTCTACAGAGGGGTTGGATGTAGAAGGAGAGGATTTAGGCCCCTTTCACACTGGGGCGGTTTTCAGGCGGTACAGCGCTAAAAATAGCGCCTGTACACCGCCTGAAAAAAACGGGCCCATTCACTCCAGTGTGAAAGCCGGCGGGCCTTTACACTGGAGCGGTGCGCTAGCAGGACGGTAAAAAAAAAGTCCTGCTAGCAGCATCTTTGGAGCAGTATAGGAGCGGTGTATTCACCGCTCCTATACCGCTCCTACCCAATGATTTCAATGGGACACCGCTGTAATACCGCGGCAATACTGCCGCAAAGCGCCGCTACGGCGGCGCTTTGCGGGGGATTTTTAACCCTTTTTCGGCCGCTAGGTTTTGTAATAGTTAAGAGTCAATTAATACTTTACAGAGATATACATACTGTATTATTCAGTTATATATTGATTTTGTATTCTAACTTGTAGATTTGGGATTTAAATTTTTCTTACATTAGTAAAGTGATTTTAGATAGAAATTGTCAGTTTGTGACTATCTTTAAATAATAATACAGTAAAAAATAAAATAAAGTGTGGGGGGGGGGTAGGGTAATGGGTTAAGGGGTTCAGTTTGTATTGGAGTTTTCCCCCTTTTTTTTCTTTATGCTTTTCTCTCTTCCTCTAATGTCTAATGTATTATATTGTTTAGTATTGTTTTCTGTGATTATACAATAGTTGCTTCATAGGCCGAAGAGGATTTGAATTGTATCCAGTTATACCATGTGGAGGTGAATTTAGATATTTTTTCCTGTGATATTATAATAAGCTCTTCTATTTTCTCTATGTTATTGATTCTGCGGAACCATTCCTTTTTGGAAGGAATGATATTTGAATGGCAAGGAATGCAATGGGGGTTATTTACGAAAGGCAAATCCACTTTGCACTACAAGTGCAAACTACAAGTGCAAAGTGCACTTGAAATTGCACTGAATTGCACTTGGAAGTGCAGTCGCTGTAAATCTGAGGGGTAGATCTGAAATGAGTGGAAGCTCTGCTGATTTTATTATCCAATCATGTGCAAGCTAAAATACTGTTTTTTATTTTCCTTGTATGTCCCCCTCGGATCTACAGTGACTGCACTTCCAAGTGCACTTTCAGTGCAATTTCAAGTGCACTTTGCATTTGTATTTTACACTTGTAGTGCAAAGTGGATTTGCCTTTAGTAAATAACCCCCAATGGCTCGCTGCGTTGATCATGAACATGGCTAATGATTTGAGGTATTGTTTCTTGGGAATAGTGGTATGATGTAGGAGATATTGCGTTGCATTAAAGTTCTGATTTTCAGATGTGATTGAAGAGATGTTGTCGTGAACCATCCTCCAGAATTCTTAGATCATGGGGCATGACCACTATATATGTATCATCGATCCCTCTTCTTTTTCACATCTCTAGCATCTATTTGACCTCTAGGATGAGAATTTGTTTAGTAAAACAGGTGTTCTGTACCATCTTGTGAGAATTTTGTACCCACATTCATTAGTAGCTACGTTTAACAATCCTTTATGTGCATACCTGTATATGGTTTCCCATTCAGTATTTGTTAGGTTGATATTAAGGTCTTGTTCCCATGCTTGGCATGACGTGCTGGAGAAATCAGTTTTTCCCTCAAAAAGAGAGAATTATTGAATTGATATGAGATGTCTTTGTGGGTTTTCTTTTTTGAAAAGGTTTTCTAGACTCGTAGGGGGTCTTATCCAAGTCTGAGATGATTCCCGTCTGGTTAAATATTGTTTAATTTGTATGTAATTCCATTGTGGTATCGAATTCAGATTGAGATCAATGTTGAGTTCATCTCTAGATAAGAGAGTACCCCTTTTAAAGAAATGTTTGGATAAGACGTCTCTGTGGGGCCAGATTTTGGAGAGGAAGTTTTGCAACTTATTGGTATGTTGTTTTTTCTATTTAATCATAAGCATTTAGGATATATTACCATGGTTTCCAAACTGTTCCATACTATTGAGTGTATGATATATAAGTCAACTTACAACACAATACAACCCTTTGCCATTAGATGGTAGTAGAGTGAATGTTACATATTGAAAAAGCCAGGAAATCATTAACGTTATTTCAGATGGGATTTTTGTACCTGTATGTATGAGTATAACCCAAAAAATTCTCAATTCAACCTTAGCTGAAATTTGAACTATATATGGTTTTTTTTTTTTTTTTTTTTTTTTAATGTGAGGAACACTCTGGTGTTTGGAAACAATTTTAGAGTAAATTGTAGAGTATACAGTGGTGTGAAAAAGTGTTTGTCCCCTTCCTCATTTCCTGTTCCTTTGCATGTTTGTCACACTTAAGTGTTTCGGAACATCAAACCAATTTAAACAATAGTCAAGGACAACACAAGTAAACACAAAATGCAATTTGTAAATGAAGGTGTTTATTATTAAAGGTGAAAAAAAATCCAAACCATCATGGCCCTGTGTGAAAAAGTGATTGCCCCCCTTGTTAAAACATACTATAACTGTGGTTGTCCACACCTGAGTTCAATTTCTCTAGCCACACCCAGGCCTGATTATTGCCACACCTGTTCACAATCAAGGCATCACTTAAATAGGAGCTGCTTGACACAGTAAGGTCCACCAGAAGATCCTTAAAAGCTACACATCATGCCGAGACCCAAAGAAATTCAGGAACAATTGAGAAAGAAAGTAATTGAGATCTATCAGTCTGGAAAGGGTTATAAAGCCATTTCCAAAGCTTTGGGAATCCAGCGAACCACAGTGAGAGCCATTATCCACAAATGGCGAAGACATGGAACAGTGGTGAACCTTCCCAGGAGTGGCCGGCCGCCCAAAATTACCCCAAGAGCGCAGCGACGACTCATCCAAGAGGTCACAAAAGACCCCACAACAACATCCAAGAAACTGCAGGCCTCACTTGCCTCAGTTAAGGTCAGCGTTCATGCCTCCACCATCAGGAAAAGACTGGGCAAAAATGGCCTGCATGGCAGAGTTCCAAGGAGAAAACCACTGCTGAGCAAAAAGAACATCAAAGCTCGTCTCAATTTCTCCACAACACATCTTGATGATCCCCAAGACTTTTGGGACAACATTCTGTGGACCGATGAGACAAAAGTGGAACTCTTTGGAAGGTGTGTGTCCAAGTATATCTGGCGTAGAAGGAACACTGCATTTCAGAAAAAGAACATTATACCAACAGTAAAATATGGTGGTGGTAGTGTGATGGTCTGGGGCTGTTTTGCTGCTTCAGGACCTGGAAGACTTGCCGTGATAAAAGGAACTATGAATTCTGCTGTCTACCAAGAGATCCTGAAGGAGAATGTCCGACCATCTGTTTGTGTACTCAAGCTGAAACGAACTTGGGTTCTGCAGCAGGACAATGATCCTAAACACACCAGCAAGTCCACCACCGAATGGCTGAAGAAAAACAAAATGAAGACTTTGGAGTGGCCTAGCCAAAGTCCTGACCTGAATCCTATTGAGATGTTGTGGTATGACCTTAAAAAGGCCGTTCATGCTCGAAAACCCTCTAATGTAACTGAATTAGGACAATTCTGCAAAGATGAGTGGGCCAAAATTCCTCCAGGACGCTGTAAAAGCCTCATTGCACGTTATCGCAAACGCTTGGTTGCAGTTGTTGCTGCTAAGGGTGGCCCAACCAGTTATTAGGTTTAGGGGGCAATCACTTTTTCACACAGGGCCATGATGGTTTGGATTTTTTTTCACCTTTAATAATAAACACCTTCATTTACAAATTGCATTTTGTGTTTACTTGTGTTGTCCTTGACTATTGTTTAAATTGGTTTGATGTTCCGAAACACTTAAGTGTGACAAACATGCAAAGGAACAGGAACAGGAAATGAGGAAGGGGGCAAACACTTTTTCACACCACTGTATTTGTTGGCTCAATATTTCCATGGTAAGTCTGAGTTTCGTAGTTGGCGTCTGTAAAATTTACTAAGATAAAAAATGTATTTTTTCTTCCATGGATTTGTATTAACTTGTAGTCACCAGAGTGTTCTCCACTTTATATGTATTAAAACATGTTACCAACGAGTAAACAATATCTATAATTGAATTACAACATTTTTTAGCTTTTTATTTGTTCTTTTGACTCCTCTCTAGGGTGAACTATGCCTTCGCCTTAGAGCACTTGCATACTTCTTTCTAAGAACTTTTGTAAAATGACATATGGCTACTGTGAACAGCATTTGATATTAGCAATATAAAGGTCCATCTGCCTCATGCTATATATTCACTGTTTTTTTTTCCCTCTGGGGGGGGGGGGGGGGGCTGGGGGTGATTGTTCCTTTTTGTGAGTAGAATTATAAGATGCAATCGTGTATGGGTAGTACTCATGGACATTTTTTTGTATGTTCAGATCACATCCTTTTCCTGTCTTTTTGGATATGCGTTGTCCGATTTGGTGCTGTGAGTATAGACTGGGAAAAAAAAGTGAGGAATCAAACATAAACAGTTAACTTGGGAATATATTTTTGAACTGTGTGGCAGTATATGTATGCCCTTTATAGGGTATATTGTTTCAACAGATGGTATTTTTCAGCTATCTTTATGTTGATTTTTGAGGTTAGGGTAACTTTGGTATTGAAAGGTAATCAGGTATCCATATGATCCAGGAAATCCTTGCGGTCTTTACTTTGAGGAGGGGATAATCTTGGGCTTTCTTGTCCTTCTTTTCTGTTATGTTGAGCTGATGGAGATCTGCAATGGTGGTTGCAGTTTCTTTGAGCTCTTGGTGTGTAGTTTTTAGTGACTTTGATCCATATGTCATTGATCTGGAACATCAATGGTTGGAATATTCAATGTTTCACAGAATGCTTGCAGATCATC
Organism: Lithobates sylvaticus; assembly: GCA_028564925.1. Lineage (NCBI taxonomy): Eukaryota > Metazoa > Chordata > Amphibia > Anura > Ranidae > Lithobates > Lithobates sylvaticus. Next base: position 137,256,343 of record CM053026.1, read on the forward strand.
TGGCGTGTGTAGTAGGGCAGTATGACCTCTTCACGTGGCAGATAGGCAGAACGGAAATTTCCATCTTTTTGGTATGCCCCTGATTCTCAGTTGATCCAGTAATGGTCGTAATGATCTGCATTGTTGAAGCATTATGATTGAACTGTCTTATTATAGTTTGATTTCATTACCGTTGAAAAGCAAGCTTTTTTTTTTTCTTTCTCCTTTTTTTAATATGGCCTCTTTTAGGGGAAAATTAACTAAGCAGCATATGATGTCCCTGGGGGGATCTGTGTCCCTTCCTCTTGGTCTGAGTGCTCTGTGGATCTTTCAAACTCTATGGGGGAGTCTGGAGGTCTGTCTAACAGATCATTAAAAATGGATGAAGCGGTTTGTTCTATTGGGTTTTGATCAATTATTTCTGGGACACCTCTAATTCTGATATTGTGGCGACGGCCACGGTTTTTAAGATCTTCTAAGTGTCTATGGATCGCTATAATGTGTGAGAGGTGCATATTAGAAGATTTTTGCACTTGCCTGATGGCGTCCGCATGGCATGCTGAGGCCTGCTCCACTGTCCCCATGCTGGTTGCGATGGCTTGTATGTCAGCTCTGAGGTCTGTACTGTAATGGCTGCTGACAAAGTGGCTTTTATGTCCATGGCTACTATCTGGAGGTCGGAAATGCTGAGGCTCTGTGCAGGCTGTGCTGGGCTGTGTCTGCTGTCTGTGAGGGGACAGGAACCTCCGAGCGGTATGTAGGCTGTGCTGGCAGTGTAGGGGCGGAGGCTGCATGGCCTTCTCCCCATGTGACTCTGAACATTGCGGGTATATAATACTTACCAGCGGCGGAGCAGAGTCTCAAGAGTTGCGGGTGGCTGAGGAGTTTCTCCCCATTTCCCATAGCTGGAAAGCTCTTTTGTGTCCCCTGTAGCTGATGAATGCTGCTCCATTTTGCAGGAGGACACGGCTCAGTCATCCATCTCAGAGAAGAGATAGACCATGCCCCTATGCATGTTGCTTTTGAGAGTTTCTGCAGTGCTTTTTGGTGTGCGTTCTGCTTTTTTACCAGGATTTTGCAGTGATTTGCGGTTTGCATATTTTTTATGTTTTTTTTATTTGGGCAGATTTAAAAAATGCAAGCAAATCAAGCAAGCAATCAAAAAAAAGCGGGTCCTTTCACTCCAGTGTGAAAGCCGAGGGCTTTCACACTGGAGCGGTGCGCTAGCAGGATGGTAAAAAAAGTCCTGCTAGCAGCAGCTTCGGAGCAGTTAAATCAATGGGGCAGCGCGGCAAGACCTTCGGCTTTGCAGGGGGTTTTAACCCTTTTTCGGCCGTTAAAACCGGGTTAAAACCGCCCAGCTAGCTGTCGAATACCGCTGCTAAGATGACGGTAAAGCAGCGCTAAATATAGCGCTGCTTTACCGCCGATGCCCGCACCGCCCCAGTGTGAAAGGGGCCTTAATCAGTTTGTCCTGGTGCATGTGTTTTAAATGACACTGATTGTTTCAACACCAGTGAAGTCATTTTGAAGGAAGTTCCAAAATTTTAAAATGTTCTTGTCTTTATTGATTGTGCCTAATGGGACCATCAGTCTATACAAAATGTATTGTTATGATCGCTAATGTATAAAATGTCATGACTTATGTATGTTTTATTGTTCTTTGCAGGGTTTACGTTAGCCATCCTCTCCCAGTTATTCTGTACTAGGACCTCCATGTTTGCAGCTAAGCTCCTAACACACATGATGGTGGCCTGTTTAGGAACTCAGGTAAGAGACATTCATCTATGAACAAAGCAAGGGACTAAAGTTAAGGGTAACAGATGGTGTAAGAAGTTTTTTATTTTTTATTTTACTGAGGTCTTTCAAAATACTATAAAGTAGTTGCAGCATTGTTCAGATGGCACATCAGTTATACCTGCAAAAAAGTGACATACAAGTTAGGGCACATCATATGTAGGCACTGTAAAAAAACAAAACAAAAAAAAAACTAAATAAAGAAGTGATACAAAAGAACTCTAAAAAAAAAAAAAAAATCACATTCAAACATCATATGCCATTAAGGCTACTTTCACACTGGGGTGGGCATTAGCGGTAAACTTTACTGCTGTAATAGCAGCTCTTTTTGGACGCTAGTGGGGCACTTTTAACCTCCGCTAGCGGCCGAATAAAGGGTTAATAGCGCCGCTGCCGAAGCGAAGCGTTCTGCAGGCACTTCGGCAGCGGTGCCCATTGATTCAAATGGCGGGGCAGTAGCAGAGCGGCGCATTCAATGCTCCTGCACCGCCCGAAAGATGCTGCTTGCAGGACTCACTCTAAAGTCCTGCAAGCGCACCGCCCCAGTGTGAAAGCACTTGGGCTCTCACACTGGGACTGCAGGGAAGGCGGTTTTAAGGTGCTTTACAGGCGCCATTTCTAGCCCAAAAGCGCCTGAAAAACACAGCGGTGTGAAAGGGGTCTCAGGCTGAGCACCAGGAGTTTTCTGTATTGCATATGTACATTGGTCCAGTTTGGCTAGCTGCTGGGTAAGCTGAAAATTACTGTATAAATCAACCCTCCCACAATGATAGCTGCATTCTTACAAGGTGTGGAGGAACTAAACAACTACAGATAATAATTGTATTCTAATTTGTTTAATTTGTGTAATTGTTTAGTTCCTCTGTGCCTTGTAGTCCCCAAGTACTCCTATATATATACTAAACACTATGTAGCAGACAGCGTTTAGGCTTGACAAAGGGGACATGGCTCTGAAATGTGTTTCCTCTCTGCCCACATGCACTGGTTGTCTCACACAAGTCTGTAGACCAGACACCGGTGCTGCTTTTGTCAGCTCTCTAAGCAGGTACAGCCTGCCAGTACCAGCATTTGTAACTGACAGCTTGGCTGGGACAGGGAGATCCCAGTGTGTTTTCATCTTGGCTCTGTGGATGGCTCTGATGCTGGAGACACCTAACCACATGTGGGTGTAATATTATTGTTGTTTGTAGTAAATTCTTCAGGTTTTATAGAGGAAGTAAACCCTGATGGGTTTTACTTCCTCTTTTGCTCCCCGCAAGGCCTGCAAATTAAAAGCGTAATGGGTTAGTAGGCATCGCATACTAGCCCATTATATGACACTTGCATGCAAACGAAGCCTGTGCAGGCCGCGTCCATATTTGCCCCTCTTCCTTCCGGGGCCATGGACTCCGGCTCTGTGACTGGCCGGAGCCGTGTGACGTCACTTCTGCGCATGCGCACAGGAGCCGTCAGTCACGGCACAAGCTGGGGGAAGAAACGGCAAGGTGGTCCTTTTTTTCACAGCGCATGCGCCGATGATGACTTACTAAAAGTGAAATATCTCCTAAACGGTGCACGTTTAGGAGAAATTTCCACTATCTATAGGTAAGCTTTATTCTAGGCTTACCTATAGATAAAAGTAAGACTAAAGGGTTTACAACCACTTTAACACTCCTTCTGCACCCTTGTTTGTTTTTAATCTTTGCTTCAGAAGAGTCTTGTAAAGATGTTAATGTGGGGTTCACCCTAGCAATATATACCAGACCCTTAAGGTGGCCATAGATGGATTGAAATCCAGCCGATTTAGTAGGGACCAGACAAATTTTGATCCATGTGTTGCCACTGAAGTTGAACAGAATTTGATCTACCAATCAACTTCTGTTCAATCACCCTGTTGGACAACAGCTGCTCGATCTGCAGCTGCAGCCAATGGCTGCAGTGCTTATTTGCATATTCTTACAGCAGGGGGAGCCTGCCCACTGTCAGAAAACAATAGTGCAGCTGGGAGGATTCACCTCAAATGTGGGAAGGGGGTTCAGATTTTGGTTCAGCTTTATGGACTTTATGGGGGAACCACAAGCAGAAAACAAAGTGTAGGGCACCCCCTCCCCACGCTTTCAGACTCTATAATTTATATACCAGATCCTTATTTGTGCATGCAGCCTTGCATGCCAGGAAAGGGAATGGATGAGCATGTGCCCCTCCCCGAACCGTATGAGGCCACATGCCCTCAAAATATAACATCCTTTCAGTTGCTGAACTTCCACACCGGCAGCTTATCTCTATTTCACACTCATTCCGTAACTGGACAGTGCAATGCAGTAGCAGACCCATGAGCTTATCTCTGTTCATCTGCTTTCTCCTGTTATCAGCAAGTTTCTTGCACTGTAGTACAACTTATTGATTTCTTGTGCTGCTTCTCTCTGAGCTCTGTTGTACAACAGACTGCAAGAGGCTGATACCAAGTCAAATTCAGCTACTAACAGTGCTTACATTTTAAAAATGCATTTAGTTATAATGATTACAGAGCTGATTCAATGTGTGACCTTTTCTCCTTGCTGCAAAGGCCAGTTATAGGTGGGGGGCAGTGGCCACTTGTTTGTACTGTGTCCATTTATTTGCCTGGAGTTTGGCTTTAAGATTAATCTAGCATCTATTTTTTATCTTACTGATTTTAGCACTTGTGTTTGTCTTGATCCTAAATCCACTCCTAGCTCATGCAGAAAACTTGTTTTTAAAAGTAATGATAGATGAACGAGATGAAAGAACTGGTAAACTGTCAGACTCGGGTCTGTGATATTAGCAAGTATGCCAAGTATGAGTTGCGTGTATTGGCTAAGTTTTCTAACAGAGCAGTGGTTTTATGTGGGCAGACAGTTAAGCTGAGTGTATACTTTTTATCACTTATGTAAGCTAGGTTCAAATGGCAGAGTTTTCACACTTTGCACTGAAATGCTGAACACTCACAAAGCTTCATCACTCCATTAATACCCGTTAGTGCTTTGCAAAGTTAAACTTACGGGTTAGTTACTATCTGTATTTACTAAAGGTGTGTATCAGTGTAGCGCTAAAAAATGTCTCTGTACAGCAATGGTTATAGATTAGAAATATCAACAACCATCAATTTGCTATTCAGAATATTATTGGAAAATAACCAATTAAGGTTAAAGGGATGGTGCACACCTGGTCTTCTAAATAAATGCAGACTTAGTGCACCTCTAAGTCTGATAAACCAAACTGTGAATAAACTACCGGGATGTCCACACCACCTGCAAGTGTTTGGTGAACTTGGCCCTAAAAATGATTTACTGGTAAAAGTAAACTGGTGTGGGCTAACAATCTCTGAAAACGTGTCTCAACACAATATTGTTTAGGTCTATTGTGTATCAGAAAACGTGAAATTGCATTAAACAATGGATAAATATAAACAAATATATATGTTATTCTGTCATGAATGCTAGAGTCAGAATAAATCAAAATACTCTGAAGGAAGGGGACTAGAGTATAAAAGGTGTGTGAGGACAATTCACATAACATCTGAGTTATAACAAGGCTGTCATTTGTCTAAAAAACAGATGAAGCAGTAGATGGTCAGTCGACATCTAAGTTATAACAAGGCTGTCATTTGTCTAATAAACAGATGAAGTAGTAGATGGTCAGTCAACACCGCAATACACTCATCAAAAAGGCAAACTGAGCTGCAATAGACTCACTTATTGGATACAATATGATAAAAACAGTCCTGATATTGTTGGTTCATGAACAAGTAGATACATTAAACTATATTTCAAGTATAATGAACTATATCATAAAGTCCAAATGATGTAAAACAGAGTGGTGGTGGTAATATGGCTCCGATGTTGGATCCTCTCATCAAAGGGCAACAATGTAACCAGAAGGGGAGAAATCATAAGCGCTTACCATATATGGTGGACCAACGCACCAGAAGTGGATGGTCGGAAACAGCTTATATGACTACCTCCAGGTGTCAAAGTTGTGGCATAAATTGTAGAGAGATGGGATGTGGGCTGGAACGTCTCGAGGTCCTTGTTGGATACTCACCGACTGGGAAAAAAAATGGCGGCTGAATCGATGTAGTTGAGTCAATACTTATCGGCCAGGCTCACCATAGATAAAGAGAAGAAACAGAAGAGGGACTCCTCATCGTGTAAAACCCGATTGCAAGGGTTCACTTTTATTATAAAAGAACAAGCATCCAGCCAAACAATACAATGAAATGGAGCCGTTCAAATAAAATCAAGTAAAAAAACGCAGTAGGCAGTAAAGCTGAGAGACCCGACGCATTTCGTCCAAAAAGACTTCTGCTGGGGTATACTATCTGTATTTACTGGTGGTTGGAATTTGCAATACAAAGCATATGATGCCAAGCCTCAATGGACACACTGTATACTGTAGCCTCTATGAACATACTGTACAGAACCCTGCTGGAAGAACAAAAAACAGAAACAGTGGCTTGAAAAAGTACTCATACCCCTTTGAAATTTCCCACATTTTGTCATGTTACAACCAAAAACGTAAATGTGTTTCATTGGGATTTTATGTGATAGACCAACACAAAGTGGCACATAATTGTGAAGTGGAAGGAAAATGATAAATGGTTTTCAATTTTTTTTTTACAAATAAATATGTGAAAAGTGTGGCGTGCATTTGTATTCAGCAGCCCTGAGTCATTACTTTGTAGAACCGCCTTTCACTGCAATTACAGCTGTAAGTATTTCTGGGTATGTCTCTATCAACTTTGCACATTTAGAGAGTGACATTTTTGCCCATTCTTCTTTGCAAAATAGCTCAAGCTCTGTCAGATTGGATGGAGAGTGTCTGTGAACAGCAAAGTCTTGCCACAGATTCTCAATTGGATTAAGGTCTGGACTTTGACTGGGCCATTCTAACACATGAATATGTTTTGATCTAAACCATTCCATTGTAGCTCTGGCTGTATCTTTAGGGTCGCTGTCCTGCTGGAAGGTGAACCTCCATCCCAGTATCTTTTGCAGACTCTTAAGCCCCATACACACAGTCGGAAAATCCGACCACCAAATCCATCGGATTTGGTCCGACGGATTTAGTCCGACACTGGTGTTGCATACACACGGTCGGACAAAGTTGTCGGAAAATCCGATCATTCTGAACGTGGTGACGTTTGTTGCCTACGACGGGACTACGTAGAGGCTAGTAGCCAATAGCTTTGGTCTTGTAATGTGATCTGAGCATGCGTGGCACTTTGTCCGTCGGAATTCGCTACACGCGATCGGAATTGGTATGATCGGACTTTGTTGTTGGAATATTTGTAGAGCAGGAGATAGAACTTTGTCCGTCGGACAATCCAATGGAAACTGTCCGATGGTGCCTACACACGGTCGGAATTTCCGACAACATTGTCCGATAGGACAGAATCCATCGGAAAATCCGACCGTGTGTATGGGGCTTTACAGGTTTTCTTCTAAGATTGCCCTGTATTTGGCTCCATTCATCTTTCCATCAACTCTGACTAGCTTCCCAGTCCCTGCTGAAGAAAAGTATCCCCACAACATAATGATGCCACCACCATGTTTGTGGTGGGGATGGTGTGTTCAGGATGATGTGCAGGGTTAGTTTTCCGTTGCACATAGCGTTTTGCTTTTAAGCCAAAAAGTTCAATTTTGGTCTCCTCTGACCAGAGCACCTTCTTCCACATATTTTCTGTGTTCCCCACATGGCTTCTCGCAAACTGCAAATGGGACTTCGTATGGCTTTCTTTCAACAATGACTTTCTTCTTTCCACTCTTCCATAAAGGCCAGATTTGTAGAGTGCACGACTAATAGTTGTCCTGTGGACAGATTCTCCCACCTGAGCTGTGGATCTCTGCAGTTCCTCCAGAGTTACCATGGGCCTCTTGGCTTGCTCTCTGATTACTACTCTCCTTTCCCGGCCTGTCAGTTTAGGTGGACAGCCATGTCTTGGTAGTTTTGCAGTTGTGCCATACTCTTTCCATTTTCGGTATTTTCATGTATTAACTACTTCCCATCCGGCCACTGAATATATACGGCCGGGTGGGAGCCACCTACTTCTGATCGGATGGTCCTGAATGTCCATCAGAAGTAGGGGGATCGCAGCGGCGCGATCCCGATGCGCTCGTGTCACCCGGACACGGCGCATCTCGGATCGGCAGGAGGGCTCTGTGATTGGCCCTCCTGATCACATGACGGTCGTGTCCAATCACAGGCGTCATGTGATGTAAGCAAACAGCCGGTTGCTAGGCAATCGGCTCTCCTCTCCTCACACGGAAGTCGTCGCTGAGGAGAGGAGAGCTGATCGCTGCAGCCGGCTGGTGAGTATTAGCTGTTTTTTTGCTCACTGATCACCAGTCTAGTGTCACCAACACAGTAAAACACACATGTCCCCACACATGTCCCCAAAACACACATGTCCCCAAAACACACATGTCCCCAAATAAAAACACATGTCCCCAAATAAAAACACATGTCCCCAAATAATAAAAACACATGTCCCCCACATATGTCCCAGTAAAATCACATGTGCCAATGATTATCTGCACACATATGTCCGTGATCACCTGCACACATCTGTACATGATCATTTGCGTACATATGTCCGTGATCACGCAAACCAATTATTATACACTTAACGGAATTTTTTTTACTAAAAACATGTAGCAGAATAAATTTTGGCTTAAATTTATGACAAAATTAGATTTTATTGGATTTCGTTTAAAAAAGAAAGGAGAAAATATATATAATTTTTTAAATTTCCGCTATTTTTTCACTTATATCGCAAAAAATAAAAAACGGAGTCGTGAATAAATGCCACCAAACTAAAGCTTTATTTGTGCGAACAAAATTATAAAAATTTCATTTGGGTACAGCATTGCATGACCGCGCAATTGTCATTGAAAGTGCGAGAGCGATTGTAGTGGTTAAACAGTGTTCTGTAAGATCTTCAAAGCTTGGGATATTTTTCTTTTACAAACTAACCCTGCTTTAAACTTCTCCACAACTTTTTTCCTGACCTGTCTGGTGTGTTCCTGTGTACCTGTGTTTGTTCACTAAGGTTCTCTAACAAACCTCTGAGGGCTTCACAGAACAGCTGTATTTATACTGAAATTAAATTACACACAGGTGGACTCTATTTACTAATTAGGTGACTTCTGAAGGCAATTTGTTCCACTAGATTTTAGTTAGGGGTATCAGAGTAAAAAGGGCTGGATACAAATGCATGCCACACTTTTCACATATTTATTTGTAAAACATTTGAAAACCATTTATCATTTTCCTTCCACTTTACAATTATGTGGCACTTTGTGTGTGGTCTATCACATAAAATCACAATAAGATACATTTACGTTTGCATTGAATGCATGCAGTTAAAAAAGATTGAAGAAGAAAACGTACTTATTTACAAAAAAATTTAACAGAAACAACAGTTTTTTTTCAAAATTTTCTGTCTTTTTTTATTTGTTGCGCAAAAAATAACAATTGCAGAGGTGATCAACCAAAAGAATGCTCTATTTGTGGGAACAAAATGTTAAAAATTCTGTTTGGGTACAGTGTTGTATGACCACGCAATTGTCATTCAAAGTGCGACAGCGCTGAAAGCTGAAAATTGGCTTGGGCAGGAAGGTGTCTAAGTGCCTGGTATTGAAGTGATTTTACACAGATGTCCCCATTTGAAGATTTCTCCTGTATTTGTGTTCTAGTGACAACTCAAAATGTTGTACTTTTTCTCATTTTCAGTCAAGGTGGTAATAGTCAAAATGATAGATAGAAGGGATGAATCTTCTTGGTGAGGACACAAACAGCAATAAAAAAAGTTGTTTAATGACAATTGGAAATGCATGTGTAGCCGGGTTTTACCTGGCTAGATGGGAGACCAGGAGAAGCGCACTGTGTGTGCCCATCAGGGCCGCCTATGTGTGGCCTTCAGTGCCGCTTATGAGTGCCCATCAGTGCCACCTATCAGTGTCCATCAGTGCCGCCTATCAGTGCCCATCATCAGTGGCTGTCAGTGCCCCCTTATCAGTACCACCTTATTGGCTAGATGGGAGACCAGGAGAAGCACACTGTGTGTGCAGAGCGGCTGTGCTGCCGGTTAAGTTTGTGCTTGCTTCTTTCCCTTCCCCTTCCCTCCTTGGAGCAGCAGCAGCAGGAAGACTGGAGGACATGGTGGCCACAATGGATCATGGGACATGTAGTCACCAAGGAACGATATACTGTGCAAGTGAATGGGGCAGTTATCTATAGGAGCAGACAAAACCTTGCAAACAGGGGAGGAGAGCAGCAAAGTTTTCCCAGGCCATTGAGCAGAGATCTGAGCATTGCAGTGCGGGAAATCAGAGGATGCAGACCTGCTGTTATCATACCTCCCAACATTTTGAGATGGGAATGAGGGACACCTACTAGCAAACGTATGTAGGCATAGGACATGCCCCCCACCACACCCCTTAAAGGAGAATTAACCAAAAAAAAGTTAATTAAATCCACAAGGGATTTTTTTTACTACTACTATTCATTTATATTGGCTTTTAAAATTTACAAATGCACTAATTTAGAATTTGGATGAAAGGTTTAGCACTGGGAAACACTTTGTGAAAGATAAAAAGTGCATTTTATATACAACTATATGGATCAGACTAAAATGAGGGACACATGAGGGGGAAGAGGGATAGAGGGACATTGCTCCAAATCAGGGACAGTCCCTCAAAATCAGGGACAGTTGGGAGCTATGCTGTTATGTGTGCCAACGCTGGGATAAAGATCCTTGTGAGGGCCGGAGTGCTGAGGATTGAGGCACTAAGAGTTTCTTGCTGCTGGAGACCGTAGCGGTACAGACCTGTTGCCTGTGTGTGTCTGTGTCTACCAGAGACAGAGCAGCCAAGGACCAGAGAGCCAGAGTTGAGCCTAGAGGCCCTGATCAGGAGGACTGAGTTACCGTGGCTGTGTTACTGAGGGCAACAGACGGCCAATCGTTCAGGACAAGGTACTACAATTGTACCAGGATTAGTGAGCACATTCAGCCACTGTTATGCCTCGTACACACGTAGGGACTTTTGCCGGCGGACCTAGTCCAGCGGACAATCCCGCGGGACTTTCCAGCTAGGTCCGCTGGACTTTCCGAGGGTGTGGACTTGCCCACACACGCACGGACTTCTCCAGCGGATAATCCGCCGGCCAAAAGTCCGCGGGACTTTTGAAAATGAACGGACTTGCCCACACACGGAGCAGTCCGTTCATTTCGAACGTAACTTCAGGTTACGTAGCTAGCGTAGGCAGTAAATGCCGCCGCGCTAGCTCCGCAAGCTGGCATGGATTTAAAGGGAATCCCCACGCCGAAAAAACGGCGCGGGGGTTCCCCCCAAATCCATGTCAGACCCTCATCCGAGCACGCAGCCTGGCAGGCCAGGAAAGGGGTGGCGACGAACGAGCGCCCCCCCCCCCTCCTGAGCCGTACCAGGCCGCGTGCCCTCAACATGGGGGGTGCCCTAGGGAAAGGGGGGCCCCCCCACCCCAAAGCACCTTGTCCCCATGTTGATGAGGACAAGGGCCTCTTCCCGACAACCCTGGCCGTTGGTTGTCGGGGTCTGCGGGCGGGGGCTTATCGGAATCTGGGAGCCCCCTTTAATAAGGGGGCCCCCAGATACCGGCCCCCCCACCCTATGTGAATGAGTATGGGGTACGATGTACCCCTACCCATTCACCTAAGGTGTAAAATGTAAAGTACAAAAACACACACACTTTTGAAAAAATATTTTATTGCACTGCTCTGGGGGTCTTCTTCCGTCTTGGGGGTCTTCTCGCCGGACTCCTCCGCTCTCTTCTGCTCTTTTACCTAGCTCTTTCACGAGGGGAGGAGTCCGGCTACCTTCTTCGTCGTCGCCGCCGTCGTCTGGGGGTCTCGATCCGCCTTCGGGGGTCTTCCGGGGGTCTCTTCTGTTCTTGCGGCGGTCGTCGTCTTCCGCGCCGCCGGCGCCTTCTTCTTCTTGTCCTTCTTCTTGTCCTTCTTGTTCTTCTTCTTCTTCCGATGTTGACCCGACGCTCTCTCTGCCCGGAATGCCTGTGCCGCTCTGCGCTCGGACTTATATAGGGACATGGGGGACAGGGTCACATGCACATGTCACATGGTGACCCCGCCCCTTGTGTTGTCACAGTCCCGGAGGATGCTGGGACTGTGACATCGCAAGGGGGCGGGGTCACCATGTGACATGAACATGTGACCCTGTCCCCCATGTCCCTATATAAGTCCGAGCGCAGAGCGGCACAGGCATTCCGGGCAGAGAGAGCGTCGGGTCAACATCGGAAGAAGAAGAAGAACAAGAAGGACAAGAAGAAGAAGAAGAAGGCGCCGGCGGCGCGGAAGACGACGACCGCCGCAAGAACAGAAGAGACCCCCGGAAGACCCCCGAAGGCGGATCGAGAACCCCAGACGACGGCGGCGACGACGAAGAAGGTAGCCGGACTTCCCCCGCTCGGTAAAAGAGCTTGGTAAATGGCGGGGGAGTCCGGCGAGAAGACCCCCAAGACGGAAGAAGACCCCCGAAGGCGGATCGAGACCCCCAGACGGCGGCGACGACGAAGAAGGTAGCCGGACTTCCCCCGCTCGGTAAAAGAGCTTGGTAAATGGCGGGGGAGTCCGGCGAGAAGACCCCCAAGACAGAAGAAGACCCCCGGAGCAGTGCAATAAACTATTTTTTCAAAAGTGTGGGTGTTTTTTTTTACTTTACATTTTACACCTTAGGTGAATGGGTAGGGGTACATCGTACCCCATACTCATTCACATAGGGTGGGGGGCCGGGATCTGGGGGCCCCCTTATTAAAGGGGGTTCCCAGATTCCGATAAGCCCCCGCCCGCAGACCCCGACAACCAACGGCCAGGGTTGTCGGGAAGAGGCCCTTGTCCTCATCAACATGGGGACAAGGTGCTTTGGGGTGGGGGGGCCGCACGGCCCCCCTTTCCCCAGGGCACCCCCCATGTTGAGGGCACGCGGCCTGGTACGGCTCAGGAGGAGGGGGGGCGCTCGTTCGTCCCCACCCCTTTCCTGGCCTGCCAGGCTGCGTGCTCGGATGAGGGTCTGACATGGATTTGGGGGGAACCCCCACGCCGTTTTTTCGGCGTGGGGAGTCCCTTTAAATCCATGCCAGGTCACGGAGCTAGCGCGGCGGCAGTAACTGCCTACGCTAGCTACGTAACCTGAAGTCACGTGCTAAATGAACGGACTTGCCGATGAGCGGCAAGTCCCTTCATTTCAAAAGTCCCGCGGACTTGCCCACTAACGGCGGGATTGTCCGCTGGACTTCCAAGTCCAGCGGATAATTTGAAAACAAAACTTCAAACTTTAGTCTGCCGTACTTTGGCGCCAAAAAGTCCGCCGGCGCCCACACACGAGGGGATTATCCGCTGGACTTCAGTCCAGAGGATAATCCCGCGGGATTGTCCCTTCGTGTGTACGCGGCATTAGAGATCCAATACAATCAGAGACTGCCATTTTTGCTTAAAGCTGTTGTAAACCGCTGCTGGTAAAGAAAAAAGAAACCTGTAAGGTAATTACATAATGTGCTAGTATGCATTGCATACTTACCTTAGAATGAAGCCCCCCCCCTGAGGTGCGCTGAGAGGGTTGACATATTCTCCCGGTCTTTCTTCCTGGTTCGTGCGCTGTGGCTGTGTGATTGGCTGGAGCTGAGATGACATCACTCCTGCGAACCGAAGACCTGAGGAGTCCTCAGTTCTGGCACAAAGCTCTCAAGTTCCGGCAAGGTATGCAAGACCTTCAGAGCGTAGCCGATGACCGGTGATGACCGGTGATGTCATCGGCTGCATCCAGGGTGAATATCTCCTGAACGGTGCACGTTTAGGAGATATTCATTTTATCTACAGATAAGCCTTATCATAGGCTTACCTGTAGGTAAAAATCACAAAAATTTAAGACTTTTATCTATATTACCGAGACCCGACAATTCATTACAGCCGCAATCAGTTTTAAATTACTTTTTTTTCTTTATAAATGTAATTTTGCTGTGGTCCGACCCCACCTTGTGATACTTGATCCAATCTCATTCCATTTTCATTGTCAGCTTACACAAGGAATACTGGACTGGCAGCTATGGACAAAATACGATCTGTTATTGTATAATAATGGTAATAATAAATGTCCATTGATGTATTCCTCTGTGTATGATAATTATATAGTGTACGCATGAAAGAACGATAATAAAAATCTGGATGTGTTAGTGAAGTACAGACCAGTGCTGCCTCATGCAGTGAATTATGAATCTGCATGCTGTTATGAGAGCTATACTCCACTGAACTTTACTAAGTTCTTGTCAGAGAAAGCATGATGAGTTATTTATTATTTTAATTCATTTTCAGAATGTTCATTGATGGCCAGGTTATTGTCCTTCACAAGGCTGTGAAGTTACTTCTCAGGGAAATTGTCAACAAAGTCTCTCTCCTTGTTCACATTACTCCTCTGCATAGCAGTGCATGTCTATCTCTGGTATTCCCAGGATGTTATGTGAGCTCTGAGGTCAATGGAAAAGCCTTGCAGTTTAGTGAATTCCAAACTATAACTCATCCAACAGCTGAATGCATCATCAGTTTGCCACTTGGAGATTCTGCCATTTTTTTTACTTTAAAAATGGAACATTTTTTATAATATTTTACAGATTGTTATGTTTTGCTCTAGTTTTAAATCATAATATACCAAAAATAAATTATTAGCTTAGAACTTCACTAATAAAATAGTATGTAATAGAAGTATTTTCCTTTCTCATGCCTTGTGATCGTACACACGATCGTAATTCTCGTCGGAAAAAGCTCTGATGGTTTTCCCAACGGAATTCTGCTCAAACTGTCTTGCCTACACGCGGTCACACCAAATTCCGACCGTCAAGAACGCGGTGACGTACAACACTACAACAAGCTGAGTTCAATGCTACCGAGCATGTGTCGAATTGTTTCCGAGCATGCGTAGGAATTTTGCGCGTCAGAATTGCTACAGACGATCGGAATTTCCGATAATGACCTTTTCCATCGGAAAAATTGAGAACATGCTCTCAATTCTTTGCTGTCGGAAAGTCGGCCAGCAAAATTAAGATGGAGCCTACACACGGTCGCATTTTCCGATGAAAAGCTCTCATCAGTCTTTTTCTGGCCGGAATTCCGATCGTGTATACGCGGCATAAGACATCAATGGTTTTGTTAGTGTAGCACTTACCCCCGAAGGAGCTGCTGATATTTGATTGGACTTACCGCTACCTCACTGTTCCACCGTGTCCGTCATAGAGGTCCCATTGAAAAGTTGTTCACAGATTTCGGCTTTAAATACTTATGCCTTGTACACACGGTCGGATTTTCCGATAAAAAAAGTCCAATCAGATCATGTTGTCGGAAAATCCGATCGTGTGTGGGCTCTAGCAGGCTTTTTCCGTCGGAATTTGAGAGCAGGATCTAAAATTTTCCGACAACATAATCCGGTTGGACTTTTTCCGATCGTGTATAGAGAATTCCGACGCACAAAGTGCCACGCATGCTCAGAAGAAATTTGGAGATGAAAGCTATTGGCTACTGGCCTCTACGTAGTGCCGTCATACGTTTTGTACGTCACCTCGTTCAGAACAGTCGGATTTTCCGACAACTTTGTCCGACTGTGTGTGTGCAACACAAGTTTCGGACAAAATCCATCGGAAAAAATCCCACAGATTTTGTGGTTGGAATGTTTGACCATGTGTACAAGGCATTAGTCTCTTTTTCCAATGCTTTTATTGACAGACAAAATCAGATAGAGGGATGGAGGGTTAAGGGAGATTCAGGTACCTTGTGTTGCGGGTCACGGGTACTTCTCTGATCCAAAGGACAAACAACTTCCACAAACTGGATCTAGCAACCACTGGATAGGCCTCTCTCACTGACCTAGCAGCCGGTACGATGCTCGGTTATAGTCTCTGCCACAGACTTGAAGAATATAGTAGAATCGTTGCACAATCCTCTGCCACAGGATTGTGTAACCAATAACTTTTGCAAAGTCAAGTTACAGTCACACAGTACCAGTTTCTTTCAGCCAAGCCGACGATACTGTGAGGTAGATGACCCGAGATGCGTCCTCCAATTGAGTTTCCAGACTCTTCTTGAGATACCAGCCTTGTTGCTCGGTATTCTCTGAGAAAAGTTCTCCCCTGGTTTCTCCAATTGCTAGACAGCTACGGTGCACCTTAGGCCAGGAGGGCCATCAGGTCGGAGCACCACCCCGGACAACGGTGTCTGTCCCTTAAGTAACCTCTCCCAGAATGCACAGCGGGTAGACCACTCCCACTGACTGTTTCCAGGCAAAGAGGTACTCAGTACACCCAGCTCGTTGCACTTTCCAACACTGACCGATGATGAGAGCGCCACCCACGGTGGAAAACTACACAACCCAGCTGAACTGGAACAGAAACCAGAAATTTAACACAATCAGACTGAGCTAAACTACAGCTCAGACAAACCTAAATTTTCACCTACAGCGCCTGCCCATTAGGAGCAGGGCGCTACATTAGCAAGAATGAGCCCACAATGAAAAATTATTTATCAGATCAGGAATTATTATTTGCTTGGATATTTAACCCTTTAACTGCAAAAGCTTCTACACATGCTAAATTGTTTTTACATAAAAAATCACTTAAAACCCCAAAACATTGTATAGTGTGTTTCAAACAGAATGACCTGTATTTAAAGGGGTTGTAAAGTCTCAAGTTTTTTTATCTTAAAGTGGATGCACAACCGATTCCTAAAATTTGAGCTGGGCACATATATCTGTAGTGTTTTCTTATCTCTCTTCAAAGCACTATGTCCTGTAGCTTTCTCCTGCTCAGTTCCTCTGTTATCAGCCTGATAACTTTTGACACATTCCCTGAGATGGCAGCCTGAAGTTTGCGTTGTGGGAGGTTGCTAGAAATAGATTAGCAGTTAGTGTTCCATCACAGAGTAGAGCTCTGCACGTTCCTTCCTTCCTTTGCTTTTGTGGAGTGTGGAGGGGGGGTGCCTTCCCTCCAATCAGCTGTCTTGGCTGTATGCCAATAATCCACTCCCAGTGGTGAACAGGAAAAGAAAATCTGTAACACAAAGTGTACTTTCTAAAGGATATATACAGCTGAAGACAGCAGATATACATGTAAAAGTTATATAGGGAGATTTGTTTCCTCTCTGTGTATCATCTGAGGCTGTTCACTTCACTGGGTATATGTGAGGGTTTACATCCACTTTAATGCATTCTATGCATTAAGGTGAAAAACCCTCTGTGCTGCAGCTTACCCCAGAGCCCCCCTTTTTCTTAACTGAACTTGTTTGTTCCAGCGAGGAGAACGAGCGTAGAAGCTCCAGCCACTGTCTCTGTCCTCATTGGCTCCCGCTGCTGTCAATCAAATCCAGTGAGGAGAGCAGGGGGCCGGGCAGAGTCCTGCTGTCTGTATCATTGGACGCAGCAGCAGGACTCATGAGTGTGGCCACACGAGTGCCCCAATGGAAAGCAGCTCTCTGTGGGGGCGCCCCATGAAGAGGAGGGGCTAGGAGCACCCCCGGGCACCCCAGAAGGGGAGGGTCGGGGCAAAACCCTTGCACTGAGCAGGTAAGTATAACATGTTTGACATTTAAAAAAAAAATAACTTTTACAATCACTTCAAAATCTTATATCTGTGCAACCATGCACCGCCAATGAAAGAAATATGTACTATTTGAACAGGCATGGCCTAGCATTTCAAATGACGGCTGCAAGATACCACTACTAGCGCCTAAATAGACACTAACCAGTGGCAATGCAGATGGAGAAGGATGCCGAGGGGGATCTAGTTCCTCTATAGCTTCCTTGGTCACAAGGAGGCAGCTATCTTATTGGATGTTGGCCCCCCTGTGATTTTGGCAGCCATCTTGGGTCAGACAGAGTCTATTTATGACCCATAGCTCAAAGGTTTGGCACGCCTTTTGCGAGTGGCTAGAGTAGGGACAGGTCACACGTCTGTCATGACAGTACACAGAGCCAGAGAAAGGTTCCGGAGGAGTAGGGAAATTGAAGGGACCACTCCAAGCCTCTGGATTGCTTCCCCTTTGGTTACAGACCAGCCAGGCTGCATTCCACTCCTCCCGGCAGACGCCGTCGGCATCTCTGATTCTACAGGCTACTGTCCCATTACCATTACATCTTGTAAGTATTCCTCTTAGGGTTGCCCTCCCACCGGGCCTGTTGTGTATTGCTGGACTTCTGTTACAATATTTTCCTGTTACTGCACTTGGCCTCTTGCCCGCTGCATCATGCTGCACCTACCCACACAGTCAGCCTGGTTTTTACTACATGTGGAATAACTGTATACTGTTGTTGCAGACTATGAGATGTTAGGACTTTATTCATGCAGACTTTATCGTTTTATGTATGATGGTTGATGAGAAATGCTCTTTGTATAAATCAACATATCAAAGTCTGTTTATTTAGTATTATGCAATGTTATAGACAGCCATAGTAAAAGAGCTCCAAAGAGTGAAAAGATTCAGGAAAAGTATAATTATCTATTAAAGAATAGACTTGCACACTTTCTACAGACTTTTTTTTAATCCCCCCAGGATTTTTTTTCCCAATGATGTAGTGATAATTATTTGAGGTTTTCTTTTGCTGTCTGTCCTTTTGGCACCAGTAGGATTCCTCTAAAACACATTCAGTGAGAGAACAGTCATTTGACATCACAAATTCCCAGAAGGCACCTTTTTTTGGTTCTCACTGCTCAGCCATTTATGTACTCATGATGCAAATATATATTAATAGCATCACAGTATTATATACAATTTTTGAGAAGGCTAAGAAAACAAGAGCTGGCCGCCGCACAGAGAGGGGAAGTAAAATGTAAACAGTGTTGTGAGAAACTAGTGGAAGGGGAAACAATCCAGCCCTGCAATCCATCAGTATTATCAGATATCCACCCTTTCAGTTTATATGTAGCTGCCAAGTTCCTATCAGTACACTGTGTATCTCCTCAGGGGCTCCTTATTCACTTTATCCATTACGTCAACAATACCCTCCAATGGCTAAAATCATGTTTGTCCAAGTTCCTTTTGTAATAGGCATTGCGGTGCATTATATAACTATTGTTTTTAACACAGGAAATGTGTTTAATAAGTTTATATTTATATGGTTTGTAAAGGTCATGTATTTAGTAGAACACTGCTAACAATACATGGAAATATAGAATGTTATCATATGATTTCCTTTGACGTGTGTTGTCATTGGCCCTAATGCCTCAGCCCCAGGACATACAGATTATTGTAATAGTCTTCTTTCTGGGCATTACTGTTATGGTCATTAGTTGGGATTAGGCCATTGTTGAGTAGGGATACCTTTTGCAGGCAAAAGACGAGTCTTTGCCACACCTTCTGTCATACTTAAATGTCAGATATAGAAAAAGGAAAAACAAACCATTTGAAGTACACTCCAATCAACATTGAAGAGATAACCTTGAGCCCACCTAATAGAACTCACCTGCTGCTAATGCAGGAACACCCTCTTTGCTACCTCACACACGATCCTTAAAACCCAACTCTGGGTTTATATCGTAGTTAACTTGATTGTAAAGGTTTTTTTTTTTTTTTTTTTAAACATGTTAAACGTACCTGCTCTGTGCAAGGGTTTTGCACAGAGTGGCCCCGATCCTCCTTGTCTGGGGTCCCCCGGCGGCGCTCCTGGCTTCTCCTCCTCATAAAGTGCCCCCACGGAGAGCCGCATTCCATGGGGGCATGCTCCCGAGTCCTGCTGCTGCATCTATTGACACAGACAGCAGGACTCGGCCCTGCCCTCCGGGCTCCTGTGTTACTGGATTTGATTGACAGCAGCGGTAGCCATCGGCTCCTGCTGCTATCAATCTATCCAATCAGGAACCGAGACAGCGGCCGGAGCTGCTGGGCTCGTGCTCGTCACTGGAATGATCGGGTTCAGGTAAGAAAAAGGGGGGCTCAGGGGTGCAGCTGCAGCACAGAACGTTTTCCACCTTAATGCATAAAATACATTTAGACGTCCTCCTGTTTACTCCCCTAATGCGCGCTCCTGAGAGCGCGCATCGGGGAAGTTCTGTGCTGGCCGTGTCCCTCGGACACAGCCAGTCACAGATCGCTGTAAACTGCCAATCACAGAGGCCGTTTACAGCGCGATCGGCATGTCCAATGAGAGATGATCTCATATGTAAACATATGAGATCATCTCTCAGCGCCGATCTCCCTCCTCACACAGAGACAGCGTGTGAGGAGGGAGAGATGAATGGCTGCAGCAGCCGTGAGTAAAAAAAAAAAAGTGCGATCTATCCCCGCTGCCATCTGTCCCCATTGCCACCTGTCCCCATTGCCACCTGTCCCCATTGCCACCTGTCCCCAGTGCCATCTGTCAGTGCCGCCTGTCCCCAGTGCCACCTGTCCCCAGTGCCACCTGTCCCCAGTGCCATCTGTCAGTGCCACCTGTCCCCAGTGCCACCTGTCCCCAGTGCCATTTGTCCCCAGTGCCACCTGTCCCCGGTGCCATGTATAAGTGCCATCTGTCATCAGTGCCACGTGTCATCAGTGCCACATAGTGCCATCTGTCATCAGTGCCATATCAGTGTCACGTGTCATCAGTGCCACATATTAGTGCCATCTGTCATCAGTGCCACGTATCAGTGCCATCTGTCATCAGTGCCACCTGTCAGTGTCACGTGCCATCTGTTATCAGTGTCACGTGTCATCAATGCCACGTATCAGTGCCATCTGTCATCAGTGTCACGTGTCATCAGTGCCACGTATCAGTGCCATCTGTCATCAGTGCCACATATTAGTGCCATCTGTCATCAGTGTCACGTGTCATCAGTGTCCCGTATTAGTGCCATATGTCATCAGTGTCACGTGTCATCAGTGCCCCGTATTAGTGGCATCTGTCATCAGTGCCACATCAGTGTCACATGTCATCAGTGCCACGTATCAGTGCCACCTGTCATCAGTGCCACGTCAGTGTCACGCGTCATTGTCCTTGTGCTCCAGGGCCTTCAAAAGTGTAATAGGTAGTCAACAAGTTAGATGTGTAATTTATGCTCCTAGAACACGTGATGGTGCTCCCTGCATTTTGGGCCTCTCTAAGTGGCCAGTCTGTGTAAAAGTCCCACACATGTGGTATCGTAATACTCAGGAGGAGTAGCAGAATTTATTTTGGGGTGTCATTTGTGCCATGTGAGAGAAAAAACCTATTACAATGACAATTTTGTGGGGAAAATAAATAAATAAATAATTCATTTTGCAAAGAATTGTGGGAAAAAAATGACAACATCAAAAACCTCACCATGCCTCTTACTGAATACCTTGGAATGTCTATTTTCAAAAAAGGGGTCATTTGGGTGGTATTTGTACTTTCCTGGCTTGTTTGGGTCACAAGAAATGAGATAGGCCACCAGTACATCAGGTGTGATCAATTTTGTATGATTCGCACCACAGTTTGTAGACTCTCTCTATAATATCCACTAATTTGGGTTATTTTTACCAAAGACATGTAGCAGTATAAATTGTGGCCAAAATTTATGAAGAAAAATTTATAATTTGCTAAATTTTATCACAGAAACAAAGAAAAATTAATTTTTTTTTTTATAGCGCAAAAAATTCAAAATCCAGAGGTGATCAAATACCACCAAATGAAAGCTCTATTTGTGGGAAAAAAAAGGACAAAAAATTCATTTGGGTACAGTATTGCATGACTGAGTAATTGTCATTCAAAGAATTGGTCCGGGCCTTTTACACCCTTCCTTACCAGAGCACTTTTTGCGATTCGGCACTGCGTCGCTTTAACTAACAATTGCGCGGTCGTGCGACGTTACACCCAAACAAAATTGACGTCCTTTTTTTCCCACAAATAGAGCTTTCTTTGGTGGTATTTGATCGCCCCTGCGGTTTTTAATTTTTGCGCTATAAACAAAAGAACAGCGACAATTTTGAAAAAAAAACACAATATTTTTTACTTTTTGCTATAATAAATATCCCATTTTTTAAAAAAAAAAAACATTTTTTTTTACTCAGTTTAGGCCGATACGTATTCTTCTACATATTTTTGGTAAAAAAAATCGCAATAAGCGTATATTAATCGGTTTGCGCAAAAGTTATAGCGTCTACAAAATAGGGGATAGATTTATTGCATTTTTTATTTTTTTATTTTACTAGTAATGGCGGCGATCTGCGATTTTTTTTTTCGTGACTGCGACATTGTGGCGGACACTTCAGACACTTTTGACACATTTTTGGAACCATTCACATTTACACAGTGATCGTTGCTATACAATTGCATTGATTACTGTGTAAATGTGACTGGCAGGGAAGGGGTTAACACTAGGGGGCGCTGCAGGGGTTAATGTGTTCCCTATAGGAGTGATTCTAACTGTGGGGGGAGGGGACTCACAAGGGGAGGAGACCGATCAGTGATCCTCCGTACTGGGATCACATGATCGGTCTCCTCTCCCGCTGACAGGACGTGGAGCTGTGTGTTTACACACACAGCTCCACGGTCCCGCACGGTCCCGTTGTTTTAACGGGGCAATCGCGGGTGCCCGGCGGACACCCCGGCCGCCGGGCACTCGCACCGGGTCCCGAGCGAAGCCGAGAAGGAGAGGACGTCATATGATGCCCACCCAGGATGGGAGATCCACCTTGTGGGCGTCATATGTACATGGGCGGGTAGGGAAGTGGTTAAGTGCCCAGTAAGCAAGTGGTTAAATTAAACAATCTGTTTCCTTTAAAGCCACCTGCCTCTTTTTTTTTCACCCATGTATTCACAAATGTATTTGTTTACAAGTAGGTGAAAATACAGCTTTTAACCTCTTCGCGCCCGCGCTATAGCCGAAAGACGGCTTCAGCGTGAACGCTCCCTGCCGGGTGGATGCCAATGCCAATGAGAGATGATCTCATATGTAAACATATGAGATCATCTCTCAGCGCTGCTCTCCCTCCTCACACAGACAGCGTGTGAGGAGAGAGAGATGAACGGCTGCAGCGCCGTAAGTAAAAAAAAAACAAAAAAAAAAAACAAATGTGCGATCTGTCCCCGCTGCCATCTGTCCCCATCTGTCCCCGCTGCCATCTGTCCCCATCTGTCCCCGCTGCCATCTGTCCCGCTGCCATCTGTCCCCACTGCCATCTGTCCCCAGTGCCACCTGTCCCCAGTGCCATCTGTCCCCAGTGCCATCTGCCAGTGCCATCTGTCCCCAGTGCACCTGTCCCCAGTGCCATCTGCCAGTGCCACCTGTCCCCAGTGCCACCTGTCCCCAGTGCCATGTATCATCAGTGCCACGTCAGTGCCACGTGTCATCAGTGCCATCTGTCATCAGTGCCATATCAGTGTCACGTGTCATCAGTGCCACATATTAGTGCCATCTGTCATCAGTGCCACCTGTCAGTGTCATGTGCCATCTGTTATCAGTGTCACGTGTCATCAATGTCACGTATCAGTGCCATCTGTCATCCGTGTCACGTGTTATCAGTGCCACGTATCGGTGCCATCTGTCATCAGTGCCACATATTAGTGCCATCTCTCATCAGTGCCACGTATTAGTGCCACATGATATCAGTGCCACGTATAAGTGCCATCTGTCACCAGTGCCACATATTAGTGCCATCTGTCAGTGTCATCAGTGCCCCGCATTAGTGCCATCTGTCATCAGTGTAACGTGTCATCAGTGCCCCGTACTAGTGCCATCTGTCATCAGTGCCACATCGGTGTCACGTGTCATCAGTGCCACGTATCAGTGCCACGTCAGTGTCACGTGTCATTGTACTGGTGCTCCAGGGCCTTCAAAAGTGTAATAGGTGGTCAACAAGTTAGATATGTAATTTATGCTCCTAGAACCCCTGATGGCGCTCCCTGCATGTTGGACCTCTCTGTGTGGCCAGGCTGTGTAAAAGTCCCACACATGTGGTATCGCCATACTCGAGAGGAGTTGCAGAATGTATTGTGGGGTATAATTGGAAGTATGGATACGCTGTGTGTGAGAAATAACTTGTTATTTTGACAATTTTGTAAAAAAAAAAAGAAAAAAAAAAACATTCTTCTTTTTCCCAAGAATTGTGGGAAAAAATTACAACATCAAAAAACTCACCATGCCCCTTACTAAATACCTTGGACTGTCTACTTTTCAAAAAGGGGTAATTTGGGGGGTATTTGTACTTTCCTGACATTTCAGAGCCTCAAGAAATGAGATAGGCTGTCAGTGCATCAGGTGTGATCAGATGTGATCAATTTTCAATGATTTGCACCATAGCTTGTAGACTCTATAACTTTCAAGGAGACTAAATAATATCCACTAATTTGGGTTATTTTTACCAAAGAGATGTAGCAGTATAAATTTTGGCCCAAATTTACGAAAAAAAATGAATTATTTGCAAAATTTTATCATAGAAACTAAAAAAAAGTGTTGTTTTTTCAAAATTTTCGCTCTTTTTTCACTTATGTCGCAAAAAATAAAAACCCAGTGGTGATTAAATACCACCAAAAGAAAGCTCTATTTGTATGAAAAAAATGATAAAAAATGTTGTTTGGGTACAGTGTTGCATGACTTAGTAATTGGCATTCAAAGTGTGAGAGCGCTGAAAGCTAAAAATTGGTCAGGGAAGGAAGGGTGTATAATTGCCCTGTATTGAAGTGGTTAAACTGGTGGTGAGTGTAAATCCCCCTTACATTGGTGGCTAGTGTAGAAATCCCCCTTTATTGGCTGTTGATGTAAAATCCCCCATTACATTGGTGATCAGTGTACATTTCACTTTACATTGGTGGTAAGTGCTGAATTGCACTGGTTGACAATTGACAGGTGGTCAGTGTTAATCCCTCTTTACGTTGGTTGTCAGTGTAAATCCACCCTAACATTGGTGGTCGGTGTAGAAGTGTCACCTTACATTGGTGGACAGTACAAATCTCCTCGACAATGATCGTCAGTGTAAATGTCTCCATACGTGGAGGTCATTGTATATTCCCCCTTACACTGGTGGTTGGTGTAAATGCTCCTATTACATTGGTGTCAGTGTAGAAATCCCTCTATATTTTTGGGTGGTGTAAAATCCCCCATTACATGGTGGTCAGTGTAAATCCCACCTCACATTGGTGGTCATTGTAAATTCCCTGTTACATTGGTGGTCAGTGTAGAATCCCCCACTATATACTTGCCAAAGATTCCCAGCTTTGCTCTACATGATTCAAAATTTGCTACAGTGTACTGCCCCTTAACTAATCCCATCATCCCACCACTGCCACTGATCCCATTAACCCCCCAGAATTGCCACTGATCATGCACAACCCCCCCCCCCCCCACCTCCCCCAGCATTTCCACTGATGCCAGGAGTCCTAGGATCCCTAGGAGTTTTCTGTCTATTGATGGGTCCCCTCACCTCCCCAGTCCATGGTGTGCAGGCAATGAGGAGATGATGTGTTATAACCTTTAGCAACCAATCAGTGAGCAGTAATGATGTGCACTAACCTCTTGTAACCAATCATTGAGAGGTAAGGGTATACACTAACCTCTAGAAACCAATCAGTGAGCAGTAATAATGTGCAGTAACCTCTAGCAGCCAATCACTGAGCAGTATTGATGTACAGTAATCTCTCGCAAGCAATCAACAAGTAGAAGTCATGTGCTGTAACCTCTCTCAAATAATCAGTGAGCCATAATGTGTGCTGTAACCTCTAGCAGCCAGTCAGTGAGCAGTAATGATGCACTGTAAACTCTGGCAATCATGCACAATTGCTGCCTGATCTGATTCATTAAATGATTTTGAGTGCTGAACGAGCAGGGAAAATCTGACAGGACGTTTTACAGAAGTCAATAGGTACTGTAGATCGACTTATGTACAACCACAGTGCCCATACATGGAATGCAATTTGTCTGGTCCCTTCTGAACTGACTACATTTCAATCCACATACAAATATTGGCATTGACAATACTTGAAAAACTATCTAAAACAGACAAAGTCCGAGAGACTCCCCCTATGGGTGTGCAGTACCACATGAATTACTCGCTGGCAGTGGGATTGGTGTATATATACACTTGCACCGTGTAGCTTCCCAGTGGAATGTGTACTGGCCCGAAAAAAGGGTAGTCGTCGGTTCTGTCGATTAAAAGAAGGAACTTCTGCTCAACATGTTTCGCGACTGCTACGTCGCTTCCTCAGGAGCATTCGTTCTAATTAAGGAAAAACATTTTGTTACTTAATGCAGCGTTGGTACATCTATGAAATATACAATCGTAAGCAAACACTCTACATGGTTGTTTATAAAAGCACTTACTGATGCAGTGTCCACACAGGAAGGCCCTCTACTCTCTCCCACACATGAAACGGACTCCAAAAGAGGGCTCCACGCATACAGCCCCGATGGAAACAAGGGGGATGGACTACGCCGGCATACCACCAGAATGTAGTGCCACAACCTCTAAAAGGTGTACTCACTGGAAGTGAGACCCTAGGAGGTGGACAGACTACTGTGCAGCAAAACAGGTTATGGAGATATAACCGGTAAGCTAAAGTAGAATAGAAAAATAAACACACTGTTACTAATTATTGGTGGATAATGGGGTGTTGTGTTAGGACACCATATTGTCCCTATTACGCATACTGGTATACTTACTGAAACAAATGATAGTGACCAATATACTGGATACGTATGTGTTGGGTAGAGTGCCAGACTGTTGACCATAATACTCCAAAAGAGACACAGGAGTCCACACTATATGGAATAGATGTGTAGTGTAAATATAAGTATATAAAGCATTAGGGAAGACTAGTGCTAAAGGGGATTTTATAAACAGGCCTCCTATTCGTATTACATCTACTATCCATCATAGAGCTACATAGACAGAGCATGGATGGTCTAGAATAGATCACACAATAGGTGGAAGGCCATTGATATATATATATATATAAAGCATCAAACTGGCCGCATGAAAACAACCGGTATTAAAGACAAGGAAGGCCTGGTTAATTATTATTATTAAATGCCTGAGAAGAAATGTTCTATTAGACTAATTAGATACCAGAAAGGCCAGCTAGATAAACTCTAGTCCGGGTTACCTTATGAAGTGTGGACGGTTCCTGCAGAGCTGATGTGCTGAGGGGTATTGCGGCTGGTGCACCGTGGTCGTTTATCACCTCGGACCTCTGTGAGGAGGAGCGACCATCTAGCCGCTTTTATATCCCGTTCGGGTGACGTCTGACCACGTCAGACGTCAACCCGAACCAGCCTACTCGTCATCAAGCGGCGTCGGGGCTGCGCGCGCCTCTCATCAGGTGCGCAACGCTGATCCTCCCCGCCGTTGATGACGCAACGGGCGGCGTTGCATAGCAACGCCGTCCTAGCCGCATCCGTCAACTGCCTCACGCCCCCTACATTCCCGAAATGTTCGGGAGGAGGGGATACGTGCAGCCATGGCGCATGCGGCTCGGGCGGCTGCATAACCAGCTGCACGGGTGGAATGGGTATCACTACCCACGGCGGATATGCATATATCCCATAGAAGGTAGTCCGATCATGCTGATGGAAAGAAAAAGGGGAGGGAGGGGGGGGGGGAACCACATATGCTGTTATGGAGTGTGGAGCCCAAGTAGAGAGCGAACCAAAGCGGGGCAATGCATCAGTAAACATGTAACATCCAAAAAAGGAGGAAAAAATTGTATTTTTTGAGACACACATTATGTTGATTTCTATAAATATTATACATTACATTACGAGCCTGAAACAGAGTATATGTCATAATCCCCAAAAAATCTATCACCCTGGTAGAACTGTGATTTGGAGAAAATACTATACATGAGGAAAAAGAAGAAAGGAAAATATAATCATCATTACAAAAAAATATGGAAGGGGGGTAGTACATGGAATTATACAGGCAGGAAGTACAACATCCCCGCGGGGCATCAAAGAGGGTATACATCCTGGCCTAGATGTCACAGGAAGGGCCGATAGGATATTACCTCGTTGATACCCGGCGGGGTAGTAGCATCCAAACGTTCGATCCAATACGTTTCTTTTTGTAGGATCTTTTTGTCCCAATTGCCGCCTCTAGTGTCTTGTTGGACCACTTCTAATACCAAAAAGGAGATCACAGAAATATCGAATTTATGATATAGTCCCAGGTGGCGGCTAACCGGAGTTAGCATCTTGGCCCACTGGGAATAAAACAGATGGTCATATATTCTCTTCTTTAGGGGGCGTATAGTTTTGCCCACATAGTAGGCTCCACATTGGCAATTCATAAGGTATACCACCCCGGGGGTATCACAGGTGGCATTAAAACGTGGGCAGAATTTGTTACCATTAGGCAGAACGAAAGTTTTGCCCACCTGTATATGTGGACAATATGAACAATGGCCACATATATACATTCCCCTAGGTGGATCGTCAGTTTGATCCCTCGGCTGATAGAGACTGGCTGTGAGTTTATCACCTATCGATGGTGCCTTCCGGAAAACCATCTCTGGTGTGGTGCGGACGTAATTACGGAGCACTGGATCCTCACTGAGGAAATGCCAGTGCTTCGTCATACATGCGCGTAATTGAGCATGTTGAGCCGAAAAACGTGTGACGAATTTGGTTGTCTGTAGTTCTCCAGTGGGCTTCAATTTGGGTTTAGGAAAGATTAATTGTACTCTGTCAAGGCATAGTGCTTTGTTGTAGGCACGTCTTAGGAGGCTTTTGCTATAGCCTCGTTCAAACAGACGGCTACGTAGCTCTTTGGCTTGATGGATGAATTGTTCATCCTGCGTACAGTTCCGCCTAAGGCGAAGATACTGTGCATAGGGGATGCTGTGCACCAGGGATTTTGGGTGGCCACTTTCCGCATGCAGCAGTGTATTACCAGCTGTTTTCTTCCGAAAAAGTTTAGTGACTATATTGTTGTGCTCATCTCTAAATAATGTTAGATCTAAAAAGGAAATTGTATCTTTGTGATGTTCATAAGTAAACCTGAGATTGTAGTTGTTGGTATTAAGATGAGACATAAACCTTTCCAAATCTGGAACAGTACCGGTCCAGATTAGTAACAGTGTGTTTATTTTTCTATTCTACTTTAGCTTACCGGTTATATCCCCATAACCTGTTTTGCTGCACAGTAGTCTGTCCACCTCCTAGGGTCTCACTTCCAGTGAGTACACCTTTTAGGTTTAGTTTAGTGACTATATTGTTGTGCTCATCTCTAAATAATGTTAGATCTAAAAAGGAAATTGTATCTTTGTGATGTTCATAAGTAAACCTGAGATTGTAGTTGTTGGTATTAAGATGAGACATAAACCTTTCCAAATCTGGAACAGTACCGGTCCAGATTAGTAACAGTGTGTTTATTTTTCTATTCTACTTTAGCTTACCGGTTATATCCCCATAACCTGTTTTGCTGCACAGTAGTCTGTCCACCTCCTAGGGTCTCACTTCCAGTGAGTACACCTTTTAGAGGTTGTGGCACTACATTCTGGTGGTATGCCGGCGTAGTCCATCCCCCTTGTTTCCATCGGGGCTGTATGCGTGGAGCCCTCTTTTGGAGTCCGTTTCATGTGTGGGAGAGAGTAGAGGGCCTTCCTGTGTGGACACTGCATCAGTAAGTGCTTTTATAAACAACCATGTAGAGTGTTTGCTTACGATTGTATATTTCATAGATGTACCAACGCTGCATTAAGTAACAAAATGTTTTTCCTTAATTAGAACGAATGCTCCTGAGGAAGCGACGTAGCAGTCGCGAAACATGTTGAGCAGAAGTTCCTTCTTTTAATCGACAGAACCGACGACTACCCTTTTTTCGGGCCAGTACACATTCCACTGGGAAGCTACACGGTGCAAGTGTATATATACACCAATCCCACTGCCAGCGAGTAATTCATGTGGTACTGCACACCCATAGGGGGAGTCTCTCGGACTTTGTCTGTTTTAGATAGTTTTTCAAGTATTGTCAATGCCAATATTTGTATGTGTATTTATACATAATTGTTTGTTTTATATATATTTTTCTAATAAATCGTTTAAAAATTTCTAATTAGTGCCTATAAAGTCCATTTCTCCTTTTTCTTTTCCGTATGGAAAAAATAAGTTCCTCAACATATATGTAGGATGTGGCACTTTAATATAATTTAGGTGTTTAAGATTGCCACCTTAGGACTCAGCAATCTTTCCCTCTCTTCTCTACATTTCAATCCATGTATGACCGACTATAGAATTAACAGAAAAAAGAGCATTAAAAATGATTGAGCTGATTTATGCAGCAGAGACAGTGTCACGGTTAAAACACTTTTATAAGTCGGTCCTGTCATAAGGCTTTCTGTTCTTACTATCACATTATTTCCTGTCGGCTAATATACAGTAACTGGCACATAACAGCTTGCTAGAATTTGTCTACATGTGTTCCTGATAAAAATCTCTGGGATCATACATACAGTGGTGTGAAAAAGTGTTTGCCCCCTTCCTCATTTCCTGTTCCTTTGCATGTTTGTCACACTTAAGTGTTTCGGAACATCAAACCAATTTAAACAATAGTCAAGGACAACACAAGTAAACACAACATGCAATTTGTAAATGAAGGTGTTTATTATTAAAGGTGAAAAAAAATCCAAACCATCATGGCCCTGTGTGAAAAAGTGATTGCCCCCCTTGTTAAAACATACTATAACTGTGGTTGTCCACACCTGAGTTCAATTTCTCTAGCCACACCCAGGCCTGATTATTGCCACACCTGTTCACAATCAAGGCATCACTTAAATAGGAGCTGCTTGACACAGTAAGGTCCACCAGAAGATCCTTAAAAGCTACACATCATGCCGAGACCCAAAGAAATTCAGGAACAATTGAGAAAGAAAGTAATTGAGATCTATCAGTCTGGAAAGGGTTATAAAGCCATTTCCAAAGCTTTGGGAATCCAGCGAACCACAGTGAGAGCCATTATCCACAAATGGCGAAGACATGGAACAGTGGTGAACCTTCCCAGGAGTGGCCGGCCGCCCCAAAATTACCCCAAGAGCTCAGCGACGACTCATCCAAGAGGTCACAAAAGACCCCACAACAACGTCCAAGGAACTGCAGGCCTCACTTGCCTCAGTTAAGGTCAGCGTTCATGCCTCCACCATCAGGAAAAGACTGGGCAAAAATGGCCTGCATGGCAGAGTTCCAAGGAGAAAACCACTGCTGAGCAAAAAGAACATCAAAGCTCGTCTCAATTTCTCCACAACACATCTTGATGATCCCCAAGACTTTTGGGACAACATTCTGTGGACCGATGAGACAAAAGTGGAACTCTTTGAAAGGTGTGTGTCCAAGTATATCTGGCGTAGAAGGAACACTGCATTTCAGAAAAAGAACATTATACCAACAGTAAAATATGGTGGTGGTAGTGTGATGGTCTGGGGCTGTTTTGCTGCTTCAGGACCTGGAAGACTTGCCGTGATAAAAGGAACTATGAATTCTGCTGTCTACCAAGAGATCCTGAAGGAGAATGTCCGACCATCTGTTCGTGTACTCAAGCTGAAACGAACTTGGGTTCTGCAGCAGGACAATGATCCTAAACAAGTCCACCACCGAATGGCTGAAGAAAAACAAAATGAAGACTTTGGAGTGGCCTAGCCAAAGTCCTGACCTGAATCCTATTGAGATGTTGTGGTATGACCTTAAAAAGGCCGTTCATGCTCGAAAACCCTCTAATGTAACTGAATTAGGACAATTCTGCAAAGATGAGTGGGCCAAAATTCCTCCAGGACGCTGTAAAAGCCTCATTGCACGTTATCGCAAACGCTTGGTTGCAGTTGTTGCTGCTAAGGGTGGCCCAACCAGTTATTAGGTTTAGGGGGCAATCACTTTTTCACACAGGGCCATGATGGTTTGGATTTTTTTTCACCTTTAATAATAAACACCTTCATTTACAAATTGCATTTTGTGTTTACTTGTGTTGTCCTTGACTATTGTTTAAATTGGTTTGATGTTCCGAAACACTTAAGTGTGACAAACATGCAAAGGAACAGGAAATGAGGAAGGGGGCAAACACTTTTTCACACCACTGTATTGTCAAGTGCTATTATAATTGGCCTATACAGTACTGATAACAGTATAGATATTTTACCTCCGAACACTAGTTATGCAGTTGGAACAACCTGTACCTTACAGTATTACATCTTATACTAGTGGCGTTATAGATGAGATAATCATTAAATGAAAAAGGTTGGCCTTGTTCTATCTACTTTGCTTGAATATGAGTATGTTGATATGTGTAAATATGAGAAGAGTATCTGAATTTTCTAATTAGTGATAACTGCTGTGTCGCGTACATATTCAGGCAAATTTGCACAATCTTCTGTACTTATTCATTTGCTCATCTACTGTAGGAATGCAAATCAACTTACTTATCTCTAATTGATGTATAATTGACATGTATGACTTTAACTCACTTCTTTAGAAAGGTTTTCCAAAGCTTAATTTCAGTGGAAACAGTCCCTGACTACTGCCATCAGGTTGGAGCTGTAATATGTGATGACCACTAGTTGTGTTAGTGAGGCTTCAAATGGGCACAGTGAGGCTGCAGATAGGCATTGTTTACCCAGTAGCTGCTGCATTTCCCACCCTAGGCTTATACTCGGGTCAATACGTTTTTACATTTTTTTTGTGGTGAAATTAGGTGCCCTATATTCGGGTCGGCTTATACTCAAGTATATATGGTAAGCCAAAAGGCAGACATCTATGGCTATGTTGTCTTTTTAGCTAACCCATAGTGCTCTGAAAATTTAAAGATGCATCGGCTTTAAAGCTGTTATTCTAAGTTGACCCAAAACTTTTAAGCACACTGGGAAACCACTTTCTTGTTGAAGTCTGAGGAGTTGAAATCTATTTATATTTTATGTATTATTGCTTTAAATAATCTATTTGTAGATTCTTCTTTGGAAACCTGCTGTGATTTAAACTGCCATCGCCAAGAACCCTTGTTCTAAGGGCCAGTTCACACCAGAACTTAGTATAGAAAACCCACATTTTCCACGTGTGTATTACCTGCACCACATTCAAAATGCACTGCACTTGCAATCTGCAATGGGTGTCAGTGCAATGTTAACAACTAGGGACGAGCTGAACACCCCCGGGTTCGGTTCGCACCAGAACCCGCGAACGGACCTAAAGTTTGTGCGAACTTAAGAACCCTATTAATTACAATGGACGCGAACGTTCGAAATCAAAAGTGCTAATTTTAAAGGCTAATATGCATGTTATTGTCATAAAAAGTGTTTGGGGACCTGGGTCCTGCCCCAGGGGACATGTATCAATGCAAAAAAATTTTTTTAAATGGCCGTTTTTTCAGGAGCAGTGATTTTAATAATGCTTAAAGTGAAACAATAAAAGTGTAATATTCCTTTAAATGTCGTACCTGGGGGGTGTCTATAGTATGCCTGTGAAGGGGCGCATGTTTCCCGTGCTTAGAACTGTCCCTGCACAAAGTGTCATTTTTGCAGGAAAAAAAGCTATTTAAAATCACTCGCGGCTAATGAATTGTCGGCTCCAGTAACACAGAGAACAGTCATTCATTGAAAGTCATTGATAAAAAAAAAGTAATTGATAAAAAAAAAAAAAGGGCGGGGGTCCCCCCAAATTCAATTACCAGGCCCTTCAGGTCTGCTATGGATATTAAGGGGAACCCCGGCCAAAAAAAAAAAATGGCGTGGGGTCCCCCTCAAAATCCATACAAGACCCTTGAGGTCTGGGATGGATTTTAATGGGAACCCCGGCCAAAACAAAAATGGCGTGGGGTCCCCCTCAAAATCCATACCAGACCCTTATCCGAGCACGCAACCTGGCAGGCCGCAGGAAAAGAGGGGGGGACGAGAGCGCCCCCCTCCCTCCTGAACCGTACCAGGCCACATGCCCTCAACATTGGGAGGGTGCTTTGGGGTCCCCCCCAAAGCACCTTACCCCCATGTTGATGAGGACAAGGGCCTCATCCCCACAACCCTGGCCATTGGTTGTGGGGGTCTGCGGGCAGGGGGCTTATCGGAATCTGGAAGCCCCCTTTAACAAGGGGACCCCCAGATCCCGCCCCCCCCTGTGTGAAATGGTAAGGGGGTACAAAAGTACCCCTACCATTTCACCAAAAAGTGACAAAAATTGTAAAAATGACAGGAGACGGTCTTTGACAATTCCTTTATTAAAATCGTCTTTCATCTTCTTTCTTCTAGCCTTCTTCCTTTCTTCATCCTTTGGTTTCTTCATCTTCTCCTTCCGGCATCTTCTTCCATCTTCTTCTTCCATCTTCTTCTTCCATGGCGTCGGCGTCACTTCTTGGGCCGCTCCGCGCAATGGGAGGCTCCCGCTGTGTGAGGCTTCGCTGTGTCTGACAGGTCTTTTATAACGTAGGGCGGGGCTGACGTCATGGGGAAAGCCATAGAGAAGTCCCCATGACGTCCCCGTGCGTCAGAGGGGGCGGGGTCACCAGGTGGCCCCGCCCTCCGTTATAAAAGACCTGTCAGACACAGCGAAGCCTCACACAGCGGGAGCCTCCCATTGCGCGGAGCGGGCCGACACAGAAGAAGAGACGCCGAAGCCATGGAAGAAGATGCCGGATGAGAAGACCAGAGCAAGAAGAAGCGGATCGGAGGAAGAAGAAGATGGAAGAAGAAGATGGAAGAAGATGCCGGAAGGAGAAGATGAAGAAACCGAAGGATGAAGAAAGGAAGAAGGAAGAAGACCAGAAGAAAGAAGATGAAAGAAGATTTTAATAAAGGAATTGTCAAAGACCGTCTCCTGTAATTTTTACCATTTTTGTCACTTTTTTGGTGAAATGGTAGGGGTACTTTTGTACCCCCTTACCATTTCACACAGGGGGGGCCGGGATCTGGGGGTCCCCTTGTTAAAGGGGGCTTCCAAATTCCGATAAGCCCCCCGCCCGCAGACCCCCACAACCAAGGGCCCTTGTCCTCATCAACATGGGGACAAGGTGCTTTGGGGGGGACCCCAAAGCACCCTCCCAATGTTGAGAGCATGTGGCCTGGTACGGTTCAGGAGGTTCAGGAGGGAGGGGGGCCGCTCTCGCCCCCCCCCTCTTTTCCTGCAGCCTGCCAGGTTGCGTGCTCGGATAAGGGTCTGGTATGGATTTTAAGGGGGACCCCAAGCCATTTTTTTTTTTGGCCGGGGGTTCCCCTTAATATCCATAGCAGACCTGAAGGGCCTGGTAATTGAATTTGGGGGGACCCCCACGCTTTTTTTTTTTTTTTATTTTTTTTTATCAATGACTTTCAATGAATGACTGTTCTCTGTATTACGGGAGCCGACAATTCATTAGCCGCAGATGCCTTAGATGACACAACAGGCCAGAAGGGTAAAGGTGTTTTAATGTGATACTGCAATGCTGTACTAACAGCACGCACACACTAATCCCCAGAATCACAGCACAGATAATGTCAGACTCAGCAGCACTGCAGAATGGATCACAGCAGATACTGTCACTGACACGCTGGAACACACTACACGAGGCCGCCAGCGCGGCGGCCTTTTATAGTGTGGGGCGTGTACTAAACCCCCTGAGCTATAATTGGCCACAGGCAT
The DNA here is from genome assembly GCA_028564925.1 of Lithobates sylvaticus. Taxonomy (NCBI): domain Eukaryota; kingdom Metazoa; phylum Chordata; class Amphibia; order Anura; family Ranidae; genus Lithobates; species Lithobates sylvaticus. Next base: position 137,291,659 of record CM053026.1, read on the forward strand.
CCTGCCTGTGGCCAATTATGGCTCTCCTCGCCGCTGGCTCTATGATTGGCCAAGCATGCGGGGTCACAGTGCATGCTTGGCCAATCTTTAGCCAGCAATGCACTGCGACTGGCGCAGTGCATTGCGGGTCGCTCGCATCACATGAATTTGATGCGAGCGGCCCAAATAGTCGAACGCCCGATGTTCGATTCGAACATGGGTTTGAATCGAACACTGGCCCCATCCCTATTAACAACACACCACATGCAGGTCGCAAACACAGTGTGTTGGCTGCACCAGATCTCATGGCACAGAAGTACCATGTGATCCTGTTGCTCTGTGTTTTGTAAAGTAGTGCATGCAATACATTCAAATGAATGGACTGAAATCTCACTGCACCCAGATCACATATGAATTATACAGGAATGCACAGAAATCACACAGGAACATGCTTTGCGTTCCTGTACAATTTATGGTGTGAACCGGCCCTAAATCTCATCACAGCAGCCAGAACCTCATAATGTCAATAACAGAATTCTGTTGTATATGTTAATCCCTTATAATTGTCTCCCAGCAGCCCTTTACATAGCTTTTAAGCCAGAGGGGCGTTGTGGCTTCTATGTCTTGTAACCGCTGTGTCTGGCTTTCACAGTGGTCACATGGTCAGGGCCCACCTTTCTTGTCAATGCATATATGCATTATGTGATCAGAAAGAGGTTAACTTGCACCTGGTTGCTCTTTTATTTCTATAAAGTCTACATAGAAAAAAAATTCAAACTCCCTGCATATCTGAGTAGAGAAAGTTCACAGACCAGGGTGTATCTGGTCAGATTCATTAGAAAGAATGCAGGACTAAAATACATGTAATATAAATATGACAAACCTCATGTTGTCAATCATGCTAGAATTATTATATATTTAGGAAGGCAGTACTTTAAAAACTAGAAGTTTGCCATTGCTGAAACCCCCCTCTGAAAATGGTAATTATTGGTGGGTATAGCATGGTCTCACCTACTAACATGCAGATCAATAAAATCAGAGAGAAGGCAGAACTCCTGATCCACATAATTTTTCGTAGGCCAGTTAAAAAATTGCTAAAACCACTTGGATTAACCATGACAGCCACCATTGTTCCTCACTGTAGGGTTCCTTTAAAAAACCAAAACCTTTATTTAGTTTTGGATAGAGTAGGGATGGGTTAAACCCCTGTCATTTGTTTGTTTGCTATCTGAGTCCTATTAGGAAGATTTACCTTTACTTCCTTTCCTGTGGATACAACAGGAAGTGAAAGGAAATCTCTATGAAGTGAGGGAGAATCTCCTTTTAGACAGTTGTCACTTCAAGCGGTGTGCCCAATAGAAGATTTACACCAACGTGTAGTTTTGATAACAATTTTTACATTTTAGACTTCCTATTAATTTCTGTATGACAGTGGTTACCCTAACAAATAGAAAGGATATATCTACTTAGCTGGGACGCAGACAGAATTTGACAGGGGTTCTGATCTTTCCCTGCTCTATTCAAATGTTTTGGCTATGCATACACCTTAGCCCAGCTCAACTATCCAAATATCATACAAAATTGTAGTTATTTTATTGGATCTTGCTCCTTTAATAGTGCTGACATGGTGTTTTTAATGGGAATTTACACCTGTGGGCATCAGCTGTTCTGGATCAATTTCTGGTTTCCGTTTAAGCACATTATCATTACTGTAACTCATTCATCTCTCTGAGTCTTTGCTGATTGTACAGAGTTGATGGGAATATTGACTGTCGGGGCAAGCTGTGGTATGATTTCTTCATGTTTTGTACTACGACTCAGGTGTCAGTTATCTAGGTCTTTCTGACTTATGTTCTGAGTCTCATAATATGAATGTCTAATTATATGCAGGGTGCAGATATGACAAGTCATTCATCACATCTAAGCATGTGTCCGATCCATGAACTGAGCATGATAATGTCCTTACCTCTAGTGCGTGTTTTTATCCTTAACCTAGTGCATGTGTCCTTATCCTGGTGAATATGTCCTTAGCACATATTAGGCAAATAAGTCACCCGCTGTATGCAAGAGACTGTGCTCATTTCCCGCACACAGTAGGAGCAGGCTTTTTGTAGACTGAACTAATTAGAAAGCCGGTCAATATTTAAGGAAACAGAGACCATAAATGCTCATCATTTGTGTGATGGCAGCAAACAGGTATGCTATGTTTTCATGAGTGGCAGGGTTTCTAGTGCTCTACTACTCTACTTATAATGTTTTTTTTATTTTTGTCTTTGTTGGTGTTTGAGAGTCCCTTTTACTGTACTTCCTGCCAGGTACAATATTGACGGCTTGGAAGAATAATGGGAAATATCTCTAATGGATCTCTGGATAGCAGTACCCAACAGAGGTTCTACACTTTAAAGTGCATTTTTAACTTTTTCAGCCAATTTGGGATAACACCTACTTTATATTTGAATGTCTCCATTCACATCGCAATACTCAAAAGAAAAACTTAAAAAATAACTTTTTTAGACGCTCTTTTCTGGAAGTTCCAGCATGGGAAAATGTGACCTCTTTGTTATAAGTGAGGCTGGGAAGCTGTGTTTACCATAATTACCTCCTGTGTGGAGGCAGACAAGGGCGGACTGACCGGTCAGTCAGTTCGGCCAAGGACACGGCTGCTGAAGAGGGCCCACCAGCGCCACCTGCTGAAACTCTCAGGGCTCCCGAAAGGCCCCCGGCGACCATCTTTTTGGGCCCACCCGGGCCCCTGCGCTCCCTCAGAGGGTAAGGAGGAGGGCCAGTGCTGTCCCAGTTACCCAGCGACTGCTGTCATCTGATGTCCCGCCTCCTGGCTCGTTTGACAGATGTCACACTGGTCCAAAGCTGATCCAGCGGCTCTCCTCTCTAACCCCCATGCACTGATCAGGCTGCATTGAGGGATGGTGAGGCTGCATTCATGGGCACTAGTGGTGAGGCTGCATTCATGGGCACAGCTAGTGAGGCTGCATTCATGGGCACTGTTGGTGAGGCTGCATTCATGGGCACTGATGGCAAGGCTGCATTTATGGGCACAGGTGGTGATGCTGCATTCATGGGCACTGATTGAGAGGATGCATTCATGGGCACAGGTGGTGAGGCTTCATTCATGGGCACTGGTGGTGGGGCTGCATTCATGGGCACAGGTGGTGAGGCTGCATTCATGGGCACTTTGTATTGAGGCTGCATTCATGGGCACTGGTGGTGAGGCTGCATTCATGGGCACTGGTGGTGAGGCTGCATTCATGTGCACTGGTGAGGCTGCATTAATGGGCACAGGTGAGTCTGCATTCATGGGCACTGGAAAAGCTGCATTAATGGGCACTGGTGAGGCTGCATTCATGGGCACTGGTGAGGATACATTCATTGGCACTGGTAAGGCTGCATTCATGGACACTGGTGAGGCTGCACTGAGGGGACACTGGTGAGGCTGCGCTGATGGGCACTGGTGAGGCTGCAATGATGGGCACTGGTGAGGCTGCATTGTGGGGCACTAGTGATGCTGCATTGAGGGGCACTGGTGAGGCTGCATTGAGGAACACAGCAGAGACTGCATTGAGGGGCACTGCAGAGACTGCATTGAGGGGCACTGGGGCACTAGGCTGCATTGATAAAAACTGATCAGGCACTGCATTGATGGGCACTGGTGAGACTGCTTGAGGGGCACTGGTGAGGCTGCATTTATGGGCACTGATGAGGCTGCATTAATGGGCACTGATGGGTGCTCTTTCCAACATGGACTCTCAAATGGACACAGAGAGGACCCACACACATGCACACAATGTCATTATGTGTTGCACCCCGCATTGGGCCTGCTGCAAACCTTCTAGTTCTACCGCCCCGGATAGGCAAAGTCTGCCGCCTCTCTCCAAGTCCCTCCCTCGCCATGGCAAACAGTGCCTGAAACAGCGGAAGAAGAAAGGACACACCAGCCAGCCACAGCAGGGCCAGGGTCTGATCCAGGCAGCCTCCCATGCCGGTGACCCACTCACAGCAGGGCCAGGGTGCCAGCCAACCACCCACAGTGACCCACACACAGCAGGGCCAGCCACCCATGATGACCCACCCACACCAGAGAGCCAGCCAGCCTGCAACCCACAGGAGACAACCACAGAGGATGCGGGAGCCAGCCAGCAACAGAGGACGCAGAGCCAGCTAGCCACAGAGGAGGTGGGAACCAGCCACAGCACCCATAGTTAAGGTAAGGGGAGCGCTACATAGTGCCAATTTTATTTCTACTTTGTGAGAGGTTGGGGCAGGGGTGAGAGTCATGGCACAAAGAGGGGGTCCCATGAGGACCAGAGTATCAGGTACCAAATTGCTAGAGGCCAATGGAGAGAGGGCTTCCCTTGCAGCTCAGTTCCAGACTCCCCTGGAGGTGAGACAGGAGGAGTCTGGCCCAAAATAGCACAGGTCACCTGCAGAGTTGCTTGCAGAAAAAGCTCAGGAATACGGCTGATGGGCCACGGGACTGCTGCAGGCAGGTGGCGCCTGTGCGATGTAGTAGGTAACCAGGGTCACTGAGACAGAGGGTACAGAGGGTAGTCAGTACAAGCCAAGGTTTGGTGCCAGGTGCACAGCAGAGGAGACAAGATCAGGTGGGAGCCGAGGTCAAGACAGGTAGCAGGCTGAGGAGACCTGTTAAATAAGCCGTGGTCAAGGTCAGGAGGCAGGCAGGAGAAAGGTCTGAAACAATTTAAATCAGAAATCAAGCATCACAGGAAACTGAAAACACAGAAATATAGGTAACAGCTGAAGATCAAACAGCACTTCAGCCAAGGGCTGACTTCCTTATAAAGGCCCATGTGATATGCTGGCAGAGGTGATGGGTCCTAGAGCCCCTCTTCTGCCCTGGCAGATGCTGGGTCTTAGAGTCCCCCTGCTATTGGTACCCTGACACAGAGTGAATGAAGATTCTCACTGTACACTCTGTTAGAAAGAGTCCCCCCTCCAGGTCCCATTATACCCCTTTGTAGTCTCTAAAAGGTCCTGGAGGGGGGTCTCTCTCTAACACAGAATCTCCGATGGACACTGTTAGAGAGAGACCCCCCCTCCAGGTCCCATTAAAAAAATAAGTCAGAAGTTGTACTTTGTGCTAAATGGAGGGGTGGGGTCAGGGGTGAGCCATGGGCAGGTTCAAGGGTGGGTCAGGGGTGGGGCCTGACAAAGAGCCCTTGCTTTACTTGGTCCGGGGACTCTGAGTGTTGTCAGTCCGCCCCTGGAGACAGATATCAGTTGTACTAGATCTGAACACTGTCTGTCTTAACAAAAGGTTAAAGCCTAAGTATAGCTAAAATAAATAACAGAAAAAATCAGTACAAGGTGTGTAATTTACAATCAGTAGGATGTGTTCCTTGTGCTGATTGCTCTTCTATTAGTAGAAATCCTCCTTCGTCCATGCCCCCACCCACCCTCGCAACTGTAATCTTCCAGTGTTAATACAACTAATGGGCTGTCATGGGCTCTCATCAAAAGAGCCCGACTATGTGCTTTCCACCCAGCTGCTCCATTCATAGAAGCTGTACTACAGCTTCTATGAATGAAACATGATCTATGAATGAAGGAGGTCATCTGCTGATCCTCCATTCTCAGATTGTGTTATATAATTTTTCATTTGAAAATTATTCTGTTGCTAAATTTTGTGACAAGTTAAGGGGCACTCAGCATTTTAAGCAGGTTCAGTTAGCTATTATGTCACTAGGTGGCTTTTTTTCCAGAATAGCGTCATACGGTCCCTTTTAGCTAGAGCCTTCCTGTAGTGATGTAATGGTTGAAGTCAGTGCCCATACAGTGGTGTGAAAAAGTGTTTGCCCCCTTCCTCATTTCCTGTTCCTTTGCATGTTTGTCACACTTAAGTGTTTCGGAACATCAAACCAATTTAAACAATAGTCAAGGACAACACAAGTAAACACAAAATGCAATTTGTAAATGAAGGTGTTTATTATTAAAGGTGAAAAAAAATCCAAACCATCATGGCCCTGTGTGAAAAAGTGATTGCCCCTAAACCTAATAACTGGTTGGGCCACCCTTAGCAGCAACAACTGCAACCAAGCGTTTGCGATAACGTGCAATGAGGCTTTTACAGCGTCCTGGAGGAATTTTGGCCCACTCATCTTTGCAGAATTGTCCTAATTCAGTTACATTAGAGGGTTTTCGAGCATGAACGGCCTTTTTAAGGTCATACCACAACATCTCAATAGGATTCAAGTCAGGACTTTGGCTAGGCCACTCCAAAGTCTTCATTTTGGTTTTCTTCAGCCATTCGGTGGTGGACTTGCTGGTGTGTTTAGGATCATTGTCCTGCTGCAGAACCCAAGTTCGTTTCAGCTTGAGTACACGAACAGATGGTCGGACATTCTCCTTCAGGATCTCTTGGTAGACAGCAGAATTCATAGTTCCTTTTATCACGGCAAGTCTTCCAGGTCCTGAAGCAGCAAAACAGCCCCAGACCATCACACTACCACCACCATATTTTACTGTTGGTATAATGTTCTTTTTCTGAAATGCAGTGTTCCTTCTACGCCAGATATACTTGGACACACACCTTCCAAAGAGTTCCACTTTTGTCTCATCGGTCCACAGAATGTTGTCCCAAAAGTCTTGGGGATCATCAAGATGTGTTGTGGAGAAATTGAGACGAGCTTTGATGTTCTTTTTGCTCAGCAGTGGTTTTCTCCTTGGAACTCTGCCATGCAGGCCATTTTTGCCCAGTCTTTTCCTGATGGTGGAGGCATGAACGCTGACCTTAACTGAGGCAAGTGAGGCCTGCAGTTCCTTGGACGTTGTTGTGGGGTCTTTTGTGACCTCTTGGATGAGTCGTCGCTGCGCTCTTGGGGTAATTTTGGGCGGCCGGCCACTCCTGGGAAGGTTCACCACTGTTCCATGTCTTCGCCATTTGTGGATAATGGCTCTCACTGTGGTTCGCTGGATTCCCAAAGCTTTGGAAATGGCTTTATAACCCTTTCCAGACTGATAGATCTCAATTACTTTCTTTCTCAATTGTCCCTGAATTTCTTTGGGTCTCGGCATGATGTGTAGCTTTTAAGGATCTTCTGGTGGACCTTACTGTGTCAAGCAGCTCCTATTTAAGTGATGCCTTGATTGTGAACAGGTGTGGCAATAATCAGGCCTGGGTGTGGCTAGAGAAATTGAACTCAGGTGTGGACAACCACAGTTATAGTATGTTTTAACAAGGGGGGCAATCACTTTTTCACACAGGGCCATGATGGTTTGGATTTTTTTCACCTTTAATAATAAACACCTTCATTTACAAATTGCATTTTGTGTTTACTTGTGTTGTCCTTGACTATTGTTTAAATTGGTTTGATGTTCCGAAACACTTAAGTGTGACAAACATGCAAAGGAACAGGAAATGAGGAAGGGGGCAAACACTTTTTCACACCACTGTATATAGGCCAGGTTGGGAGGAGCCCTAGGGCAGTTGGGGCATTGGAGTCTGAGACCCCACCATCAGACAGCTGTACCCAGCAAGTGGAGGCCTAGACAGGCCTGGAGGCCAGGGAGAGCTAGACCTGCACCCAGAAGAGCTGGCTGTAGACTTCCTGACCCTTGTAGAGGTGGGGGCTAGGACGGGTTGCAAAAAGGCTTTTTAAGCATGTCTAAGAGTTCCCTGGATTGGGTCTATCCCCCTGGAGGGCCTCTGGAGTTATACCCATGGAGGAGGTGACTGCAGAGATCCCATCTCAGTGAGCACTGACCCCAGGTGGAGAGAGACTGTTTAAGGGAAGATGGTTTACTGAAAGTGCTGCATGATGCTTTTACATATGACTACTGCGGACCATCCGCTAAATGTGACCCAATTTTAGCAATTTACAAGCCACCCTTACACAGTGATCAGTAAATTCCAAAAATCTTCAGATACCAGTACATATGTCTGTGTCTCCAATGTGGCAACCACTAAGCTCTGGAGTGCACTTAGTGGATTCAAAATATATTTAAATGAGCTTCACACCAATGTAAGTGTATATAAAAAAAATACCTCTAAAGTAAAAAAATAAAATACACTCAGGACTAACTTCAAACACACTTGCCTTTACTCATCTACATTACAAAGGGGGTAGGAAGGTTGTTCATTTACAAGACATTGTTCATGCTTACTGGACAGCTCATTGGATGCGACAAGAAAACTGCTTTTCTGTACTTGCTGAAAATGTTCCTAACCTGAAAAAAGAAAACTAATATAACCCCACATCCAAGGACTGGTGAGCTGCAATACATTTAATATTTGTTCTTGACCTTCGTTATCCCTTAAGCAAGCAAATTTGCTTGGGCTTTATACCAGTTTTATTACCTGTCGTCCTTGTTCTACTTAGGAAAGGGTGGTGTTTAGTATTGTTCAAGATACAGAATAATTAAATTCTTATCTGCTACTGACTCATCTAAACCACATTTCCCCATTATAGACATTTTTGTGACTCATCACAAAAATCTAATATTATTTTGATGGATTTAGTACAAAGCTTTTTCTTGTTCTTGTCATCATTTACATATAATTAGCCTGCAACCTGTCAGAATGTAACCTTAGTTAAAGTAATTGCTGTCAACCATCCTTGCAGGTATTTAAGTGAACACTATATCTGAAAAATGAATCCACAGTACATATGCACTGAATGCCTCTGAACACCAGTTTGTAAGTCTTTGCTAATCCAAATATCCTGTCATATGTCATCTTTCCTGACTCTGTTCATGTCCACCTGGGAGCTTTGGGTGTTACCGCCCATTTACAGTGCCACCTGTTTTATTCTCCATAAAATAGGCACAGTAATTGTGCACACCCAGATCTTCAAGCACTGATATCTCACCAACAGCATCCTACAGATATATAGAAATTTATATTTGTATTTGCACCCACTTCTGGGCATAGACTCCCATGGCCTGCCAGGTCTGGTATGGATTTTGAGGGGGACCCCACGCCATTTTTTTTTTGGCCGGGGTTCCCCTTAAAATCCATCCCAGACTTCAGGTCTGGGATGGATATTTAGGGGACCCCTACGTATTTTTTTTTAAAATTTGAAGCGGGGTTCCCCTTAATATCCATAGCAGACCTGAAGGGCCTGACAATTGAATTTAGGGGAAACCCCACGCTTTTTTTTTTTTTTGGGGTTTTATTTTTTTTTTATCAATGACTTTTTTTTTATCAATAACTTTCGATGAATGACTGTTCTCTGTGTTACGGGAGCTGGCAATTCATTAGCCGCGAGTGATTTTAAATAGCTTTTTTTCCTGCAAAAATGACACTTTGTGCAGGGACAGTTCTAAGCACGGGAAACATGCGCCCCTTCACAGGCATACTATACACACCCCCAGGTACGAAATTTAAAGGAATATTACACTTTTATTGTTTCACATTAAGCATTATTAAAATCACTGCTCCTGAAAAAACGTCTGTTTTAAAAAAAAAAAAATTTGCATTGATACATGTCCCCTGGGGCAGGACCCAGGTCCCCAAACACTTTTTATGACAATAACTTGCATATTAGCCTTTAAAATTAGCACATTTGATTTTGAACGTTCGAGTCCCATAGACTTTAATAGGGTTCTAAAGTTTGCACGAGCTTTAGGTCTGTTCGCAGGTTCTGGTGCGAACCGAACAGGGGGGTGTTCGGCTCATCCCTACTGCCTTTGCATCTGCTCCTGTGTTGGCACATCCTGATCCTATGTTACCTTTTATCCTTGAGGTTGATGCTTCTCAGACTGGTGTTGGCACCCTTCTGTCTCAATGTCCTACCTCTGAGAGCGCTATGCATCCTTGTGGCTACTTTTAAAAAAAAAATTGTCACCTGCGGAGTGCAATTACGAGATTGGTGACAGAGAGCTGTTGGCGATCATTTTAGCCCTGAAAGAATGGAGACATCTCCTCGTAGGTACCACTGTACCGGTTCTCATTCTTACAGACCATAAGAATCTCACATTCTTGTCCAAACGCCTCTCTCCCAGAAGGGCACGATGGGCTATTTTCTTGTCATGTTTCAATTACTTTGTCTCATTCTTACCCGGTACTAAGAATGTAAGGGCTGACGCCTTGTCACGACAATTTTCCTCGACTTCCAAGTTGGAGTCAGTTCCGGTTCCTGTGATTCCTCCTGATTGTATTCTGGCTACAGTTCGTACCAGTCTCACTCCTCCTTTGGGTGACCATTCTTGCTGCTCAGGTCCATGCTCCGCCTGAGAAACCTTGTGACCGCTGCTTTGTCCCAGAGAGTCTCCGTACTGCCGTGCTCCAGACTTACCATTCTCCCAAGGCTGCTGGCCACCCTGGGATGAATCAACTATTTTGGGCCATTTCCCAACAATTCTGGTGGCCTAGTCTACATGCTGATGTAACTGCCTTCGTAGCTGCCTGTTCCGTGTGTGCTCATAGTAAGACTCCACAACACCTTCCAGTGGGTCTTCTACAACCCATACCCAATGGAGAGAGGCCCTGGACCCACCCTTCTATGAATTTTATTGTGGAGTTACCCAACTCCCAGGGCAACACAGTTATCCTTATGGTGGTTGTCCGGTTCTCAAAGATGTGTCATTGTATTCCACTTAAGAAGTTGCCCACTTCTTAGGAACTGGCTTCCATTTTTGCTTGGGAGATCTTTCGCTTATATGGGCTACCCAAGGTGATTGTCTCGGACAGGGGTAGTTAGTTTGTGTCCCAGTTCTGGCGAGCCTCTTATGCACAGTTGGGAATTCAGCTTGCTTTCTCCTCTGCGTATCACCCGCAGTCTAATGGGGCCGCAGAACGAGCCAATTAGTCCTTGGAGCAATTCCTACGTTGCTATATTTCTGACCATCATAACAACTGGTCAGACCTATTACCGTGGGCAGAGTTTGTTCACAACAGCGCCTTGAATTCTGCTTCCCGATTGTCCCCGTTTATAGTGAATTATGGTTTCCAACCTTCCATGTTGCCTGACTTGTTTGTTTCTGCGTTAGAGGAGCATCTCCATGGTCTTCGTTCCACTTGGGCACAAGTCCAGGAGGCTTTGCGTCATGCTAAGTACAGACTCCATGCTGACCGCAGACGCCTACCTGCGCCTTCCTACCAGGTTGGGGACAGGGTCTGGCTGTCATCTCGCAACCTCCGACTTCTTGTTCCCTCTCTGAAGTTCGCACCTCGGTTTATTGGGCCCTTTAGTATTCTTCGCAGGATTAACCCAGTGGCTTACGCATTAGACCTTCCTTCTAATATGCATATTTTGAATGTACCGTATATACTCGAGTATAAGCCGAGTTTTTCAGCACATTTTTTTGTGCTGAAAGTGCCCCCCTCGGCTTATACTCGAGTCAAGCACTTTTCTGCAGCAAAAAAAAAAAAATTCCGACCCGACTTTGGGGCCCCGTATCTTAGGAGTCCCAAATTTGGTGTGCCAACCCAGTGGACCTAGCACTATAACATATCCAAATATGGGGTTCCTAGCACTAAGTGGCTCTGAGATACAGGGCCCCAAAGTCGGTTCAGAAAATGTCATTCTCTGCTGCAGAAAAGTGCTTGAGATTTTCTGACCCGAATTTGGGGCCCCGTATCTCGGGGACACTTGGTGCTAGGAACCCCAAATGTTGTATTCCAACCCAGTGGAATTAGCACTACAACATATCTAAAGATGGGGTTCCTAGCACTAAGTGACCCTGAGATACAGGGCCCCAAATCGGTCAACTGTGTCCATCTGCATGGGCACAGTGAGGCTGCAAATGGGCATCGTTGACCCTCTTTTCCACTTACAGTAGCTGCGCATTTCTCACCCTAGGCTTATACTCGAGTCAATAAGTTTTCCCAGTTGTTTGTGGTAAATTTAGGTGCCTCGGCTTATATTCGGGTCGGCCTATACTCGAGTATATACGGTATTTCATGTCCCCTTATTAAAACCTTTGGTCTGCAACCGCTTTACCACCTCAGTGCAACGTCCTCACCCTGTACAGGTTGAGAACCATGAGGAGTATGAAGTACAGTCCATTGTTGACTCCCGTAGGTTCCAATGTTCCGTGGGTGCATACAGTACCTGGTGCATTGGAAGGGGTACGGTCCGGAGGAACGTTCTTGGGTCTCATCCTCGGATGTACATGCCCCTGTCCTCCTCCGTGATTTCCATATACGTTTTCCCCTCAAGCCTGGTGGGCCTCCGAGGGGGAGGGGTCGTTGAGGAGGGTGTACTGTCAGGGCTGGGCTCAGCCCTTCCTTCTCTGTGCTGGCCGCTCAGCTGTCAGCTAATTGCTGTCAGCTAATTGCCAGCTCCCATCTCTCACCACAGTTTCTCAGCTGTTCATATCCTGCTCGTCAGTCCTGAGTAAACTGTCCCTTTGGTTAATAATCAATTCTTAGACCTACAATAGGGGAATATTTATACCCTGTTTTATACACCTGGACTACCCTGCCCCCGTAAAATAATACATAATGAAAACATGGCCTAGGGTTCCATGGCAGCCAGAGCTGGTGCAAGGATTTCTGACACCCTAGGCAAAACCTCATTTTGCCGCCCCCCCTGGCTGACTCCGCCCCCTTTTCCCTGCCCATGTAAATCCCACCTTTTTAATAAAGCGCCCATCAAATGCAGCCTCACCAGCGCCCATCAAGTGCAGCCTCACCAGCGCCCATCAAATGCAGCCTCACCAGCACCCCTCAAATGCAGCCTCACCAGCACCCATCAAATGCAGCCTCACCAGCACCCCTCAAATGCAGCCTCACCAGCACCCCTGAAATGCAGCCTCACTAGCACCCCTGAAATGCAGCCTCACCAGCACCCATCAAATGCAGCCTCACCAGCACCCCTGAAATGCAACCTCACCAGCACCCATCAAATGCAACCTCACCAGAACCCCTGAAATGCAGCCTCACCAGCACCCATCAAATGCAGCCTCACCAGCACCCCTGAAATGCAGCCTCACCAGCACCCCTCCAATGTAGCCTCGCCAGGGCCTATCAAATTTAGCCTCACCAGCACCCATCAAATGCAGGCTACCAGCACCCTTCAATGCAGCCTACCAGTGCCCATCAATGAATGTTTGCTTGCTGCGGGAGTCGGGACACAGACACAGTCCTCCACCACTGCTGCGCCTCTGACACTATGTGCTGCCTGCTGATGCTGAGAGTTAGTTGCTTGCTGCAGAGAGAAGAGAGTAGGAAAACCAGTAGCTGGGCACCCTATGGCAGCAGGGCCTAGTGGTAGCACCGACCCTGATGGCAGCTGGTCCTATGACCATATGGCTAGGTATTTCATGAGTTTAGGCAGAATTGCTAATTAGACAACACCTTTCCCAAAGTCGAGTTTATGTAGCCAATGATTCTGCAGCACACTTGACAGGTTGAATAGGTTATGGGGGTACCTCATCCCATAGAATATTTTAAAAGAGAGGACTGATATGGCAGACTTTAGCGGTACCAGTGAAGGACATCTAAACATAATAAGCTAAATATCTTCATTACAAAATAGTTTAAAATATTATACAAATAAAATCAATTGATCAATATGCTCAATCATATATAAATGATAGATCTCTGTTATTACAATGTCAAGAGGTCCACGTGTTTCACATTTTTGCTTCTTCAGGACCTTACATTCTTGACTTAAAACAGAGATCCTGTTCAGAAACAAAGGAAATTAACATTATTTACATTTCGTTTTGATGGGAGTGCAGCGGCGTTAATTTTCACATACCAACCAATTAGATAGAAAAAATTCCATATATGGCCACTTACATCTAAAAGGTGCCCGCAAAGAATGACGTGCCAAGTGTCATGGGAGAGCAATTCAATAACCAGTATCTTTAAACAATAAACAAATCAATATAAGTAAAGTGATCAGAAAGACCAAATCGTTTATTCAGAAAAGTACCAATAAGCGTGGGGTAGTTAGGTAATATTGAGTACTGAGATAGATATAAGGTTGAAGGCTAACCAAAAAGATACAGTACTTAAGGATGACATTTTAAATGGGAAAAGAGGGGGTTAACTCCAGCCACAAATCAGAGCCAGGAGATCCTGCTGTTACTCCATCAGCAATGTCCCTATATAATCCATACAAGATGTATAATCAATATTCTATATGCTACATCAAGATAGCGTTCCTCATCAGGAAAAAGAACAAGCAGAAAGAATAGTAGGAGGTATATATATATATTGTAAGATAGAAAAACTAATACTGTCATTCAATAAGTATATATATATATATATATATATATATATATATATATATATATATATATATATATATATATATATATATATATATATATGTATATATATATGTATGTTCAAGTGAAAAGAAATTCACTGGAAACAGTATATGACAGTGTGTAAACTTACCGTCTAACTGATAGAAACTCTATACCCCTCTGGTATTGCTATTTAGCAAACATCTGTTGACTCATATTCCATCCACATTAATCATCCAAAGAATCTATGAAAAGCACAATTGCACAGCCAGTGAGTTGAAATCAGCTCACACAATAAGCATTGGCAATGTGTATAGTAACATCACTTCATAAGCTGCACTCACCTCTATTATCTCCCACCAGCAAACACAGCACCGTTCACCAAGCCTGTTCAACCTAAACTGATCTAATATAGCCCGTTATCGGCAACAAAACGGCGTCTTAATTATTATACAATGCAGGTGAGAAGGAAGGATGCTGGCAAGCTGGGGGCATGTGGAAGGGGCCTTTTTAATAATACAGGAGACCGTTCGCACTCCCTTCTGCAGCATAGTCGGCAGAGAGCTCTAGAGTCTGCGATAAAGTCTGCAGAAAAGGGGTATCTGGGGTATGCAATATAGTCTGCGGAGAAATCCATCGTCAGCAATGAGGTCTGCAGAGAGATTCAGTGTAGTTTGTACAGAGGAAAATTGGGGAAGTGGAGGTGCAGGGGCAGTTGCTAACGCTGACCCATACATGTCCACACCTAAAGAGTTTTATGGACTATCTCGGTACTTGATAACAGATAACAAATAATTTGTAATAAAAATACGTTTAATACAGAAAGAAAATATACACATTTTTTTTTTAATTGTATACATCACACTTAACTAGCTACTGACAGGTTCCCCCGTAGAGTTTCTGTTGAAGAGGGGTATACGTAATTTCCTCTACCAGTTTCGCAGCAAAAAACGTTTCTTCAGGAGGGGTGGTCCACTCGGACGTGACCAGCAAGCGACAGGACCCAACAAATCCCCCTGCGGTGAACAAGGGGGGTTGTAAATAACAGTCTCAGACTGTTAAGCTGGTCAATGTAATTGCATGGGCTGTATGTACAGGAGGACGGTGCATGATAGGCGGTAGCACAATGGAAATAACTCCCAAAGTAGTGCAGGGGCCACTATGTATATGTGTGCACAGATAACAATTAAATCTGTAAAAACCCAGAGTGGCAATCCAATCTGCAGATGCAGCCGTCCACCGCAACAGCCCAGCGTGGAGAGACAATACTGCTCACCAAAAATTTACTTTCCACGCTGGGCTGTTGCAGTGGACGGCAACAGCCTGTTTTTTTTAACCAAAAATCGAACAACGTTAAAGTGTATGGGACTTTTCACAAACTCAAAAGTGTTAATTTTAAAGGGTTATATGCAAGTTATTGCCATAAAAAGTGTATGGGGACCCGGGTACTGCCCCAGGGGACATGTATCAATGCAATAAAAAGTTTTTTCAGGAGCAGTGATTTTAATAACGCTTAAAGTGAAACAATAATGAAATATTCCTTTAAATATCATGCCGGGGGTCCAGTATCGCAGCAAAGTGACATTTCTAAAGGAAAAGTTGTCAGTTAAAATTGCTTCTGGCTGTAATATACATAAAAAATCATTGAAAAAAACACCAAAATTTAAAAAGAAATGGCTTGGGGGTCTCCCCCAAAATCCATACCAGACCCTTATCTGAGCCTGCAACCTGGCAGGCCACAGGAAAAGGGGGGACACAAGAAAGCGCCCCCCTGAACTGTACCAGGCCACATGCTATCAACATGGGGAGGGCTGTTATATAGCCATGGGCGGGGCCACCCGGTGATGTAAACGGGTGAACCTGCCACCTTCTGACGTCAGAGGCAGGGTCACCCGGTTTCGTCACCGCCATTCACATAGGGAAGCTTCCAGATTCCGATAAGGCCCCTGCCTGCAGACTCCCACAACCACCGGGCAAGGGGACAAGGTGCTTTCTCGCCCCCCCCCTTTTTCCTGTGGCCTGCTAGGTTGCATGCTTGGATAAGGGTCTGGTATGGATTTTGGGGGGGCCCCACTTTTTTTTTTTTACATTTTGGAGCAGGGTTCCCCTTAACCACTTCATTGACTGAATATAGAGTATACACTGAATGCAGAGTGTGTGTGTGTATGTGTATGTGTATTATATTATATATATATATATATATATATATATATATATATATATATATATATATATATAATAGACTGTGTGTGTGTGTGTATATATATATATATATATATATATATATAAAATCAAATACACTACCACTAACTAAGCTGCCTGCCTAATATGGCTTAATTTATCGCCGTCCACACACTACACACGGCCGCTATGTAAGCTATGTATAGTTTGGGGTGTGGGGTGTACATATAGTGCACTATGTATAGTGTGGGATGTGGACTTAGTCCCCCTGAGCTATGATTGCCAAAGGCACCCTGCCTGCCTTTGGCCAATTATGGCTCTCTCAGCAGATGCATGGTGCATGCTTTGGCCAATCATCATACAGCAATGCACTGCAATCTCGTAGTGGATTATGGGGTGTTCCGCGGCGCTCAAATTTCCCGTGAACGCCCTATATTTTTGATTCGTTTTAGAACAAATGAACACCCGATGTTCGAGTTCAACTTACGTTTGACTCAAACCGCGGGCTCATCCCTAGTGATAATGAACATGAAATGTTCCTTATGGTAAAATCAGTAAAGTCTTTAGCAATTTCAAAAAAAATCTTTAACAATGGATGAGCAGATATCTCACCAAGACTTATTAGTGGAAAACATCTGACGATCTGCCCATCCTCCAATGCATGACTACACCACTGACACCTGGCGCATTATTTCCAACATAGTCAGCAGATGCATATAGGGCGAGCGCAGTGAGACGCTGTTTCCTCTTTCTCTGTAGAGAAAAAATGCATCAGCTAAAGCTCATGCAAAGATTATGATAAAAAAAATGATAATTTAAACTTGCAGCAGGCTTGGAACACTTATCACCTTGAAGAGGTTTTTACATAGCAGGATCCTTCCCTGATTATTACAAGGACGCATTGCTAGCAAACCTCAGATGCACAGCCATCCCAAGATGTATCATTCCATAATAAGAATGTTAAAGGTTTTTGTATTTCTGTAGAAACAAGTACAAAGCTTGCCATTCAAAGTACTGGTAAGCCACAACAAACCTTCAAGGCCAGGTTTTTCAATGTTTCCATGGAGATTGGCTTGTTGTGAATTTCTTATGTGCTGTTATTCTATTGTGTAAGCACCTATCCTTTCTAAACCAAGTTATATAATATGTAGACAGTTGACTTCAATTATATATTTAGTTTAGCTATTGTCTGTTTTATCATTCCTGGGCTACTATTAGAAATTAGCTTCAGTTTTAGGTTGGGCTCACGCTGAGTGAGAAACATTGAGTGTCCAAATTACGTCAGTTCACTCAAACTCGGCAAGGGATTGTGGGCAGATTGTGGACAAAACAAGTGACATGTGCGTATTAGACCCCTTTCACACCACACCGCCCATAGCGTCGGTGGTAAAACGCCGCTATTTTTAGCGGTGTTTTACCGTCGGATTTGCGGCGCATTTCGGCCGATAGTGGGGCGCTTTTACCCCCGCTAGCGGCTGAGAAAGAGTTAAAACCCCCGGCAATACGCCACAATAGCAATTACGTTACATTGGTAATGTGACATTTTTCTGTAAGATTTGACCTTGAGGGTCAAAATAATGTTTTTTTCTGTTATGCCGCGTACACACGATCGGACTATATGGCGGACTATTCACCGGTGTGTGGGCTCCGGCAGACTTTTTCTTCCCAAAAGTCCGGCGGACTTAGAAAGAAGTCTTGACTCAAAATTATCCACCCGTCTGTGTGCTAGTCCGCCGGACTTTTCAAATGAACGGACTTGCCCACACACGGAGTAAAGTCCGTTTATTTTGAACATGACTCCAGGTAGACGAGACTAGCGAAGGAAGTCAATGTCGCTGCCTCCATCGGTGAGATTGACACCTTGCTAGCCCCGTCGCCTGGTATGGATTTAAAGGGGAACCCCTACGCCGAAAAGTCTCAGAGTAGTTTTGACCCACAGTGGTGGCATCTGAGTCCAGCCAGATAGCCAATACTTTATTAAACTTTTTCAGGCAACCTCTATTTTTAAGCAGATTGTTATTTAAAGAAAACGTTCGTGCTATTTATTGCTATTACACAATTATTTTAATTTAGTCAGGTACATAAAAAGCCTGCATAGCATATGAACAAGTTCAGAATTCTGTGCCATAGTGAATACACATATTAAATGTAAATTTAAATAACTGACCTTCCAGACTAGGCTTGCATCTGACTTTTACTTGCTAAATAATTTTAAAAAATCAACCAGTTGGCATATTTTGCACAATTAGAAATGTACCTACTCAAGAATATAACAAGAACTTGTTAATTAAGGTAGTAACTATAGTTTATAATCTTCCATCCCCGTCTGTGTTTTTGAAAAATTATTTCTGTATCACTTTTAGATGGATTATGTTTAGTAAAACAGTTCTAAGCTACTTCTAGAACAGGAGTGTTCATAATTTTAAACAGCCTGCAGAATTTGAGAACAGCAAGCGGACTGAAGGCCTGCATGCAGTTACTTGCCTTTACACTAGTCTGCTTAGCTTCAAAGAGATACAATAGTAGAAGCTTGTAGGACCTTCTGAGACCCTTTATGTACAGTATCTCACAAAAGTGAGTACACCCCTCACATTTTTGTAAATATTTTATTCTATCTTTTCATGTGACAACACTGAAGAAATTACACTATGCTACAATGTAAAGTAGTGAGTGTACAGCTTGTATAACAGTGTAAAGTTGCTGTCCCCTCAAAATAACTCAACACACAACCATTAATGTCTAAACTGCTGGCAATAAAAGTGAGTACACCCCTAAGTAAAAATGTCCAAATTGGGCCCAATTAGCCATTTTCCTTCCCTGTGTCATGTGACTCGTTAGTGTTACAAGGTCTCAGGTGTGAATGGGGAGCAGGTGTGTTAAATTTGTTGTTATCGCTCTCACTTATCTCACTCTCATACTGGTCACTGGAAGTTCAACATGGCACCTCATGGCAAAAAAACTCTCTGAGGATCTGAAAAGAAGAACTGTTGCTCTACATAAAGATGGTCTAGGCTATAAGAAGATTGCCAAGACCCTGAAACTGAGCTGCAGTACGGTGGCCAAGACCATACTGCAGTTTACCAGGACAGGTTCCACTCAGAACAGGCCTCGCCATGGTTGACCAAAGAAGTTGAGTGCACGTGCTCAGCATCATATCCAGAGGTTGTCTTTGGGAAATAGACGTATGAGTGCTGCCAGCATTGCTGCAGAGTTTGAAGGGATGAGGGTTCAGTCTGTCAGTGCTCAGACCATACACCGCACACTGCATCAAATTGGTCTGCATGGCTGTCGTCCCAGAAGGAAGTCTCTTCTAAAGATGATGCACAAGAAAGCCTGCAAACAGTTTGCTGAAGACAAGCAGACTAAGGACATGGATTACTGGAACCATGTCCTGTGGTCTGATGAGATCAAAATAAACTTATTTGGTTCAGATCATGTCAAGCATGTGTGGCGGCAACCAGGTGAGGAGTACAAAGACAAGTGTATCTTGCATACAGTCAAGCAGGGTGGTGGGAGTGTCATAGTCTGGGGCTGCATGAGTGCTGCCGGCACTGGGGAGCTACAGTTCATTGAGGGAACCATGAATGCCAACATGTACTGTGACATACTGAAGCAGAGCATGACCCCTCCCTTCGGAGACTGGGCCGCAAGGCAGTATTCCAACATGATAACGACCCCAAACACACCTCCAAAACAACCGGGTAAAGGTGATGGACTGGCCAAGCATGTCTCCAGACCTAAACCCTATTGAGCATCTGTGGGGCATCCTCAAACGGAAGGTGGGAGAGTGCAAGCTCTCCAACATCCACCAGCTCCGTGGTGTCGTCATGGAGGAGTGGAAGAGGACTCCAGTGGCAACCTGTGAAGCTCTGGTGAACTCCATGCCCAAGAGGGTTGAGGCAGTGCTGGAAAATAATGGTGGCCACACAAAATATTGACACTTTGGGCCCAATTTGGACATTTTCACTTAGGGGTGTACTCACTTTTGTTGCCAGCGGTTTAGACATTAATGGCTGTGTGAGTTATTTTGAGGGGACAGCAAATGTACACTGTTATACAAGCTGTACACTCACTACTTTACATTGTAGCAAAGTGTAATTTCTTCAGTGTTGTCACATGAAAAGAAGTAATAAAACATTTACAAAAATGTGAGGGGTGTACTCACTTTTGTGAGATACTGTAAGAATACCGAATAAGGCATTTTCAAAATAAGAGAAATGTGGCAATGTTTTTTTGCTTCTACTGTTTTGGGCTTACCTCCTAAAGGGAAGCTTTTCCTTTATATATTGTAGCAGAGCGTCCCAGAGAGAGCCAGGAGAAGTCCTGTTCGGGGTTTATACATCTCCCAGGCTCCTCTCATATACATTCAGAGGTCTCCAGTTCGGATCTTAGTCCTCCTTTCCAGGCTAATTTAAGCTCACCTGAGCAAACAGCCTTTGCTCTCTGCCTGGGACACACAAACAGGGATGGTTTGTGAGGAGCCAAAAGGTTGGTAAAACCCTTTAAAAACTCTTTACAGAAGCTGACAAGCGGTAGGCCTGCTCAGCTTGATAGTTAGAGACGGTGTATGTTATAGTTAGAGCCGAGACACGGCTAGGACTTTTGTTTGGTTATTTCTGTTTTGATGTGTTTTCTGGAAGACTGTGCAGCACCTGTGTAACAGCCCATCCTAGTGAGCTTTGTACCTGCTACCTGTCCCCCAGGTTACATATGGTGGATTTCAGCGGGCAGCTGTAGTAAGTTACTACTTAAAAGGCCAGTACCTAGAGTAACTAAACATGGAGGAAATCCTAAAACAGTTGATATCCAATGCTGCGCAACAGCAAACAAACGCTGCACTGCAGAAAACAAACGCTGCACTCCAAGCTGCACAACAACAAGCAACCGCTGAACAGCAGAAAACAAATGCTGCACTACAGCAAGCAAACGCTGCACAGCAGAAAACAAACGCTGCACAACAGCAAGCTAATGCTGCATTCCACGCTGAACAGCAGAAAACAAACGCTGCACTCCACGCGGCACAACAGCAAGCAAACGCTGCACAACAGCAAGCTAATGCTATCGCACAGGAACAATCGCAGAGGCTGTTTGAACAGCTAGCCACTGATGCAAAAGCAGATAGGAAAACCTTGTCTGACAAAATTAAAGACTTCCTAGCCCAATACTGCCCTACACCAATTTCTCCTCAACAAGCGGAGGCCATGGAGAGCCCTCTCTCTTCAGAGGAACTCTCCTTGGCAATCAAACAAATGAAAGTGGGTAAAAGCCCAGGGCCGGATGGTCTTCCGCTTTTATACTACAAAACCTTTGCAGGAGACCTATCACCATCCCTATTACAGACATTCAACGCTCTAGCAAACCCCAACATTTCTACAGGCCGACTACTGGAAGCGCACATAACAGTCATCCCAAAAGACGGTAAGGACCCGACGCAAGTGTCCAACTATAGGCCCATTTCCCTACTCAACGTAGATATTAAACTTTACGCAAAGATCCTCGCCAACAGACTGCTTCCTCTTATTCCTGGCCTCATTCTATCTGACCAAGTGGGCTTTATTCCAGGTAGGGAAGCCAGGGATAATACTATTCGCACACTGAATTTGCACCACTGGCTCACCTCATCACTATCCCAGGGATTTTTCCTATCCCTTGATGCTGAGAAGGCGTTCGACAGAGTGGCTTGGGACTATATGCAGGCAGTGCTAAAAGGAGTTGGACTCCTTCCCCGCATGTGTTCGCATATTGACGCCTTGTATACAAACCCCTCAGCCAAAGTAAAAGTTAATGGCCTTCTGTCGGACGCCTTCTCCATCAGCAACGGGACGAGGCAGGGCTGCCCCCTATCGCCCCTGATCTTTGTTCTAACACTTGAACCCCTGCTAAACAGATTAAGAGCCAACCCTGACATAAAAGGATGCTTTATAGATAATAGAGAATTTAAGGTAGCAGCGTTTGCTGACGATATTCTATTGTCATTGCAATCCCCACGCATAACCCTACCCAATTTACTCAGTGATATGAAACACTTTGGGGAATTATCAAACCTAAAGATCAACTACTCTAAATCATACGCCCTTAATGTCTCTCTACCATTACAAGAAGTTACCCATTGTCAGGAATCCTTCCCCTTTCGATGGAAAAAAGACAACATTACCTATATAGGCATTCAAATTACCAGGAAAATAACAGATCTTTACAACCAAAACTTCTTACCTGCGCTCACTAAAATCCAAACGGATCTAAAGGACTGGGCCAATCTAAATGTCTCTTGGTTTGGTAGGGCAGCTTTAATAAAGATGATTGTTCTCCCCCGACTCTTATACTTGATGCAGACAATCCCGATTCGCCTCCCTCCTTCCTTCTTTGCAACGTACAAAAAGGCATGTACTGTCTTTATTTGGAAAAACACGGCCCCACGCATCAAATACGCCCGCCTGAACTGGGCTAAAACAAAAGGAGGCAGCGGACTTCCTGACCTCCCCAAATACCACTTAGCTTGCCACCTGACCAGGGTGGCGGACTGGCGGATCCACAAGACCCGGAAGGCCTGGGTTGCTCTGAAGAACCACTTCACAAACGGTCTGTTACACTCCCTTCCCTGGCTTACTCCAAGCCAGTGGAACCAACTCATTAAAACACACCCCCTTATCTTCCCCTCGCTATTGGCTTTTAACCAAGCAATACGCCTCTCAAAAGTATCCTCTCGCCCAGGTCCCCTGACCCCCTTGCGCAACAACCCAGACTTTCTTCCAGGAGAATCCCCCTCATTCTTAAAAAGGGAATGGCCACAGGAGGAGGTATTAGCTCACCACTTCTTCCACAAGGGACGACCACGTTCATATGAAGACCTAGTTAAACTCTCCCCAACCCAGACCTTCCCATTTTGGACTTATAGCTTATACTGCATTACTCCAAGACGAACCTGAACAGACTCGGACTGTACCCACACATAGCTCTTGGGAAAAAGACTTGCATATCAATCTTACAAAAGAACAGTGGGAAGACATATATACTTACGCACATAAAGGTTCGATGAAGGTAGCAATCCAAGAAAATGGGTACAAAATCGTAACTAAATGGTACAGAACTCCTGCTAGGCTACACAAATTCTCACCCACAATTCCCAACACCTGCTGGAGATGCAAGACAGAGGTAGGCTCCATGATCCACATTTGGTGGGAGTGCCCCTTAATACAACCCTTCTGGCAGGAAGTTCACTCCATTATCTCGCAAGTCACCACTTACACCCTAAACTATAACCCCGCACAATATCTCCTCCATCATACAACTCTCCCTAAACAGATCTATCACAAATCACTAGCCATGCATATGGTCAATGCAGCCAGATTGTGTGTTCCTACACACTGGCGATCACCAGATGTCCCCTCAATTCGGGAATGGTTGATTAGAGTTGCTAAGATAGAGGAGATGGAGCTGATTTATACCGCACAAGAACGTCTACAAAAATTTTCAACCACTTGGGCCTGCTGGAAACACTTCCAAACCACGGACAAATACAAGGCATTCTTTCCTTCCCTAACTAGGGATACATAACCCACAAACCAGAAGGCGCGGTGTCGGCGGGGGGAGGGGGGACGCCGGGAACGGCGCCCGCCTCCTCTCTCTCTCGCTCCCTCTCTCCCCCCTTATACTCCTTCTTTCTCTATCCTCACCCCCCCCCACCCCTCACTCCCGTACCCCATCCCAGCTATCAAACATAACATTGAATCCTCCCCTAGAATATTTAACCAACCAATAACCTTTTAGAGGCACACCAACGTATCCGTTCACATTTCCACACTGACATTGAAGTCAGGACTAGGGTCACTTTCGAGACCCAAGTTAGACCTGTTGATATTGGTCTCATGGGTCCGGCACCCATATGTAACACTACCTGACCTGATCTGAGTGCCCCTCTTCTAATATAAAATTATATTGGTTATACGTTAGTTGAAAAGTTATGACTATATTTGTTTAGCACTGTTCTACCCACCACAGCCAATGCAGCATGGTTTCAGTTACATTTTTCCTTTGTATAAAAGAGTCGTGGTTGCACTTTCGTGTATGTGATATATACATGTTTTGCATACTTGTATGTTTTGAAACTTTCAATAAAATCTTTTATGGAAAAAAAAAAAAGGAAAACCTTGTCTGAGGTTGTGGAGACAATAGCACAGTGGTCACCTGCTAACGTTGATAATGTTGGAGACAAGCCCTCAGCCATCCATGTGGCTCGCTTTTTGTCTAAGATGACTACAGATGATAATCCAGAGGCCTTTCTGCTAACGTTTGAACGGACCGCTGAGAGGGAAGGTTGGCCTAAAACCCAGTGGGCAGGACTGGTCGCCCCGTTGCTTACTGGGGAATCGCAGAAGGCCTACTATGATTTGGAGTCAGCAGAAGCAGCAGACTATGAAAAGGTCAAACAGGAAATACTGGCACGACTTGGTGTCACTTTAGCAGTTCGAGCACAGCGGGTCCACAGCTGGTCCTTCCAAGACGAGAAGCCTCCAAGATCGCAGATGTTCGACCTAATTCACCTGGTGAGGAAATGGCTACAGCCGGAGTCCCTGTCTGGGCCACAAATAGTGGAGCGTGTGGTCATGGACCAGTTTCTGAGGTCACTACCCATTTCCCTGCAGGAGTGGGTGAGTCAAGGAGACCCCAATTCGGCAACCCACCTGGTGGAACTCGTTGAAAGGTATTTTGCTGCAAAGAACCTGGTCACAACCCCTACAGCCGCACGGACTTTCCGCCCAAAGCCACGGTCTCCCCAGGCAACCGGTAAGACTGTTCCAGGGGAAGTGGGTGGTAAGCATGGCAAGGAAATAGGGGGGAGGATTTTTGGTGCCAGGACTGAAGCTTGGCATCCCAAACAAGGGAAGCCAGTGCCTGTCAGCAAACCAAACTGGGGAAACGTCAGGTGTTTTCGTTGCCAAGAAATGGGACATGTTGCGGCAAATTGTCCATTGACAGATGAACCAATGCAGTGTGATTTATCTATTAGAAGGCAGTCTATGTTTGCAGCGGTTTCATGCACTGCAACCCCAAATATGAGAAAACCAATGTGCCAAATAACTGTGAATGATGAAGTGGTTGAGCAGTTGGTGGTCCCTAAGCCATACAGACGGCTGGTGTTAGAACTTGCCCATGGGCACTTGCTAGGAGGCCATTTAGGGGTTGAAAAAACTACTGAAAGGGTGTTGCGCAGGTTTCACTGGCCCGGGATACAGAAAGAT
Organism: Lithobates sylvaticus; assembly: GCA_028564925.1. Lineage (NCBI taxonomy): Eukaryota > Metazoa > Chordata > Amphibia > Anura > Ranidae > Lithobates > Lithobates sylvaticus. The sequence continues at coordinate 137,317,236 of CM053026.1, forward strand.
GTTAAGAATTACTGTCAATCCTGTCCTGTGTGTCAGATGTCAGCCCCACTATCCCACTTCCGAAGTCCTTTAGTGCCCTTGTGTCATGAGGGCTTCATCCGTGGCCGGCGACCTGATGATCCTGCCAGTAATCGGCGCCTCAGTACCTCTGGTTCCCGTTCTCGGCTGCCATTGCGCATGCGCGAGCGCGCGCGTGCACGCGCGCGCCCGCAGACGAGGGCGAGCGTGCGCGGACGGGTGCGCGCCTCCATTGGCGCCAGTGAGGCTATTTAAACCCTCCTGTGACTGACGGTCCCCGCTGTCTGCTCTACAACGTTCTGTGTTTGAAACCTGATCTGAAGTCTGTTTACCTGTATCTGACCCGGCTATCCTTGACCATCCGCTCTGTCCCTGTGCATCGACCTTGGCTTGTCTTTGACCATCCTCTTGTTTGCTCCATCTGTACCGTGCTGCCAGCCTGATATCTGACCCGGCCTGCCTGACCATCCCAGAGCCAGCTTACCTATTGCACCAGTCTGCATACAGATACAAGTCTGCCTGTTGTTCCAGTCTGCACATAGATACAAGTCTGCCTGTTGTTCCAGTCTGCACACAGATACAAGTCTGCCTGTTGTTCCAGTCTGCATACAGATCCAGTTTACCTGTTGTACCAGTCTACATACAGATCCAAGTCTGCCTGTTGTTCCAGCCTGCACACAGATCCAGCTTACCTGTTGTTCCAGCCTGCATACAGATCCAAGTCTGCCTGTTGTTCCAGTCTGCACACAGATCCAGCTTGCCTGTTGTTCCAGCCTGCATACAGATCCAAGTCTGCCTGTTGTTCCAGTCTGCATACAGATCCAGCTTACCTGTTGTTCCAGTCTGCACACAGTTCCAGCTTACCTGTTGTTCCAGTCTGCATACAGATCCAGCTTACCTGTTGTTCCAGTCTGCACACAGTTCCAGCTTACCTGTTGTTCCAGTCTGCATACAGATCCAAGTCTGCCTGTTGTCCCAGTCTGCCTACAGCTACCTACTTACCTCATCCGCTGAGCTTATCCAGGAAGCTCTTGTACCGGTCTGACCATTCCTGCCAGGCACCTGTGCCCCTCCTGACTCCTGGTCCTACTGTCCCATCATCAGGGGACCGGCGAGCGGGAGCCGCAAGGGAGGCCCTTCTCTGCTAATCAGACTCACCACCACCAGGGAGCGTGACAGTAGCAGACAGCCATGTCTGAGTCTGAGCAGGGGGCCTCTCCTATGGAAGGACTGTGCCAACACCTGGCAGGACTGACCGAGGTGGTAAAGAATCTCCAGCAGGGATACACCCGGTTGGAAGAACGGGTGCTGGCTTTACCACCAACAGCCCCATCTGGGGGAAGTCCAGGACCATCAGTGATAATGCTCCCTCCAGAGCCCCGGGTACCAATCCCTGAGAGATTCTCGGGTGCCCGCAACCTCTTTCGGGACTTCCGTAACTCCTGTGAACTGTTCTTTGCACTACAGCCACGTACTTTTTCCCTGGAAGCCACCAAGGTGGGCTTCGTGATCTCCTTACTCTCCGGAGACCCGCGGACCTGGGCCCACCGCCTCCTAGAGCAGAAAGACCGCGCACTGGCCGGGCTTAATTCATTTTTTGACACCATGGCCCAACTCTATGAAGACCCCCAACTCGCTGCCACCGCGGAGACCACTCTGCGCGCCCTCCAGCAGGGGCGAAGGCCTGTGGAAGACTATGTCGCGGACTTTAGGCGCTGGGGTGCGGATACCCAGTGGAACGACGCGGCCCTGCGTCACCAGTTCCGCCTAGGACTTTCTGAGGCCCTAAAAGATGAGCTGGCGAGAGTTGGGGTACCCCAGACCCTGGACACTCTGATCAACCTGGTCATCCAGATTGACCGACGACTAAGGGAGCGCAGGTCGGAACGTGCATCCGGTTTCCCTCGTCCTACCTGGATGCTCCCCAAGGCTCCAAGTCACCTGCAGACTGGGTCGGCCCAGCGGTCTGTAACCCTCCCTGATTCCTCCGAGCCCATGCAGTTAGGGCTCTTGAGGCCTTCTCTAACTTCTGAGGAACGGCAACGTCGTCGGGTCAACAACTTGTGCCTCTACTGTGGTGAGCCTGGGCACTACGTAAGGAACTGTCCGGCCAAGGCTCGTAAGTGCCCTCTCATGCCTACTTGCTCCATGGACTCCTCAACCCAGGTCTCTTCTCACCTTGCCCTTTCTGTCTCATTACAGCTTCCGGGAAGAATCCTTCAGGTGCCCGCCATTATTGATTCCGGGGCATGCAGCTGTTTCATGGACTCTTCCTTCGCTGCCCAACACCGGATCCCCCTCCAGTCTAAATCCCAGGGACTGTCAGTTTACCTGGCGGATGGCTCCTCCATCCGTTCAGGCCCGGTTACGCAAGAGACCATCCCACTGCCCATGACCCTCTCGGACAACCACCAGGAACTTCTTTGCATGGACATTATTTCCTCTCCATTATCCCCTATAATCCTGGGCATGCCGTGGCTGAAGGCCCACAACCCAGTCATCGACTGGGCCACTGGGATGGTTTCCTTCTCCTCTCAGTATTGTCAGATGTCTTGCAGACCTTCTAATTCCTCCCAGCTGGCTACTTTGCTAAGTGGGGACTCTGAGATGGACCTCCGTCGGGCTATTCCCCAGGCCTACCACGACTATCTAGACGTCTTCAGCAAACAGGCAGCAGAGGTGCTCCCTCCTCACAGGGCTTATGATTGCCCAATTGAACTGTTCCCTGGAGCAGAGATCCCCTTTGGAAGGGTCTTCCCCCTGACAGAAGTGGAGCAAGGCAAGTTGAAAGAGTACATTGAGGAGAACCTCCGAAAAGGCTTCATCCGCCCATCTACCTCTCCTGCGGGCGCGGGCATATTTTTCGTGGAGAAAAAAGATCACACCCTTCGGCCCTGTGTGGACTATAGGGAGTTGAACAACATTACGGTCAAGAACCGTTACCCTCTCCCGTTGGTCCCTGAACTCTTCCAGAGGCTTGGCACGGCCACCATCTTCACGAAGCTTGACCTACGGGGGGCTTACAATTTGGTCCGGATTAAGGATGGGGATGAGTGGAAGACGGCCTTTCGGACACGGTATGGGCATTACGAGTATCTCGTGATGCCCTTCGGCCTGTGCAATGCCCCCGCAACCTTTCAATACTTCATTAACGACGTACTTCGGGACTTCCTGGACTTGTTTGCCGTGGTATACCTGGACGATATCTTGATTTTCTCCCCCTCTTTAGAGACCCATCGCAGACACGTCAAGGAGGTCCTGGGACGGCTCCGTATCCACGGTCTGTATGCCAAGGCAGAGAAATGCCAGTTTGAACAGGAGAGTATCCCCTTCCTTGGGCTAATCATCTCAAGTACAGGCATCAAAATGGACCCCCAGAAGATCTCTGCCATCTTGGAATGGCCCACTCCGGCAGACAAAAAGGGCATCCAACGGTTCATTGGCTTTGCCAATTTTTACCGTAAATTTATCAGGGGGTTCTCCGCCATTGTGGCGCCTATCACCCAACTGACCAAACAAGGGACCCGGTTCCGATGGTCTTCCGAGGCCCAGGAGGCCTTTGATGCCCTTAAAACTCTGTTTACCTCGGCACCCATCCTCAGGCATCCGGATTCCTCTCTACCCTTCACCTTGGAGGTTGATGCCTCCGAGATCGCGGTGGGTGCCATCCTATCCCAGAGACAGGGGGACAAGTCCCTGCTGCACCCGGTCGCCTTCTTCTCCCGCAAGTTGTCCTCGGCCGAGAGGAACTATGATGTGGGCGACCGAGAACTACTGGCGATCAAGGCTGCCCTGGAAGAATGGCGATACCTCCTGGAGGGGGCCTCTCACCCCATTCTAATATTCACCGACCATAAGAATCTGGAATACTTGAAGTCAGCTAAGAGACTGAAACCCAGACAAGCCAGATGGGCACTTTTCTTTTCCCGATTTACTTTCCATGTGACATACCGGCCCGGATCCAAGAATGTCAAACCAGATGCCCTGTCTAGGATGTACCACAAGCACCAGGAAGAAGATCCCCCTGACACTATTCTGGCCCCTGGAAACTTTCTCCTTCTTCAAGAGGACTTACTGTCCAGATTCAAACGTGCCTCAGCAGGGCAAAGGCCCACTTCCGAAATCCAGCTACAGGAGAAGGATGGGCTATTCTGGTACGGGGACAAGATCTACACCCCGGAACAGCTCCGGGTAACAACTATGGAGCTGTGCCATGACCACGCCCTGGCCGGTCACTTCGGTGTCGCTAAGACCACCGACTTGGTACAGCGTACCTTCTGGTGGCCTCAACTACGGGCTGACTGTAAAAAATTTGTGGACACTTGCCCCACCTGCATCCGGAACAAGAATCCCAAAACCAGGGCCTGGGGTCTCCTTAAACCCCTGTCTGTCCCAGATCGTCCCTGGAGGATGATCTCCCTAGATTTTATTGTGGAGTTACCCCCAGCAGAAGGCCACACGACGATCTTTGTGATCGTCGATCGGTTATCCAAGATGGCTCACTTCATCCCCATGAAGGGCACCCCCTCGGCTCCAGAGACGGCACGGGCCTTTATTAGGGAAATTGTCCGCCTTCACGGGGTCCCGGCTAACATCGTCTCGGATCGAGGGGTGCAATTCACCTCTCGATTCTGGAGGTCCCTGTGCCAGTCCTTGGATATCGAACTCTCTCTCTCCTCTGCGTACCACCCTCAGTCCAATGGGCAGACGGAGCGGACTAATCAGACCCTAGAGCAGTACCTGCGCTGCTTTTCCTCCTTCGCCCAAGATGACTGGATCTCCCTTCTGCCCCTGGCCGAGTTCGCATATAACAACGCCACCCACTCCGCCACCAAACAGACTCCCTTTTTCGCCAACTATGGGTACCACCCGGCATTTCTGCCTAACTCACTTCCTGACTGCACTGTGCCAGCAGTCCAAGAGCGAATCCAGTTCTTTTCCACCAACAACCAACTTCTTCAGGAGACCATGACTAGGACCCAGGAGTACAACAAAACCGTATTTGACAAAAAGAGACGGGGGGAACTGGTGCTTGTCCCGGGCGAAACTGTATGGCTATCCACCTCTAACCTAAAACTGGCTTGCCCTTCACGGAAACTGGGCCCCAAGTTCTTGGGCCCCTTCCCGGTCAAGAGGAGGATCAACGAGGTGGCTTATGAATTAGAACTTCCAGATTCTTTGAAGATTCACCCGGTCTTCCATGTGTCATTACTGAAGCCCTCGGTTAGTAACCCTTTCCCCAACCGGAGGGCCATCCCTCCTGATCCAGTCATGGTGGACGGGGAAGAGGAGTTCGAGGTGGAAGCCATCCTTAATGTCAGAAGAAGGCAGAACCAGAACCAGTTCCTAATCAAGTGGAAGGGGTACGACCCCGAGGAGAACTCCTGGGAGCCCGAGGAGAACATCCACGCTAAGAGTCTAGTCCAATCTTTTAAGAGAGCCCATCCTGAGAAATTTTCCCCGAGGGGCATCCGGAGGCTGCCCCTTAGGGGGGGGCAATGTCATGAGGGCTCCATCCGTGGCCGGCGACCTGATGATCCTGCCAGTAATCGGCGCCTCAGTACCTCTGGTTCCCGTTCTCGGCTGCCATTGCGCATGCGCGAGCGCGCGCGTGCACGCGCGCGCCCGCAGACGAGGGCGAGCGTGCGCGGACGGGTGCGCGCCTCCATTGGCGCCAGTGAGGCTATTTAAACCCTCCTGTGACTGACGGTCCCGCTGTCTGCTCTACAACGTTCTGTGTTTGAAACCTGATCTGAAGTCTGTTTACCTGTATCTGACCCGGCTATCCTTGACCATCCGCTCTGTCCCTGTGCATCGACCTTGGCTTGTCTTTGACCATCCTCTTGTTTGCTCCATCTGTACCGTGCTGCCAGCCTGATATCTGACCCGGCCTGCCTGACCATCCCAGAGCCAGCTTACCTATTGCACCAGTCTGCATACAGATACAAGTCTGCCTGTTGTTCCAGTCTGCACATAGATACAAGTCTGCCTGTTGTTCCAGTCTGCACACAGATACAAGTCTGCCTGTTGTTCCAGTCTGCATACAGATCCAGTTTACCTGTTGTACCAGTCTACATACAGATCCAAGTCTGCCTGTTGTTCCAGCCTGCACACAGATCCAGCTTACCTGTTGTTCCAGCCTGCATACAGATCCAAGTCTGCCTGTTGTTCCAGTCTGCACACAGATCCAGCTTGCCTGTTGTTCCAGCCTGCATACAGATCCAAGTCTGCCTGTTGTTCCAGTCTGCATACAGATCCAGCTTACCTGTTGTTCCAGTCTGCACACAGTTCCAGCTTACCTGTTGTTCCAGTCTGCATACAGATCCAGCTTACCTGTTGTTCCAGTCTGCACACAGTTCCAGCTTACCTGTTGTTCCAGTCTGCATACAGATCCAAGTCTGCCTGTTGTCCCAGTCTGCCTACAGCTACCTACTTACCTCATCCGCTGAGCTTATCCAGGAAGCTCTTGTACCGGTCTGACCATTCCTGCCAGGCACCTGTGCCCCTCCTGACTCCTGGTCCTACTGTCCCATCATCAGGGGACCGGCGAGCGGGAGCCGCAAGGGAGGCCCTTCTCTGCTAATCAGACTCACCACCACCAGGGAGCGTGACACCTTGCCTATCATTGAAGTGCCCTTTGAGAGGATTGCCATGGACCTTGTGGGCCCACTTCCCAAGTCTGCCCGGGGTCATCAGCATATCCTCGTAATCATGGATTATGCTACCTGTTACCCTGAAGCAGTTCCCCTACGTGCCACGTCTGCTAAAAACATTGCCAAAGAAGTGTTTATGGTGTTCAGTCAGGTTGGCATTCCGAAAGAAATCCTTACAGACCAGGGCACCCCGTTTATGTCGCAAATAACTAGGGAGCGCTGCAAGTTATTTAAGGTGACGCAGCTGCGAACCTCAGTGTATCATCCTTAAACGGATGGCTTAGTGGAACGCTTCAATAAGACGTTAAAGAGCATGTTAAAAAAGGTTGTGGACAAGGATGGGAAAAACTGGGACTTCCTGATACCATACTTGATGTTTGCCATCAGGGAAGTTCCCCAGTCCTCTACGGGGTACTCCCCATTTGAGTTGCTTTATGGGAGACACCCTCGGGGACTCTTAGACATAGCCAAAGAAACTTGGGAGGGAGAACAGACACCCCATAAAAGTGTCATTGAGCATATTGCCCAAATGCAGGAGAGGATTGCAGCGATCATGCCAGTGGTAAAAGAACACTTACTGCAGGCCCAGGCAGCCCAACAGAGAATATATAACAGGGGGGCACAACTCCGTGTTTTCTCACCTGGTGACAGGGTCCTGGTGTTAGTTCCCACTGTTGAGAGCAAGTTCCTGGCTAAGTGGCAGGGTCCCTTTGAAGTAATTGAGAGAGTCGGGGAGGTCAACTACAAGGTTTATCAACCAGGGAAAAGGAAGCCCGAACAGGTTTACCATATAAACCTGTTAAAACCCTGGAAGGATAGAATGGCGTTAACTGCGAGGCCTCTCCCAGTAACGGCTACGGGTACTGAGTCCCCTCTCATCCCTGAGGTCACGATTCCAGACACCCTCTCATATTCCCAAAAACAGGACACTAGAGAATTCCTGATAAGGAATAGAGAAGTTTTCAGAGTTACCTGGCACGACTTCAGCAGTTCAGCATGATATTGTTACTGAACCTGGGGTACGTGTCAAGCTCAAACCTTACCGAATTCCTGAAGCGAGGAGAAAGGACATCAGCAAGGAAGTTAAAAAAATGTTGGAGCTAGATGTCATTGAGGAATCCAATAGTGACTGGTCTAGCCCCATCGTGTTAGTCCCAAAACCGGATGGCACGTGGAGGTTCTGTAACGACTTCAGGAAACTTAATGCGGTGACAAAGTTTGACACATACCCAATGCCCAGAGTAGACGAACTTATAGACCGACTTGGCAAGGCTCGCTATCTTACCACTTTGGACTTGACAAAAGGGTATTGGCAAATACCCCTAACTGGTAGCGCCAAAGAGAAGACTGCGTTCGTGACCCCAGACGGTTCCTTTCAATATAAAAAAATGCCTTTTGGGTTGCAAAATGCCCCCGCGACATTTCAGAGGGCCATGGACAGGACCCTAAAACCCCACCGACGATATGCAGCAGCCTATCTAGATGACATAGTGGTACATAGTACTGATTGGGAGTCTCACTCACCAGGCTGTTCATGATTCCCTCTTCAAAGAAGGTTTTACGGCAAATCCAAAAAAATGTGCCATTGGTCTAGAGGAAGCCAAGTATTTGGGCTACACTATTGGCCGTGGTGTCATAAAACCACAAGTGAGTAAAATAGCAGCCACCCAGGAATGGCCACGCCCTGCAAACAAAAAGCAGGTCAGGGCCTTTCTTGGTATTGCAGGGTATTATAGAAGATTTATCCCAAATTTTGCAACTATAGCTGCCCCTCTGACAGACCTTACGAAAGGGAAAGACTCGGTAATGGTGAAATGGTCCCCAGTAGCAGAGGAGTCTTTCCAGGTCCTGAAGAAGGCTCTGTGTGCACTGGCTGTGCACACAGTACTGTACTCTCCCGATTTCTCCAGAGAGTTTTTGGTTCAGACGGATGCGTCTGATGTTGGTATCGGGGCGGTACTGTCACAGGTATACAATGGGGAAGAACACCCTGTCGTGTACCTAAGCAGAAAGCTCAATGACCATGAGAAAAAGTATGCAGTCATTGAAAAAGAATGTTTAGCCATAAAATGGGCCGTGGACGCACTCAGATACTATTTGTTAGGGCGCCAGTTTGACTTAATAACTGACCATGCTCCCCTGACATGGATGGCCCAAAAGAAGGAGACTAATAGACGGTGAACCGGTGGTTTTTGGCTCTACAGGATTACTCCTTCACCGTAAAACACAGGCCAGGTGTGGAGATGGGAAATGTAGATGCCCTGTCCCGTGTTCACTCCTGTTGGGCCACAGGTGTTCCAACCCTGGGGTTGAAACAAGGGGGGAGGATATGTAGCAGAGCGTCCCAGAGAGAGCCAGGAGAAGTCCTGTTCGGGGTTTATACATCTCCCAGGCTCCTCTCATATACATTCAGAGGTCTCTGAGACATGATCCAGTTCGGATCTTAGTCCTCCTTTCCAGGCTAATTTAAGCTCACCTGAGCAAACAGCCTTTGCTCTCTGCCTGGGACACACAAACAGGGATGGTTTGTGAGGAGCCAAAAGGTTGGTAAAACCCTTTAAAAACTCTTTACGGTAGGCTTGCTCAGCTTGATAGTTAGAGACGGTGTATGTTATAGTTAGAGCCGAGACACGGCTAGGACTTTTGTTTGGTTATTTCTGTTTTGATGTGTTTTCTGGAAGACTGTGCAGCACCTGTGTATGGACTTGTATTTAAATCAAATAAACCCAGCACTGTTTTCACTACCTCGAGTGGATTTGGTATCTGTGCCTTACTAAACAGCCCATCCCAGTGAGCTTTGTACCTGCTACCTGTCCCCCAGGTTACAATATAGAACAGACATTTTCTACAGCATTAAACAGAGGACATTCACATTAATCCATAACCTGAATGAGTCTACAATCTTTTGTACCAATTACAGTCACACACATAAAGTGCATGGGCCAGTTTGCCTATCTGTACTGTATATTTTGGGATTGTGGGGAAAACTGAAGCATGCAAAAGAAGCACAAAAAACAGACTCCCTGCAGATAGTCTCCCAAACAGGAATTCTATCCAGGACCCCAGTGGTAACCCCTTAGCCTCCATAAAAAGAATGGACATTTGTATCTTTTGAACAGTTTCAGAATACACTCACATACTCTGTAGGCCACAGATGTCAATGCATCCATTACAATGGCGTCCCTAGGGGGGGCCAGAGGGGGCCCTGACCCCCCCCCCCCCCAAAATTATGCTGTGCCCCACCATGTGCCCCCCCAAAAAAAAAAAATTTTTTTTTTTTTTTACAAAAAGGCAATGTCTTTTTGTTTGCATTCGTAGCAGATGTGCCACATCTTACTCAGGCCACCGCTGGAGTAACACAGTCTCTATTGAGAGGGGGAGTATTCTTCTAGCCTGGACGCATGGCTAAGTGTGTGCACTGCAGTACACTGTAATCACTGAACTGCATTATCTCCATCTCTTCTCTCCCCCATCTGTCCCTCCCCTCTCCTGTTCTTTCAAGACCTTCACAACTTACTTTCACTTTCAGTTAGGCAGGTAATAGACTATGCAAATTTCTTTCCTGCATCCACAGAGTGCAGGAAAGAAACTTGCATGATTCCCCCATCAACACAGACAGTGGTGACAGGGGAATATCCTTCCTGCCCAGCAATTGTATTCTCCCAACAAACAGTCATTATCACTAGTGGCTATAGCAACTACTAGTGATAATCATAAGAGTATCTGGCAGGCTGGTTGTTCCCAATTTGATCGATCAACTTGGTACATTCAGCGTGCTCATTAATGGTTTAAACCTCAGCCAGTCCCTGATGAACCAACTGAGATTTAAACTGCCTATGGCTGGTCTTAGCACTTAGGCAGCCCATACATTGATCACTTTTTTCATTTAACTAGTAGGTTGCATTAAAAAAAAAAGAAATGATCCAATTCTCCCATCTACACATTATAGGTGGATGGGGGAATCCTCGCAGTGTGGACCAGTGGTGGAACTACCAGGGTTGCTGTCCTGGCTATTCACAGCGCTGGTCTCTGTCTCCATGGCAGCAGCGGCACATTGGAACCCAGTGCTGGTTACTTTATGGGGCTAATGTACAGGAGGGCCAGCACAATTTGGTGTTAGAGATGGGCAGGGCATGTTCAAAATCCCACATGCCCGAGCCCGCCAGGAAGCCGACACTGCACAGCGCTAATCACAGGCAGTGAGACATTTCCTGGCCCGCAGCTGCACAGATCAGGAATGTATCACTGCCTGTGATTAGCCGTGTGCAGTGTCGGCTTCCTGGCGAGATCGGGCAAGTGGGATTTCAAACACACCCGAGCCCATCTCTAATGGTTGTAGAGTAGACAGTTGACCTCCTGCAGGTTGCTTAGCAGCAGTGCAGCCTTCTCTGACATGCTGATCGTGATGCAATCCAGGTGATGCTCCTAGTCAAATCCTAGTGTTAAATATCACAGTGATTTTATTGATCAAAGCCCACACCTTACAGGCATAGAGCCCACACCTTACAGGCATAGAGCCCACACCTTACAGGCATAGAGCCCACACCTTACAGGCATGGAGCCCACACCTTACAGGCATAGAGCCCACACCTTACAGGCATAGAACCCACACCTTACAGGCATAGAGCCCACATGGCTGCTGAACATACGGTAGATGTGGTTGTACTCTTGATGCTAATAAATACTGTGTTTATTAGATCTGACTGGGAGCATCACCTGGATCACATCCCGATCAGCATGTCAACAGAGAAGGCTATACAACATTACTGCTGCTAGGTGACCAGCTGATGGCTCGGCTCTCTACAACCAATGGTGCCAGCCTTCCCCTACATGCACCCATAATGTCACCAGCCCTAGGTCCTAATAGACTGCTGCCGCTGCCAAGGAGACAGATGCCAGACCAGCACTGTCAATAGCAGGGGTAGGACAGCAAGAGGAGGCTGGGGAACACCACAGTGGCAGAACACCAAGGCCCGGTGGCAAGACAACCTTTGCAACCCTGATAGTTCTCCCACTGCTTTGGACCCTTATATTTTCTTGGTATGCTGGTAAAATATATCTCTTGTTTTCTGCCACCCTGGGGATCGTAGTAAAATTGCATTTTATAGTTGCCCCCCTACTTTTGTCCCTGTCCCCCCATGTGCCCCCCCTAAATATGAAAGCTGGAGACGCCACTGATCCATTAGTATATTTTTTGACTGGAGGGTGACATTAGTACTTGGGAGAAACCCCCACAAGTACAAGAGATCATACAAATCTCATGCAGGTCCTGGGGGGGATCTGAGCCTAGAACTTCATCTCTGCCCGTTCTGGTGCTAACCACAATAGTACAATGATTATCTATCTTTTCTGTTGGCATTCATTAATTTCAGCGAGTGAGTTCAAATTGACATAGCCTTATTTACTTTCATTGTTCCGTCCTCTTCAAATATAAACATTGGGGCTTCCTGGCAGCACCCATGATCCTACCAGTTTTTTTTTTTTTTAATGACTCTTATCAAGGATCAAAGTGCTCAACACTGGAGAAAAACATCCGCTTGTCCTTAAATGCACATACCCACTCAGTCAGAAGAAAATGATAACAGGTACCTAGTCATAGACATTGTTTGAAACCAGCCTTTATTTACTAGTAATTGATGTACATAAATGGCACTTAACTACTGTGATAAAGGTGATATCATTAATTATTTCCTTGTTTACTTTGCTTTTTTTTTTTGCTTTTTTTTGTAGTCCGGTGTCATTTACATGAGTGGTTTTCCTCACTATCTGGCAGCATGGGAGAAGCAGTAAAAACTTGATTTTAACTTAACCACGTAAGGGCCGAGCCTCTTTCTGAGATTTGTTGTTAAAAATAGTTATTTTTTGCTAGAAAATTACATTAGAACCCCCAAACATTATAATTTTTTTTCTAATACCCTAGAGAATAAAATAGCAGTTGTTGCAATACTTTCCGTCACACCGTATTTGCGCAGCGGTCTTACAAGTGCACTTTTTTTTTGGAAAAAAATACACTTTTTTTAAAACATTAAAGTTAGCCCAATTTTTTTTTCTATTGTGAAAGATAAAGTTACGCCAAGCAAATTGATACCCAACATGTCACGTTTCAAAATTGCGCCTGCTCGTGGAAAGGCGACAAACTTTTACCCTTAAAAATCTCCATAGGCAACGTTTAAAAAATTCTACAGGTTGCATGTTTTAAATTACACGTATGCGTTCGCTTCTGCACGAGAGCCCGTTGGGACGGGATGCATTTAAAAAAAAATTTATTATTCTTATTTATGTTACCTTTTTTTTTTTGGTCGTCCCCACCACCTTTGCCCCGTGGTTGTGGGGGTATGCGGGGGGGGCTTATCGGAATCTGGAAACCCCTTTTAACAAGGGGACCCCCAGATCCCAGCCTCCCCTCATATGTGAATTGGTAATGGGGTACATTGTACTCCTACCATTTCACAAAAAATGTCGAAAATTGGAAAAAAGATAAGAGACAGCTGGAAACGGATCGAAAAAAAAAAAAGCCGCAACCATTTCGCCTCCATGGGAGGCTCCCGCCGACTGACGCTACTTCTCTGTGACAAATCTTATATAGCTGAGGGCAGGGCCACCCGGTGATGTAAACGTGGGACCAGGCCCCCTCTGACGCCATGGGGCCACCTGTTTATGTCACCAGGTGGCCCCGCCCTGAGCTATATGAGAACTGTGCTTGGATAAGGGTCTGGTATGGATTTTGGGGGGGTCCCTATGCAATTTTATTTTTTTAATTTTGGTTGGGGGGTTCCCCTTAATATTCATATCAGACCCAAAGGGCCTGGTAATGGACTCGGGGGGGGGGGGGACCCATGCTCTTTTTTTAAATGATTTTTATCTATATTGCCGAGACCCGACAATTCATTACAACCGCGGTCAGTTTTAAATGACAATTTTTCCTTTAGAAATTTAATTTTGCCGTGGTACTGTTCTAAACACGGGAAAAATTTACAGGCATACTATAGACACCCCCAGGCACGAAATTTAAAGGAATATTAAATTTTTATTGTTTCACTTTAAGCATTAAAAAAAAAATCACTGTTCCCGAAAAAACTGGCATTTTTCCAAAAAAAATTTGCATTGATACATGTCCCCTGGGGCAGGACCCGGTCCCCAAACACCTTTTATGACAATAACATGCATATAAGCCTTTAACATTAGCACTTTTGATTTTTCATGTTCGTGTCCCATAGACTTTAACAGTGTTCGTGTGTTCTTCCAAATTTTTTGCCTGTTCAGTATGTTCTGGTGCAAACCGAACCAGGGATTGTTCAGCTCATCTCTAGGGGGAACCTCCGCTGTGGCAGCGCAACAGAGCAAGAATGTCACACTGTCACAGCGGAGGTCTGTGTGGCAGTGTTATATGTCAGTCTATCGGCATGATATATTGTTTTAATGCAATTTTACCTGTTCATTGTATGTCCTTTTAATGGTTAAACTGAACAAACTTCCTTTGGGAGTTAAAGGGTATCTCCACTTTTATGGGAAAAGATATTACAAATATTTTTTTTTTATTATTATAGCATATGCATCTGACACAAGCCGTGATTGTAATACAACATTATTAGAAAATTACCTTTCCTTTTCAATCTGTAATTTTCTGTAAAATGCAATATAGCTACCTGTAGGTGTACTGTACAAGGATGGTGTAAAAAAAAAACTGAATTTTGCACTAAGATATAAATCAGATTTTGGGCATCCTCTGCAACAAACATTTCCGTTTTTTGTGAGATATTGCTAAAGGGTTAACCACATCTAAAGGGATTCAGACCCTGCCACGTTCCTCAGAACGCTGCAGGTACAGCAGCTGATCACTAATGAAACCTTCCATTCACATATACTTTGCACATGGGCACAGAGAAACAAGCAGCTATTTCTTCAGAATAACAAAATGTAGGCATCTGCAACAAAATTTGTTAAAATCCTTGCCATGTATATAGATCACTCAGAGGGGAATGTTTTTTCCTCAACAAAAATATACTAATCTTTAAATTCTGCCTTAGGTTTTCCCTGCTGCCTTTTGCTTGTATTAGAAGCTTACATGTGTCTGTTTACCCGCATTGTGTTAATTCATTTTCATTGGTTTAGATCGGTTCAGCGTAGTTTAAAGAAACCCTTGATGTGCAAATATGAAGACTAGCATTACTAAACTCTGAAATGTTATGTGCCTGGCTGTTTGGTTGAGTCTAAATGTTTGAGGGCAGGTTAACATCCATGAATTTTGTCATTGCAACACATTTTAACACATGGGTGTGTTTTGTGCTGAGTTACCATTCCTTTTGAACAGCACCTCAATGACCATAGATGGCCCACAGGTGTGAACACATGCATTTAAAATAAAGAGGTAGGTGCGTTAAAAGTGCATTGACAGCTCATTTAAAATATTAATTACTTGTGTTAACACATTGTAATACTGTGAATCTGGCCTCATACTTTTGGCGTACCTGACCCAGAACAGGAAAGGCAACTTTCATTTTCTGAAGGAAGTTGGCAATGGCACCATTGGTATTTCTGTCTTTATAGGTTTTCTTTAATAAGTTTTTTACAAAAATTGCCACACCTCTTTCATGTAAAATGCAGGTAAATATGTTTCAAATAATAGAAGGAAGTTATTCACTAAGTGAACAGTAGAATTTGTTTAAAGGGTATAGGTAGTCTTTTTAATATTTAACTCCTTTAGTTATTGCAAAAGACAAATACAAGGAGTAAAATTAAGTTTTAGTTTCCCTTTAGGGGTGATACTAAAGTCAAATGTTTTTAATTTAAAAATAATAAACATGTTATACTGGTTTTGCACAGAGCAGCCCGAATCCTCCTCTTCTCAGGTCCCTCGCTGACACTCCTGGCCCCTCCCTCCTGCCCTCCTGCCCCCAATAGCAAGCTGCTTGCTATGGGGGGAACCTGAGCCGAGCTGCTTCTCTGTGTGGCCATTCAGACACAGAGCCGTTGTTCGGCCCGCCCTCTCTCTCTCCTCATTGGCTCACTGACTTTGACTGACAACAGTGGGAGCCAATGGCATCCTGCTTCTGTCTCAGCCAATGAGTTGGGATAGTCCCGGGCAGCCGAGACTCTTGTGCAACATCGCTGGATGGAGATGGGGCTCAGGTAAGTATTAGGGGGGCTGAGGGGGGCTGCTACACACTGAAGTTTTTTTATCTTAATGCATAGAATGCATTAAGATAAAAAAAACTTCTGACTTTAAAACCCCTTTAATTTTAGATTGATATCATATTGTTATGTACAAAATGATACTATAGAGCAGGGATATGCAATTAGTGGACCTCCAGCTGTTGCAGAACTACAAGTCCCATGAGGCATAGCAAGATTGAGAGCCACAATGATGACACCCAAAAGCAGAGGCATGATGGGACTTGTAGTTTTGCAACAGCTGGAGGTCCGCTAATTGCATATCCCTGCTATAGAGTGTTCAATAATTTGGGTAGGTATGGGTAAATTTTGATATGTGAAGTGTTTAACTTACCTTGAAGGAAAAAAATAAATAAATTCTTTACTTGGACTTCTACAAGAGGGCAAAAATATGGTGCGATAACTGGTGCATACAAGATAGTGGCAAATTAAATGGGGTTCTGTAGTCATGGTGCGGTGGGTGGGCTATTGCACAGTGCAGTATTATTTTTAACAAGCAAATGCTTGAAAGTGGGAGTCTATAAATTAGCTGACTCATTGAAAAAAAAAATCACCTCCTGTTTGCTGATATTTTATCCTTACAGCTGTTAGGACAGAGACAGCATAATTGCATCCTGTCTTCAACGGATAATATTCAGAATACTAAAACTATTAAAGTGTATCTATGGTGAAAATTTTAAATCATATGTACAGTATATTTATTTCCACATTGAATTTACACTACTTCTAGCCTACTTCTGTTATTCTGAATGTTCTTAAGGTTTTAAACTTACTTTGTGAAGATCCCCACACATTCACTTCCTTGAACTCTGTGACATGTATTCACTATGCCCTGTGAGTAGGCATTGCTGTGTCACAGAATTCACAGAGCCTGCCTTCTGAACTACAGAGGTGCTAAGAGGAGGAGTTTCAGGAGGCGGAGTCAGTACAGGAATCACCGCTTGCAGACGGTAAGGTACCATGGGATATGTAGTCATTAGAAACTGAAAGTAAACCAAAGGAATGAGCAGAGGAGACGCTGCAAAGCATGCAGGGAATTCAGGAAGTTGTGGAAAGAGACAGCAATTAGACAGGCAGCACTCACAACATGAAAGAG
Source organism: Lithobates sylvaticus (assembly GCA_028564925.1). Classification (NCBI taxonomy): domain Eukaryota; kingdom Metazoa; phylum Chordata; class Amphibia; order Anura; family Ranidae; genus Lithobates; species Lithobates sylvaticus. The sequence goes on from CM053026.1 coordinate 137,334,174, forward strand.
AAAATGTAAACTTATATTGGATTGTCAAAAACAACTATTGTTAGTATTGCTATTGTAATGCTGATGTGATCAAATGAAAGTGTATGTTGTGACTAGAGATCAACGTTAACCTGTTCCCACTGATCATACCCATATATGCTGCCTTTCACTGGGTGGGCTTTAAGGCTGAGAGGCCCCATATATGCAGCCCAAATGTAAACCATTCTATGCTGAGTGCACGCCATGCGCTCCCAGCACAGTTACCGATGGGTACCAGAAAGCTCCAAATGCCTACTTGTGATCAGGAGCTTTCTGACCATGTGACCGCTTTGACAGCCAATCACAGCCTTCACATGACCGGAATGCTCGCCTCCCGGCATGTAGAACTCTTAAACAGCCGGGAGGCGGTCGGTGGGAAGGGGTAAAATATTGCACAGCAGGAGTGGAGGATCGGGTAGGTAACACTGCTTTTTCCATCCCCAAGACCCAAACAGGCATTTAACCCTTGAGGTTTGGGCATAACCCCACTAATAGGGAGTATACTCAGCATTTACATGATATTTAACTCACTGCATTAAAGCGGAGTTCCACCCAAAAGGGGAAGCTCATATCAGCCTCCCCACCCTCCACGTTTGCCAGGTACCTGTCCCCACTACCTAGAGATCTCGCTGCTTACTACAAAAGCGGAAGTACCTGAGAGCCGATGTAAACTGCAGCTGGGGTGCCGACGTGGCTGAATTCCAGGACAGGTAAGTGTCCCAATAGTAAAAGTCAGCAGCTACTGTATGTGTAGATGCTGACTTTTAATTTTTGCTGGGGGGGTGGGGGCGGAACTTCTCTTTAAGTTGTGTGCTGTTCTTGAGAAGGAGGAAACAATTTTATGTCTGATGGTAATCTGCAGACAACCCCTTAGGGGGAGCATTTATAGACCAACATGGATTATTCTGGTTGATCACTGTGACATAGATACACGTGTCAAACATTGCAGTACCAAACTAAAACTACAATTCTCCTTTAATTACTTAACAATTTTAGTAGTCATGAGTAGAGACTAACTATATCTATATTTTTTGGTTAGTAGCATATTAATCATTTCTGTGTATACAGGTATGTTCATGTTCTCTTTAACTTTATCTTTGCATGTCCATGTCCTGTTCAACTTTTATCTTTTTTTGCTATGTAAACAGACAAGCATGCCAACCTTTCCAAACCCAAACAATGATCACACTCCTGCTGCGTGCAGGGTGCAATCACAGTCACCTTTATATTCTCCACAAAGTTCATCCTCAGGTCTTTTCAATGTACATTCCCCAAGTGTTTCCAGGGAAACAACTGCTCGGACCAGTAACAATTTACTTTGCAATTGAAAAGATCAAGGAGCAAAGTACGCTTTGTGCTTTAGTTCTTTTTCCAGGGATCAGCTTGCAGACTCCCACAAAACATTACATTTATTTTAGGATAAAATCACTTCTATAGGCTTGTCCTGGCACAGTACTTATTACATATGTAAGAAAAAGGGTTATGAAAACCTTAAAGAGTAACTGCACTTTTGTTGAGAAAAAAAAACGTACAGTGCAAGGTTTTTAAAAAACTTTGTTGCAGATTCCCACCTGGTCCTAATCTGCAGGAATAGTGCTTTGTTTCATTATGTCAATGTGCAGAGTGAATCTGAATGGGAGTGACTTTTTAATTCTTAACTACTTCCCACCCGGCCACTGTATATATACGGCCGGGTGGGAGCCATCTACTTCTGATCGGACGTTCCGGAACGTCCTTCAGAAGTAGCGGGATCGCGCGAGCACGTGCCCGCGCAGCGGCGCGATCCCGATGCGCTCGTGTCACCCGGACACGGCGCATCTCAGATCGGCAGGAGGGCTCTGTGATTGGCCCTCCTGATCACATGACGGCCGTGTCCAATCACAGCCGTCATGTGATGTAAGCAAACAGCCGGTTGCTAGGCAATCGTCTCTCCTCTCCTCACACGGAAGTCGTCGCTGAGGAGAGGAGAGCGGATCGCTGCAGCCGGCTGATGATCAGTGAGTATTAGCTGTTTTTTTTACAGCTTTATACTCACTGATCACCAGTGTAGTGTCACCAACACAGTGAACACACATGTCCCCACACATGTCCCCAAAACATACATGTCCCCAAAACACACATGTCCCCAAATAAAAACACATGTCCCCAAATAAAAAAACACATGTCCCCCACATATGTCCCAGTAAAATAACATGTGCCAATGATTATCTGCACACATATGTCCGTGATCACCTGCACACATCTGTACATGATCATTTGCATACATATGTCCGTGATCACGCGAACCAATTATTATACACTTTACGGATTTTTTTTTACTAAAAACATGTAGCAGAATACATTTTGGCCTAAATTTATGACAAAATTTGATTTTATTGGATTTCTTTTAAAAAAGAAAGGAGAAAATATTGTTTTTTGTCAAAATTTCCGCTATTTTTTCGCTTATATCGCAAAAAATAAAAAACAGAGTCGTGAATAAATACCACCAAACTAAAGCTCTATTTGTGCAAACAAAATGATAAAAAATTTCATTTGGGTACAGCATTGCATGACCGCGCAATTGTCATTGTAATTGCGAGAGCGATAAAAGCTGAAAATTGGGCTGGGAAGGAAGGGGGCGAAAGTGCCCTGTATTGTAGTGGTTAATCAGCTGATGCACTTACAGTGTTCTAATGAGGAAAGTTGTAGTGTCTGCAGCCCTATTAGAAGCAATTAACCCTTTGGGAGTATCTCACCAAAAATGTTATGTTAAAAGTTTATGTTGCAGAGGATGCCTAAAATTTGACTTGTATCTTAGTGCAGACTTCTGGGAAATCAATGAGTCAATCACACAAACAGGAAATTTTATTTCTGTGCACCAACTATGTACATAATACCTCCAAGTTGCCATATTGCATTGCAGTGTACAGAAAATTACAGCAACTGCAGATTGAAAAGTCAAAGTAATTTTTATAAACATTAAAATGGTTCTAAAGCCTGGGTGTGTTTTTAACTTAAAGTGGGAGTAATTATCCCATGGACAATTTTTACCTATAGGTAAGCCTATAGTAAGGTTTACCTATAGGTGCAGTAAATATCTCCTAAACATGCACTGTTTAGGAGATATGTACTTGTGAAGCCTTGTGAGTCCTGTGCCATGAACAGCAGCACCCACGCACATGCCTTTCAGGTTTAAAAGAAAATGGCGGTTTACTACTGCTTTTATGCATTCCTTGTATTAAGGTAAAAAACACCTCACAAACTATTACCCTCTCTCCCTAAACACTTACCTGAGCTTATCAGCGATCCAGCACTGGGACTCAGGCAGCAGCAGGAGCCATTGGCTCCGGATACTCTCAGTAAAATCCTGTGAGCAAAGCTCAGCTTGGGAGTGAGCCTTAGGTGTGCCCCTAGAGCAAGTGCCTTGATAGGAGAGGCCCTGTCTGTAAAGGTTCCCGTAAGAAGAGAAACGAGGAAGGATAGTGAAGATGGAGAGATGTAGCCCCCATGTGTACCCTAATGAAGAAAGTCCTAGAATTTAAGCCAGGAAATCCAAGCCCTCAAGGATTTATCTAGAGTAGCACTCAAGTAGCTACGTTGAAGGGCTTCTCATGGATGACTCCTTTTGTTGCATTGGAGGGTTAAATTTTTTACAAACACTCATGTACCGGCATTGGACCTTGGTCCTCCACTAGATTGAGCAGTCAGACTAACAATTTTTGTGAGTGGCTAGGTACATCTTTTGCTCTGAGTGTGGGTAACAAACTTCATCTATAGGGGACTGTATAAATGGTTTCCAGTGTTAAAGTGGCTGTTATTCATGCATTTGCGTGAAGGTAAAAAACCTTGTGCCAATCTAGCGATGTGCACGAGAGCATCGGCTCTTCCGGGCCTCTCCCTCCTCATTGGCTGAGACAGCAGGGGTAGCCATTTGCTCCCACTACTGTCAATCACAGCCAGTGAGCCAATGAAAAGAGAGCAGGTATGGAAGCGAGCCTGCTTGGGTGCCCCCATAGCAAGCTGCTTGCTATGGGGGCACTAGGCAGGAGGGAGGGGCCTGGAGTGCCAGGGGGACTCAAGAAAAAGAGGATTGAGGCTGCTCTGTGCAAAGCCATTGCACAGAGCATGTAAGTACAGCATGTATGTTATTTAAAAACAAAAAAAAAACTAACATTTATTGACACTTTAAAGCTAAATTGCAGGAATTTAGCCACTTTGTAAAAAGTACAAGCACATTATGAGTTAAGTCCAAGGAGGTGCATTACATCTCCTGGACTTATCTCTGTTATTTATATGTGACAGGTTTATGTCTCTGGCGGAGCATACATGGACACTCAGGCTGTGAGAGAGGACAGAGAGGCACACAGAGCATCTATGCCTGCCCTTCCCCTCTGCTGCCTATTCAGAGAAGCCTTTGTATTTTGTGAATGAGTTCATATAGTACAAAGGGTTCTGTGTTTGGTCAGTTTAAGGGGCAGGCACAGCAGCTGCACCGACTCTGATATTGAAAAAAACTTAGATATGAAGCATTAGCGTAGGGCTTCCATGAGTCCTATAAAACTGTCAGATGTAAATAGTAGAGATAGGCCAAGGAGATGTCATGAAGCTTTTTTTGTCTGAATTCGGACCTGAAAGGAGCCAAAGACTCACAGGACTCTTTTGCTGTGTGCTCCGCGGCTGCCCAGGAGATGTGTGAACCGTCTCCATTGAGAGCCAGTCACACTCTCCTATCATGCAAATTGGAAAACCGCAACAGCAATAGTGTGAACCCAGCCTAACCTTTGTATCTCAAAACCAAGTTCCCAACTAATCGCATCCAAATGATGGCTACAGCATGGACCTACTATGCCGGGAGGGCGTCAATAGATGTCCTCCTATGTCCTCCTATGCTCAAGTGGCATGTGCACCCCCTGCAGGCCACACTCTGTGATCAGTGAGTCTATGAGACTCTCTGGATCACAGATTACAGTAAGGGGTCGATCCCAACCCCTTACCATGTGATCAGCTGTCTGTGATCAGCTGATGTGCCACCAGCGGCTGTCAGAGAGACACCAGTCCCGATTAAGGAGAGCAGCCACCAGCTCATCTGTTCCCACCTGTGCCACCTGCCAGTGCCACCTACCAGTGCACAACAGTGCTGCCTACCAGTGCCCACCAGCACCACCTACCAGTGCCCACAGTGCCATCCATCAGTGCCCACAGTGCCACCTATCTGCTTAAAGTGAAACAAAATAACATTTTCCTTTAAATATTGTGCCTGGGGGGTGTCTATAGTATGCCTGTAAAGTGGCGCATTTTTCCCGTGTTTAGAACAGCACCATAGCAAAATGACATTTCTAAAGGAAAAAAGTAATTTATACAGTAACTGATCGTGGCTGTAATTGCCGGGTCTCGGCAATATGGATAAAACTCATTAAAAAATACACACTATACCAGGGGTGCCCAACCAGTGGCCCGGGGGCCACATGTGGCCCGCGGAGCCCTCTGATGTGGCCCGCGGAGCCCTCTGATGTGGCCCGTGACCTCCTGCTCTGGGATGGAATAGCATAGAATACTGTTATTAATAGTAACTTTATTACTAAAATCACAGTGTATGTAAGGGCATATCTGTTCTGCAGTGGTTACTGGGCTGCTTTCAAACTGATCCGCAGGTGCAGATCAGTGCACTTGAGTGTTACCTGCACTGAGCCATAGGCCCCTTTCACACGGCCAGTCCGACCCAATTGGACCCTCCATTCACCTCTAAGTAAGTAGAGGGGGCTCTATAGAGTAGAGTGGGCTGCCATGCACCTGCTCCGCTCATTGTGGCCCGCGACCGGTTATCAAGTCGCTTAGGTGGCCCTCGCTCTTCAAAAGGTCGGGCACCCCTGCACTATACCATCACACAAATCAACCTATTACCATAATATATATACAAATATCTTCGACCCACCTAATTAAGCATCTCATTCCCAACCTCCTATAACCCTTTATTGTAGATACAGGTCGAGATTAGGCAGGCTTGCTCAATACGGCCTTTTATACAGCAATTCTGGTATGTCAACGGTGCGTCAGGAAAGCCTCTAACTTGTACGCAGAGACCTTACCATCAATTCGTCCCTCAACCTGCATAGATAAATGCATAGATAAATGTGAGACCTTCCTATATAAATGAGTCCAACAACACATACCAACTTGAAACAATGACAAAATCACAAAATTCCAACCCTGTGCCTGGATTTCAGAGACCATGCCCAGGGTATATCATGCACCTCTTGACTATCGGTATCCTTTAGGACAAAGAAACAAACTTGTCTATGTCCCAAATAATACCCAGGTGCTTCCTTCCCAGCAATGATCTCTCCATCCAGAACACAGAGTGAAACATCTTACCAACATTTCTCGTTTACCACCGTGTATTAACCTGGCCTACAAAGGACATCATGGTCATGCTTCCAACAGAGGGAAATATCAACCTGCCTCCGGCTTCCATCCTCTCTGATCACATGTGGGCAATTTAGCCTCAGATGCAACAAGGTAGAATCCCAAGTCAGTAAGCCCATTGATATCACCGAATATACAGACCAAGTCTGCGCTTCTGTATATGGAATCAACGAGGCAGCATAACACCTTTCGTAATCCAAACTAGCACAGCCCATCCAGGCATTTGACCACCACTTTGGATTAGTGTAAGTGACGTGTTTGGCAAAATCTTACTGAGCTGTGATGCTCATAAGGCCACTGCCCCTCATATAGAGTCTGTAAAATAGGCTTGATGTTGGTTGATAACTCCTCCTGCCCCTGCATGCACGCCAGAGCCCATGAAATATTTTTGCCCTGTACCACCACACTCTCTACCAACCTCTCAAAATGGTGGATAAACTTGAGCCACTTTAACCTGGGTATTTATGTGACTTACCGCTTACTGTCTGAAGCTATGGCTGAGAGCTTGTTCCTCAGGATACTGATGTCCACTTCATTAATAACACCCATCCCAGATCCTATTCCCCCAAATATAGGGCTGATTACATCCCTCCTCTTTCGGTTACTCCTCAGAAATAAGCTTCCTGATCCTCATTCTGTATCTGCACATCTCTGGGAGTAAGCCACTGGTACAATGACCGCACTTGATTCAGTGTATATTCAGCACATATAGGGTAAAAGGTTTTCATGAACCACTGTGAGACACTGAAATGCCATGTGGTGACGGCATACTGTACTCCGGTAGCCAGCGTTGGTTCTCCTTTCTCTAATGGAGCATGCTTCTGTGTGTAGTCACTGGCATTACCTGTGCAATGTTCCAACCTCTCAGGTGAGACCTCAACCAGGTGTATCTCCCCATGTCCAGTAACCGAGAGAGAACCTCTCAGTAGGACTGCTAAGATTGAGACACCACCCCCACAAGAAAAAATTTCACCCCATTGATGTGTCACCTGTCACCCTCTAGTCTGGCCAACAGACACCTTGCTATGCATAAGTGTCAGCCTTCTGTGTACCTGCACCATATTAATTCAGTTATGTCAGTACATGTCACACATTAAAAACAATGGTCCTGTTTACGATAATGGTGGTCTCTGCGGTGGATTCGCCGTGAGATCACTGTTATCGGCAGCCGAAGTGGGGCCACCCCCTCCCGCCGCTCTCCCGGGCCCTCCGCCGCTCACCGGAGCCGTCGGCAGTGGCAGAGGCGATCGGGACCTGTCCGTAGCTGGATATGGAGACGAATGAGGGTAAGATGGCCCCCACCCGTCTCCATACTATAGTAGGGCGGAAGCGACGTCAAAACGCCACTTCCGCCTATACGTCTTATAGGGCAAATTTTTCTGTTGTCATTTTTTTCAAATGACAATTTTTTTTTTTAATTGCAAGTATGAGCTCTGAGGACTTTTTGACCCCAGTTCTCATATTTAAGACAACCTGTCATGCTTTTTTTTTATTACAAGGGATGTTTACATTTCTTGTAATAAAAATAAAAGTGACCCAATTTATTAATTTTTTTTAAAGCGCACCGTCCCGACGAGCTCCCGCGCAGAAGCGAACGCATACGTGAGTATCGTCCGCATATGAAAACGGTGGTCAAACCACACATGTGAGATATCACCGTAATCATTAGAGCGAGAGCAATAATTCTAGCCCTAGACCTCCTCTGCAACTCAAAACACTCAAAGTGTAGAGTTTTTTTAAACGTCATCTATGGAGATTTTTAAGGGGAAAAGTTTGCCGCCATTCCACGAGCATGAGCGGGCGCAATTTTGAAGCGTGACATGTTGGGTATCAATTTACTCCGCGTATTATTATCTTTCACAATATAAAAAAAAAATAGGCTAACTTTACTGTTGTCTTATTTTTTTATTCAAAAAAGTTAATTTTTTCCAAAAAAAGTGTGCTTGTAAGACCGCTGCGCAAATACGGTGTGACAAAAAGTATTACAATGACTGCAATTTTATTCTTTACGGTGTTAGAAAAAAAATGTATAATGTTTGGGGGTTCTAAGCAATTTTCTAGCAAAAAAAAATATTTTTTAAAAAAGTATTCTTGCTGGGTGCCATCTTGCCTGTGGGCATGTGAAACCCCACAGGCACTTCAGATGGCCCAGCATGCACCGCCGCTACTGCGCCGAGCTCGCGCGTGCGCAGTAACGGCAAAGTGCAGCTCACGTTCTCCGAAATCTCGTGAGATTTCGGAAGATGTGCCCGAAATCTCGCGAGATTTTGGAAGATGTGCCCGAAATCTCGCGAGATTACGGAAGATGTGGCCGAAATCTCGCGAGATTTCGGAAGATGTCCGCACTGACTTCTGGGATCAATGACACCAGATCCCAGTAGAACACCACCGAAGGGACAGAGGAAAGGACGTCAGCGATAACAAGGTAAGTGGAAAAAAAAAAAAAAAAAACACATTTCATTTAGTACTATTTGCCTGATTTTGAAGGCAAAGAGATTTACTAACCGCTGTGCAGAACCGCTTTAAGTACATGTCTCCTCTAATTCATTAATTTTCTGTTACAATACACTCTTCTCAGTCACCAATTGTTCAATGTGCTCACAAACATTTGCATCTGCCTTTGAAACCATTGCTAATATATTCTTACTTACACTTCCTATCTCATCTACTAACTGCTTTTTTTCTGTATCCCACTGTATTTCTCTTTTTTCAGCAACGTCTCTCATTAGCAACAACATGCATATCACATTAGACATTCTAACTTTCCTGCCTTTGTTCGACGGTTTATGTTTTATATCATCATTTTGAAAGTCACATTGTCTCAATAAATCATTAAATTGGGGGGACAAAGCATTTTCAGCAAACATGTTGAAATTAGCAGAAGCATGCTTTTTAAGGAACATTCTAATGAATTCAATTGACATGTTAACAGCTACAGACACACGACACACACACAGAGACAAACACAGACAAAACTGTTTAAAAGCTAACATGGACTCGTAGTTCCACAAGGAGACATTCACTATTAATCAATGCCCTACTATCTCCTTACACTGATTTCAGCCCTCTTATCTCAAATCGTAGGCCAGAATAATCTTCTATTAGAGTATTAGAGCAAAAAGCTATTTCACTTTCACTTGGATACAAAAAATATAAAATATAATCTAGATTTCGCCCACTTTCTCCTCAAGGATGTATGGTTTATCCTATAAATCTGCAGGGTACACGAGTTAGCCAAGGGTGATCAGCCCCTCACTTGTGCCCCAGGCCAGAGGTCACCCCCCCAGACTAGGGGGCACCTTCAAGGGCCTCCGACAGCCTCCTCAGCACTCCATCTCCCACCCACCTGCCCCTGCTGGCATGACTCCAGAGTATTTAAGAAGTGCCGTCCCCTGCCAGCCCTCTTTGCTGGAGATTGGCTGGGGCCCTCGTCAGTATTCCAAGAAGCTCCTCCTAGACTCCACCCTCTACTTCTGGAAGCTTCTCCAAGGTTCCAGAGAGCAGGGGGAGTTACCAGAGGCGCTGTTGATGAGTCAACCAGCCTTCCTGAATTACTCATCCCTGACCCAGATTCAACCCAGCCTGGCTGTCAGCCAAGCCATATTTACCTACTCTAACAACTATATACACTAGCGCACTAAGCTAGAGGGTGCTACAAATTTATGACTGTGGATGTGGTTTTGGTTCAGGAAAGCTCATTCATTCCAAAATCGAATGGTAAAAGCAAATGTTTCTTGAAGGACTTCCGAACAACATTAATCATGTCATCAAATGTACTTATCAGAATGTTTGTGCAACCTTGGTAAATCTAACTTGCTAGCAGTCTGCCTTCTAAGCTGTACTTTATAATTTACTCATATTAGCATTGTGTGGGTATGTGCCCAAAGTCTTGATGTATAGCCATGTAAGGAATCACATCCAAGACGTCTCTAACTAACTGCTGGCCATGTAAAGTTAAAAATATCTCCCTAGGTTCTTGTATCAGGATAGTGTACCTTTGACCTATATATTGCAGAGATAGCAGTGAATAGATCTGACCCATTCACAGATCCATGTATATATATATTTCATTTCTTTTTATTTGTGCTATACAGATGTACAGTTCACCCATTTATAAATTGATAATAACAAGGTTGGCTGGTGACCAGAAATGATTGAATCACTGAATTCAGTGCTGCTGTTTACAGAAGGATTGTTGTTTTCAGAACAGAGAATAGAGATGAGTGGTAATGTTTGTGTTCATAGGTGGTGAATATAGTCCAGTGAACTTAGAGGTACAAGGACATATTCTACTGATAGAGTGACCTGGTTAAGGGTGTCAATGAGTTTAGCGCTGACCTGGGGCCTTTTTTTTGTATACGTGGAAAAAGCACACTGATTCTGGATTGAAAGGTAACTCTTTCAAAGCTGATATCTTTTTCTACATTCCATATTACCATCTTTATCGTTTTTAAATATTTTTTAAATATCTTTTTTAGTTGCCTTGGTTTTAATTGTATTTTTCCTCAATACACTTTGAAGTTTATTCCCAATTTTTCAGTCAAATTTGAAAAAAAAAAAAAAATTCACACAGCATAGATACAAACTTAAATAAACATTGCTTACATTTCAGTGATGTTTTAGTGCCCACTTACACCGGGAAATGCATGTTATTCGCACAGGAATGCAATGTGGTCCCTGTGTAATTCACATGCCGTTCTGTGCAATGCGATTTCTGCACCATTAATTTTCAATGTGCTGAAATCGCACTGCAACGCACCAAAAGTAATGCATGCACTACTTTTGGAAACGCACTGCACCCGGATCACATGGTACTTTTGTGCAATGCGATCCAGTGCAGACAAGTGCACTTTGTTTGCAACCTGCATTTGGGGTGTCGTTAACGTTAAGGCCCGTACACACGATCGGACTTTTTGACAACCAACATGCAAATTAGCTGTTTTGGACCAACTTTCCAGGTTTCATCGGACTTTTGTTTTTGCCAACTTTCTGCCAACAAAAGTCCGATGGACCAAAGTCCGACCGTGTGTACACAAAACCAACGGACTTTTGTACAAACCAATGCAGAACCAATGCAAAAGTTCAGACAACAATACAGAAGTTGACCAAAGGTGGCGGTAAAGAGCAGAAAAACCAAGTGATTTGGTGAAAGTTGGCTGAAAAAGTCCTGCCGTGTGTATGCAATACCAACTTGGGGCCAACGGCCTTTGGACAAAAATCCACGGGAAAGTTGGTCCACGGTCCGATCGTGTGTATGAGGCTTTACACTGACACCTGTTGCAGATCACAAGAGCAGTGTGATTGGAATGCAGGGCAGGAAACCAACACGTTGTGCATTCTAGTGTAAACGGGTCCTTAGGAGAAGGTGTCATGGCTGACTGCAAGAATTTCTCAAGAAGTTCACTGTGATCTGTCCCAATAGCTGGGCTGGGGACTTTCTGAATCCATTCTTATTAACAGTTATGAAGACGCCCAGCTTCTAAATGTTTAACCCTTTGTTAAAACAGACATTGTTCAACCCTTAAAATGAATGAGATGATATCTGCTCGTACAGTGCAGGCCCAGTGTATCCCTGTTCACCGTTTCAGGTCCGATTTCAGCTCAAATTTTTGGCTGAATTCGGACCTGAAACGGACTAGAAGAATTCGCTCCGCAGCCATCCCAGAGCTGTGTGAACCTGCTCCATTGAGAGCCGCTCACAGTCTCCTGACATGTGAATTAGATGTGGGGAAATTCGCATCCAATTTGCAATAGCATGAACCCGGCCTCAAGTTACCAAATTAGTATAAAAAATAGGTGTGGCAGTGCACTGGGGTGCCATTCACTCTACCCGGAACACATGGCAATGCACTACCATGAGAGAGTCATTTGCAGCTTTTGCAGCAATAGAAAGGCATAAAAAATACCTAGTATAGAAAAACTCTGTGTTTGCTCACAGGTAGTGCATATAGCCTGTCTTAGAATTGAATAGCTGAACACCCCTGAACTCATTTACACACCAACGTTTAATTGCATCAGTGTTAGCCCGTGGTTTATCACTTTGTCCCATAGCAGTGGAAGGATCTAGAGATACTCCTTTAAAATATAGCATTATAGAAGAGCACCGATTTGTATAAAATAAAGGTAGACATTCTTTAAGTTACTATTTTATTAATACTATTCTAACAAAAAAAGAAAGTCATTTTTCAAAAACAAAGCTTTTCCTCTATCCAATACCCAAAACAAAATAAAAAAAACGATAGTGGCTTTAGCCCTTCCCTACCCTATTTAAAACTATATGGAAAATGTTTGGCGGGAGTTGAAGTGTTACTACACCCACAACAGTAAAATCTGTGTATATGTAGTAAAGCATGCTTGTTATACTCACTGTGGGTGTTAATTCTCTACATTGTGGAAAAAGGCTGATTGATCCTGTATTCTCTGTTCTTCCCCTTCTTCCACACTCCCCAATCCATCTCCTGATAAAAACAGAGCTTTGGGGGCAATCTGCACATGCTCAGTTTGGTGTGTATTACTACAGAGTTTTTATTTTATTGGGACAGAGCATGTGATCAGCACAGGGCCAATCACCACTGTCCAGACAGAGGGTCAGGGGTCCTGCAGCCTTATAGGACAGTCAGAGCAGAATGAAAACTCCTCCTACAAGCTTTAACCAGAGACTGATAGGAGTCACAAGATAGGAGTCACAAGTCACAAGTTTTACTGAAACCATTGATTTTCCATGTTCTGTGTACTGTGAGAGACCAGATATAGTGATAGCAGGGTCCTGGGTTAAGTAACACTTTAAGCCTATGTCAAGGCTAAAAAATAAAAAACGTATGCAGTATATTTTGACAATATATGCACATTTACCCATACTTTAACACCTTTAAAAAAATGTACTCCGCTTCTAAGCCCTGTTGTGGGCTAACAACAGACAGCTTTTTATGGACTTAGTATTATCAGCCCCGCCCACCCAGTTTCTTTTGCTAAACTACCTAACTACGCCTGCTCTCTGATCCCTAAAACATAAAGACCGATTATTCAGTAGTCTGAGATAAGAACTAGGAGGGATCTTTGAAATGTATTTATTTATTACAGGTACTAATAAAGCGCCTTCGATTTACACATCGCTTTACATATATTGTATGCATTCACATCAGTCCCTGCCCTCAAGGAGCTTATAATATAAGGTCCCTAACTCGCATTCATACATACAGGCTCCAATTTAGCTACCAGCATGGAGCCATTTACCCTACCAGCATGTCTTTGGAGTGTGGGAGGAAACCAGAGTACCTGAAGGAAACTCACGCAGGCACAGAATAACACCAGATTTGTGTAGAGGACACAGGATACCTCTACATTTCTGACAAAATCAGAAAGGTTTTCTATTGTTTCTTATCAGATATAACAAAATGTTTCCAATAGTATAGTAATCAATTGCCAACATCCTTATGCATGTTTGTGGCAGCATAGCAATGGGCTTTAATGCCATGCTGCCATATATATACATGCAACTGGCATTGTTGTGCTGGGAGTGCATTCAATCTCGCACCCCTAGCACTGTGACACTGACAGCTCTTGGTCACTAAGCAATAATTGGGAGCTGGTAGGATGAGTTTGTAATCACATGATTACCATGATAGTCAATTCCAATGATCAAATCATTGTGGAGCCCAGGAAACACCTCCAGCGTTAGGAAACCCTTAAAGGCCCAGGGGAGGGGTGACAGTAAAAGGTTTAACAGACCAAAAAGTAGCAAATAATATAACTCATTAGTAGGGTTTAAATGCACTTTAAAGTGTTACTAAACCCAGGACCTACATTCACTATATCTGGTCTCCCACAGTACACAGAACAAGGAAATGCAATAGTTTTAGTAAATATAAAGTGCTAAATACCTTTTCTCATCAGCAGTATATATCAGTCTTTTGACTTCTAACAGTCTCTGGTTAAAGCTTGTAGGAGGATTTTTTCATCCTTCCCTGATTTTCCTCTGAGGCTGCAGGAACCCTGACCCTCTGTTCAGACAGTGCTGATTGGCCCGGTGCTGATCACATGCACCCTTCCAAGAAATAAAAAAAACTCTGTAGCAATACACACCAAACTGAGCATGTGCAGCTTGCCCCCAAGGCTCTGTTCTATCAGGAGATGGTTTGGGGATTGTGGAAGAAGGGGAGGATCAGAGAACCATGGATCAAACTGCCTTTTTGCACAATGCAGATGATTAACCCCTTAGGTTCCACATTGAGTATAACAAGCATGCTTTACTGCATATACAGACTGATGTTACTGTTGTGAGTTTGGTAACACTTTAAGTGCCTTCATATTTTGATAAATCATAACTGTTGCATTTTTTTAATTTTAAGTGTTAAATAATGTAATATTTTATTTTCAAAAAACATGTAAAATTCAAAAGGAAAATTACCAGGCTGATCTCCTCATGCTTATATTTGGATGACTAGCGTGCTTTATCTAAACTGTTGGTAAACTTTCCCAAAGTTAAGGTGCATGGCCAATCTGGCATAGGAAGAGCAAACAGTATCTTGCAAAATCAGCTTAATTGTCCTCCATCCAACTGTGCAAAGGGTAGAGATAAGGAATCCATCAGACCACAGGAAGAATAGTTTAGGCCTGACAAAGGTCACTCACTATGACTGGCATATTGTGTCAGTCATACAATAGACACTGTGGTGCCTCACTTCTTATGAGCTATAAACATTTTAACTTGGGTGCCATTACACCATGCTCCTTTTACTGTTTGTAGGTCAACTGATTATTTAAATTGGCTAGAAAATGACAGTTACTTGCATTCCTGGAAATTGTGCATCTTAGAAAACTGCTAGATCTGTTACTTCACCACTTCACGTTTAATGTTGATTTTTTTTTTTTCAGTATCTTCTGGAGAGTTAATACTTAACTCCAGTTTGGGCACTAAGTTTCTCTGCATTTTTTTTAGTTCACATACCGTATACCTACAAAATTGTAAAATTGTCACTTACCGTATATACTCGAGTATAAGCCGACCCGAATATAAGCTGAGGCACCTAATTTTACCACAAAAAACTGGGACAACTTATTGACTCGAGTATAAGCCAAGGGTGAAAAATGCGCAGCTACTGTAAGTGGAAAAGACGGTCAACAATGCCCATTTGCAGCCTCACTGTGCCCATTTGCATACCTCACTGTGCCCATTTACAGCCATAGGTCAAACTTGGTAGTTAAGGGTTCCTAGATCCCCCCTAGCTGCAGCCAAAATTTGGGGTCTCTGGACCCAAAGGGTCCCGAAATGACATTGCTGCAAATGGACACAGTTGACCGAATTTGGGGCCCTGTATCTCGGAGCCACTTGGCACCAAGTGGCCCCGAGATACGGGGGCCCCAAATTCGGGTCGGAAAATGTCATTCTCTACTGCTGAAAAGTGCTTGACTTGAGTAAAAGCCGAGGGGGGCACTTTCAGCACAAAATAATTCCTGAAAAACTCGGCTTATACGGGTATATACGGTGCATAATGAAGTGTGAGCGATGTGCTGTGCATTAGTATCATAAGCCCAGGGAGGTGTTATGGTGCACTACTAGGAGTTATAGACATGCTGGACTGAATGACACTAGGCGGGTTATTTACTAAAACTGCATGGTGCAAAATCTAGTGCAGCTCCGCATAGTAACCAATCAGCTTCCAGGTTTTATTGTCAACCTGAAGTTAGAAGCTGATTGGCTATCATGCACAGCTGCACCAGATTCTAAGTGCACCAGTTTTAGTAAACCTCTCCCACGTGCCCTTTGACTCAGAAGACAAGTGGAAGCTGAAGGAAAGGGGAGGAGGTTTATTTTGCTACAAAACCTTCATTTTAGTTTATGCTTGGTAATTCCTTTTTTATTTTTCATTTGCAATTGGCATTGGGCTTATAATTCTCTCCACATACCACTAAGGCTGGCCATACAAGGCTCGAATCTCAGCCGGTTTAGCAGGAATCAGCAGAGATTCGAACTGTGTGTGGAAGGCTGAATTTACCAAGTTTATTGATCGACTTGGGTACAACCAGCCTGGCTGATTCACTTGCCATTATCGCTAGCGGCTGCTATAGCCGCTAGCAATAATCACTGTCTTCTTCCAGCGGGGACGGCTTCCCCCATACCACCCCCCTCGCTGGGAGCAGACAGTTGCTCGGCAGAAGGGATTCCTCTGTCAGCACTGTCTGTGTAGATGGGGGAATCGTGCGCATTTCTTTCCCGCAACCCGTGGTTGTAGGAAAGAAATTCGCACTGCCTATGGCCAGCCTAAAGCTTAGTACACACGGGCCGTTCAAACCATGCGTACGGTAGTTCAGCCAGTTTCTGTCCTTCAGCCCACTGAGTTGAACGAAAAAATGCTAGTAGCGTGTACTAGGCTTAGGGGAAGTTGCTTAGTGACTTATAGGCTTCATCCAATGATCTGCCATGGGGCTGAGGCTCAGGTCTCTATGAAATCTGAGCCCTTATCTAAAAATTGGTTGTGCAGCCATAGCTCATGATAGAATAGATGAACTATTTGCAGTAGCTTATCTTTCAACATACACATAGGTTGGACTTGATGGACTTGTGTCTTTTTTTAACCTCACCTACTATGTAACTATGTAACAACTATTTCTTCTCAGCATGGTTAATTTCTGCTAAGATTCAGGTATTACCCAGCCCTAAGTTTTTTTGTGAAAAAGAATAAACTCTTCATAAATTTGTGGAAATAGTTTACCTAGAACGGGCTACCATTAACAAAGCTGGTATTTTAGTTTTTGGGTTGATGGCAAGCTGAGTTCTACCCTCCTTCAGAGGAAAGGTACCACCTCCCAAGAGGCTTGAATCCTGCTCATCTTGCGAGACGTCGTTTGCAAGATGTCAGGATTTTTTTTTTTTTTAAAACAGCTCATATTGCTAAACGCTCGTAAACCGCGTTACTCGCAATCCGAGGTTTTACTGTATTCATTCTGCATGTCTAACATTTTATTTTTAAAAGATATGTATTCATTTTTTTTATATACAGCATTGCTGCAAAAGTTTCAGCTAAATTTCTGTGAAATGTTCCTCAACATTTGCCCTTTGGAGTCCCTGGGATTATACAAACTGTTATAGTGTTTATATTTTAACCACACCATATCTGTATGGGTCAAATGTCACACTCTATTATAATAGCTGACAGTTCATAGAGTTTTGTGTTTACATTCCACATCCTGTTTTAGAATAGAACATTTGCTTGTACAGAGAAAATTTCTGCTGATTTGCCAAATTCATATTTGACAGAACATGCAGCAAACTTCCAGTGCAAGGCTGGGGTGATGGGACCTGGGGCCTAGTGATTGTGTTGCAGAACAAGTGCAAGTAGAAGCCTAAACGGTCACCCTGTTTATCAACAAAAATAGGTAGCTAGCCTTATGTGCCATGCAAAATTTTACTACCCTATGGTAGTAGGGTTGCCGCTTTTTCTTCAATCCAAACCCAAACACTTTAGCAGTGCACAACAAACATTTTTTCTTTTAGTATCAGATTATAACAGACCTGGGACACCTTTGGGTGCTCCAAAGAGAATAGTAATGTGGCACGCATAATGCTCCATCACCCTCTTGTCAGGCCCTGTTCCCAGCCACATTTCTGTCTGAATAATGTGTCCGGGTTTCAGGCCGACTGAAACCTGGACACATGATTCAAACCCTGGACTATCCGGGTGAATCCCGGACAGGTGGCAACCCTATATGGTAGGTAGGTGCATGCCTACACAGGCAGTCAGCTTAGTGGCAGTGAACCTGTTCCAAGTGTTTACTGCCTGGCTGCTGTGAATGTCACACAGACAGGTGCAGTAGCCAGCAGAGCTCCACATCACTTACAAGGCTCAGCCACTGCGCCTGTCTGTGTGCAGAGGCCAGGCAGGGAGCTAAGTAATGTTAAGTTGTGATTTTACTAGGTTCAGCAGTAGGAATTAGTGTGGTGACCTGCATTTTACTGCAATAGATGAACACGTCACCGTTTTTGTTTTGTTGTTTCTATGTGTCCTGTTCGCACTGCATCGCACCCCAGATGTGCAATACATTGAGCTGTGATAAAATGCAGACATGGTGCTTTTTATTCTATCGCATGAGACAGAATTGCATGTCCCCATACAGCAGTGCAGCACTGCACACCTTGCTGCTGTCCAGATACAGAACATAAGTGAACTTGCGCTATCTTTACACACTTGAGTATGTGGGCCCATAAAAAATAATACAACTGTGATCAGATCCCCCCAAAAAATGCTGAATGGATAAAAATGCTGCGTTTTTCTATCACACTTAGGAAAAATTGTGTCACACACAGGCTTCTTTCTGTGTCACAGACACAGTCCTCTATAAACCAGTTTATCTTTTTGTTATTTCCGAAAAGGCAAATCCACTTTGCACTACAAGTGCAAACTACAAGTGCAAAGGGCACTTGAAATTGCATTGAAAGTGCACTTGGAAGTAAAGTCGCTGTAGATCCGAGGGGGACATGCAATGAAAAAAAAAAACAGCATTTAAGTTTGCACATGATTGGATGATAAAATCAGCAGAGCTTCCCCTCATTTCAGATCTACCCCTCATATTTACAGCGACTGCACTACTTGTAGTGCAAAGTGGTTTTGCCTTTTCGTAAAAAAAAAAAACAATGTATTGGAAAAATAGCATAGGTGACCTATTATGTGTTTTGCAGTAACACTTACATGATTTGAGTTGCTCAGAGAAATGGTGAATGTCTGAGGCCTAGCTTAAAGGAGAAGTATGGCCAAAGCTTTTTTGGTCCTACTTCTCAGTTGGGTCACAGGTTCCTTTGACCCGTATAAAGCCAGCTGTCAGCTTTACTTTACAGTTGGAATCCACCAGGATGCCTGAGTGGCAGCGTGTCGCAGAGAGGCTGAGCCAGCTGCTCCTGCCCCCTCCACAGTGAGCACTGGAGGGTCAGAGCAGAGTGCTGGTGGCTGACAGTCACCAGCTCTCTGCTCACTGAAGACCAAGAACTGAGTCCTCTGTGGTCTTTGATCTTAGGCCGGTCATAGATGGAGCAAATTTCTTTTCTGCAACCGCAGGTTGCAGGAAAGAAATTTGCTGGATTCCCCCATCAACACAGGGAGTACTGACAGGGGAATCCCTCCCAATGAGACATTGTATTCTCATATCGGGATTGCGGGGCAAGCTGTCCCCGCTAGGACAACACAGTGATTATTGCTAGCAGCTATAACAGCCACTAGCGATAATCGCATGTAAAATCTGTCAGGCTGGTTGTACCCAAGTTGATCAGCTTTCAGCTTGCTGGTCGAATCTCGACCGGTTCCTGCTGAACCGGCCGAGATTCAAACCATCTATGGCCAGTTTTAGTCTTGGTCTTGGTCTTAAAGCTACACCTACCTAGATGTGTATGTATGTTTGTTTTTTATTCTTAACTTCTATAGAATCACATGGGCTGATAAAATGACTTCATGATTTTGTTTTCAAGTTTTGTTCACTTTTAATATATTTTATTTTGCTCATGGGAGCAGTTTTCTGAATATTTATTAATTATATTTATATTTTGTCTAAAATTCTCAGTAATTTACATGATCATCATGCTACTTCTATTTTTTTTTTCTAATATAATGACGCATGATGAATATTCTCTAGTGCTTCATAATCGCATAAAGAGAAGGAAGTTACGCACTTCATACTTGAACTATGTCTCATCTACAAAAATAGGTCAACTTTTTTTTTTTGCTTTGGCACTTTTGAAACTCTTACCACATGGGGGAGCTCTGTACACGTTTTCTGAGTTACGACTTGCAAATCAGTTTGGAAGACCAGCGTGTCTTCTCCAGATGTGTCAGCAAATAAAGATGCAGTGGATTTCACAACCTGTTACATCGCCTTGTGTAGAAATCAAACTCATCAAAGTAAAATGATACTATAATTCCAATTTAAGGGCCTCGAAGGTGGCCACATGTTGTAATGAAAGTTGAATTGTACAGAAACTTTAATGTCTGAAGGATCAAAGCAGGTCCAGGACTCTGTTGGGAAGATAGCCTAAAGAAAATAATTTCTTTATTTAGATTGTAAAGTATGTGGAGCAATATGATAGTAAGTTGTATATAATGTACTCTATAGCAGCCAATCAATATTGTACAGTCAGCTTTAGGTATATTATTTTAAATATATTTTCACAGTCAAATTGTTTGTTCACTCTTTGTTTTTTTTGGGTTAATATTGCGGGAATAAATCTTACGATCATTTAAATAAGAAAAAACAGATTACAAGAAATTGTGACAACAAATTGTGTGTGTTGTAATATATATATATATATATATATATATATATATATATATATATATATATATATACATACTTTTGGTCAGAATGACAATGAATTAGAATTAGGTAAATGAAAGCGATTTTACTGCAAACAACCCAAGCAGTGGGAAAATGTGTTTGCTGGAAGGACCTGTCTATGTTTGTGGTTATTTTAGAACAATCTTTTTGTTGTGCAGTCAGGATTTTGAACATAGATGCAGCCAGGACTTTTCGATTTGGACAGTCATTAATATCTAAACCTGGTAAGGGTTTATCCAAAATAAAGGTGCCTGTAGATAACATGATCCGCAGGACTGATCCGGAACACAATCTAATGTCTGAGACACCCACAGACTTTTTTGGAGTAAAAGTGATTGTAAAGTCTTGTTTTTTTTCCCATAAAAATTACAAACATGTTGTACTTACCTGCTCTGTTGCAGTGGATTTGCACAGGGCAGCCCAGATCCTCCTCTTCTCGGGTCCCTCTTCTGTGATCCTGGCCCCTCCCTCCTGTTGAGTGCCCCCACAGCAAGCAGCTTGCTATGGAGACACCTGAGCCGAATCACAGCTCCCTGTGTCCATTCAGACAAGGAGCCACGCCCCCCCTCATTGGCTAGCTGACTTTGATTGACAGCAGGGGCAGCCAATGGTGCCACTGCTGTGTCTCAGCCAATCAGAAGGGAGCATTTCAGACAGCTAAGACACTCGTGGACATCGCTGGACAGAGAGGGACCTCAGGTAAGTATTAGAGGGGCTGAGGGGGGCTGCTGCACACAGACTTTGTATCCTAATGCATAGAATGCATTAAGATAAAAAAAAAAACCTTCTGACTTTACAACCCCTTTAAATTGTCCAGTGGACAAGTGATCAGACAGAATGGAAAAGCCTTGTCCCATTGCTGTTTTCCCCCAATAAGTAAGAGCCAGAGATGTCTACAATTAGCCTCCCACCCTGCCTCCAAAGGCTTAACCACACACACGATTGTGTAGTGGCTGTATTTGTTTTGTTTTCTTTTTTTTTTTTTTTTTACTTCTATTGCTTTATTCTCTCCTGGTAATCCTTCAAATAACTCACTTCCTGTCCCTGAGTCACTGCATCTACTCTTTCACTGATTTACGGAGGGAGCCATGGTTGTCACCCTAGGCTGCTCTCTTGATGTGGACTATACACATGCTCGTATCTCTTCATCTTCATTACACAAGGGGAAGGGCAATTGTTATTTTACAGAAGATACTGTAGTTAGGAAAAAAGATATTCTTTGGTACAATGAAAAGGAAGTGGCAAGGACATTGCATTTCTGTCAAGATCAACAGGTAGTTTCTGTTTCTGTATTTGCTTAAAATGTTCTTAGCCTGATAAAAAAAAAAAAAATTCAGGGAGCCAGCTCATCAAATGACTGTAAACTGAAATATTATATATTTGTTTGTGGGTGTAGTTATCACTTTAAAGGACAAACAATTGATCACTTTAAACCAGTGGTCTCCAAACTGCGGCCCAGATGTGGCCCTTTGCTTGCTTTTATCCAGCCCTTGGGGACACTATTTCATCCACTAAAAATGGGGCATAATTCCCCTCACTGACTCCAATGAATGGGCAGAATTCCTGCCAATGACACCAATGATGGGACACAATTACTCCCAATGACACCAACGATTGGGCACAATTCCTCCCAAGGACACCAACAATGAGGCCCAGTGACAAGAATGATGGAACACAATTCCTCCCAATCCCGCCAATGACACCAACAATATGGCCCAATAAAACTAACAACGAGGCGCAATTCCTCCCACTGACACCAAAGATGGGGCATTGTTTTTTTCCCACTGCCTGGACCTTTTCTACTCCCAATGGCCACAGTCCTGCCCTTCTAAAGTCTGAAAGACAGTAAACTTGCCCAATGTTTAGAAAGTTTGGAGATCCCTGCTCTAAACCTATACGTAATTTAAGAATAACATTCTAAAATAATTGTTTCCCTGCAGTAAAATTAGCATTGTTCAGCCAGTATGGGGTGTTTGTATGAGGCATAGCAATGATGTGACTGTATGTGTAGATTTCACATATAGTACATGATGCATAAAGCCTGCTGCATCTGGTTTCTCTATGTAAGACAGGTGCTATTGCCAATACAGTTTTCCTTTACACAATTTCTACTGTTGCAAAACCTCCTCTGTAAAAATGAGAAATCTTGTCCGAAGCTTCAGGTAGGAGCTTGTTGTAGTGATGATGAATCCCTGGAGAAAAGTAATGTTTAATGATTAAAAGGAAAACAGCAGCTGGTTTTGTATGTACCATTTAAATGGTTGGATTTCCATCATTGGATCCTCCTGGTATAAAATGTAGGAACCCAAAGAAACTGCTGTCTGCTAGGATCACCTCTTTTACACAAAATATTTTCTTACTTTCTGGTCCTAACGTGGCTTAGAATATTTGACTGATTTCTATTAATAGTAGGGACAGAGAAATGCATAACTAAAAACTATACCAGTGGAATCAGCAGTGATGTCACATGCCAAGCCACGCCCCCAGATAGTTAGAAAACACACACAGGGCTCACTTAACCCCTCCCTGCCCCCTAGTGGTTAACTCCTTCACTGCCAGTGTCATTTACACAGGAATCAGTGCATTTAAATCTGTTTCATGTATTGTATGGGTATTTGACAACAAATGTTGACTTTTAAATGTTTCTAATAAAAGTTTGATATGTTTTTTAATATATTATATGTTTTCGTGTTTTGGCACCTTAAAAATACCATATCTTTTTTATGTCATTTTCAATCAAGGCATGTGGTGCTGATGATTCTCAGACATTCAGCAATTTTCTCTTTCAATATAGACATCGTTTCTTTACAGGGTAGATAAAATAGGCTTAGAATGGGGGTGGGAACAGGTTTAAGTTATATAGTATTTGACTGGACTTGCTTTAATTAAAGACTGAGCATGACTTTAAAAATGTCAGTTTTATTTTTCAAAGCGTACCTGGAAAAGTGAAGTAACTTAAAGCTGAACTCCAGGAAATTCTCCCTTGCAGTAGGGGAGAGAAAAATACATATACTGTAAATACCCTATCCTCCGCTCCTCCGCAACTGCTAGACTTGCCCCTGCAGTGTCTTCTTTCATACTCCAGTGGTCTAAGGTCCTGACATCATCAAGACTGATACAGGGTCCATAGCCTCTACATTGGGCATGATGACACTGAGGGACAGTCCTCCATCAGAGCATTGGGGGTGTCATCTGCCGGAGGGGGAGGAAAGGATCAGGTAGGTAAAAGTGTTTTTACTCTCCCATAGAATAAATAAGCAGTCAACCCTTGCATAATGGGTGCAGCTCATTGCAAGGGAGAATTTTCATATTTCTCAGAGTTTAGAATTAAAGCAACAATATTGCTTTACAAATGTTCATCTGTCCCAGCTGAGAAATCTGTTTCTGTAGTAATATGCAAACAGTGACAGAGCTTGTGTTGGGAGCATGCTTCAGAACAGATGTACTATTTGAAGGGCAATAATCGCAAGGAAGCCCTTGCTCCCCACCCTCCTAGGCAAGGCCGGCCCAAGACATTGTGCTGCCTGGGTCCAAGAATGAAATCACACCCACCAAAACGACCCCACATCCATTATTTTATATCGTGATAATTAAAACTAAAATTAAATGTATCAGGAAGTCAGATTTACATGCAAAGGCACCTTGTCTGTATGCAAAATTGTATGACATACCATTATGTTCAATTCCAAGGGGTGGGCTAGGGCAGTATAGGGGTGGGCTAGGGTAGTATATGGACCGGCTAGGGTAGTATAGGGGCAGGCGGAGCCTCTCGGGGGGAAGTTGTCTTAATGACACACAAAACTGCTGGGAAAAAAATCTTGGCCTTCAATTTTCTAGGTAAATAGAAGAGAAGGAGAGGCAGCCGTGGTTCAATTTGCTGCCCCTCTCAAAGTGCTGCCTGGGTCCAATGGACCCACTGGGACCCATGGTAGGGCCGGCCCTGCTCCTAGGTGTAGTAAATATGGTGGCATCAGTTCAATTTATTATGTTTGCGGAGTGCTCTCTGGCTGACATGGGCACACATTTGCTATAAAGTGACCCTGTCAATTTATAAGTCAAAATAAAACAGCACCTTGTAAAAAAGAATGTAAATCATAGCTTCTCCTGTCTCCGGCTGGCTTTGGTCAACAAGAATCCCCAGCCTAAAGCTGGCCATACATGACTCAAATTTTTATCCATCTATGACCATTTCTGTTTATGAAATGTCAATCTGTTGATCAACATCTCATGAGCAGTCCTGCTGGAAAATTTCCATTTGATCAGCGATTACAGCCAAGCAACTGTAGCACTGATCAGTGAATTTTAATGGCAGGGGGAGTCCTGCTGTCAGAATATGATGACACATAGAGGAGGATTCCTGCATCCACATCCAAATGTGTGGATGGGGAAATTGGGTCAAAAACTGACCCATATATGGCCAGCTTAAGTCTGTGAGGAAAACAGTGTTGCCAACCACCAGTATTTTTACTGACAGCCAGTAAAAAATGGGCACTTTTCTCCTGCAAGTAAATGCCAGTGACAGGAAAAGGCTGCCAGTAAAAAATATGGCTATGATGCTCGGCTCAGAACTGCGCATGCGCAGTTCCAGTACAGACCCGGTAGAGACCATCTGAGTGCATGCTACAGTGTATTCAGGCAGTGCCGGCCGGGTCTAGCGGAGGTGGTGCCTGAGCGTTTCGGATGATGTCATGGTGCAAGGGAGTCGAGCAGAGTGGTCTAAACCTAATGTGCGGGTCAGTGGGACGATAGCAAGGCAAGCTGGGAGCAGGATTGTCAGTACCGTTTGGACTGGAGTGGACTGAAGGGACCACCTGGCGTGATGAGAGACTGTCACTGTTACTCAGGAGTGGACGTGACGTGTCGGTGAGGTGTCATCATCATCTGTGCTGCTGCACACTGCTGTCGGTGTCACAGTGAGAGTCAATTTCATTTATGTACCACCCATTCTAAGTCCTGTCCGTGAGCTACTAACTACGGTATATCGAAAATAAAAGAAGAAATATGTTTTTTGCCTTAATATCTACCTTAAATACCATTGCTAGTTGCATATTGTACTTGTTTGTAGCCTAAATACTGAAATTTGTGCTTAAAACTGTAATTTTGTTATTTTTGGAGATGCCAGTAAAAACGTGGCTGTGCCAGTAAATGTTGGGTGTCATGTCAGTAAATTACAGTCTGGTAGGTTGGCAACACTGGAGGAAACTGACATTTCCGGAAGTGTCAATCTCCTCTGTTCCCCACAATAATGCCGCGTACACACTACCGGACTTTTCGACAGCAAAGGTCCAATGGAACTAATCCATCAGACAATTCGATCGTGTGTGGGCTCCATCGGACCTTTGCTGTCCAAAAATCTGATGTACTTTAGAAATAGAACATGTTTCAAATTTTTCGTCCGGAACTCCGCCGGACCCAGTTCCTATTGAGAAATCCGTTCGTGTGTATGCTAGTCCGACGGACAAAAACTGACGCTAGGGCAGCTATTGGCTACTGGCTATGAACTTCCTTATTCTAGTCCGGTCATACGTCATCACGTTCAAATCCGTTGGACTTTGGTGTGATTGTATGTGGCCAAGTCCGTTCATTTGGAAACTCCGTCGGAACTCCGCCGAAAGTCCGTCGGGGGGACCATCGGACCTAGTCAGTTGAAAAGTCCGGTCGTGTGTACGCGGCATTAGGATTGGTTCTAGGACCCAGGGAGCAGGTGTGGGCGGCACAAAAGGTTGACTCTCCCAGAAGTTTCTTTACAGACTTCAGGTGATTTTTCTGGATCAGAGTTGTGTTTGGCAGCAGGAGATATAAGTATTTAAATCCTTTTTTCTTTTTTTTTCTTTTTTTACAAGGAGCTATTTAATTTTGTGTTTATAAATTGCTGACAGGGTCATTTCAAAATTGTTGCAGGATATAAATATGGATGCACTACGGTCAGTATCTTGTATATACCAATTCTAGCCAAATTGAATCTAGTAATGTTATTATAGTACAGTATATTGTTTATAGGTTGATAAATAAAACTTTTTTTCACAAGCATGGTTGGATTCCAGTGCTCACAAAATTCTTTCTCGTCATTTATATTTTGGAAAATAATGATTCCAGGATGGTTTCTGGTGAATATTTCATATGTGATGTTTGCTATAATGCAGAATCAGCGGTGCAGTAGGAGTCATTTTAGGCTATTTTTTTTCCTGGGATTTTTTTTTTGTGCACTCCTAGTGGAAACAAAAGCTTTGAAGGCGAGCGCAGACCACAAAGAGGATGCTGCTATGTCTAGAGCCAGCCAGTTTGAACCAGAAGCAGCTGTCAGCGGAAGGCAGAATAGAGGTGGGATGAAGGAGAGTGAAAGAATATAAAGAAAGCAGCAGCGTTAAAAAAAAAAAAATCAACATGCAAGTGCGACGTTATGCAAAGAAAAAAATATTCTTCTACATGATCATAATTATGAAAATCTGCCTTTATTGTTTACATGATACATTTTTTATTGATCTGTAAAATATGTTTTGTATACAGATACAAGGACTGGGTTATTCTATTTATAGCAGTCTGGTACAGTCTGTAGAGAGTTGCTTGCCTATTATTCTATTTTAGTTTACCGGTAATTTAACAGTTTTAGATATTCTATATGGGAAACTGTATGCCCTTTTAACCATAACTTTTATTTGAAGTCATGGCTATTTTACAGGTTATTTTCCAATTTTAGAGCCAAGAATTGCAGCCTCAGATCATATGCATCAAAAAGATAGTAATTAAAAAATTACCGGTCGTGACATGCTGTATAAAGTATAGCATAATAATCAGTAATAAACTAATAAATAATAATCTAGTACTCCAAAAACATCTATGTGCTTCACCAACCTCAACCCCCTCACCCAATCCCACACACACAGTAACAGTAACATGCCCCCCGTTCACACTGGGATTGCAGCTGAGGCTTTTTTTCAGGTGCTTTACAGGTGCTATTCTTAGCGCTAAAGCACCTGAAAAACGCCTAAATCCAAAGTTTTCATTTTCAGGCTAATGCCCCGTACACACAGTCCGAAGACCGACGGATTTTTTCCAACGGATTTTGGCCGGAGCTTGTCTTGCATACACACGGTCGCACAAAGTTGTCGGAAAATCCGATCGTTCGGAACGAGGTGACGTACAACACGTACAACGGGACTATGTAGAGGCCAGTAGCCAATAGCTTTCGTCTCCAAATTTTTTCTGAGCATGCGTGCCACTTTGTGCGTTGGAATTCTCTACACAAGGTTTATTTACAGGGTATAGAGGAGTTGGCCTGTATGATAGACCTCCCAAATTCTGCTGTGGACAGCCTAGCGGCATCCACCTTGTAGTGTGCCATAAACGTGTTTTTTGAGGACCAAGTGGCTGCCTTACAGATTGTTTCAAGAAAAGCTGATTTTTTGACAGTAGAGCGTGCATCTCGGAAACTCTCTTGGCCGAAGTGATTGCTATCAAGAAAGTGATTTTTTAGTGTCAGGTCCCATAATGATATATCTTCTACTGGGAAGAATGGTTCGCGTGCCAGGAAGTCCAGTACTACTGAAAGATCCCATGTTGGGAAGGTCGGTTTTCTAGGAGGCCTTAGTTTCAGGCAGGCCCTCTGAAACTGGGCGATGAGAGGCTCTTGTGCCCACCTTACCCCTGTCATGGCCGATAGGGCTGAGACATGTACTTTCAGCGTATTCGACCCAAGGCCCTTGTCCAGGCCTAACTGCAAGAAATCCAGGACTTGCGCTATTGTTGGGGAAGATGGATCCCAGGATTGCTGTTGTGCTACTGTAAGGAACTTGGCCCAAATTCTCTTGTAGACATTGTTGGTGGAGACTTTCCTGGCCTGTAGAAGGGTATTTACTACCCCCTGTGAACATCCCTGCGCTATAAATCTAGCCCTCTCAGCCTCCATGCCGTCAGGTGTAGTCTCTCTGGGCACGGGTGGAGGAGCTGTCCCTGAGAGAGTAGGTCTGCTGACACCGGGAGTGACAGTGGTTCTGCTGTGTTGAGCTGGAGAAGGGTTGTGAACCATGGGCGTCTCGGCCAGAAAGGGAGGACTGCTATCACCGTGGACCTTGACTTCTTCAGTCTGAGTAAAAACCTCGGTATGATTGGAATTGGTGGGAAGATGTAGCCTAGGTGGAAATCCCAGCTGTGTTGTAGGCAGTCCGTGCCCTCCGCTGATGGAAAGGGAACTCTCGTCAGGTACCTCCGACACTTCGTGTTGGCTGGTGATGCTGCTAGGTCCATGTCTGGTACCCCCCAAGTCTCGGTTATTAGAGCGAAGGCCTGTTGGTTTAGAGCCCACTCGTGATTGGACGAGAACTCCCGACTCAAGGTGTCGGCCACCTGATTCTGGGTTCCTGGTACATAGGCTGCTGTCAGCCCGGATAGGGATAGTTGGGCCCATTCGAAGATTGGGATGACTTCTCTGAGCATTGAGCGACTCCTGGTGCCCCCCTGCCTGTTTATGTAGGCAACTGCTACCCGGTTGTCCATCCTTAGTAGGACCTCCTTCCCTTTCAGGAAGGTGCTGAAGGCTATTAGGGCCTTGAATGCCGCTCTTATTTCCAGGATATTGGACACAATGTTGTGCGTCCCGGAGGCCCGCAATATCCCCTTCACCCTCTGAGTCAGAGTATCTTCTCGTCCGGGAGTTCTACTGTGTTGAGGCGGGTATCTAACTCGGCCCCTAGAAAGATCATCCTCTGGGTAGGATGTACGTGGCTCTTCTCCCAGTTTATCAACCATCCGAACTTCTGCAGGGTGGTGACAAGGACTACCCGATGTTGTAGGAGGGAGACCTGGGTGTCTTCCAGCAGAAGGATGTCGTCCAGGTAGTGGTGTACTCTTAGGCCCTGCTCCCTTAGTATAGCTATTACAGGGAGTAGAACCTTGGTAAACGTTCTTGGAGCCGTGGAAATCCCGAAGGGGAGGCTTCTGAACTGAAAGTGGTGCCGATCTACCGCAAAGCGGAGAAACTTTTGGTATGAAGGGTGGATTGGGATGTGAAGATAGGCATCCTGCAGATAGATGGAGAGCATCCAATCTCCGATATTTATAGCCTGTAGGATTGATTGTAGGCTCTCCATCCTGAACGTCTCGACTCGGATTGATCGGTTTAGACCCTTTAGGTCCAGGACGGGACGGAGATCTCCTGTCTTCTTTGTCACCAGGAATAGGGGTGAGTAGACCCCTTTCCCCCTCTGTAGTAGAGGAACTTTTACTATGGACGTAGAAACCTCCACCTGTGGCCCAATTGAACCGTGGCTACTGCCCAAGTCAGATCAGATTTTGTTATCGGAAAATTTTAGATCCCGCTCTCAAACTTTTTCCATCGGAAATTCCGACGGAAATAGTCCGATAGAGCCCACACACGATCGGATTTTCCGACAACATAATCCGATCGTACTTTTTCCGTCTGAATTTCCGAACGTTTGTACAGGGCATTAGAATATATTCAGCTAGTACAGAATAAATCTGTTGATCCATCCAGAAAATCAGTTTCCTTTCGGTTTACAATGTTACCTATCTTCTGTAAGCTAGCATTAGAATAATTAAAGCCAACAAATTTTCTGAAAGCAGACACCGTGGGAAATAAAATGGTGATAGTTTCAATTTGTTATGCCACGCGACATTTGCGCAACAATCTATCGAGCACAAAATTTCAATAACAAATACATTAAAATGTATTTTAGGGCATACAAATGCAATATATTATCCAATTTTTGGTAAAATATAAAAGATGAGGTTTAGCCGAGTAATAGATGCTATACATGTCAAGCTTTAAACTTGCGCCCGCCTGCAAATGACAATGAACTTTTGTACCTTATTATTTCCATAGGCAACACTTTAAAGGCCCATACAGGTCATCAGTTTAGAATTAACTGTGAATAGTGTCCCTGGTATGTATGCTCTCACGCCGGCATGCACGGCAATATGTAATGTGTATCACAAGCAATGTTTTCGTACTTACGCACCCCTGACCGGCGCATTTACAATCACGTGTGTGTACAGGCGGGCTGA
Source organism: Lithobates sylvaticus (assembly GCA_028564925.1). Lineage (NCBI taxonomy): Eukaryota > Metazoa > Chordata > Amphibia > Anura > Ranidae > Lithobates > Lithobates sylvaticus. The sequence goes on from CM053026.1 coordinate 137,364,933, forward strand.
AAAATGATGGGGGTTATAAGTGCTTGAGTGTAATTTTATGCTTCGGGGGTCAGAAAAAGCTGAAAGTTGGCTTGTGAAGTGTGCTTGTGAGTGTGTGTAAAACGCCCTGCTGCCACTGCCGTAAGGGATACGGAGGTGGCTGTAAAAGGGTTCAAATGTATCTAAGCCGAAAAACAGAAATGTGATGCAGCTTAGGAGTCCTTCGATGTGGTGGATGCATTCATTTTCTTTATTTTCACCTGGTGATATGGTTAGTAAAACACACTTCCTTCTTACTGTTTCTGTGGAGGAGCAGCATAGCCACCCTTGGACAGCAGTATTGTCAACACGTGGGGAGGGTTTTGGATGGATTCGTAGATTTAATTGGACTTTATGTAGGTTCTAATTTGCTAGTCACTTAACTTTATCTAACAGTTTTTAAGCAGTTACAGTACACTTTGGCTGTGCCGGAATGACTGACTCCCATGCACATTTGTGGGATGGCGTTATTCCACCTCCAGACAATCAAGAGGTTGAAAATCCAGCACCCAGAAAAAGCCTGGGGAGAAGATGACATTGGCCAGCAAGGGATGTAATGGCAGCAATACTGGAAAATGGAGGTAAGTATTTCTGGGGGTTTAGTTACGCTTTCCCTATATGAATAAAGAACTGACCATTGTAGGCACCACTGTCAGTGGTAAATGTCACGTTTGCTGGACAGCTTGATCTCTTAAAGGAAGTTCAAATATAAAAGACTTAAGTTGGTCATAGATGGATCGGAATCGTTTAGTTCAGCAGGAACTGAATGAATTTTGATCCATGTATGAGCAGGCTGGTTTTACAAAAGTAAATTTCTCGACTTCTGTACAACCAGCCTGTTGTTTTGTTGGCCCCATCAGTGCCTCTGGCTATAGCTAGGAACACAGATCATTGTATTCTGCCAGGGGGGAAGGCTCTTTGCCAGCAGAACACAATAGAGCTGGGGAGTGATTCCACCATCCACATGAATGGACAAATTAATATTTTTTATAATATATGGCCTGCCTTACTGGCAGGACCTACAGCCGATAAAACAGTTTTTACAGTGATGTTACAATGGGCAAAAACAGTTGTGGTAAAGCTAGTGACAGACTGCATCCTATATGGCATTTTTGATTTTGCCCATAGTTTCACCTTAAGGTGCACAGTGAACCTTTACTGTGACTGCTATTGTTAGATTTCACCTAAAGAACTTGTGAAGGAAAACATATTATATTCCAGCACATGCAATAACATATAGTAGAGCTACATAAAATGATAAATATCAAACCCCTGAAAAAAAAAAAACATCCACACTGATGCTGCAGCTGTCCCACGTCGGCTCTGAGAATGAGAACTGAGCAACCAGTTCAGTTCTTAGTTTGCTCTGGGCACATGACTCACAGCCGCTGTATACCTCCAGTATATGGAGGGGCCCTGGAGACCGGCCGCGAGTCACGTGAGCGGCCTGAAGATTGCGCTAAAACTGTATTTACAACGCTCGTTTTTATAAAATACTTATACAGTGTGGTATGGCTGCCTATAATAGAGGGGCTGGCAGTGACATTTTGTAAAAGTTTATTTATACTAGTAGCGGTAGGGATGGGGGGGGGCATGGAGACAGAGACACAGACAGGGAGGAGGGGGTGAGGGGAGAGAGGAGAGCTGAGAGCAGGGCTGCAGATGACGAAGGGGTGTATTCTGACCATGGTGATCAAGGCTCAGCAGCCCTGATTAACGTGGTCAGTACAGAGAAGCCTACAGCAGGCGAAACATGTCGGGTTGGATGTCTGTCTGAGCCACTACAAGATTTTTTGCGCAAAATTTTTAACCTTTTTAACCAATAAACACCAATTGAAATATTGAAGTTACACTATGAGGAGTTGCCTCTTTCTCTTTTATCTCCTGTTTTTGAACTACCGCTGGTGAGGACCTTGGCAAGTACCCCGCTCACTACCATCCCACCGGGATCTTCCCACAAGGTGTTGGTAAGTGGACAAATTCACTTAGAACAACGCTCCAGTCTATGTGGCAGACTGCAACGTGCCCATCATAGATCCGGTTTATCTGGCCCAAGCCTATCTGACTCACCACCGAGAGGTCTGTGAGTCCAACAGTTCCAGTAAGGGTATTCAGACCACTACACATATATATAGAGATCAAGTTGTTTGAAAGTCTAAAGCATCTACAGCGACACGTCTCACCCCTTGGGGACTATATGTATATGGTTACATCACTTTGGTGGAGAGATACAATATGAAAATAGACTCTCCCCATTTTATTCATTGATCCTTGAATGAATTTTCTATTTTCTCCATACTGTGATTTAGAGCATAAGAGTCTGCTTTGATGCTAACCCATTAATGCTAAACCTCATTGTAACCGTAATATTACAACCATGATATACTATGTCACCCTAGAACATTGGGAGGATTATTGTGCATAGTTTTTACTGTGTTCACCGTTTGATTAGTTTGAGGTCCGGTAGGTTGTCTGCTGGATACTGACCATCATTGAATATCACCCTCCTCGATTTTGTGATAACACCACAACTATTATGCACTATATCATTCGATTTTTTTTATTTCGAAGTATTAATAGTGTATAATCTTTCATTGAACACCAAGTTTTCGCTATAGTCACACTCACTATATATCTTATCAGGTAATGCCCTGAAACCGCAAATTACTCACAGTGTATGTTTGGTTCACTTTGTGTATTTTTAGATTGATGCGAGATTTCACTATTTCTCGCTGAGCCTTTTTTGGAAAATCGCATGTGGGGTTACCATATATAAAAACTTACATTACTCCACCCATGAGGACTGAGCACAGGCCTCCTTTAGCCAGAGGCTTTGTCTAAGTTTCTATTCCTCCCGCCCAAACCAGTTTGACACCTTGCAATGTTTTAATCGCATTTGGTTAGGTATATACCCCTAAGTAGGTGCGTTTGATAGTCACCTGCCACAGAGGATCTAAAATTAGCCTTCATAATCTTTTGATCACTTGGGCTCTTTTGGTCGCTTTATTGTTTTATTTGTTATTGTTACTTTCATTTTCACTAGTTTATAGCTACCTCACCCTTCGGGGTTTTGTCTACACACACCAGTGGAGCAGCTCCACTGGCACGTTCACTTACGGTGATACTTACCAGATAAATTCCTGTTACACATGTTGGCCCACAGGCTTTTATCTTCCTGTGTGGCTAGTTGTGAAAACTAGGGACATTTCTGACTTCTTAAGCGCTGCACTTTTCATCTTTCTATTTTATACAATTCATGTCTAATTGTTGTGTCAGCCGCTAGAGTGTTTTTAGGTTTGGCGCAGTATTTTCTCCCCCCATTTTTAGTACAGAGAGGGGGACACAGGAAGTGGCAGGTTCAGGGATGTTTTTTACAGTATAGATAGGGGCAAATTACACAGCACAAGCACTGTGCTGTTTAATCTGCTTTAACGTCCCTGGGGGTATGATTATGTCTGATTTTTGAATGTAAAAGCGGTACAGTGTTTTGCATGGAAATTACTTGTTTTATATTGTAGGCCTGTAATTCTTAGGAATAACTCACTTAAATCTGTCCAAACAAGAGTCTAGTAGACATCCCCGGAAAGATAAAGTTTGAAACACAAAATCATAAATTATAATATAATAAAAAACTATAAATAATTATAAAAAATAATAATATAATATAATAATACATTTTAATCAATAATGTAATCAAATCAAAAGCATTGAAATTTGTCCAAACAAGGGTGCTAGTCACTGTAATACTAGACACTGAATATTGGTTTAGTAAACATCCTGGGTGTGACAAATTTTTAAACATGGGACTGCACAAAGTCCGACGTCACAATCAGGACAATGCAAAGTGTCCCTCTATGTCAAAAAAGGTTTTAGACCTGCTAGAAAACAGCGATAGTGAATTAGAATCACTTGCAAAATTAAGCGATAGTGATTTGTGGGGAAATTCGTCATCAGACACTGAAAGTGGTGACAGCGACGATTCTGCGACTGAGCTCAGTGCTGCGTGATCCGTACCACAGTCAATAGAGCACCAAGTTCGCACATCACTGAGCTCATTCGCAGAATTGTCGCTGTCCTCACTTTCAGTGTCTGATGCCGAATTTCCCCTCAAATCACTATTGCTCAATTCTGCAAGTGATTCTAATTCACTATCGCCATTTTCTATCTGGTCTAAAACCGCTTTTGATGTAGAGGGACACTTTTTGGATGCTATGGACGTTCTCAAGTTTCCGGGCAGAAATAATGGTAAAAGTGCAGGCAGGGCACTGGAATGAAATGAAATGAAATGATTTGATACAGTAATGTAATCTACAGATTACAATGTATTGTGTGTTATGTTTTTTTTTACTTTTTTGAATTTGCTGCTGGGCTCCGCCCCCACGCGACCCTCACAGGGAACGGAGCCCAGAACACTGATACATCGGGCAGAGGATCCGGTGGGAGGACATTGCAGGGTCCTAGGGACAAGGTAAGTACCTGTACCTGGATACTGCGTTGTAATCCCGAGTGTGGCTTTTGTTACTGAAAATTAACCCCGAGCCACACTTGGGATTATCGCTAGGGAAGGTAAGGGACCAGGATCTGAAATTTTTTTTTTGGATTAACAAATACTTTAACAATATTGTCGGATCCTTCCAGGGCTTGGAGGAGCTTTGCCTCGTCGGCTGACTCTAGGTCACAAAACTAAAATAAGTGTACTCCTGTGACCCATAAAAGAAGTATGGCCAAAAAAGCTTTCTACTCCTCTTTTAAATATCGTTCTGTTATTTCCTAAAATATAAAACAAAGCTTGCTGGTGAATAATAAAAGTCTGTCTGGTAATAAATGCTTTTACTTATCTAATCAGAGATTATCCTCTTTTCCGGACTCGGTATGATCTCAGACAGCAATATAATTTGTCTAGAAAGGTTAGTTTATTAATATGATAATAATCCAAATTTAATTGCAAATAATGGCCAGGTGTGGGGCCAGTTATTTTGTATTTATTGTCATTAGAGTCTAAAATAAGAAATCTGCAGAGGTTAACCTGAATGATGAAAACTAATCATTAGGGATATTTAATAAACCATGATAGATATTACTCTGTGGATGATCACTAGTTTTAATGTGTGCTTGTTTTATTCATTTTGTTGTTTGGTGATTTTCATAAAGAGTCACAGATCGGAGAGATGTGCAGAATATTGCTCAGATAGTTGGGAGAGCAAAGTATTGCCTCTGAGCCTTTAGCCTTTTTTTATGGTAGGGACAGATTTCTGTGGGCTAAAGGAACTATACCTTGTGCGTTGATGCCACTTTGATTGGTACACATGACATCTTAGAGCAGCAAACTAATACTACGTTGGTGCTGGAAGATTGGCCTCTGTCTAATGTTGTGATTGCAAGTGTAGAACCCTCTACTTAGGTAAGTGCTAGAGTTGAGATTTTTGTCAGTGCAGGTAAATTTAGGCAGGCCTAGCTGAACGCTAGGCCTGTTTGTATTGATCTGTGTCTGGGAGTGGCTTAGAGTAGGCTGGTGACTCACAGCTAGTTTCAGCTTTCAGGTTCTGCTTCTAGAGGCTTCTAGAAAGGAGTGGAAGAAGGGTGGAGCTGTCTGGGGTGTTCTGAGGAGCCGTGACCAATCCCCAATTTGGATTGGCAGGGAGCAGGCCTCCTTAAATGCCCATGGTCAGCCCAGCTGGGGAGGAGTTGTTCGGGTTGATGAACTGGAGATGAAGTGTTAGGCTGTCAGAGCCTTGGAGGGAACCCCCCAGTCTGGGGGGGGGGTTGACCTTGGGAGGGAGGGATCCATCAGGTGTTGGTGAGTGACAGGCTCAGTTGGGAGAGCTGGGAGAGGAGTGCCGGAGAGGACTGGGAGGCAGTCAGAGACGGATGTAGAGCCAGCGGGAGAGACTGTGATGTTACTGGCAATGTCAGGCTGCTGCAGCTGGGAGAGCTGTCAGGGTCTGCAAAGGGCTGCCTGGGATCAGTAGTCCACCAAGAAAAGGTCAGCTAGCACTAAAGACTTTTCCTATTTTTGTTGCTACACTAAAGGGGCCTGCGGTCCTTGCCTGTAATAAGGAACATTGCTAAGGCCTGGCTGAACCCAGAGTTAGGCCAAACCATGTGCTAGCTGAGCCTGAAGAATTGTGCTGGAGGGAGAAGGAGAGATAGTCTGCAGTAAGTGTTGTGCAGAAGAAGAATTTCTAAACTGTCCCATACCATGCAAGAATAATTTTCTGGACATCCCATGAATTTCATGGACTGTTCATTGTCTGGAGAGTGACTGGAAGTGAATGCCGGACTGGGCAGGGTGACAGGAGGAACTACTACATTCTACTATGGGGGTACCGCTACACGAGTATGAATAGAAATCAGGTAGGTATATAATGCAAAGTCTCCACAACACATTGGGGGTTATTTACTAAAGGAAAATCCACTTAGTTTTTTTCAGGCTGGGGCTGTCATTCATCCAAAGCAATTATTCTATTGTGTATCATGTACTTTAAGAAACTTCTGTAATTTAGTATCTATTCCTTATTACCATGTCTTGTGTTATGTTTATATTGTTTACTTGGTTTGCGATAGCTATATTTTCACACAGTAACATTTTGTGAATTTCCGCAGCACTTGGGAGAAATGTATTTTATTAGACTCCAGAAGACCCAACTACTGTAGGAAGCCTCTCCTCATTTGCTACCAGAGTACTACAATTCTCAGGGGGGGGGGGGGGCGATCTTGTTGACCACCATCATACCAGATCAACTATGCCCTCCCTGTTCTCTGGACTTATGGCGTTTTTATCTTTACTGCTTTCTTTACCCTTTTCCCTAATAACTTCCAAAACTTTTCATACAGTGGCAACTGGCGAATAAGATTCCTCAGATGCATATTAAGCCTTTACCACACCTGACTAAGGCAATGGTATATCCAGATACTTAAAGTCTTATGCAATACTGAGCACCTTATGTAGTAGCATACATGTTGTATGTAGTTCGGCATCTTTGCCTAAAGTTGTGTAACAGCATGTAAACGGGGACTATCCAATCTAGTGCAAGGAAAATAAATGTAGCACTGACCCCCGAAGGAGCTGCTGGTTTTATTTGGGCTTACCGTTACCTCACTTACTTTCTTCTTCATCTTGGGGATCCCGTGGAAAGTGGCCCAAAGAAATGTTGAGACTGATACTGAATCCTCTTTTGGGTTTATTTATTTAGAAAAGAAGAAAAAGTCTCGTAATAAAGGGTAGAGGGTTAGGGGTGAGTTCAGGTACTTAGATAGTAGGGTGAAGTTACTAGAAGAATCCAGAGGATATTGCTGCTCCACAAACTGGATTCAATTACCCCCCGGATAGGCCTCTCTCACTAGGCCTAGCAGCCGGTGGGATGCTCGGTAAAGTCTCTGCCACAGACTTGTAAGTTACACTTTAGCTTCACTGAGGGATTGGATGAATTTTAAAGAACTAACATACGGTACCAGTTTCTCTCAGCCGATCCGGCGATACCATATGCATGTTGATCCAGGTTGCGTCCTTAAACTTTGTCTCCAGGCTCCATCAGAGAAGCCAGCCTTGAGCACGGCCTTCTCCTGAACGAGTCCTCCCCTGGGGTACTTCAGTTGCTGGGCCTCTCCCTTCAGATGAGACGGCACCAGACCTTCCCTTGGATCAGTAGGCTCCGAACTTCAGTCAAGCCTGTCCGTTCAGTTGCGTGGCCTCGGGCTAGCCAGCCCAGAGACATAAGATGCATGGTTCCACACCCCAGGCCAGGAGGGCCAAAGGGCTGGATTAGGAGGACCAGCAGAACCAAATAGACAGAAAATAATCCCCCGCCAACATGGCGTCAGTACCTTAAATACCACCCCCCAGAATTCACAGCGGAGAACACTCCCACTGGGCTGGTTCCGAGAGATAAGTGGCATTCAATGCACCCAGCTAGACTGTGGTTCTACTCTTGCTGGCGGTGACAGCGACACCTGTGGCCAAGGAGAACCCAGTGAAACCCAGCTGGACTGGTACTGAAACCAGAAATTTGAAGCAATTAGCCTGAAACCCAACTGTGGCTTCAGGCAACTTAATTTGAGAAAAATAATAGCGCCTGCTCATCAGGAGCCAGCGCTACATAAACAATCAAGTTCTTGTATGTGATTGGTTGATGGAAATCATCAGAGCTAAATTAAGGGAAAATTCTCATCCAAAGTGAACATAATTTGCATTTAATAAATCAACCCCATAGTCTATCTCGTTTTTACAAAACATTCTTTTGGTGAACTGGCTCTCTTCAGACTTTGTTTTGTGGACTTTACCCTATATCCAATTTTCTACTCTCACCTGTGATCTCCACACCTAGCTTTTTAATTATTTGTTTGCTTATTGCTTTCTTTTATTTCCACTTAACCTTTATATTTTCTATTTGTGTCCCCTTTCTCTTTGCTAATAACTGTATTATTGTTATTATAACTGTTTGCAACTGTTTGTGCAGCACTTTACCAAATAAGGGGAACAGAAGAGTATAACTCAAGACAATCAGGTTAGGAGGGCCCTGTGCGTGAGAGCCTACAATCCCCCCCCCCTACTCCCAAGTCTAATCTAAAGTGAACACTGCTAAATTAATCCTTATCACTATTCAGATTTCACATTATAAAAATGTCTTTTCAGCAAAGAGGCCAATATGTATTGATCAAGGTTGAGAATTGTGTGCATGCATGTTCTTTTCTTGTTATTACAATCAGGAACAATAATTCTAAGAATTGTCATAGTTTTTAGTCATTTTTTTTTTGTGGTCAGCCAGGCACTGGTTTGTGGTTAATGAGAGAAAAGGGCAGGGGTGTTATAAAGGAACTAATAATCTAAATGTGGAATTTTGCTTTAAAGCAATTGTAAACCTCTAACATAAAAAATTAACAAATCATATAATTTTATATTATTTACTTGCCTCAATCCAAAGCACTGAGTGTAAATTCTCTTCGCCCCCCCCCCCCCCCCCTCCAGCACACAGCAACTGACTGCCAGGCTCAGCTGTGTATACTGTAATTTGCTATGATTCTGTGAAGAGGGGGCAGGTGTGTACATTCTTTTTACTCCGATTTCTGGTTTCACAGAGCTCTGTGCTTTAGCTATGCAGTGTGTGTGTGTGATGTCAGATTCCTTCCCCCTGCGTTCTGCTGCCGAGAAGTAGCCTTTGATTTGTGTGTTTTAGAAGGACGTAGAGAAGAGAGGGCTGCATACAAACAGGTACAACCCGTGTAAGGGTTTACAAGTACTGTAAACTGTATTATTATTTTTACTATTATTATACAGGATTTATATAGCACCAATAGTTTACGCAGTGCTTTGCAAAATACAGGGAGACGGTATACTTGCAATACAAATACAGTAAGCAAGTAAATACTGCAATAAATAGTTTCAGCACTTTATTTGTATGGGTATTTTTATGCGGCCTACACACGGTCGGAATTTCCGATGGAAACAGTCCGATGGGAGCTTTTCATCGGATTTTCCGACCGTGTGTATGCCCAACAGTCTTTTTCTGTCGGAATTTCCGACGGACTTTGAATTGAGAACCTGTTCTCAATTTTTCCGACGGAAAACCTCTCTATCGGATTTTCCGATTGTGTGTATGCAATTCCGACACGAAAAATTCCAAACCATGCTCGGAAACAATTCAATGCATGCTCGGAATCATTAAACTTCCCTTTTATAGTGCTGTCGAACGTGTTTTATGCGCTGTGTTATTGACCGTCGGAATTTGGCGTGATCGTGTGTAGGCAACACAGCTTGAGCGGAATTCCGTTGGAAAAACCGTCAGAGTTTTTTCCGATGAGAATTCCGATCGTGTGTACGCGGCATTAGAAATGATCTTACTTTCTTAGTAGTAACCTAAGGAAGGGGTCACACAAAATAGCTTGACTACCCTGGAGGGGCTGTTCCCACTTTCATCCATAGGGGGCATCTCAAACTTTGGCTTGTCATTAGGCACTGTGGTGTCTAACATGCTCATCCACAATTTGACTGCTCACCTTCTGAATGATGCAACAAAAGATCTGATACTGTAGAACTTTAGTTCTGAGTAGGGATCCACGGCTTCACAAGAGTCAGAAAAACAGCTCATTTGGTAAAACTAGCCCAGCTGAGGAGCCAGTAGTGGATAACAGTTGGATTGCGCTCTCATAGATCAGATAAGGGGCCCCTGAAAAGTTGGGGGAGTAGCTAGTGGCTATTTCTTCACATTTGATGAGATACTTTGTAAGACCTTTTTGGATGGAGTTGTTTTTTATATGTTGCTTGTCTATACTGATTGAAATAGAGTAACCTAACAATCTTAGCAGTGACATAATTAGTTAAAATAAAATGGAAGGAAAGCTAGAATTAAAACTGTGAAATACTCTAACATAACTTTTTCCTTAGCAGTGAGTGGAATCTGTACAAGTGGGAGATGGGATCAGTTGTATCCTTTGTTCTTCTGTTCTGCTGAATAATTAGGAATTGTTGACAAATGCTTAGCACACTCTGAGTCTGAATAGCAGTCATATGCTGACCCTGTACATCCTGTTTCATTTATGTTTTCATTTCCAGTAAAAATGAGTTAACGCCTAGGCTGCTAAAAAGAAAGATAATGCATCTGAGTTTTATATATACACATAAAAAAATGCTGAATTGGAGAAATAAAAAATAAAAAAACACTTTGAGAGAAAGCTGTAAAAAATGTTTACTCTATACTTGGGTCCTGGTGGGCTTACCTAGGCAAGGGTTACCTCAGTGGGTCTTCTCGTGGGATCCCGAGAAAGCTGAGGATCTCAAATCCTGCAAGAACAGGCCTCTGTACAGTGCTTTGCTCTTGCAGGAATTTGGATCCTTAGCTTTCCCAAGATTTTTTTTACATTTTCTTTCAATGTACATTACTCATTTTTTTTATATAGTGATTTTTTAACAGGAGGCTGTGGGAGTTAAATATGTGGACCTTGCATTTTAGTTCAAGGTCCACTTTAAGCCTAGGCTGGCCCTCTAGCATTCCTGGAATGTGGCAAAATCAAATCCAACATTATTTATCCCACAGTAATGCCCCGTACACACGGTTGGAAATTCCGAACACAAAATCCGTCTGATTTTTTCCGACGGTTTTTGTCCGAAACTGGTGTTGCATACACACGGTCGGACAAAGTTGTCGGAAAATCCGATCATTCTGAACGTGGTGACGTTTGCGTACGACGGAACTACGTAGAGGCTAGTAGCCAATAGCTTTGGTCTCATAGTTTGATCTGAGCATGAGTGGCACTTTGTCCGTCGGAATTCTCTACACACGATCGGAAAAAGTCAGATCGGATTTTGTTGTCGGAAAATTTGAGAGCAGGATCTCAAATTTTTTCCGAAAAAGTCCGATGGAGCCCACACACGGGCGGATTTTCCGACAACATGGTCCGATCGGACATTTTCCATCGGAATTTCAGTGTGTACAGGGCATTAGAGACCGATGTAGGAAATTCCGATCGTCTGTAGCAATTCCGACACGCAAAATCAGACTTTTGCTGACGAAATTTCCGCCTGCGTTCTTGATGGTTGAAAGTTCAGCGAACTTTTGTGTGATCGTGTGTATGCAAGCCAAGCTTGAACGGAATTCCGTCGGAAAAACCATCCAAGGAAAATCCGCTCGTGTGTACGCGGCATCAGACTCGGTTCACACTGGGGCAACTTGTCAGGCGTCTTAGCTGCCTAACAAGTCGCGCTCTATTCTGTACAATGGAGCCGTTCTAATAGGAGCGACACAAGTCGCTCCGACTTAGAAAAAGGTTCCTGTACTACTTTTGGGGTGACTTCAGGCGACTTGCATTGACTTCTATATATAAGTCTTTTTGCAAGCCACCGCTGAAGTTGGATGCAGGTTGCCTGAGGCAGTCACGCTGCAAGTCGGGCTGCCTCAGTGTGAACCGACCCTTAAAGCAGAGCTCACGGCTAAAGACAACTCTTAGCAATAGTACACCCCACCCCCCCATGTTTTTGTGTGTGTGTATGTATGTATGTATGTATGTATGTGTATATATATATATATATATATATATATATATATACTTTTTTTTTTTTTCTTTTTAGTACCTTTTCTGCTGTTTTTCTTTTGGACTTCCGTCCCGCGGTGAGGTACGTAATTTTCCCCTAGTGATTTGGGTTCCACCTTCCCCCCCGATGCCTTCTGGGGCCTGTGTGTGTCCCAGAAGATGACGGGACCATTCAGAAAGCGCCACGCCACGCCACGCCACCCGCGCATGTGCAGTAGGAAGCTGGCTGTGAAGCCTGAAGGCTTCACTGCTGGTTCCTATTATTAGCAATGCCGGTGCCTGCACCCAGAGCCGATGGATAGATCGGCTTGGGGTGACGATTACGTGGGCTCCCTGGACAGGTAAGTGCCTTTATATTAAAAGTCAGCAGCTACAGTATTTGTAGCTGCTGACTTTTAATTTTATTTACCCCCAGGCTGGAACCCCACTTTAATGTCATGTATAGTACATTGGGAACTGTAGTAAGACATAATGGTATCACTTCATTGAGATGTCATTCATAATGTAGTGTGACTGTGAAGGGCCCTGCCACTGTGGAAAAAGAGCTATAAGCTACACAGGATTCTCGAGGACGCAGACTGAGGGGCTCCAGAAATTCTGTTTAGAGTGGAAAAAACAAACCTTTGGTTTTCTCCAGATTTTGTAAGTCCCGACATAGGGTCAGGAGCTCAGAGGCTTTGAAGAGAGCTGTGCCCAGGTTTTACTGGAGACCAACAAGTGCAGAGGTTGCATAAGACCACAACAGTACTGAGAGTAGCTAGTCTGTGGGATCAAGCCAGAGGTCGAAGCCTGAGACCTGAGCAGTGGGGATGCGAAACAAAGCCCAGAGGCTAATATGATGTTGGAAACCCCTGCAAGGCATGGCTGGATCTAAGGGGGTACTGGGGTGGGCTGTGCCCCCCAGATTTCCATTGTGTCCTCCCAGGCTGGTCCCCTCATTGACACTATATGTGGCCGTCTGAGTTCCTTCCTCCATTCCCACACTCAGGGGAGCCTAGTGCAGTCAATTGGGTTTGGTAAAGTCCAGACTGTGGCAGTGGTAGAGAGGAGAGAGCGAGCTGTGTTGTGCCCTCCCTCACACAACAGATCACACAGGATCGCTAGATCAGGACTGTACACAGTTTGATTACCTGCCAACACAGTTTTTTTAAAACAAATTCAACACACATTTTCTGCTTCCAGGAGATGTCCTTGGAGGAGGTAGGGTGCGTGTATTCAAACTATGTACAGTCCTGATCTAGCAATCCTGTGTGTGAGGCAGTGGAACTTACAGGCGGGGAACACAATGTGGGGGGGGTGGAGTTTGGAGGGGGGGGGGGGGTAATTTGCTCTTATGATGAGAGGATGAGGGATTGGCAGCTATTTGTGCTGGGGTAATTTGGAGGGGGGATATTTGCTAGGATGGGGGATATGTTCTAGGAGGGGATGGATATGTGCTAGGAGGGTATATTGGGGGGGGGATATGTGATAAGAGGGGGGATTGGGGTGGGACTTATTGCTAGGAGGGGGTGAGGGGATTTGGGTAAGACAGGGATTTGTGCTGCTAGGTGGGAGTGGGACAATTTGGGTTAAGAGGAGAGGGCTGGGGAGGATTTGTGCTTGGAGGGTGAATTTGGGGAGATTTGTGCTAGGAGGGGGGATTGGGGGCAGAATTTTGGGAATAGGATTTGTGCTGGGAAGGGGGATTCGGTGGGGAGGATTTGCGCTCGGATGTGAAATTTGCTAGGAGGGGTGATTCTTTTTGGTGGGGGAGATTTGTGCGGGGGCAATAGGGACATTTGAGCTGGGAGGTCAGATTGAGTGGCAACGATTTGTGCTGTGAGGGGGGATTTGGAAAGGAAGGAGTGGGAATTATTGCATTGTTGGGGGGAAAATTTGGGCTTGCAGAGGGAATTTATGCTTAGGGGGTGAGTGTGCTAATCAGTGCGGGCACTCAACAGATCTCCTCCTCCCTTCACAGCACTTAGCTGAGGTCGGATTTCCTTACAGACACAGCCTTGATCTGCATAGTGTGTAGCTGGTGGCATTGTTGCAGTTCTGACCTGTGAAATTTCCCAATCAGAATGGCAACTGCAGTATGCTGTGCTGTGTGGGGTGGAGGAGGAGATCTGCTGTGTGCTCTGCCAGCAGTGACTCTGTCCTCTTCTCTGATAACCTCTTTTATCCACCCTGCTAACTCCTGTTATGAGCTCTGCTGACTCTTGTACACTGCCCTGCTGACCCCCTGAACACTGTCCTGCTGCACACTGTTCTCTGCTTTGATAACCCACTGTGACTGTACACTGCCCTACAAACTAATGGCCTCTGTAGGCTGCCCTAAAAAACTGCTGATCCTAGTCTGTTTTAAAAAGATCTGTATACTTTCCTGTTTTCAGCCCATTTAGTCCGGTCACATGAACCGGCTCCCTCTGTCTGGCAGCAGCTACTGCAGTTGGTGAGGAGGGAGTGCCAACAACAGATGGGCCATAGGAGCCTATGTGTAATGTCACCACTTCCAACAATTACCTGCAAATTGGTGAGCACTCTCTCCTCTCCCCTGCAGCTGGTGCTGGCTGACACAGGGGAGATCATGTGACTGGACCGGAGCTGCCTGAAAATAAGTAAGTATACAGATCTTTCTTACAAAGGTTAGTCAGAATAGATGTTAGGAGTGTGGAGGGAACATTTTTTAAAGTAGTTTGGTTTTGCATGGAATTTTACTTTAACTGTTTCTCAAAACAGGTGCATTCAAGGTATGTTTTGTTACAAATACTAGTGTGCTTATGTTAGCTCTCAACCGAACTGTTAAGACATCAAATGGCTGGTGTCATAGCTTATCCCCGGTTCACATGCTAAGATGGCAGCTTCCCTGGCTGTAAATAATAGGAGGGTTTAGTTCTGCTTGAATTAAAGGACAAAACTGTTTTAGTCCTGGGTGCTCTGTGATATCTGCCTTCAGGGTTAGACTTGTGGAAAATTGGGATCTAAGGAGGCTTGTGATTGACTACTGTAGTTGTTGGCGCCAAACTGCTTGAGTCCTTGTCCTGCTTCTTCTTGGATAAGACAACAACCCACCTGCTGGTAGATGAAAGCCTAAATCATATCAACATTAAACATTGTTTTCTTCCGATTGATTTCTACTACTACCCCTACTGCTCATAGGCATTTCACATAGAATTTTTCTTTCCAAACAATTCACTTACAAACAATTAGAAAATCATTTGTTCTGAAAAAAATTCTACAAACAATTAGAAAATCATTTGTTCTGAAAAAAATCTCCAACATGTTTGTTCATTTGTTATCTTGAAAAACGGAAATTGACTGTTGCAGTAAATATCTAAAAGCTAAATTACACCAGTTCTAGGGACAAAATCCCCATCCATATCCTAGGTATGTAGTAAATCAATAAAAGGAAGGAACACCACCTTTCCCAAGAGAAAGCAGGACTATGGAGGATGTGGGGTTGTCACTGAGGGGAGCACAAACACAATTTTCATATAAAAAAATATTTTTACTGTACAGCCATAGTTAAAAAAATTCTAGTTGAGTATAAAAAACAAATACAAATATGCAGACAATAGCCCAGCAGCTATAATAGTTTCCGTATTACAAATTACATAGATTGGTTTCATTGGTACATTATAGACCAATGCATTTCGCAGGACAATATCTCTGCTTCTTCAGGGCACTGGAATGTATATCAACTTCAGTACAACTGGCCTACAGTAAAAGTTCCAGGTTCAAGATCTGATGGACATTGGATCATACATACGAGGACCTAGGTGGGTCTGGTTTTGATACCCAGAGTACTTGTACGTCCAAACTGCACAAATGGCACAATCACTGCTGGAGCCAAGCCCTTGAGGCTGTGCCATCTGTGCAGTTTAGTCGTACAAGTACTCTGGGTATCAAAACCAGAACCGCCTGGGTCCTCGGGGGTATGATCCAATGTCCATCAGATCTTGACCCTGGAACTTTTACATGCAAAATGCATTGGTCCATAATGTACCAATAATAGCCAATCTATGTCTACACTGGAATTTGTAAATATGAAAACTTTTATAGCCGCTGGGCTATTGTCTGCATATTTGTATATGTTTTTTATACTCAACTAGAAACTTTAACTATGGTTGTACAATAAAAAATATTTTTTATATGAAAATTGTGTTTGTGCTCACCTTAGTGACACCCCCACGACCTCCAAAGTCCTGCTTTCTCTTGGGAAGGTGGTGTTCCTTCCTTTTATTATTTGACTGTTGCAGTAAACATGCTAACCATACGATAATTGAATGATCGGTGTACCAGCTTGATTTCTCATTTGACTTTCTTTTCATTTGTGGCCAGTTTAATGCAGCAGGTAGAAAAGGGTTCCACTTTTTAGTGTCCTGTTTAGTCCCCATGGCCATTTTGGCAAATTAAAGCATGTTAGAAAAACAATCCAATACGTTGCTTTAATACCCATTGGAATATTGATATCAATAAATAGACGCTTCTGTGGAACCTTTCTTTGGAGCCTAAGATATTTAAGAAAAATAACTATATTTTGTTCTAGGACATAAGCTTGTATTTACAACATCAATAAGCAGCATTTGGAAACTGCTGAACTCAGGTTTTATTTTTCTTATAAAGGAATGTTAATCTCAAGTTGTTTTGAATAAGGTTTTGCATGACAAGATAGTTTGTTATTGCATTTCAAGAGGAGACAGTCTAATGCCTTTATTCATGTGTTTAAGCTAACTGTTTTCACGTACGTTTAAATACATTTTGCAAGAGACCCCCAATTGTGCAGTAATACGTCTGTTATGTCCGAACTTGCCATATTTTGTTTATACTGTACATGAACTTGAATACTTTTGAGAGCCGAAAAACAACCATGCCGTGGCATGTTACTGGGCTTATCGAACCAAACGTAAGACTACATTAATCCCATTAGCTTTGGGTTAGCAAGCTCATGGCATTTTACATTCAGGTCTCCGTGCTTTCCAATCTTGATCGACTGAAAAACAGTTCTCTCTTGATTCTTACGGTTGATTTTACAAGGATGCATTGTAGAAAAACTCAAACCCAAACTCTTTTAAATTCAAACACAGATATTGTATTGTCCAAAGCTTATGTTCTTCCAGCTGATATTCTCCTCTAAACCTCCCAAACAGAATCTTCCCGCAAGGAAATTGTAAAACATATTTTGTGTGTAGGAATCATCATTGCATTGGGGTGTAATAAAGTATAACTTTTAGATTATCCTAAGAACATCACATTGATTTTGTACAATTAAATTGTATATCACCACTAGCGAACAATTATGCTATTATTTACAGCTTCACAATCTATACTCTATAATATTTGCAAGTGCTTTGCTGGTTTCCCTGACTAAATTAACTTTTTGTCTTGTTTATAAAATGGCACTGGTAGACTTGATGATGATAGTTTGATCTTTTTAGTATTCTTTAGAGATTTATTAGTCAAGGTAAACATTTTATTTGCTTAAACCAATGTACAGTGACAAGAAAAAGTATGTGAACCCCTTTGAATTAACTGTTTTTCACCAGCAACTTGCCATAAAATGTGATTTGATCCTCATCTAAGTCACAACAATGGACAAACTAATTTTGCATGTATTTATTGAACACACCCATTAAACATTCACAGTGCTAGAGGAAAAAGTATGTGATCCCATAAACGAATTACTTCAATTAATAAAGCTAATTGGAGTTAGTAGTTTGCACACTTGGAGTTCGAATCACCACTTCAGCCCGGACCAATTGGCAGCCAAAGGACCAGTCCCCTTTTTGCGATTCGGCACTGCGTCGCTTTAACTGACAATTGCACGGTCGTGCGACGTGGCTCCAAAACAAAATTGCCGTCCTTTTTTCCCCACAAATAGAGCTTTCTTTTGGTCGCATTTGATCGCCCCTGCGGTTTTTATTTTTTGCGCTATAAACAAAAATATAGCGACAATTTTGAAAAAAATGCAATATTTTTTGCTTTTTGCTATAATAAATATCCCCAAAAAATATATAAAAATATTTATTTTTCCTCAGTTTAGGCCGATACGTATACTTCTACATATTTTTGTTAAAAAAAATCGCAATAGCGATTATTGATTGGTTTGCGCAAAAGTTATAGCGTTTACAAAATAGGGGATAGTTTTATAGCATTTTTATTAATATTTTTTTTTTTACTAGTAATGGCGGTGATCAGCGATTTTTATTGTGACTGCGACATAATGGCGGACACATCGGACATGTTTGACACATTTTTGGGACCATTGTCATTTATACAGCAATCAATGCTATTTAAATGCATTGATTCCTGTATAAATGACACTGGCAGTGAAAGAGTTAACCACTAGGGGGAGGGGAGGGGTTATGGGCTGTGACGTGTGTGTTTTTTTTTTTAACATTAGGGGGCGGGGCTGACGTCTGACATCATTGATCGGCTTTCCCGATGACAGGGAACAGCCGATCAATGACAGGCAGAGTAGGAAGCGGGGGGAGAGGTTTGTTTACACAGTCCTCTCCCCGTTCTTCAGCTCTGTGACCCGATCGCGGGACACCAGCGGCGATCGGGTCCGCTGGTCCCGCGGCCGTGGTCACGGAGCTCCCGACCGGGTCGCGTGCCATTCTGCTGACGTACATCGGCGTGAGGGAAGCGGTTAATGAAATGAGTTTGGAGGTATGGTTTAGAGCAGGGGTCTTCAAACTATGGCCCTCCAGTTGTTTAGGAACTACAATTCCCATCATGCTTAGTCATGTCTGTGAATGTCAGAGTTGTACAATGCCTCATGGGGTGTGTAGTTCCACAACAGCTGGAGGGCCATAGTTTGAGGATCCCTGGTTTAGAGCTACTGTGATTGATAAAAGACACTCAAACATTTTAAAATTGCTGTTAATAAGAAGCATCAGCTGATGTGGACCAAGCCTCACAAAAAGGAGCTCTCTGAAGACATACAATCAAGAGTAGTTGATCTGCATGAAGCTGGAAAGCGTACAAAGCAGCCTCAAAGTGTTTAGACGTTCTTCAATCGACAGTTAGACAAATTGTCTATTAGGCTGGGTTCACACTATCGCCACATACAGCTCCCAGCAGGGGTCCAGTTTGTCCCTGTTCACCGTTACAGGTCCAATTTCAGCCTGGATGTTTGCCTGAATTTGGACCTGAAACGAACCAAAAGATGCACATGACCCCTGTGCAAATTCGCACCTCAGTGGAGATATGTGAACCGGCTCCATAGACAGCCAGTCAAAATCTCCTGCTATTGCGAATTGGATGCGGGGAACCCGCATCCAATTTGCAATAGTTTGAACCCAGCCTAAATGGAGAGCATTTAGTACTGTGGCTTCTCTTCCTAGAAGTGGGCACCTAGCCAAGGTGACTCCCAAGGCACAAAGCATGCTTATCCTTAATCCTCAATCCCATGGCAGAGCACAATAGAGGAGCACCTTCTCAAACTGCAACACTACTGGGAAAATGGTTTGTGGACTGATTAAGAAAAAGTTTAATTGTGCAGGAAGAATACTTAGTACTATATGTGGCGCAAAAAGGGCAGTTTACCAATGAAATTAAAACATTATCCCAACAGTGTGGTTTGGTGGAGGGAACATCACAATTTTTGCTTCCTTTGCTGCCTTAGTGCTTGGACTACTTGCCACCATCGAGGGTAAAATGAATTTCCAGTGTTACCAAAATATCCTACAGTATAATGTCATGGTGGCTGTCCACTAGCTGAAGCTTAGTAAAAGGTGGGTGCAGCAGGACAATGACCCTAAGAATTGAAGTAAACCCACCACAGACTGGCTTCAGGAAAAGCAAATGCACCTTTTGAAGTGGCCCAATCAGATCCCAGGCCTTAACCCCATAGAGATGCTGTGGAATGACCTCAAGAAAGCCATTCACACCAAACATTCTACAAATGTGTGTGAGTTGAAGCAGTTTAGTAAAAAGGAATGGTCAAACATTCCTCCTGAACATTGTGCAGGTCTGATCCAGAGATGCCGAAAGTGCTTGCTTGACGTCATTACTGCCAAAGGAAGTTTAACCAGTTATTAATTTCTAGGGTTTACTTACTCTTCTCCAGCACTGTGAATGTTTAATGGGTGTGTTCAATAAAGACATGAGAAATTAGAATTGTTTATATGTTATCAGCTTAAGCACATTGTGTTTGTCTATTGTGACTTAGATAATGATCAGATCACAATTTTATGGCAAATCACTGCAGAAAACAAGTTAATTCCAAGGGGTTCCAAGTTTTCCTTCTGTCCCTAGGAACCCGCCAGTAGACTTCAATAGCTGTGAAAGTGTGAATGTGAACGACGGAACATGAGACCCTAGTCTGGAGAACTTCCTGGAGACACAGGGCATTCATAATCTATAGTACCCATTCACAGCTATTGGAGTCTACTGGCGGGTTCCTAAGGACAGAAATGAGCGGCGGACTTATCATGTTGATGAAGTTTCATTACTGTATCCCGAAAGTAATTTTTAACCATTTGTGAATACACTTTTGATGTTAATACTGCACTTAGGTGGCGTTTCCTTGTTTCTCTTTTATCATGACCCATAGGAAACAGTTATTGTCACTGTCCTGTAATCACATGCACATTGCACACCATGATCTGTTTAACTGCATTGCTAATAAACTTTTGCCCTGAAAATGTTGGTTGCTTTAATAGAATCCTTTGTTCTGTTGCAGATCTCCTTCCTGGCCTCTGCATACATTAGCCGAGAGCTCTCTAATGAAGGCTGTGCTGGTCTGGCAGCTATCACACACTATTTTTATCTCAGCCAATTCTTTTGGATGTTTATTCAGGTAAGCAAGCCAAATTAACTCCTTATTCAGCTGTAATAACTCACAAATACATAATTTTTTTATTTACTCTTCACCTTAAACCAATATTACCATTTTTGGTTGAATCCGGTGGGTTGAGACACACACTAGTAAAATTTCCCTACACTGGTTTGTGTCTGTTTCCTCTCCTAACAAGCCAAAAGAAATGTGTCACAACTGCCAGGTATAATTCCCAGTTATTTAATTATTCAGTTTTATAGAGACTCTACTGAGGAGTTTGATTCAGCTTTGGCTTTACAGTGGTTGTTGCCGTTAGGTGGAGCTGGGACATCTTACCTCAAGAGTCTAAAGCCCCATACACACGAGCTGGGACATCTTACCTCAAGAGTCTTAGATATAAGAAGCCATCATGTAAGGGTTCTAACCCTTCCCACTGCTACAACATTTTTTATTTTTCAACAACCTTGTCCGATCGGACCAAATTGATGAAAAAGTCCGACCGTGTGTATGCCCCATTAGACAGACTTTAAGACTACAGTAAAAACCTGACATGTTCTAGCCCTTTCTCCTTCTACCCAACAATAAAAAAAAAGCTTTGCCTGGAGCTTACTTTAAAGCCAACTATTTTCTTTCATGTTAGATATTGTGATAAGGTTTACACCAGACATTTTTGGTCTCTGTTCCCGTGTTGGGGAGCTTTACCCTCACATCCTGTTGAGAATACCTCAAGCCAGCAAGTGCGGGAAAATCTTCCCAATGGCAACATACTGTATATAGTAACAATACCCTTACCAGGTTCTAATCCTATGCCACCTCTGATAAAAAATAAGTGTTTTCATTATATTTGTATTTCCGTTGGAGAGTTTTCACCGTTACTGCCTTTCCTGCACACGTAGCATGGAAAAATCTCCCAATTTGTCCATAGCAAAGTTACCTTGCAGATAATCTAAGCTTGGAGTTGGGAATCCATTGATTGGGGGCTACCTGTTGACCACGGGTAGGTGACAGGTAGACCGGGAACAGGTCTGTGCCGCCGAACCTTGCCTCCTACTGCTAGCTGCCGGTCCTCTCTCCGCACTTAGCTTCCTCCGCCAAGCCTTCGGTCCTCCTCTCTCCCTCCCCTCCTTCCTCCTCCACCACTGTCATCAGTGAACAGTGGAGAGCGAGAGGCAGCACAGCTCAGGACAGAGGGTGGGGAGAGGAGTCAGACAAATTAACTTTTCTTGTTAACCCACAGGTGATTGCTTGCTAGGTCCTAAGCAACCAATCACCAGCTTGTTAATATGAAAAGTCACTTGGCCATCTCCTACTCCTTTCCCCTGTACAGAACTGTGCTGCCTCCTAGTCTCATGTGTTCACAGGTAGGATGCTATGGGAGGGAAGGGGGGGAGAGGACACTACATTGTGTGTGTGTGTGTGTGGGGGGGGGGTGTGAAGCAGCAGTTGTCACTCTTATGGGCTGGGCAACCCCCATACCAGTGTCCTCTACCTCCTTTCACATTACCCCATCCCCCCTCACTCAATCCCTGCAGTCTGAGTGCACTCCTGATCCATGTATTGTGTCAACCCCTGCACTCACTTGTAATACTTTTTTTATATCATTTGGGGTTGACAATGTATCATCACCCGCAGTAGATCACAAAAGCAGTGCGTTTTGAATGCAGTGCAGTGAACACACATGGAACATGCCTTTCTGGCACCGTGTTCTGGTGTGAACCAGCCCTCGCAACAGGACACTGTGCCAGTTGATCTTTGACTTTATCAGTGTTGTTCAAGTAGATCTCTCTAAGGTTGCCTACCCCTGATCTAAGCTATCCCAACTCCATGCAAAACAAAGCAAATACATATTTTTGCTACATAAAAGGTAATTTACCATATATAAAGATACATTGGTTTAAAATTTTACATTGGTTGTGTGGGTGATTGTACAATATGCGTATATACATTATATGCTGTATGTACGTAATATATGTATAAGATGTTTGTCCCAGACCTGAGGTTCTATGTTTGATATCCAAATGGGACACTGTAGCCCTCAAACTTATTAAGATTTTCTAGGGAGTTTAGCTGTTATTTTTTCATAATATGTACATAGTACTTATTTATTCTCAGCCATAAACATATTTGATTTGCTCGAGTATGCTATCTCACCTTGCATGGAAGAATTCCGATAAGACTAAGCAGTACCAAGCAGAACAAGGCTTAATGACGTGGATTCCAGTAAAGTATTACTTGCTGACATTTCATGTTTGCATTATTTTAATACTCAAGGAGGGTCATACCACTTAAATACTTATAGCACCATGTTCTGTGTTATTGGTTGTGATATCTGCTGTACTAATCTAATCTTCTGTTATAAATATGGAAAAAATAATTTGAGCCCTGGCAGCAGAAGAGGTGTTTTCCACACACCCACACTCATGCTTCTCATTCCTACCTGCTTTTTAGTTTTTGAACATTGTGTGTGTGTGCTGTACCTAATAGGAGGGTGTGTTAAAAGAGAGTTGGAGGTTATGTTGCTTCCCGTTTCAAGGGTATGCATGATACAGACAATATAATGTTTGTTTTAGCTAATGTTTAGATCTATGATCCTATGGACACACAGAGCCGGCTCGGGATCGAGCCCACAAGAATGCCCCCATAGCAAGAGCCTTGCTATGGGGCACTCAGAAGGGAAGAGGAACCAGGAGCACTGGCGGGGGACCCCAGAAGTGGGGGATTGGGGCTGCTCTGTTCAGAACAATTGCACAGAGCAGATAACTATGACATGTTTGCTATATAACCACTTGCTGATCAGGCATTTTTCTGACATTCTTTTTTACAATTAATTGCTGGAAAATGCTGGAAAATTACTCAGAACCCCCAAAAATTATATATATATATATATATTATTATTTTTATATATATATATATATATATATATTTTTTTTTTTTTTTTTTGCAGAGACCCTAGAGAATACAATGGCGGTCATTGTAATTTTTTATGCCATACGGTTTTTGCTCAGTGTTTTATCAAATGCAATTATTCAGGAAAATAAATAAATAAATATATAAATAAATAAATAAACAAAACACAATATATACCCCATTTTTTTTTGTAAAATATGAAAGATGATGTTATGCCGAGTAAATAAATACCTAACATGTCATGCTTTAAAATTGCATGCTTGTGGAATGGCGCCACAAGATCTCCATAGGCGATGCTTTAAAAATTTCTACAGGTTGCCAATTTAGAGTTACAGGGGAAGTCTAGTTCTCGAATTTTTGCTCTCGCTCTGACTTTTGTGGCGGTACCTCACATATGTGGTGCGAACACCGTTTACATATGTGAGCATAACCTATGTATGAATTCACTCCTGTGTACGAGCACGGAGGGACAGGGGCACTTTACATTTTTATTTATTTAATTGTTTTATTAAACTTTTTAATGTTTACACTGTTCCTTTAAAAAAAAAAAATGTTGATCACTTTTATTGCTATCGTAAGGAATGTAAACATCTCTTGTGATAACAATACAGCATAACAAGTCCTCTTGGTGGAGAGATTTGGGGTCTGAAAGACTCCAAATCTCTTCTCTAGCCTTAAAAGCAAAAGATAAAAAAATATATATTTTGCTTAAAAAAAAAAAAAATGGCCTTGTTTACACCGGAAGTGACATCATAACTTCGCTCCACTCTTCCTAGGTCATAGAGATGAGCGGGGGACATCTTTCATTCGCTCATCTCTTTGCCCAGGCACTGCCAGCGATGGATCACCTCCCGGAGCTACCGATCGCCTAGGTAAGCCCAGGAACCACCGGAAAACACCGCTCAGACAACTTTTATCAGAAACACCGGCTCCTGAGGGAAAAATTAATACCGGGGTTATGGCACTTAGCTGCAGCCATAACCCTGTTATTAAACGTCAAAGTAGTGACGTATTTTCCCAGTTAGGCGGGCAGCAAGCGGTAAAAATCGCTTTAAGTACAAGAGTAATAATTAAAGATACACAAGCCTGAATTTACAAATGTAGTATCTACATTTTCAGTTCACAGATTACCATATAGGTCAGCTGAATTCATTGCAGGGCCACTATTTTATTAATTTATTTTTATGTATGTATATCCATAGTTTCATCAAGATTATTGCACAGTTTACCACTTCTTAAAATACCAGTAGCTTTAGGCTAGTTTTCGCTTTTACTAGTTTCAATAAAATAACAATTCATGTGAAGTAGGCTTGGAAACCTAAGGTCTGGTTCACACTTGTGCAAGCTGTGTTCTGCGGGTAGGGAAGCCCATTCATTTCAATAAACTGCCCTACCTGCAGAAATGCAGAGAAAGAAGTCTTGGACCATTTTTTAAAATAGTGCTGCATAGAATCTCACAGAGCTGCAGCACCATATAATTTCACGTGTGACAACATGGACATTTTTCCGATGCGTGGGGATACCATTAAAAACCGTTGCCACCCCCAAACGTCTGCCAAACAGCAACGTGTTTTTCTCACATGTGGGGAAAACGCGCAATTGTGCAATGGCTTGGCCCCAATCCTGCCCCACCTCCCTCGTCACTATATTTGGTTGACAGTGGCAGGAACCAATGGTTCCGTTACCCTCACTGAGTCTGAGTACTGAGTAAGGTGGGAGAGAAAAAGCCGCGCCACTGCTCTTGGAAACCGCGCTGGATAGAGATTGGGCTAGTATAAGTATTTTGGAGGGGGCTGGCAATAGAAGGTTTTTATCTTAATGCAGAGAATGTATTAAATTAAAAACCTTCAGCCTTTAGAACCACTTTAAAATGAATCAAATATGTTTTTAAAAAGCCTATATTTGGTAATTAGATATTGACTTTAAAACAGAATTTTCTTTGCTTATTTAGGAAAAAGCAACAGATTTGCTTGAATCCCCCAAACAGCATATAATGCTTTCCTTTATTCCCTGCTATTCCTTCCAGCACATGCTTCCAGGTATAGAGAAACTTGCAACTCAATCTATATGAAAGTGCTGAGCCAATCATCCTTGGCACACAGGAAGTCATAGCCTTGTGTAAACTATGACTACAGGGATTTAAAATTTACACAGGGATATCCTTCTACTTATAGAGGTTGAATAGACAACATTGGAACAAAGGTAAAGGTAAATACAGTATATGCCTTTCTGGAAGTTTGCACTAAAGTGAAGCTATTGCTTTGCCTTGCAGAGAAAAAACAGTGATCAGCTTTGCAAATAAATGGCACATCGTTAATGAAAGATCCGTCTTTTTTCCATTAGTACATCAACCCCAAAGTCTACAATAACCACATAAATATGCAGCCTTTATGATACTAAAAAATTTTCCCTTGAAAAATATCAAATTTTCTGTTAGTGAACTGTATAGATTTACAGTATTTATACTACAGATTACAGATGTTTTTATACTACACTCTTTATCTGAAAATGTTAAAGACCTAAAATAATGTCATAATCACCAGGTCTGTAGGTCACGTGTCCTCATTATATGTTGTCACATGCATAATTAGTAGGGATGAGCTCCAGGTTCGGGTTGAAGACAGGTTCAGACTGGACATCATTTGTTCAAGTGCTTGTTCGAACGCTGGATTTTTAGCCTGTTTGGCAAGAGCTGAAAATCATATGTAGCACTAACCCCTGAAGGAGCTGCTGGTTATTTTTGGGCTTACCGTTACCTTCTTGACCTCGTATGCATCTAGGAGTTTCCCAAGGTAGATGGCTCAAAGGACTGCAAAGACTGACACTGGATCCACTTTAGGGATTTTTATTTGCAAAACGTCAGACAAAACACAGTCTCTCAATGTAGGAATAGAGGGTAAGGATAGGAAGTCCAGGTACTCTTGGAACTGCTTGGAACTGAATATCTCTCACTATAAACTCCAGAGAATAGCCATTAGCAACTGGATACTACAGCTATCGGATAAATCCCCTCTTAGCAACCAACAGATGATTCAGATAAAGCAAAGTCTCTGCCACAGACTTGGTTGTAGAACTTGTAAGTGAAAAGTCTCTGCCACAGACTTGGTTGTAGAACTTGTAAGTGAAAGTCTCTGCCACAGACTTGGTTGTAGAACTTGTAAGTGAAAAGTCTCTGCCACAGACTTAGAGAATGAAAAGTCTCTGCCACAGACTTGGTTGTAGAACTTGTAAGTGAAAAGTCTCTGCCACAGACTTGGTTGTAACTGAAGGATAAATGAACTTAGAGAATCCTCATATGGTACTAGTATCTTGCAGCCGGTCCGGCAATACCATACAAGTGTGGATTCACCTGGTGTCCTTCCAACTTAGCTTCCAGGCTCTTACCTAGCAGCCAGCCTTGTGCGTGGCCCTCTTCTGAAGAGTCCTCCCCTGGTTGCATTCTCAGTTGCTGGGCCTCTCCAAAACCGAGACGGCACCGGACCACCTTGGAATCCTCCTTCCAGTTACTGTGCCTCGGGCTAGCCAGCCCCGAGACTCAGAAATGGATGGATCCGCACCCCAGGCCATGAGGGCCCCTGAGGGCTGGTCAGGAGGACCAGGACCAAACAGATAGAAAGATCTTCTGGACCGGAACCCAGAAGCACGTGACCTCAGTACCTTAAGTACCCTCTCTCAGAACTGGTTGGTTCCGAGAGAGATTGGCACTCAATGTGTCCAACCGGACTGCATTCCTATGCTTGCCATAGGTGACACCGACACCCATGGCCAAGCAAAATACAGTGCAATCCAGCCAAACTAGTACTGAGACCATAATTTGGAACAATTAACCCTAAAACCCAACTGTGGTTTTAGGAACATTATATCTACAAAAAAATATAGCGCATGCTCATTAGGAGCTCAGCGCTACACATATATACTGTAGTATCAGTTTTTTTTTAAAAAAGATCTGTACCTATTTTTAATATGCTCCAGTCGTGGGACCCCCCCCCCCCCCCGGTCAGTGAGCAGCTGCTTCATGGGAAAAAGAGAGAGCATCAACAATGGCTGGACCTGGGAGCCTATGAGTGACGTCACACTCCCTCACACAGAGCTGCAGGATCACATGACCAGACCAGACCAGATAAAAATAGGTAAGTACACAGATCTTTTTTTATACAGGTTAGGCCGGATAGATAGTGAAGAAAACATTTTTAATAATAGTTATAGGTAAGGTTTTCTTTTACTTTAGAGAATCATATCAGGCTCTTGAGGTCTGGTAGGACTTTTAAGGGGGACCACATGCAAACATTAAAAAAAAAATGGCATGGGCCACTTAAAATTCCACAACAGGCACTTGGAAACCCCACACAAAAATCCAAAAAAAAGTGTGGGGTCCCCTCCGTAAATCCAGTCCAAAACCAGAGCATGCAGTTTGGTAGGCCAGGAAAGGGGGAGACAAGCATGTGCCTCCCCCTTCATCTAAACTGAACTTGGCCACATGCCTTCAACATGGAGGGGACCTTGCAAAGAATCTTGTCCCCTTTAGTTTTTGACAAGTCCTTTATTATTTATAAAAAAAAAAAGTCCCACTTATAAAAAAAAAAGTCCCACAAGTATGAGGACATGTGGCTTGGTTTGATTCTGCATACTCAGATAAGGGTCTGTTGTGAATTTTTGGAGGGCTTTATTTTTTCTTGTTTTTTATTTGAGGTCCCTGAAGGGCCTGGTATGAATTATGAGCGGAACACCTTGCCTTTTATTTTATTTTTTTGCATCTGACTTCTTCACCAGACCCTAGAATACAGTTCTGAGGAATTAAATCCCCGGCCACTTTGTTTATGAACAGAAGCTGTCAATTGACAGCAATTTAAACAGCATTTTTTTTAATTTGTAAAAGTCAGTTTTGCTGCAGTAGTAGTATACATTGTACAAATGTGCCACTTCATGCCATAATGCATATGGTGGGTGCACTTAACTAAGTCCAGTACTCAATGCAACATACAATATAGGAATGCATTTTTATTCATATCAGCAATATTTAATTATGCATTTCGTTTTATTACTACACTCTGCCTGAGAAACATTTTCTACTTAAATAATGTAGACTCTTGGTTGCCTTGACTATAACATAATCCATACCTGTGTCTGTTTAATTTTTAGAGGCCATTGTATCTGTTATATGACAGAAAGCAGTCCGTTACACATTTAAGATGATTATATTTGCTTGGATTGAATGTCATCTTGGTGGTTTAGTTAATTGTTCATGGAAATTGCACTCATTAACAGGTCACATAGAGTTTAAACTGATAAGATGTATCGATTAAAGCATATGATCTCTGTATAATGGCCTAAAACGGGATGATTATAAAAACTTAGATTGGATTAAAATGTTGCTTAGATTAATGATGGAAAAAAGTTTTCATCTTTTTTAGTACATGGGGTGGTGTAAGTAAGCAAAGATATGACTATAACCATAGTGGAGCATGAAGTTATTATGGGACTCAGCAACACAAAGATCCCATACAGTCTGGGTGTATAATAATTTATCCAGACAATGATAACATTTGGCAAAATATTTAGAGTAGTATAATGTTCATACAGCCCTAACATTTCTATGAGTTTTGAATGAATGCAAATAGGATGACCTAGTTATCGCCATATTGCATAATAGTAGAGTTTCAAAAACTCAGTAGCGATATTGTGTAATATGAATTTAGTACAGAGCCCTGGCCTGTATGTACAACAGAGCCCTGGCTTGTATGCAGGGACAATTCTGGACAAAATAGGGCCCGGGGCAAATATAAAGTGAGGGCCCCATATGTACAGCATTTCATCTCTTCATACCCGCCGCCATTCTGTCAACTGGCATGGAGAGGGTGATGACCCAGGTCAATTGATACTCCTCATCCCCCCGAGTCACCTAACCAGAGGTCCTAGCACGCCCAACAGTACAATCTCCACTTCATACTGTGTGTTTGAACCAACAGTGGATGCCACACCTTTTGATGATTTTAGAATAACTTCCTCTATTAGAGGCATCTATGTTTTGCTTTGTGACGGAATCTCCTGAAGACATACTGTATGTTATTTTGAGGAAATAAATTATAAATCTAAAACAGATTGTTTGGAAGAACAATCTAACATAATATAGAAATATTTAACAAGCTGATGTACAGATATGCTCAGGTAATAACAGTGTGGTTCCAATGGGGTCATTATATTTAAATGCAAGCATTCAAATTTCCTTGGAGAGTTGTGACATCGGAGTAAACAAACAAAACGAAACCATGAGTGAGCAGTTCAGTCATACAGAAAAACAGCTTGTTTGCAGTTGCTCTACATGTTACGCGTCCTAAGACGCTTCCTCAGGAGCTTTAATCCCTATAAAGGGGAAGAGTTTAGTGGAGCGGGGAACCAAGGTTCGTTTTTCTACAGCGGTGCTCTTGACGTGTACGTATGTCTCCTGTTGTGAGAGATTAGCCTAATACTTGAGTTACTGATCCCATACAGTGGGGTCGTTTTTGAGAGAGCAGATATAGCGGGACAAATTGTACGGAGCAAGCCAACCCATAGGGCATCCAACTAGGCAGCACCTATATGGGGAGGTGGAAGAGGGTTCAGCCAACCGATCCAAGTACGTCCTGGTGGCGATAGAGCTCCGCTGAGATTCCCCGCTCTGGCAGCTGGTACGAGAGGGCAGCCCTCTCGTACCAGCTGCCAGAGCGGGGAATCTCAGCGGAGCTCTATCGCCACCAGGACGTACTTGGATCGGTTGGCTGAACCCTCTTCCACCTCCCCATATAGGTGCTGCCTAGTTGGATGCCCTATGGGTTGGCTTGCTCCGTACAATTTGTCCCGCTATATCTGCTCTCTCAAAAACGACCCCACTGTATGGGATCAGTAACTCAAGTATTAGGCTAATCTCTCACAACAGGAGACATACGTACACGTCAAGAGCACCGCTGTAGAAAAACGAACCTTGGTTCCCCGCTCCTTTAAACTCCTCCCTTTATAGGGATTAAAGCTCCTGAGGAAGCGTCTTAGGACGCGTAACATGTAGAGCAACTGCAAACAAGCTGTTTTTCTGTATGACCGAACTGCTCACTCATGGTTTCGTTTTGTTTGTTTACTCCGATGTCACAACTCTCCAAGGAAATTTGAATGCTTGCATTTAGCATACTGTATGTTATGATATTGGTTCTCAACCCTGTCCTCAAGTACCCCCAGGTTTTCCTTTATCTTGCACAGATGATTTATATCAAAGTCAACGGCTTGGTATTTTGGACAGCTATTTTATCTAAGAAAAATTCCCAAAACATGGCCTGTTGGGGGTACTTGAGGACAGTGTTGAGAACCACTGTGTTATGATATCCAGCACCAGTGTCATTCACTAAATATAGTGAATGTTTTTGAAATCCGAAATATTCTATAAATAATTATAGGGCATTGTTGAATAATGATTCTCTCAGAATGGTAACCTATTTTCTTACTAGATAAAACAAGTGCCTGATGCTGCAGTAATGTCACTGCTGCTTGGTGAGTTAATAGGCTGCATTTTCTCAGATATTGGCTCATTATATAGAAAAGGATGCTTACTATGTGTATGGGCAACAGGTAAATTATAAAAGAACAACCCTTATGAGTTTCCTGTAGCAAAGAACTTATGAAGTAATATCACTGGAAATTTTCTGCAGCCACACGCATAAAAGTATACTGATGAACTAAGCTGTGAGATGCACAATTAAAGGATACAGAAGCTACCATTGTTTTCCTTTTAAAAAAAATATTTGCCCGGCTATCAATCCAGCTGACCCTCTGGCTTCAATACTTTGAGTTAATGATCCATCATAATTACCGTAAGTGGAAAAGCCACTCTGAATTTTTAGATCTGCATATCTGTTCAGGTTTGTGACTCAGAAAGTACTGAAACCATTACAATAATAATAATAATAATAATAGCCAGGCAACTAGTATTTTAGGCAGGCAGTCAGTAGTAACAGCCCTGCATTTCTTTTATAACAGGTTTACTTTAAATTATATGTGAACTCTTACCTTCTAAAACAACCCATTCATCTTAAAACAGAAATGCAAGGCAAACATTTTTGTGTGTACATATGTGTGTATATATGTGTGTATGTGTATATATATATATATATATATATATATATATATATATAAAATACATTTTTCATTTATTATAAGTGATCACATGACCTATGCTCTCAGCATGCATAAGAAGCTTAGAGACATGGGGGTGGAGACTGCAGGAGGGGTGGCATGTCAGCCAGCAGCAGAGAAACAACAGTACACTGATCTTCCCAGTAAAGAGCTGTGCAGAAGGGTGGGGAGAACCAGATGAACAGAAATATTTTGGCAGATAAAACAACCCCTTAAATATATTTCATTGGTGTATTTAGCTGAGTTCAGCTTTAAAGTTTTAACGGGTAATGGTTACACGCCTTCTCTGTAATAAAATAATTAGTATGGAGAAGGCTTGTAGGTGTGACGTGGGCTCACAACCCATCAGGGGAAGAGAACTCACATGGAGACTAGTAGATGCAGCAAACTGTATTAACAGTACAGTATAGAGAGAACACAGCAACTCTGCAACTGGGCCACAATGGACCGGAACACTTACAGGAAACTAGAAAAGAAGTAACAGTACACACTGTAGACATCCAACAGTATCCAGCAGGGGAGGAGGCTGGAAGGCAGACCGGCAGCCGGGCATTAAACAGGAAGCCTACTGCTCCATACACAGTGATAGTCCCTACCTTGTCCCAGGAACCTGACCCTATGCTAATCCGACTGTCCCTAACCAGCAAGAGATCTGTCCCTATTCTATCCACTATGTGGAATGCATGCCAAACAGAAGGGGACATCACCTTTATAAGCACTGCCCACATCAAAGATGGCTGCCAGGTTAACCAGGGCAGCAGCGTCCAATTGGACAGCTGCTTCCCTGATGAGACCTACGGAGGCCCCAGAGGAACCTAGTTCCCCCTTATCCTTCTCCCTCCTTGCATGACAGCTGCCAGACAGTGCCACTCTTGCCTGGAGGCTAAACTGCACCTGGGAGTCACAAGTTTTCTTGCCATTTTCTTGTTTTTTATAATGCATTTTTTTTTATATTTCTTTTTCTCAAGTGCGTATTCATACTTATTAGAATTATCATACATGGCTGACAGAAACACATTCCAGTGATGCATTCGTGTTCTGATGGTTGCTTGCACATGTAGAATGACCTCTATTGAGCTCCATGGTGAACAGGGGTTATCAAGAGCACATAACACTGCAACAGACTAAAAGGCACAATGATATACCCACTCCCCACACTTGCAGATATAACAGCTTCCGCTCTTCTGGGAAGGCTTACACAGGAGTTATGAGTGTGTCTACAGGAATTTGTGCCCATTTAACCAAAAAAGTATTTGTGAGTTTGGGTACTAATGTTAGGTGACATCTAACTAGCAATTAGTGTTCCAATTCATCCCAAAGTTGTTTAATAGTGTTAAGGTCAGGGCTCTGTGCTAACCACTTGAGCTTCTCTACACTGAAATGAACATACTATATGTTTTTGAACCTGGCTTTGTGCAAAAAGGTTACCGTCCAGGGCTTTTGCCAAAAGATTGTCTAAAATGTATGCCTGCAGAGGCTTCATCTGGGTACCCTGGCCTCCCACTACACTCCAAAGATGTGCGGCTAGGTTAATTGGCTCCTTAAGAGTACGGACTGATATGATTGTAGAGTACTTCAATTGTTGGCACTATATGATTAAATGCCTGAATTTATAAATAAAAAGTTTTGATGTCTGACCACATACTTGACTGTATAGGTAGGTATGATGTTGCCACAAATGTTTGGTCATATAGGTGTCCTTTTATGAAAGTGCCGTAAAATACCGCTATTCAGTTCTCAGGCATTCTCAGGGGAGATCGCTCTCCCCTGAGTGCCTGTTTATGATGGTCTGTAGATCGCTTCTCATGTTGAGTTGAGAAGCGATCTACAAACGCCAGGAACTCCTCAGAACTTCTCCTCACACTGTAATCTTGCGAGATGTAGCGGGATTATAGTGTGAGGAGATGTAAAATACAAAAGTTGTACACTAATCACCACACATTATTCCCCAACATATTAATAAAATAATAAAGTTAAATTCCTTCTATGCAATATACATTAATCTAATTATTAAAAAACATTGTTTTTATCAATATTTTAATATCATACATGTGCCTATTTAAATGAGAATGGTGTATAGTAAATTAATGTAATCCACATATGTAATGCAGCTATACACCATTCATATAAATGTAAAATACATTTATAATCATTAAAAAATTATTTTAATAAAGTATACAAGTATAAATATTTATTAATAAATTAAAATAAAATATATTTCATAATTGATAAACCCCTGTATAAGGCCCCTTTCACACTGGGGTGGGAGCGGCGGCAACGGTAAAGCGTCGCTTTATTTAGTGCTGCTTTACTGTCGTTTTAGTGGCGGTTTTCGGCCGCTAGCAGTGCAGTTTTAACCCCCGCTAATGGTCGAAAAAGGTGTAAAACCGCCCGCAAAGCGCTGCTGCAGCAATGCTTTGCCGACTTTTTTGACCGTCCTGCTAGCGCACCGCTCCAGTGTCAAAGCCGGAGGGGCCGGATTTTTTCAGGCGCTATACAGGCGCTATTTTGAAAAATGCCCCAGTGTGAAAGGGGCCTTACTGTAAGGCCCCTTTCACACTGAGGCGCTTTACAGGCACTAAAGTTCAAAAAATAGCGCCTGCAAAGTGTCTTCAAACAGCCGCGGGCTTTCACACTGGAGCGGTGCACTTGCAGGATGCTGAAAAATGTCCTGCAAGCCGCATCTTTGGAGCGCTGTAGGAGCTGTGTATTTGTGTATTTCCCATTGAAAACAATGGGACAGCGCTCCAAACCCCCCTGCAAAGTGCCGCTGCAGTGGCGCTTTGTGGGCGGTTTTAACCCTTTTTCGGCCACTAGCGGGGGTAAAGCTAGCGTCTGAAAAGCGCCGCTAT
The DNA here is from genome assembly GCA_028564925.1 of Lithobates sylvaticus. Taxonomy (NCBI): domain Eukaryota; kingdom Metazoa; phylum Chordata; class Amphibia; order Anura; family Ranidae; genus Lithobates; species Lithobates sylvaticus. Next base: position 137,399,658 of record CM053026.1, read on the forward strand.
AACGACGGTAAAGTGCCGCTAAATATAGCGCCGCTTTACTGCTAGCGCACCCAGCAAAACCATATTTCAGGGTTTACAAAATTTTATTTACTAATAAATTAAAAATGATATAAAAATGACATTAATAATAGCATTTAAATGCAGGTAGAATAATATATATACATATATGTGTATGTGTGTGTGTGTGTGTGTGTGTGTTTATTTCAATGTGTATATCTATCTATCTATCTATCTATCTATTTATATATATATATATATATATATATATATATATACACACTTTAGATTGCTAACCTGCTCCTTTTGGGGTGTGTAATGGTGGGGAAGATGTGCTCTGACTGTTCGTCCACTGGATGAAAGAAGGAAATCAAAAGACTTCCTGCTTTCTCCAGAATACTGAGGCAGCTTCCCGCTTCTCTCTCTTATTCTCCACCTCTGAGATGGTGAATCAGAAAGTGAGAATTCTGTCACAGATCGCCAGTGAGGTGCTGAGATCGCACCTTCATACACTGGCCGTTTCTGTGACAGTCAGTTACAGATTCTCACTGTGCTGAGATAATCAGTGGATAATCATGTTCTCATCTGATTACCTCAGTTTCATACACTGGTAAAGACCTGAGATCAGCTGTGAGACTTGGGATCGCAGCTGATCTCAGTTTCATAAAAGGGCACCATAGTTTTACTTCCATTAACTGGTTCCATAGATGAAGTAACAGTGTTGACTTCCATGTGAATCTCCCTCTGTTAGAGAAGATCTCTATTCCATCCACCGCCGGACAAACTAAAATAAATGTTCAAGGGTGGACTTGGCAGTTTCCCTGTGGAAATTGTGAATATCAGCAGCTTGTTCTGAGGTTCCATTGCAAAAACCTCTCAGAATACTTACAGATTTCTTGCAGTGTAACCTCACAACCTTTTTCATTTATATAAATAAGGGAAGTTAATAAAGCCAAGATTTGATTAAGAACCAAACTAAATAAGAAGTCTTTGGAATCCTATAAATATGATTGAAAATGTATTTCAGAGCTGTGTTTGTTAATATACTGTAGTTTAAAAAGTGTTGAAATAAGGTGGGATTAGCCAAGAACACACATAATTGCTATCAGTTCATCTGCATTAAAGGAAACCTGTCATAAAAGATATATGTAGGCTGCCATTGTTGCTTTTTTTCTGAAAATGATATATTGTTTTGACTTCGGTATTTTCTCAGTCTACCACTTACATTACGTATAACTCATTTGCTTCACACTTGTTCTTATGTGACTCAGAGGTATTGAAGCCAGGGACAGCCAGGCAATTAGCATTTTTAGAATGAATTTAGCAATAGCAGCCTCTGTTTTTCCCACAGAAATAGCAGGTTCACTAAGCAGCACATACTTTTTCCTTTAGTTTCCACGCTGCTTTGTTCAGCCACAGAGACCAAAGAAAAAGTTCTCATCAACATAAAATGGAGAAGCCCAGCTTCTAAATTTTGCCCACTTTGATAGGACAGACAGTATTCAAATCTAGTCCACAACTATCTGCCAACACAGTACAGACAGGGTTAATTATGGCAAACACAGCTTGAAAGCAGAGCTGACCTTGACTTGAGTCACCCACACATTCCTCTAAAAGGCCCGCTTCAGAATAGGATTGACTAAGGCCTAACTTACAGGCCACTGATAGTACACAGCCCATGCAGAACTCTGTTTCTGCCTAGTGTGCACAAATAGCAGGTCATAAACCTTTCAATCACCATTTTCCTAGTCACCATAGCAATGACCCACCAACGTCTGGGCACACTCTTTGAACAGGGCCCTGTGTCTCCTCTGTGTTTGCATGATAGGGCTCTAATAGTCCACCAAACACCTGGGGCCCATATGACATGGTAGCCCTGGTCACTTGCTGCATACTACATGACAAGAGGGTGACTTCATCCTCTATCCACCACCGCCCCAACCAGACCAAGTTTGCAATTGTGTAATTCTCTTCAGGGTCCTGGTCCCTGGTGTGCTTCCTCCATGAGATGCACATGTCTAGTGCTATGGCCTAACAATGTGCTGTTCCAACTCACACTCTCAGTAATAACAGGCATCCACTCCAATCACTATAAATAAGTCAAAGCTGTTTCCAAATAAAGCAAGCAGATGCTAAAGAACTGGTCACCAGTATTACTTATATAATTCCTGCTGCTGATATTTTCCTCCTTACTGACCCTTCATGCTTTGTTCTGCATGCTGTCTCTGTGTAGAAGTGGCCATCATAATGGATGAGCATGGCTTTGCTTCCTCTTGTCAGAGCTGTCAACTAATGACTTGAGGAGTAATGGTGAAGAAACATCAGTGAACACAGATTGGCAAAATCAATGGAGTAGAAGCAGGGATATCCTTGAACTCTAGGTCTTCAGGTACGGCTTTCTCTCCAGCAAGGAGAACTGTAAGCAGCACAGAGACATCCCCAAATCTCACTCCAAATCTCCTTAGACTAGCAGTCAGAGGCAGCAGTGCTTTAGATCTCATGTTTATACAGTTATGAGGCTCAAGGAACAGCAGTACCTAGGCTAAGAATGTACACTGCTTTTCAGGGGGGAATTTAAGGCAAAATTTGATTTTTCCAGGGTACTGTTTGGGAACAATGTATATTTATATATACTTCTTACAGCAATGCTCACACTTTGACTTTAGGTCAACCTTAATAGAAGTATGTGAAATACACTTTTAAGAACTAGATCAACTAGGACAATGTTAATTACAAGATTAAAATATATTTTTTACTTTGTGCTACAGAAATGGGGATGTTTCGTATTACGTAAGACTGTTTAGCAGAGTTTCCGTGGGATGTGGAATGAAATCTGCAGCACAATGTTTGATTGTTGAAACTGTGAAGTATTTGTCATATCTTTAGTGTGTATACAACATATGGCAAGTACATACAAAGCTAAGTGACTTCTGCAGTCTTAATAAATTCACAGCAAATCCTTTATTTTTAGATATTTTATTTAAAAGTCATCCAAGCTACTTTGAATGTGTATGAATTAGGGTAGCCATACAATTTAAAAACAGATTGCAGAAAGTGGAATACCGACATTAGTTCTTTCTTGTTACTTTGATTTCTGATGTAGTCTTGCATTAGGCAAATATTATTACTGTATATATTATAAGCCTTCTGTCAGATATGTCTCAATGGCGATGTACTGTTTAATCAGACCAGAGGTGGCCAGACTATTCAATGACATTACGTATATTTTCAGTTTCGAAAAATTAGGATGCCTGTAGAAGCTCTTCTGTTTTATTAGCGTATTTCAGAATAGTGTGAATGAGAATGCTCTAGGACCAGTACTGATAAAGGTGGAGACAGGGTGAGGGCGACAAAGGTAAATAAAAGCACAATCTGTAATTTTACTTCCTAAACCCCACCCAAAACAACCTCAATTTTTATAGCGGGACATTCTGATAAGCCAAGAAATATAAAAATATTCAGCCTGATGGATAACTGGAACAGTCGTGTTGACACAGGACTTGTGCTGTTATGATTTGTTTCAGTAAAGTTCCACTCCAATCACTTTCAGATTTATTATACAATATTGATTTTTATATATTACTGTGTAAGGGGAATTTTGTGGTAATTTGTATTTGTGTAAAAACTACAAATACTTTGATAAAATGGTTATGCAAATTTATTACAAAGCTTTAGAGTTGAATATTAAAATATAAAATGTGATATCTGCATTATTTTTCAGGCAGTAAACTTCTGGTATATTCTGGTGATGAACGATGAACATGCAGAGAAGCGTCACCTGATCTTCTTTCTACTTGGATGGGGACTTCCTGCTGTTGTTGTTGTCCTGCACTTGGTCATCCTTAAAAGTCTTTATCATAAAAGTATGACTGACGTCTATGGATTGGTCCATGGAGACATGTAAGTTTTCTAAATGTAAATATTAGTACAATGCTAGTTGCGCTGTGTGTAATAGCTAACGAACACCAGGTGCATGACAACATAATGCTGTTGTCCTGCACTTGGTCATCCTTTAACCTGTGCTTAACCACTTGGATCTGTGATCACCTGAGTCTCATTGACTCGGGTGATCACAGCGCGTGCCGCTCGCACTCCTTCAGGGGGCGTGGCCAGCTTTAAAAGAGGAGGATGTCAATAGACGGCCTCCCGGCAAAGCAGATCCGCGCTAATGCGTTTCTTGAATGTGTGCGCTGTAATATGTCCGCTAAGGACAGATAGTTGTCCCCCTATAACAGTGATGGCAAACCTTGGCCCCCCCGATGGTTAGGAACTACATTTCCCATGATGCTCATGCACTCTGCAGTGTAGCTGAGCATCATGGGAAATGTAGTTCCAAAACATCTGGGGTGCCAAGGTTCGCCATTACTGCCCTATAACATGAAGTACCTGTACAAATTGCGTAAATATTTAAAATGATTGAAAATTACTTTTTAAATTATATTGACAGGTTAAACCTTATATGAGAGTTTGTTTAATGGGTTTACATGTACTTTAAGTCCAGTCTGATGTTGCAAGAGTCACTAGCCCTCATTAATGATTATTTATATTACTTAATAGTTCAGATAGTAAAATCAGAGCCTGCACCTGCTATCACACCAGCTTTTTCTTATTCCTGGAGAGAGTGTAATGCCGCGTACACACGAGCGGACTTTTCGACGGACTAGGTCCTACGGTCTTTCCGACGAACTTTCGGCGGAGTTCCAACGGACTTTCTGAATGAACGGACTTGGCCACACACAATCACACCAAAGTCTGATGGATTCGAACGTGATGACATACGACCGGACTACAATAAGGAAGTTCATAGCCAGTAGCCAATAGCTGCCCTAGCGTCGGTTTGCGTCCGTCGGACTAGCATACAGACAAACGGATTTCTCAATAGGAACTGGGTCCGGAGGGGTTTGGACGGAAAAATTTGAAACATTTTCTATTTCTAAAGTTCGTCAGATTTTTTGACAGCAAAGGTCTGATGGAGCCAACACACGATTGAATTGTCTGACGGATTTGTTCCGTCGAACCTTTGCTGTCAAAGTCCGGTCGTGTGTACGCGGCATTACAGAACTACCTCCACTCAATCAAAAGGTCTGTGGGTTGTGCTAAAGGTGTACTGCCATGTTTTAAAATACCCAGTAGATACACCCTTAATACCAATTATCCTGAGTAGTACATGTATATTTCAATATGACAACGCTCCGCAATCAGAAAACCAGTATAGTATTTACCAGAATGACATTACAATTTGTTATTAAAATGCTTATGTATCTTTCTTCTAGGAAGTCTAATGTGTCTTATTAGAGTTCTGAACTTTGTAATATAGGGATGTTTGGTGTCTGAGTATTATCTTCCTCAACACTGGTGTAGCCACTTTATAGGGAATTAACTCAATTACTTTAAAAGTTATGGAATATACTGTAAATAAAACTTAACTTCATGGAGTTCCATTTAGGTCAATATGACTTATATATATATATATATATATATAGATATAGATATAGATATAGATATAGATATAGATATAGATATAGATCTATATCTATATAGAGTATATATATATAGTATATATAATTGGATCCTGTCCAGCTTGGCCATAGTATATGTATGAATGTGAGTTAAGCCCCGTACACACAATCAGAAAATCGTACGGAAAATATTGATTTCGAATCGATCGTACGATAATCGGATCGTTCGTACAGAGCTTTCGAGAGCAAATCAGGACAGTTCATCCGATATTATTCGGACATGCACAAATTTTTTTTTGTACGATGCCAGATCATACTATTTTCGTTTAATCAGTACAGCTATCGTTCGAAAATGCAATAGAAATTCATTACAACACATGACATCACTTCCGAATTTTATTTCTGTTGTGCGGGAATTTTCGTGACTTTAGTAAACTCATCAGATTCAATCTGAGATTAGCATGCAATAAAAAACGGACGATCGTTCGTCTGATAATCTCATTGTGTGTATGGGGCATAAGGGATCTTAGATTGTAAGCTCCTTGAGGACAGGGACTGATGTAAATGTGCAATATACTGTATATGTGAAACGCTGCGTAAATTGACGGCGCTATATAAGTGCCTGTAATAAATGAATAAATATACACACTATTGTGCAAACATTTTAGGAAGGTGTGAAGAAATTCTGTAAAGTGGGAATGCTTTAAAAAATATATTTTTAAATTGTTTATTATTATCAATTTGCAAAATGCAAAGTAAGCAAACAGAAGAAAAATATAAATCAAATCAATATTTGGTGTGACTACAAACCAGCATTGATTCTTACACTTGCATACTTTGTACACTTGCATAAGATCAGTGTGTTGCTATGGGCATTTGTATAGTGACTTTATTGCAATAATATAGAGTTTAGATGTAGTAACAGTATGTCCACAGAAGGCCTCTACCCCCTCCATTGATATGTAAATAAACCAGATAGCCAGGTTTTGAAGATGAGTTGGTCAGAAGTCTAGGCTTCCTTGGTTTTACCACAAGAACTTAATAGATAAACGCAAAGCATTACAATCAGGGATTTTGTAGGATTAGAGTTAGGTATATGATTAATTAGGGTTGCACCGATACCACTTTTTAAGAGTACCATTATTTTTTCAAGTACTCACCGATACCGATTATCAATACTTTTTTTTGTTATGTCATGTGACAGTAGCACTGATGGGCACTGATAGGTATTTTTTTACAATTTAAATTTTTACAAATTTTTTTTAAAATTTTTTTTTACAATTTATATACTTTTTGTTATTACTGTTACAATGCTTTCTTTTTACAATTTTACTTTTAAATATTTATTACAAATTTTTCCTTTTTTTTTTTTTTTTCCAAGCCTGTTTTCCAATGGGACTAAGAACACAGATTCCCCAGTCACTTTCTCTGTAGCCTCAGCTGCACTAAAGATGAATGGACAGGAGACAGAAGCTCCTCTCCATTCATAAACTGAAGCATTGTAAACACAATTTATGATGCTCAGCGATCACTGACTCAGTTTATTCAGAAAAGGAAGGAGCCGGGAAATGACATACATACCAGCTCCTTTCTCTGCTCTCCATCCTGACAGATCTGGGGCAGGGGGGACCGGAAGGGGGACAGAGGGGAACCGGAGAAGGAGCGGAGGGGGGGAGTAGAGGGGGATCGGAGAGGGAGCGGATGAGGACACAGAGGGGGGGGCGGAGAAGGACACAGAGGGGGAGGAGAGAAGGAGCGGAGAAGGACACGGAGGGGGAGCAGAGGAGGACACAGAGGGGGAGCGGAGGAGGACATAGCAGGGGACCTTAGGAGCACAGAGGAGGAAAATGGAGAAGGACACAGTCAGGGATGATTGGTGCAGTGGTGGGGCCTGTTACAAACACCAATCTCCCTGTATAGATGTAAATAATGCAGCTGAAAGTCGGGAGAGGGAGAGGCAGAGAAGCCCCTGACTTTCCAGGTAGCAGATTAGGCATCAGAGCTTTTGCAAGAGTACATGTACTCGTGCAAATGCTAGGTATCAGCACCGATACTGATACTAGTATCTGTATCGGTGTAACCCTATGATTAACCAATTATACCAAGCAGGTGCTAATGATCATCAATTTCATATGTAAGTTGAAACACAGACATTGAACACGAACATGAAAAATCAAAAGTGCTAATTTTAAAGGCTTATATACAAGTTATTGCCCTAAAAAGTGTATGGGGAACATGTATCAATGCAAAAAACGTTTTTAAAACTAGAGTTTTTTTTCAGGAGCAGTGATTTTAATAATGCTTAAAGTGAAACAATAAAAATGAAATATTCCTTTAGATATCGTGCCTGGGGTGTCCCCTTAGTCTGCTTGTAAAGTGGCACATTTGTGCGATGTGTAGAACATGCCGCAGCAATAATGGCCTTTCTAAAGGAGAAAATTACCTTTATAAAGGAAAAAATGTCATTTAAACTTGCTCGCGGCTGTAATGTATTGCCGGCTCCTGGCAGTGTAGATGAAAAATCAAAGAAAAAAACTGCCTATTGTCCCCCCCCCCCAGTCCATACCTTAAGGTCTGGTATGGATATTAATGGAAACTCCATGCCAAAATAGTTCCCCCTAAAATCCATACCAGACCCTTATCCGAGTATGTAGCCTGGAGGTCAAGATACTGGGGGGGGGGGGGGGGGCGCTTGCTCCTGAACCAAACCAGGCCACATGCCCTCAACATGGGGGGGTGGGTGCCTTGGGCAGGGGGGGCTCTGCGCCTCCCACCCCAAAGCACCTTGTCCCCATGTTGTTGGGGACAAGAGCATCTTCCTGACAACTCTGGCCATTGGTTGTCAGGGTCTGCGGGCAGGGGGCTTATCGGAATCTGAAAGCCCCCTTTAATAAGCCCCCCCATGTGAATGGGTATCGAGTACATTGTACCCCTACCCATTAACCAAGAAAAGTGTCAAAACAGGCAGTTTTTGACAATTTCCGCGAATGTCCCATGATGTACATCCATCGTCAATCACGCCACCTGACAGACACGAAAAATAGAAAAAAATTTAAATAATTCAATATGACAACGCTCCGCAATCAGAAAACCAGTATAGTATTTACCAGAATGACATTACAATTTGTTATTAAAATGCTTATGTATCTTTCTTCTAGGAAGTCTAATGTGTCTTATTAGAGTTCTGAACTTTGTAATATAGGGATGTTTGGTGTCTGAGTATTATCTTCCTCAACACTGGTGTAGCCACTTTATAGGGAATTAACTCAATTACTTTAAAAGTTATGGAATATACTGTAAATAAAACTTAACTTCATGGAGTTCCATTTAGGTCAATATGACTTTTATATATATATATATATATATATATATATATATATATATAGATATAGATATAGATATAGATATAGATATAGATATAGATATAGATCTATATCTATATAGAGTATATATATATATATATATATATATATATAGTATATATAATTGGATCCTGTCCAGCTTGGCCATAGTATATGTATGAATGTGAGTTAAGCCCCGTACACACAATCAGAAAATCGTACGGAAAATATTGATTTCAAATCGATCGTACGATAATCGGATCGTTCGTACAGAGCTTTCGAGAGCAAATCAGGACAGTTCATCCGATATTATTCGGACATGCACAAATTTTTTTTTGTACGATGCCAGATCATACTATTTTCGTTTAATCAGTACAGCTATCGTTCGAAAATGCAATAGAAATTCATTACAACACATGACATCACTTCCGAATTTTATTTCTGTTGTGCGGGAATTTTCGTGACTTTAGTAAACTCATCAGATTCAATCTAAGATTAGCATGCAATAAAAAACGGACGATCGTTCGTCTGATAATCTCATTGTGTGTATGGGGCATAAGGGATCTTAGATTGTAAGCTCCTTGAGGACAGGGACTGATGTAAATGTGCAATATACTGTATATGTGAAACGCTGCGTAAATTGACGGCGCTATATAAGTGCCTGTAATAAATGAATAAATATACACACTATTGTGCAAACATTTTAGGAAGGTGTGAAGAAATTCTGTAAAGTGGGAATGCTTTAAAAAATATATTTTTAAATTGTTTATTATTATCAATTTGCAAAATGCAAAGTAAGCAAACAGAAGAAAAATATAAATCAAATCAATATTTGGTGTGACTACAAACCAGCATTGATTCTTACACTTGCATACTTTGTACACTTGCATAAGATCAGTGTGTTGCTATGGGCATTTGTATAGTGACTTTATTGCAATAATATAGAGTTTAGATGTAGTAACAGTATGTCCACAGAAGGCCTCTACCCCCTCCATTGATATGTAAATAAACCAGATAGCCAGGTTTTGAAGATGAGTTGGTCAGAAGTCTAGGCTTCCTTGGTTTTACCACAAGAACTTAATAGATAAACGCAAAGCATTACAATCAGGGATTTTGTAGGATTAGAGTTAGGTATATGATTACCGTATTTGCCGGCGTATAAGACGGCAGGGTGTATAAGACGACCCCCTATTTTTCCAGTGAAAACTTAGGTTTGGGGCTATACTCACCATTTAAGACTACCCCCCTTCCGAGGCAACACCATTTACAAAAAAACATCAGAAACAAAAAAAAAAAACATCAGACTTAAGATCAGAAAAAGGAAACTGGTGAACTACAAGTCCCAGAGATCCCATAATTGGTAGGCAGCAACAATGAATCCTCTCCTCCAAAGCACCATAAATCATACCTGTATTTTAGGGGAGATCTGGAGCTGGATGTGCAGTACAGGATGCTTTAATATGTAGAGCACCAAGTACACACAGTATATGATGCTGTGTTAGTACAGTAGCACCAGGTGCACTTCAGTATACAGTGTGCAGACAGTGTGCACCACTGAGCCAATCACGGCAGGCACTGTATTTTACTAATCTGTTGATGGATACAAAGCCTGCTCGGATTGGCAGAGGCTGTGACATCAGTGCGCGCCGCTCTGACTCATGTAGCCTGCTCGGATTGGCAGAGGTTGTTACCCAATCCAAGCAGGCTTAGCAGGCTCTGTATTCATCAGAGTGCATCACCCGCCGGGATTGGCTGAGCGGCGCATACATATTACAATTTTACAGAGCGCCCGGCGGACTGATATCCATCTGGCAGCTTCTTCAACCGGCGTATAAGACGACCCCCGCTTTTTGGCTGTGTAATTTCGGTGTAAAAGGTAGTCTTATACGCCAGAAAATACAGTAATTAGGGTTGCACCGATACCACTTTTTAAGAGTACCATTATTTTTTCAAGTACTCACCGATACCGATTATCAATACTTTTTTTTTATGTCATGTGACAGTAGCACTGATGGGCACTGATAGGTATTTTTTTACAATTTAAATTTTTACAAATTTTTTTTAAATAATTTTTTTACAATTTATATACTTTTTGTTATTACTGTTACAATGCTTTCTTTTTACAATTTTACTTTTAAATATTTATTACAAATTTTTCCTTTTTTTTTTTTTCCAAGCCTGTTTTCCAATGGGACTAAGAACACAGATTCCCCAGTCACTTTCTCTGTAGCCTCAGCTGCACTAAAGATGAATGGACAGGAGACAGAAGCTCCTCTCCATTCATAAACTGAAGCATTGTAAACACAATTTATGATGCTCAGCGATCACTGACTCAGTTTATTCAGAAAAGGAAGGAGCCGGGAAATGACATACATACCAGCTCCTTTCTCTGCTCTCCATCCTGACAGATCTGGGGCAGGGGGGACCGGAAGGGGGACAGAGGGGAACCGGAGAAGGAGCGGAGGGGGGGAGTAGAGGGGGATCGGAGAGGGAGCGGATGAGGACACAGAGGGGGGGGGCGGAGAAGGACACGGAGGGGGAGGAGAGAAGGAGCGGAGAAGGACACGGAGGGGGAGCAGAGGAGGACACAGAGGGGGAGCGGAGGAGGACATAGCAGGGGACCTTAGGAGCACAGAGGAGGAAAATGGAGAAGGACACAGTCAGGGATGATTGGTGCAGTGGTGGGGCCTGTTACAAACACCAATCTCCCTGTATAGATGTAAATAATGCAGCTGAAAGTCGGGAGAGGGAGAGGCAGAGAAGCCCCTGACTTTCCAGGTAGCAGATTAGGCATCAGAGCTTTTGCAAGAGTACATGTACTCGTGCAAATGCTAGCTACACTGACTGCACTATATATTCTTCACTGTATTATATATACTACACTGACTGCACTATATACTCTGAACTGTATTATATATACTACACTGACTGCACTATATACTCTGAACTGTATTATATATACTACACAGACTGCACTATATACGCTGAAGTGTACCCTATATCTAGTGGTATCCCCCTAAGGGGCTGCTAAGTGTCGTGGCCCACCTGTCACCCTGCCCAGCCCAGCATTCAAGTCCTCAGTCACTCAAAGGCAATGAACAGTCCATTAGCCTTGTTTTATTGAGGAGATTGAACTTGGATGGGGTATAGGAAGTATGGGATGCCCAGTGAATTTTAGAACAATCAATTGGGACGACTTTTAGAACAAAGAATTCAAACAACTTGTATACACTCCAGTATATACAGATCTCTCTTCCTGCAGCACAACTCTTACTGCAGACCATTACTCCTCAGCACTTGCTTGAGCTCCCATGCACAGCTGGCACCGCATGGTTAGGCCTGACACTGGCTCAACCAGGCCTTAGCAACTGCCTTTTGCAGGCAGGGACTGTGGGCCCCTTTTTAGTGTAGTAATGAACTGTATTCTATATACTATACGGACTGCACTATATACTCTGAGCTGTATTATATATACTATACAGACTGCACTTTATACTCTGAACTGTATTATATATACTATATGGACTTCACTATATACTCTGAACTGTATTATATATACTACACTAACTGCCCTATATACTCTGAACTGTATTTTATATACTACACTAACTGCACTATATACTCTGAACTGTATTATATATACTACACTGACTGACTGCGCACTACACTAACTACCTGCCTAATCTCCATTCATTCACTATAAGCGGCCGCCGTGTAAGCAGCAGCCTTAAATAGTGTGTTGCATGGACTTAGCCCCTGAGCCATGACTGGCCAAAGGCAACCTGCCTTTGGCCAATCGTGGCTTTCACAGCACATTGCGTTGTGATTGGCCAAAGCATGCAGGTCAAGTTCATGTTTTGGCCAATCAGCAGCCGTCAATGCACTGCGATCTCACAGTGCATTATGGGGCGCTCCACGGCAGGCGAATTGCCACGAGTGCCCAATATGTTTGTTTGTTCTATGAAAAAACCAACAGCTGATGTTTAAATCGAACGTACGTTCGACTTGAACATCGAGCCCATCCCTAGTCAGGATCAATGGTGTCCTCAATGCTGAGAAATGAAGGCAGATGCTTATCCATCATGCCATATCATCAGGGAGGTATGTGGCTGGCCCTAAATGTATTGTGCAGCAGGATAACGACCCAATGTCAATGTCATTAAGAACTATCTGAGTAAAGAAAAGCAAGGAGTTCTGGAAGTGATGGTTTGGCCTCCACGGAGCCCTGATCTCAACATCATCGAGTCTATCTAGGATTACATGACGAGACGGAAGGATTTAAGGCAACCTACATCCACAGAAGATCCGTGGTTAGTTCTCTGGAACAACCTACCTGCCAAGTTCCTTCAAAAACTGTGTGCAAGTGTACTTTGAGGAATTGATGCTATTTTGAAGGCAAAGAGTGGTCACACCAAATATTGATTTGATTTGGATTTTGTTTTCTGCTCAATTACTTTCTATTTTGTTAATTGATAAAAGTAAGCTATTAACACTTATATTTCTGAAAGCATTCTTAATTTACAGCATTTTTTCACACCTGCCTAAAACATATAAATAAATAAATATATATATACTGTATGTGTGTGTATATATATATATATATATATATATATATATATATATATATATATATATATATATATATAATTGTTTAGTTGTTTTTATGTAGTTGTTGGAGCATTTTACAATGAAATCTTCTTGTCCCTCAAAGTAAACTCTTGGGGAGTTAGAGTTGGTACACTTAACTCCTATGAGACCTCCTCAAGCAGCTCTGTTTTCTGGTGGTGATAATTGAAAACAAATTTTAGCTTAAAATAGCTCCTTCCCCATTTGAAAAAAAATAATACTATATAATAAGTACTGCACGTACAAAAATTTGGAGGGATTATTAACACTGACATCCCAATTCCAAGTATTTTTTCAACTATACAAGGAATAATGTGTAAGAATAAAGTACATTCAACATAGAATTTGACTGTAGTGATTATTGCACATTAGTAGATCAAGACCACTGTGATTGCCCTTCTTAGTATATGTTTCTAATACACTTGGTAAGTACATTGCTGCAAATAGAATTAATAGGGACATTATAGTAGGTATAAACAAACAAATGTTTTCCCAGCACACTTGTACCATCCTCTTCAGGTATGTATACTTCATCCACTGCACTCATAAATGAGTAGTCTGTTTTTACTCCTCCACTATCCTGGATACAGTGGAGAGAAGATGATTAATGTTTCTGCCTAAGGTCATTGTGCAATACATGGGAGAGTGCAACAGAAGAGCTGATCTGTCAGCAGCCCTAAAATGATGTTTAAAGTGCAAATCTAAAATTTACATTTAGTTCTTATGTATATTAATTGTGCAATTGTTAAACATATTTGTAAACTTTGCTTTATCAAGATATTTTTCCTGGATTATGAGAATAATATAGTCCAACATTTTTCAGGCTAGCACAAATATATTGGGTGGTAGATACACACACATCCAAAGTATAACTGAATACAGAAAGAAATATGTTTGCCTGTTTACACAGACACTGTTCAACACCCTACTACAATTTTTTTACGTTTTTGACAATAGGAGTAAATGTTCCGAATTGAAGACCTTTACCAGCTCAATGGAAGATTGAAGACAGCTCCACCACAAATAGGGTTATACTATATAAATCTTTGTCACACATTTGCACCCAATTAGAAAATGTGTGAATCTTGGGTGAAAGTTGTGGGAATAATTGATGATAACATAAATAGACCCCTTAAAGTGTAGCTAAGAAAGAATAAAAATGTATAATAATGCAGCTTATCAGTCATCAATTGTTTTAAATGAATAATTGCACTAATATTAAGCTACTAATATTGCACAGTGTACCACCAAATTAAGTGAACAATTATGAACATATAGTGAAAAAGTCACGTGTCCAGTGATGCAACTAGTAGGGAGGAGGAGCCTGTGACGTTACCAGCAGTGTTTTGTGTGCACTGTCAGCGTATGAGGAGATCCCAGTGTTATGCTGTATGCAACTGATCATTTCATATGCGATCTATCCTACGTGGAAGCGTGAGTAAGGTTCTCCCTAACTAAAGAGGGATCACTTTGTTATACTATCTGCGCAATGGTCTTGTTTGTTCTTCATGTTATGGAAGCCTGCTGAAAGTTGGAAGTTCATCCATGGGAATCAGCAGTGAAATCTCTGAATGAACCATCTGTTACTCAGAAGACTCATTAAGGCTTGATTATCTAGTCCCACATATGTGAATTTATTGGCAGAGACTTTGGTTTGTACACAGTGGAATATGATATTCTTTAAGCTGTGGCAAAAGTTTGCTCTATTGTTACCATTACACAGAAGGAATTTTATATATTTTATATATTTCTTATATTTTGTATGGTTCACTATATGTTCATAATTGTTCACCTAATTTGGTGGTACACTGTGCAATATTAGTAGGTTAGTATTAGTGCAATTATTCATTTACAACTATTTAGTTTTGTGTATCAGTTCACATACTGTATATAATTGCAGCTATATTATTTAGTTATCTTTTAATATTTATTTCTCACATATTTTAATATTTATTCACATCAGCGCTTTAGTATATTTTTACACATATTATCAATCATTAAGCCATAAAAGTGTGTTTAGTCTTTAAGTTAAGCCATTGTCAACCTTTCTCATCCTTCTGTTCTGTTGTAGTATTATTCAGCATCCACCCTCTTATTTGGGCTAGAATGAGGAGCCAAAACTCCAAGCCCTGCTTTTATTAATTTTATTCTGTGATTGGGGTAAACATACCATACAGTTTTACTGGCAGTACATATCTTAACTAGAGTGCTGCTTTATAACTGAGATATTCCAAACAATCTGGATCAGAAACTCTTAAAATCCAACTGTCAGCTTAAGTATACCTTATTATTGTGAATGAGCAACCCAGGCTTGGTCTAGTTCATGTGTGTCTTGGCAAACCCAGCGAAAAGTCTGTAAATCCTGAATTTAGCAATTGAGCAGCTTGGCACTGCCAATGGGCAGAAAACTAAACAGGATTAAAACAGTGTGGGGTTCCGCTTTAATATTCCAACCAGACCTTTAGAATGACCCTCACAATGTTTAGGGGCAAGGGCTTCTTACCCCATACAGCCTCCCGAAAAGCATGTAGGTGTTTGTTGGAGAGGGCTTATAGGAATCTGGAAGCTGCATTTATAAGAAGAAAGTTCCTAGAATTCCACACCCTCCTAGGGAAATGAGTACAGGAATACATTAGTACCCATTATTACTCTTTGCCCCAAAATGAAATGTAAATAAAAACACCAACACCAATTTCCTTAATAACAAATACAAAAAAAAGTATAATGTCCCCATTGTAATTCCTTGTCAATCACAACAGCCTGCCATCTAACAATGTTTCCCCACTGCCACGATAATCCACCGACAATTTTTTTCCGCCGCACCCCCTTTGCTAAATGACAGATCTGTGGATTTTAGAAAATAAACAAACAGCTGGGTATCCTGGGTGATCTCATTGACCAAATAGTTCTTGTATATTCTTGTCCATCTATGTTGGTTGCTGAGCATTTATCCCTACTTATTAATTGATTATTACTTTAACACCCATTTATACCTGAGCATTTTGTCACACGATTGCCAAAGCCTGACAATACTCAAGAAGAAATTTTTTTTTTTTTTTTAATTACCTTATTTATACCTGAGCATTGTGTTGCCAAAAAAGTACATGAGCTACTTTAGGGAAGAATCTTGCATTTTTGGCCTCATAGTCTTTTAAGGAGCACCTGAAAAATTATTGAAAAATGCATGTTCATGCACGTTTTTTAAAGTCTGTGGGGCCAAAAAATGCTTGATTCTGCTCATAGGTTGCGTGTACAAATACATTTAAAAAAGCCTCTAAATTGCTTGGTTATGCTCATGCTCAAGTGTGGATGGGGCCTATGGACAATGCAGTGGAAGGGAGGGAATTAGTATATATTGGTGTAATCATAGATGAACCCAGACAGCAAGACAGGAAAATATTATTATTTGGGGTTAACAATTATAACTGTTAATGTTTGGTAATTATGGCACCTGTCAGATGCCTTGTACCAATATGTTAGTGTATTTTATGAGTTATAACTTTGCTGTTAATGAATTAGACCTCTCTTATAGGTATAGACCTAGTTTGATTGATGTGTGCAGTGAAATGTAATTGGAATATAACTTAGAGCACTGATGATTTATTGGCAACCGACAGTGGTGCTCAGGTCTATGCACATATATATATAAAATAACATCTGCCTGTAGGGGCAGCATCTGAGTAGCAAGGTTGCTGGTAGGCAGGGCAGCAGTTTATGCAGCACTTAGAAGACCGATGAAGGGACATATGTGGCAGCTCTAGAATCCCAGCGGTAGTGCAGCCAGCAGCAATATCCCTACTCTGCCATTCCTCATCAGGAACCTTTCCCTAAGGCTATCTACACTGTCCAGTCCTATCCAGTGTCGTTCCTGTCCCTGCACTATCCACTTCTCAAATGCAGTGGGGCGGTGCTATTTATTACCATTTCCCTCACTAAAGATGGCTGTTGAGGCCATCCAGTGTTGTAGCATCCAGTCAGATCACTGCTCTCCTGGTGGCACCTCTGTACAGTGGCCAGAAACACAGCACCAGCTACAGAGGGAAGGGCAAACTGCTCATGCCTACATGCTTGTCTCGTTTCAGTAAGGTGCATTTTAATTAAAATAGCACATACTGTGGTATGTGACTTTCCTATGGTATCAAGTGCAAAGTGGACTGACCCTTTAATCCAGACATTACGAGACTTGGCAGAAATGGTGAACAGTTAGTGCACTGCTATATATCAAATTGGCCTTTTCTTAATGACCAGTTCCTAAATAAAATTCCACAAAGGGCTTACTTTATCTAGGAGTGTGTAAATCATTTCTGTCCAACACTCTCATTTCTATATAAATATAAATATCATAGTTATATAGTGGTCTAAAAATAGTCTGGATTTTTCATTAGCAGAAGCTCCTACTAACCACAGCTATTTTAAGGGAATGACATCATTGCAATCTGTCAACGCTGAAAGCAATGGCAGGTACCGTTCTAACCACAAACTGTCACGGTTACTGTGAAGTCTGGCTGACATAAGAAAAGTTCTGTTTGCCTTCATTTTGAAAAGCAACATAAATAGCACAGTATGAGTTGCAGAAACTAGACCACGCCAGCTTAGTGGAAAAATATCACCTAGCGTGCTGGGCTGGCAGCGTTGGCTTTTTGTTCTGGATTTTAAGGAGTTTCTGCAAATCCTGTTTCCTTTCTTTATTAAGCGTTTAAATGTATCTTGATCAAAAGGTTTCTATCCAAACCATAGAAGATTAGAGGGATCCCAGAGATTACCTGTGTAATAATGTAGACAGAGCTGAAGATCTCTGTTTAATATGATAGGGTTATGTCAGGTCACGGACTAGGGAAAGCCCTGGTACAAGAGTATACACACGTGAGACAATGAAATAGTCTGCATGGAGTGAGGCACAGAATAGTGCTGCTATTTGTAACTGCTGCTTAGTATTAATAGTAGGCTGACTAAGCAATGTAGTTTCAATATAGGTTGATAACAGACTGGAAGTTATATCAGTAACAGATTTAGAGAATCTCAGCTTTTTTCAGTGAAAATAAAACAAAGCAATTAAAATGCTTATTATAAATGTGCATAATAATATTGGGGGTATTTGTAGCAAAGGCTAAAATCTGGGTGAATTTAACATATTTTTCTCAAAATTATGCACCAAAATCCACTGATCTATCAACCTATGTCGTTTATTGTTTAATTTAGTTTTAGGCAAGTGGAAATGAGCAAAATAGGAAATGCTATAGAGTATTTTTTTTTTATCAATTTACAAAATGCAAAGTGAACTTACAGAATAAAACGCTAAATCAAATCAATATTTGGTGCGACTACCCATTGGCTTCAAACCATCATCCATTCTAGGTACACACACTCAGTTTTTGAAGGAACTCAGCTGGTAGGTTGTTCCAGTTGTTCCAAACATCTTGGAGAACTAACCACAGATCTTCTGTGGATGTAGGTTGCCTAAAATCCTTCTGTCTCTTCATGTAATCGCAGACAGACTTGATGAGGACACCATTGATCCTGATCAAATCTTCAACTCCGTTTGCAGCCCCAAACTTGCAAGGAACCTCCACCATGCTTCACTGTTGCCTTCAGACACCCAGGATTTTGGTCAGGATCAATGGTGTCCTCATCGATTCTGTCTGGGATTACATGAAGAGACAGAAAGATTTGAGGCAGCCTGCATCCACAGAAGATCTATGGTTAGTTATTTAAGATGTTTGGAAGAACCTACCCGCCGAGTTCCTTCAAAAACTGTGTGCAAGTGTACCTAGAATAATTGATGCTGTTTTGAAGACAATGGGTGGTTACACCAAATATTTATTTGATTTGGAACTCTCCTTTGTTCATTTAATTTCCATTTTGTAAACTGATAAAAATAAACTATTAACACTTCTGTTTCTGAAAGCATTCTTAATTTACAGCATTTTTTTTACAATTGCTTAAAACTTTTGCACAGTACTGTATATGAGTAACAAGTGGGCAGTATATACTGTATGTGTCCAGTAAACTGAAAATACAAGTTAACTTATATTATGCAAACAAAACTTTAATGTAAAGTCACAAACAGATTT
The DNA here is from genome assembly GCA_028564925.1 of Lithobates sylvaticus. NCBI lineage: Eukaryota > Metazoa > Chordata > Amphibia > Anura > Ranidae > Lithobates > Lithobates sylvaticus. The sequence goes on from CM053026.1 coordinate 137,419,152, forward strand.
TATTTGGCTAATATCCTTACAATTAAAGCTTGAATTGTTCAAATACCGTTACTAAAGATCTGTTTTCAAATAATAACTTATATTATCCATTAACCCAATTACTTAAATATCATATCAAGTTTACCATGGTAATGCCATTAGGTAATTTACAGTAAATAATTTGCAGCTTTTATTGAAATAATACCTGGTGATTCTGCCATGAAGGTATTATTTTCAGAAATTTTTTGTTATAGAGTGACAACACGCCATGAAACCACGGTTGTGAATGCATGTAGACAGGATGTGGCTGCAAAGAGGCCGTAGGAGATCAGCAGCACTGAGATGCAACAAAGGATAGAAAAAAGTTAAAGCAATTATTTTATTTTTAAAAATGGCACATGTTTATGATACACAATGCTTTAGCAAAATAAATGTGATTCGGTTACGGTTTACATCCACTTTAAAGATTTGTTGAGGGAGAGTAGTTACAGTAGGTGCAGACACCTTAGAGTGACTGCTATAAAACTTTAGAACTACTTTTGTCATTAACACAGGTTTGCTTTAAGTCAACATTTGAGGTACACTTTAACAGCTTACTGTAAAAAAACAAAAAAGAAATTATGAGATAAAAATTTTGTGCGTAAATAGCAGAGCATTAAAATGGGTTGCTAATGCAGAAATTAGACAAAGAGGGTTTAGTTTATGCAACAGCACAGAGATGGAAAAACAAATTATAGCAGCAGCCAAAGCAAAGACTTTTGTGACTAAGAATGTCCATCTGAAAATCTGGAAAGACCAGTTAAGCTATTCATTAAAGCAAGTCCAAATAAAATAGGAATACTCTGAGCTGAGTCATTTGTGTGAGCAGGAAGGAAACAAAAATCTTGAAGATAAAGAGAAGTATTTATCAAGAAATAACTCACTTTAGCAAAAAAGAAGTGTACCATTGGCTACATAGTGTTTGTAACAAAGACAGTGCGTACTATTATGGACATGAAAATCTCTGGTTATGCTATCTGTTCAGACACACTATTCAAGAAAATGTTCTAAAATGACAGGACAGTACAAATACCCCCCAAATTACCCCTTTTTGTAACGTAGACAGTTAAGGGTACTTAGTTGTATTTTTTTAACAACTTTTTTTTAATGGAAAAGAAAAAAATAATTAAGTTATTTCTCACACATAGCATAGGCATATTTACAATTACACCCCAAAACACATTATGCTACTCCTCCTGAGTATGGGGATACCACATGTTTTAGAATTTTTCACAGCCTAGAAGCCTAGAGAGGCCCAAAATCCAGAGAGCACCTTTGGGCTTTCAAGGATCATAAATTATGCATCTGATTTCCTGACTACCTACCATATTGCTTGAGTCCCTGAAGTACCAAGACAGGAAAAACACCCACAAAATTACCATATTTTGAACAGCAAACACCCCATGGTATTTCTGACAGGCATAGTGAATCTTTTGGAAATCCAATTTATGCCACAAGTTTTTTTGAAAATGCAGGACAGAAAATTAAAATGTTATTTACACAAAGTTGTCAATTAATAAAACAATTCCAAAACACAGCATTGGCATACTGAGAATTACACCCCAAAACACATTTTACTCCTCCTCCTGGGTATAGTGATATCACATTTGTAAGACTTTTTCACAGCCTAACCACATAGAGGGGCCCAAAGCTTAAATAACTACATTTTGGAAAGCAAATATCCCAATGTATCTTCTAAGAGGTACTGTGAGTTTTTTTCCCCATAAGGTTTTTATTGGAAATAAAAGAGAGCAAGAAAATGAAGAGTATAACAGAAACACATAATACATATCGGATGGCGGTTAACAGGGTATAATAACAGCTAGAATTATAGGCTTTGAACATCAAGATGTCGATTATCGTTACGCTGAAGGGGGTGAATGAACCTTGTATCAATGGGGATTGAAACCTATTGGGTTTCATGGATTCTGATAGGACTAGAGGGTTTGTAAATCCAAGTCAATGTAATAGCTGTTATAGAAATATTGGATGTGTTTTGGTTAAGCCGAAGTGTCTTAAGAAAGATTTAGGATGGGATCTGAGTATGGGTTTCTGTCTATCTAAGGGGATGTTTTGGTTATCTGGGGAGAAGTGTGTATATGGAGAGGGGGGATGTTGTTTCGTTGAGGGGGGTGGGGAGGTGAAATGAGTGGGGTGGGAGGGGGCGGGGGGAAAAACGGGGATGATGTAGGGGGGGTGGGGGGCCGGGCAGAATGGTGGGTGTTGTCCATTTCTCATTCCTCCGGTGGGGGAAGGTAGGAGGTTGTGACTAGTGGGGTTAGGTCATTATTTTTGTCATTATAAATGATTGTATGGGGTTGTCCAAGTTGAGTCTGGGTTTGCGTGGATGTGGAGAAAGAGTCTCAGACGGGTTGTGTGATGTTGATGGTGAGGTCTTTGTAGTCTGTTGTCTGAAAGTGGGCCCCCTTGGATGAGAATTTAACTGGTGTGTCGTGAGCAATGCTGATGAGGCGTTCCATTTCAGCTATCCTGGTGATGCTGTTTAGCAATGTGCAGGAGCGTTCCTTTATCCCGTTTGCATCTCCAGCATACATCTAGAATTAGAGGGGACATCCAAGAATAAAAGGGAGTGCATTGTGGAGATCGAGTGACTTTGGGGGGATTGTGTTTCGAAAGGGGAGAGGGGTCTGGAGACCTTAAATTTCCTGTCACGTGCAAGTAAGTAGTGTGAGAGTAGCGTGTGATTCCATGGGGAGACATAGGTGCCATTGTCCTTTGATGGTAGCTTTTCACATTGCAGAAGCTTGCCTTGTGGGAAGAAGTGGTGTATCTGAACGTTTCTGTGAGATGAGCATTCCGGGGGGGGGGGATCAGGGTTAAGACGAAGGGAGGTGAGGGGGCCTGGTGTAGAGGATAGGGAGGTTGACTTGCAAGTGTTGTGGAAGTATTTGATTGTTGGGCCGATTAAGGGATGATTCCGAACTTCGGCGGTATGTGTTTTGGGATGTTCCAGGGTAATAGATGGAAGGGGGAGGAGGGGGAGGAGGTGAATGAGGCTTCAAGGGTAACCCAATCTTTGTATTTATGGTGGATGTTCCAGTCTAGAACTCTGGAAAGGTGACAAGCAGTGTAATATTTTTTTAGGTCTGGAAGTCCAATCCCTCCTTTCTGCTTGGCAGAGAGAGGAGCTGGTGGCTAATTCTTGGTCTTTTATTTCCCCAGAGCATAGACATTTGTAGTTACTGAAGAAGGTAGCGGGGATGTGGATTGGGACAGTTTTCAGTATGTAGAGTAAGCGTGGTAGGGCGTTCATTTTTAGTATGGCCGCTCTGCCGAACCATGAGAAGATGGGCTTGTTCGAGCGTTTTAAATCGGTGGTGAGGTTTTGAAAGATGGGTAGGTAGTTTTTGCTGGTTTTTGAAAGGAGGTTGCTAAATTGTTTCTGTTTTTCCTGTTTTAGTGCGGAGGCGAGGAAGATCAATCTTCCCCATATCACGCACTTATGTGTTTCCCATTGTGTGAGAAATGATGAATCAGGGGTATCATTGTCTTGAAAATAATTGCAAATAGTGGTTCGGAATTGACGACCCTTTCTTTGTCAGTCAGGTTTGTGTCGAGTCCCCAGATTTTGGATGTGTGGGAATGTTCTGGGAAAGTCAAGCGAAGCGTGATAGGATTATGGTCCAAACTGAACATCGGTTCTATTGTTGTTTTAGATAGGTAAGGTAAGTCAGGTTGGCTAAGGAAGAGAGAGTCGAGGCGTGAGTATTTGTTGTGGGGAGCTGAAAAGAATGTGTAATCCTTATCATGGGGGTGTAAGGTTCTCCACGTCCCCTCCCAAAATCAGAATTCCAGTTTGGAAGGATGATAGTAGTCTGTTGATAGATCGGAAGAATGGGACTTGGGCGGTGTTAGGGCTGTATACGTTAGCTAGGGTGATAGGTTTATCCCATATTTTGCCTTTAATGAAGATGTAGCGACCTTGTTCGTCAGCTAGAGTGTCTGAGATTTGGAGGGGGAGATTTCTTGACATTAAAATGGATGTTCCCTTTGTTTTGGATGTGGGGGAGGTAGAATAATAAACGTGGGGGAAGTGAGGACTTTCTAATTTGGGTATGGCTTTGGATTTGAAGTGGGTCTCTTGTAGGAATATATAACGTCAGCCTTCATGGAGTACATGTTAGCTAAAATTTGTGACCCCTTCTCTGGTATATTTAGGCCTTTTTTTCGTTCAGGGATACTATCTTAAGTGATAGCGGTGAAGGTGAGTTCCCTGGTTGGGCCATATCCGACAGTGTGCAAGGTGGAAGGAATAAGAGTACTTGGAGGGAGTGGATTAATAAGGTTTAAAGTCACATTATGAGTGAACGGGGATAGGGGGGGTGTAGAGGGGGTGAGAGATGGACAACTGTGGGGAGGGGAGGGACTAGGTGCAGTGAGGATCAGAGGGATGAGGGAGTTAGGCGAGCACTACGAGAAGGGCAGTATTAAGTGAGAGGTTGGGCAAAGGGTAGAGGGGAGGAGGGGGCAGAACAGGGAAGGGTGAGAAAGGGAAGTTGTACAGGAATCGGATCCAGAAGACCAGCTAGATCACCCTTTGGTGTAGGGGGGTTCGGGATGAGTCAGCAAGAACTTCCAGAGTTCGCTGGGTGGAGGTTTGGTAGGTTACGCTTGTGAGAAGGATGGGGTCTCCAAAACCTATGAGGTCAAAGGTGTTTAATTAGAGGTATGTAGAGAGCAGATTTTAGGGAGGGAGCAGTCAAGTGAGTGAGGTTAGACTGAATATTGGTGAAAGACCGAGAGTAGGATAGGGGTTAGGGGGAGTATTGTGGAGCTATGTGTTGAGAGAGGATGCGTAGGTTGGATAGGAGAAGGTGACTCATAGAGGGTTGATTATACGTTGGGTATCGTGGGTTCAGTGAAGTATATTGGTGTGCCTATCTAGAGTTGGGAGCAGGTAGGTGTATCACTACTAGATAGAGTAAAAGAGAGAGAGGTAAATAATAGACTGTGACAAGTCAAGTACATGGTTGAGCAGGTTTAACAGGTTAAACAAGTTTAACAATTTTTAACAGTTTGAACAATGCCAGAGGAACCAAAAACCATAACAACAACTAGACAAGCACTATGGCTTCAACAGTTGCAACATTCTAACTGAAAGATTAGAGGCGTGTGGGATGGGGTCCCTGGGAGGAATCCATCGATAACAGGATCATCCTGCCAGATGAATGTATGTTTTCTACAAGTAAGAAAACTTACTATAGGCATTAGAAGGTTTTAGCGGTTATGAGTTAGGGAGGGTAGGAAAGGCAGGATTGGTCAACAGGGTAGGAACCATGCTATTGCTGAACGTTGATCTATCTGGTGATGATTCCTCCCTTAGCCCCACCCATTGATGCTGTATCAGGTGGATCACAACGAAACAAGGCAGTTGATGTATTGATCCAGGAAGGGGGTCCAATCTATTCTCCTCTTCCTTGATCAATAGCCTATATCTTTGTGTAAAAATAAAGATTGTGTAAATACTTACTTACAGTGCATTATCTTGTTTTCTGGGGGAGGGTGAGGGTTAGGGGTGGGTGGGGACGGCATAGGGACAAGGGAAGAGAGGTGAGGGGGGGGAGAAACAGGTGAGGTAGGGATGGTAGTCCAGATTTGTGAAGGGGAGATGGGAAGGTCCTTTAGGCGTGGTGATTCAATGCCTCTTCTTTTCTGTGCACCAGTAGTAATGGGAGTAGTTTGTAGAGGTAAACAAGTGGTAGAGGAGATCGATCAGTTCCTTTTTGACAGATTGAGTGAGGTTGCTCATTGAACTGGAAGTCGGCTTTTCAGGGTTTGTGCTCCATTGTGGGAGGGCATGTTTGGAACAGTTACATTGAGAGTAGGTTATTCCGTCCGGGGGAGAGGAACTGGGTTCTTGACCAGAGTCGTGAGTTTTTTTTGAAGGAAACAGTCTCTGATGAACTAAGTTGGAGGCGTTTGTAGTGGCGGAGTAACAGCAAGGGGAGGTAGTTCCATAGAAATTTATGGGCTCGCTGGGGGGCCAATTGATATCTTGTAGTGTGGGGAAGTGTAGGGACCCCAAGTAGGGGGTATCCAGTTATCCAGGGGGTGGCGTTTTCGTGAACGTGCCAGAGAAAAGGCCGTTGAGTTGGGAGGAAAATAGGATTGCATGTTGATGAGAATGGATATGGTTAAGTGGTGGTGGGGGAAGAAGACGAAAAACTAAAGGGAAGGGGATTTGTTTACAATAGTTTATAGGACTGCCTGCAGGATTGGTGTACTGACCTTAGATCATAGGGTGCACCTGTAATTATGTGGCTTCAGTTCTAGGCCGATAGGCGAGCCCTTCTATGAGCTGGTGAGGCTGTTGGGTGGTTGTTCTTCGGAGTGCTGTGGGCACCTGGTGATGGGTAGTGCGGGGCTAGGGATCATCAACAGCTAACGCCTTGGTGACTCGCCTCGTGGACTATACCAATCGGGTAACTCGATTACCGGAATGTCCAGGGTGCTGCAGAAGTGATCCAGATCTGGTAATCTGAGGTTTGCTGTGCAGCCGTGGTTCGTGGCAGATAGGCAGAAGGGGAACTTCCAGCGATAGCTGATAGATCTCGAGCGCAGGAGGTCCAGGAGGGGTCTTAGCTCTTTTCTGCATTGTAGGGTAATATTTGACAGGTCCTGAAAGATTTTGATTTCTGCGCCATGGGATTGCAGGTGTCCTCTATTACGTGCCTTTCTAAGGATTTTCTCTTTCTGCGGGAAGCTAACTGTAAATCAGTGAGGCCCGGTGCAGTCGTTTTCCTGCTACTCTCTGTGGCATTGTTTCTGTCTGGTGCTCAGGTAGGGCTTGTGCTGGGAGAGCAGGACCTCCGTGAGGAGGCTTGTATGCCTGACAAATGGCGCTCCTCTGCAGTTGCGTGTGGAATAGCTCCGGAATGTTACTGCTCAGCTGGGTTCCCTGGTCACGGGGTGATCGGGACCTGGTAGTGGAGACGCTGTGGTATGCTTTCCCTGTCATTCCGTGGATGATACCTCTTTCTGGGCTAATGTAGGACCTCGAGGCATCGGAGCTCTGAAGCTAAGCGGCCATCTCAGACCAAGACCAGACCACACCCCCATGGTGAGTTTCATAAAGGCTTGATTTTTTTTAACATCATAATACCGCTAAATATCGCAGATCACCGCCATTACTAGTAAAAAAAAAAAAAAAAAAAAAAAACATAAAAAGGCCAAATATCTTTCTCATTGTTTGTAGACGCTATAACTTTTTGCGCAAACCAATCAATATACGCTTATTGCGATTTTTTTTTTCTTTTTTTTAACCAAAAATATGCAGAGTATATATTGGCCTAAACTGATCAAAAAATAGTTTTTTAAAAACATTTTGGGGGATATTATAGCAAAAGTAAAAAATATAGTGTTTTTTTTTCAAAATTGTCGCTATTGTTTTTTGTTTATAGAGCAAAAAATTTAAACCGCAGAGGTGATCAAATAGCAACAAAAGAATGCTCTATTTCTGATGAAAAAAGGATGTACATTTTGTTTGGGTACAGCATTGCATGACTGTACAATTACCAGTTAAAGCGACGCAGTGCCAAATTGTAAAAAGTGCTCTGGTCAGGAAGGGGGTAAAACCTTCCGGGGCTGAAGTGGTTATGTACCGAATATTGTATCTTGTGTATCACACAAATTAAACAATTGTCGCAAAAACAGTGTACTGTAATGGTGGCCTCTTTACGAGGGATCAGGGAATATAGCTTAGTGCTATATCACAAGTAGCAGTCAGCAGAAGCTAAGCAAGATTAGCCTACTGGTACATGGCTACCCCCAGAAATTCCATGTTCACTGGCAAGGAAGTACAGGAGGCTGAAGACAGGAACAACAAAAGTGTTCTTGTGGCAGCAATCAGGAACACTGTTGCTGGCTTGCACTGGTCTGGTGGCATAGGGACTAGTGTGGCAATGATTGGGAACACTGTTTCTGGCATACATTATTCTGGTGACACTGGGACTGGTGTGACAGGGATCAGAACACTGTTGCTGGCTTACACAGGTCTGGTGATACTGCCACTAGTGTGGCGGTGGTAAGGAACACTGTTGCTGGCATACAGTAGTCTGGTGACACTGGGGATGGTATGGCGGTGGTCAGGAAAACTGTTGCTGACTGCACTGGTCTGGTGCGGCGGCAATTAGGAACACTGTTTCTAGCTACACTGGCCTGGCAACACTGACTGGTGTGCTGGTAATCAAAGACACTGTGACTGGCTGCCCTATTAGGGCTTGTTCACACGTATGGTTTGGGGGGGCCATTTAGCAGCAGAGGCAGCACCTTGAGAGGTGGTTAGGGATGCTGTACTTTGCACCTGTGGCAGGAATTGTTGCTCCTGTATGCTCGCCAATCGCAACTCATTTAAGTGAATGGGGATGCTTGCTCACTGTAAGCAATTGCTCTTTAGAGAGCACCACATATGTGAATGAGGCATTATTGTGACAATTGACTGATGAAGTGGTTAGGGACATTGTGACTGGTGCGTGTGATGATTGGGGACGCTGTGACTGGCTGTACTGGTCTGGTGACATTGTATTGCTGTTGTGGTAATCGGAGACAATGGCTGGTGGCACTGACATACAGGGATATTACAACAGCAAACCATTGTACATGAGCTCAGCCACGCCAATTTTTTTTATTTACATTCTGTCACAAGAGCAGTGCAGTGTCACTATGGTGCCTTATACAAATACTGTTATGGAAAAGGGACTTTGTATATACCTCCTTAGGTGATGTACAGACAGACAATATGATCATATATAACATTTTGGTATTTTATTAAACATATTACAAGTATTAAAATATTTTTTTGTTAAAATCATATATACAAGTTAGCCATCTGGAGTTATTGTGCATATGGCCGTGAGATACGTCTAGAAGGCTGGCACGTTTCATCAGGAACTCAGATCTTAATACTAGGGTACTGTAACAATATACATAAACACATAATCCTTAAACTGTTTAATGATTATGTATATTTCTATATTGTTACAGTATCTCAGTATTAGGATCTGAGGTCCTGATGAAGCAGGGTTTCCTGCGAAACGTGTCAACCTACCAGACAGATCTCAAGGCCATATGAACAATAACTCTGGATGGCCAACTTGTGTATATGGTTTTAACAAAAAATTATTTTAATACTTGTGATATGTTTAATAAAAATACAAACATTTTATATATGATCATACTGTCTGTCTGTACTTCACCTAAGGAGGTATATATAAAGTCCCATTGGCGTAATAGCATTTGTATATATATCATACCAGGGATGATGCCTCCAAAAGGTTAAGATTGTTTCAAACATCCCGCCCCCACACACTTTATATTTTTTCTATATATCACTGTATGTCAGTGCCGCCATCCATTGTTTCCCCCACAACCCCCACAGTGCTGAGGAAGACGAACCTGCTGCCAAACTCAAACAGATTCATGTACTGGTTTCTGACAGGTACATGAATCTGGTGCAAACATAAACAATTTCAACACGGAGGCTCAACATAATTCCAAAGTGGGCCTGCAAAACTCTTTATAAATTCCCCTAATATGTTTTGGGTGTTTTAGTTATTTTAAGCCAAAAATTTGCATTTTAACATGTGTGGAAAGAAACAAAAAATTGGCAGCAAAAGTGGTGAAAGGGAACTTGATGTTTACGATGAAAGTATATAGCCTTTCATTTGTCCCTAAGACCCCTTTCACACTGGGGCGGTGCGGGCATCAGCAGTGCTTTTCGGTCGCTAGCAGGGTTCTTTTAACCCCCGCTAGCGGGCAAAGAAAGGGTTAATAGCGCCTGTGTTGTGGCACTGCCGAATCGCTTTGCAGGCGCTTCAGCAGCACTACCCACTCATTTCAATGGGCAGGGGCGGTTTGGGAGTGCTGTGTACACCACTCTCGCACCGCCCCAAAGATGCTGCTTGCAGGACTTTTTTTCCCGTCCTGCAAGCGCACAGCCCCAGTGTGAAAGCACTCGGGTTTCCACATTGGGGTGGCTTGAGAGGCGCTTTTCAGGTGCTTTACAGGCGCTATTTTTAGCGCTAAAATGCATGAAAAATGCCCCAGGGTGAAAGGTTTCAATAGGTAAGTGTAAATACATAAATATAAAAAAAATATTAAACAAATAAATAATAATTTATTAATTTGTTCATTAGCTAATTCTTCTGGGTATACACCCTATAGTATAAAAAAGGTGGCAGCATTTACCTCTCACGTGTAAAGAATATATATATGTATACACTTCTCCTTTGCCGAGATAATCCATTCACCTCCCAGGTGTGGCATATCAAGATGCTGATTAGACAGCATGATTATTGCCCAGGTGTGCCTTAGGCTGGCCACAATAAAAGGCAATTCCAAAATGTGCAGTTTTACTGTATTGGGGGGGGGGGGGGGTCTGCAAACCAGTCAGTATCTGGTGTGACCACCATTTGCCTCACGCAGTGCAGCACATTGCATAGAGTTGATCAGGTTGTTGATTGTGGCCTATGGAGTGTTGGTCCATTGCTCTTCAATGGCCGTGCAAAGTTGCTGGATATTGGCAGGAGCTGGAGCGCGCTGTCATATATGCCGATTAGGAGCATCCCAAACATGCTCAACGGGTGACATGTCCGGTGAGTATGCTGGCCATGGCTCCCAACTGTCCCTGATTTAGAGGGACTGTCCCTGATTTGGAGCAATGTCCATCTGTCCCTCATTCCTCCTCATTTGTCCCTCATTTTGGTCTGATCTATATAAATGTATATAAAATTGACTTTTTATCTATCAAAAAGGGTTTTCCCCGTGCTAAACCTTTCATCTGATTTTTAAATTGCTGCGTTTGTAAATTCCAAAAGCCAATATAAAGGAATAGTAGTGGTAAAAAAAGCACTTGTGGGTTTAACCAATATTGTTTTTCTGTACAATTGTCCTTTAAGGGGGCGTGGTAAGGGGTGTGTCCTATGCCTGCATACTTTTGCTGATAGGTGTCCCTCATTCCCATCTCAAAAAGTTGGGAGGTATGGCCATGTAAGAACTGGGATGTTTTCAGCTTCCAGGAATTGTGTACAGATCCTTGCAACATGGGACCATCCATTATCATGCTGCAACATGAGGTGATGGTCGTGGATGAATGGCACAACAATGGGCCTCAGGATCTTGTCACGGTATCTCTGTGCATTCAAAATGCCATCAATAAAATGCACCTGTGTTCGTTGTCCAAAACATACGCCTGCCCTTACCATAACCCCACTGCCACCATGGGCCACTCGATCCACAACATTGACATCAGCAAACCTCTCACCCACACAGTGCCATACACGCTGTCTGACATCTGCCCTGTACAGTGAAAACCGGGATTCATCTGTGAAGAGAACACCTCTCCAAAGTGCCAGATGCCATCGAATGTGAGCATTTTTCCACTCAAGACGGTTATGATGACGAACTGCAGTCAAGTCGAGACCCCAATGAGGAGATGAGCTTCCCTGAGATGGTTTCTGACAGTTTGTGTAGAAATTCTTTGGTTATGCAGACCGATTTTTGCAGAAGCTGTCCGGGTGGCTGGTCTCAGACAATCTTGGAGGTGAAGATGCTGGATGTGGAGGTCCTGGGCTGGTGTGGTTACATGTGGTCTGTGGTTGTGAGGTCGTTTTAAAGTACTGACAAATTCTCTGAAACACCTTTGGAGGCGGCTTATGATAGATAAATGAACATTCAATTCAAGGGCAACAGCTCTGGTGGACATTCCTGCAGTCAGCATGCCAATTGCACACTCTCATAAAACTTGAGACATCTGTGGCATTGCGCTGTGTGATAAAACTGAACAATTTAGAGTGCCCTTTTATAGAGTGCCAGCCTAAGGCACACCTGTGCAATAATCATGCTGTCTAATCAGCATCTTGATATACCACACTTGTGAGGTGAATGGATTATCTTGGCAAAGGAGATGTGCTCACTAACACAGATTTAGACAGATTTTTGAACAATATTTGAGAGAAATAGGCCTTTTGTGTACATAGAAAAAGTCATAGAGCTTTGAGTTCAGCTCATGATAAATAGGGGCAAACACAAAAAGTGTTGCCTTTATAATTTTGCTCATTTATATCATTTCATATTTTTCCTTATATATATTTTTTTCTTTACATGTGAGAGGTGAGCGCTGCGCTGTTTTTTTATGAGATAACTGGTAGGTGTGTCCATTCTCAGAGTCTGAGCCAATCAGCAGTTCTTAGAAATTTGTAATGCCCAGATGTGATTGGCCATTTTTAGCGCAGTGCAGCTTCGGATATAAAACAAATTGCTCTAATAGGTTCCAAAGCCATGTCCCTCCTAAAGCCCCGTACACACGGTCGGAAATTCCGACCACAAAATCCGTCTGATTTTTTACGACGGATTTTGTCCGACACTGGTGTTGCATACACACGGTCGGACAAAGTTGTCGGAAAATCTGATCATTCTGAACGTGGTGGCGTTCGTTGCGTACGACGGAACTACGTAGAGGCTAGTAGCCAATAGATTTGGTCTCGTAATTTGATCTGAGCATGCGTGGCACTTTTTCCTTCGGAATTCTCAACACACGATCGGAAAAAGTCCGATCGGATTTTGTTGTTGGAAAATTTGAGAGCAGGATCTCAAATTTTGTCCGTCGGAAATTCCGATGGAAAAAGTGCGATGGAGCCCACACACGGGCGGATTTTCCGACAACATGGTCCGATCGGACATTTTCCAACAGAAAATCCGACCGCGTGTACGGAACACTAGAGTGTACACCACTGGCTGGGCTGTATCGGGGAACCATTGCACAAGATTTTTTTCACATTATTGATGAAAGTGGAAACCCTTTCATTTATGTGGCAAAAGCAAAACTTTCATTTTCTTTATCAAGTGTTTGCTTGCTTCAAAAACGAGACCTTCATGAAAAGACAAAACAAAGTTAAAATAGAAACAAAAAATAAAACAACTTTGGCACACATAGCTGCAGCTGAAAATGATATTTACTTTGCACAATATATCATCCAGTGTGTAAACAGAGACTAGGCATTGCACAATAACTTGTGCATTTGGTTAAAGTGGCAGTAAACAAGTCTGGGAATGAATAGACCTAGATCACCTCTAACATTTCCATCTACATTCACCCAGCAACAGCATAAGCAGCAGCCAATACGAGTCTCTCTGAGACCTGCTCTCAGTGGAATTCAGTTTAGGCAACTTCCTGTTTACTGTCTGGGAAGCCATATGCAGTTTAGTAACACCAGATCCCGGGGCTGATTGTAAGTCTCTAGTAAACATCTTCAGTGCGTGAGAAATGACGATGTTCCTGACATGATGAAGCAAGCAGATTGCAATGCTAGGGAGTTACTTTGCTAAGGCATGCCCGATTGTATTTTAAAAGGTTATGTATATCTCCCTGTTTTGCATTTCAAGATTGTAGGATTTTCCCACTCTTGATTTTCCTTTCCGTATATTAAGTTGTATGTAGCGGTGCCCCCATAGGAGCCACTGAGTGTTGTGATCCACCTGTCACCCTGCCCAGCCGGGCATTCAATTCTCAGTCACTCTAATGCCGCGTACACACGGTCGGAATTCTCGTCGGAAAAAGCTCTGATGTTTTTTCTGTCTGAATTCCGACGGAATTTCGCTCAAACTATCTTGCCTACACACCGTCACACCAAATTCTGATGGTCTGTAACACAGCGGCATAAAACACGTTCGACAGCACTATAGAAGGGAAGTTTAATGCTTCCGAGCATGTGTCAAATTGTTTCCGAGCATGCGTCGGAATTTTACGCGTCCGAATTGCATACACACGATCGGAAAATCCGATAGAAAGGTTTTCCGTCGGAAAAATTGAGAACAGGTTCTCAATCCAAAGTCCGTCGGAAATTCCGACAGAAAAAGACCGATGGGCATACACACGGTCGGAAAATCCGTTGATAAGCTCCCATCGGACTGTTTTCATCGGAAATTCCGACCGTGTGTACGCCGCATTAGACAATGAACAGTTTGTCGCCATTCCACGAGCGGGCGCAATTTTGAAGTGTGACATGTAGGGTATCAATTTACTCGGCGTAACATTATCTTTCACAATATAAAAAAAAAAAAAAATGGGCTAACTTTACTGTTGTCTTATTTTTTTAATTCAAAAAAGTGTATTTTTTTTTAAAGTGCGCTTATAAGACTGCTGCACAAATACGGTGTGACAGAAAGTATTGCAACAGCCGCCATTTTATTCTCTAGGATGTTAGAAAAAAATGTATAATGTTTGGCGGTTCTAAGGAATTTTCTAGCAAAAAAAATGTTTTTAACTTGTAAACACCACATCTAAAAAAGAGGCCCGGTCTTAACCACTTGCTTACTGGGCACTTAAACACCCTTCCTGCCCAGACCAATTTTCAGCTTTCGTGCTCTCACACTTTGAATGACAATTACTCAGTCATGCAATACTGTACCCAAATGAATTTTTTGTCCTTTTCTTTCCACAAATAGAGCTTTCTTTTGGTGGTATTTGATCACCTCTGGGTTTTTTATTTTTTGCGCTATAAATGATTTTTTTTTAAAAAAAAACACATTTTTCTTTGTTTCTGTGATAAAATTTAGCAAATTATTAATTCTTCTTCATAAATTTGGGCCACAATTTATACTGCTACATATCTTTGGTAAAAATAACCCAAATTAGTGGAAATTATTTGGTCTTTGTGAAAGTTACAGACTCTACAAACTGTGGTGCGAATCATACAAAATTAATCACACCTGATGCACTGGTGACCGATCTCATTTCTTGTGACCCGAACAAGCCAGGAAAGTGCAAATACCCTCCAAATGACCCCTTTTTTGAAAGTAGACATTCCAAGGTATTTAGTAAGAGGCATGGTGAGCTTTTTGATGTTGTCATTTTTTTCCCACAATTCTTTGCAAAATTATTTTTTTTTTTTTTTTTTTTTTTTTTCCACAAAATTGTCATTGTAATAGGTTAACTTTTCAGCTACTGTAAGTGGAAAAGAGGGTCAACAATGCCCATTTGCAGCCTCACTGTGCCCATTCGCATGCCTCACTGTGCCCATTTGTAGCCATAGGTCCCCCAAACTTCAAACTTGGTAGTTAAGGGTTCCTAGATGCCCCCTAGCCACACCCAAAGGGTCCCGAAATGACTTTGCTGCAGATGGACACAGTTGACCGAATTTGGGGCCCTGTATCTCGGGGTCACTTAGTGCTAGGAACCCCATCTTTAGATATGTTGTAGTGCTAGTCCCACTGGGTTTGAATACCAAACTGGGGTTCCTAGCACCAAGTGTCCCCGATATATGGGGCCCCAAAGTCGGCTCAGAAAATGTCAAGCACTTTTCTGCAGCAGAGAATGACATTTTCCGAACCGACTTTGGGGCCCCGTATCTCGGGGTCACTTAGTGCTAGGAACCCCATCTTGGATATATTGTAGTGCTAGGTCCACTGGGTTGGCACACAAAATTTGGGGTTCCTAGCACCATGTGGCCCCGAGATAGGGGGGCCCCAAATCGGGTCGGAAATTATTATTTTTTTCTGCAGAAAAGTGCTTGACTCGAGTATAAGCCGAGGGGGGCACTTTCAGCACACAAAAATGTGCTGAAAAACTCGGCTTATATGCGGTAATAGGAAAAAAGCACTGGAGAAAGTCCAAAGAAAAGATCTGAAGCCAAGGTCCAATACATCCCACATAGTAGGCATGATAATATTGAATTACCCCCAAATAAATGTAATACAGCATTTGATTTAGCTGCTCAAGCTGTAAAGAATGTGGAAAGCAAAGGAACAGGTACAATTAACTGATATTTTACTGTTTTTTGGATAGCAAGTCCTTGAAGGCTGTTCATTCCTTTGGTGGGTTTTACGGGATTGAGGAATAAGATTAGCTGCTCAGATCTGAGAACAGTGCAAATGCTTTTTGCTGGAAACATTTAAAATGAACAAAGATTTGCCATCCCGCTTTAAATTTGTGAAAATCTACGGCGCTCTTACATTATTACTGACCACCCTAGAAACGTTACCAAAGCCCTGATCCAGGAATCTTTCTTAACAGCAATAGTTGTCTGATTGAAATACAGAACAACATTCCTAAAAAGGAAGAGATTTAAATCTTCAAAGCATGGTCCTTAATTGAAAATTATTATTATTATTATATAGGAAAGCCCTATTTCTGCAAACAACACCTCTCTACCTGTTTAGTAATATTTTAAATTATCCACTTTTTTTTTTCATCTAGCATACCTAATTACCATGGTTACTACTGTAATTAGTATATTTTATTTTTAACATCTTGTGACGATGAATTTATATTTATAGCCGTGGCCAATGTTCCTATTCTAAAATCAGCTATTGATTGTATTTCGTAGTTTCCTTGAGCAGGTGTATGACACACTGCACATTATGCTATAAATAGTTCGACGTTTGACCCTTTGTTAGTCTTAAAAACTGCACCTAAAGAATTCTCTTCATGCCCTTGGTAGTTATTACCTCTCAATGATTGCAGATTTCCTTTGGCAATGCATTTAGCCACTCTTCTCTCCAGAATGACGGCATTATCTTTCTTCAGGCATAGACTTATAGGAGAGTTAACCACTTCAGCCCTGGAAGAATTTACCCCCTTCCTGACCAGAGCACTTTTTGCGATTCGGCACTGCGTCGCTTAAACTGACAATTGCGCGGTCGTGCGACGTGGCACCCAAACAAAATTAACGTCCTTTTTTTCCCACAAATAGAGCTTTCTTTTAGTGGTATTTGATCACCCCTGTGGTTTTTATTTTTTGCGCTCTAAACAAAAAAATAGCGACAATTTTGAAAAAACTCATTATTTTTATCTTTTTGCTATAATAAATATCCCCCAAAAATATATAAAAAAACTATTTTTTTTCCTCAGTTTAGGCCGATACGTATTCTTCTACATATTTTTGGTAAAAAAATCGCAATAAGCAATTATTGATTGGTTTGCGCAAAAGTTATAGCGTTTACAAAATAGGGCATAGTTTTATGGCATTTTTATTAATAATTATATTTTTTTTAAATGCCGGCGATCAGCGATTTTTATCATGACTGCGACATTATGGCGGACACATCGGACATTTTTGACACATTTTTGGGACCATTGTCATTTATACAGCAATCAGTGCTATACAAATGCACTGATTCCTGTGTAAATGACACTGGCAGTGAAGGGGTTAACCACTAGGTGGCAGTGTAGGGCTTAAGTGTGTCCTAGGGGCGTGTTTCTAACTGTGGGGGCGTGGCTGTGTATGACACGTCACTGATCTCTGCTCAGAGATCAGTGACACTGTCAGTAGGCAGAACGGGGAGATGCTTGTTTACACTAGCATCTCCCCGTTCTTCCTCTCCGTGAGGCGATCGTGGGTATCCCCACGGCGACTGAGTCCGCGGGACCCGCGACCCGACTCACTGAGCTTCCCACGGGTGCGCGCGCCCACCGGCCACCTCTTAAAGGGACACGTACATGTACGTGATTCTGCCTGTACGTGCCCTTCTGCCGCAGTATAGGCGGTCAGGAATCGGTTAAAGTGTTACTAAACCCAGGACCCTGCATTCACTATATCTGGTCTCCCACAGTACACAGAACATGAAAGTGTAATTATTTTAGTAAATATAAACTGCTAAATACCTTTTTTTTCATCAGCAGTATATAGCAGTCTTATAACATCTATCAGTGTCTGATTAAAGCTTGTAGGAGGAGTTTTCATTCTACTTTGACTGTTCTATGAGGCTGCAGTACCCCTGACCCTCTGTCTGGATACATGCACCCTCCCAAGAAAAAAAATAACTATCTAGCAATACTAAGCATGTTCAGAGTGACTCCAAAGGCTCTGCCTTATCAGGAGATGGAATGGGGACAGTGGAAGAAGGGGAGGATCAGAGAATACAGGATCAAACAGCCTTTTTTACACAATGCTGAGGATTAACCCCTTAAGTTCCACAGTGAGTAAAACAAGCATGCTTTACTGCATATACAAACTGATTTTACTGTTGTAGCTTTAGTAACAGTTTAAAATGGTTGTTAACCCACATATTGTTTTTGCTACCATGCTCTCTGATATAATAAATGCTGTGCCCCACTGTATGTGTTTTCTAAAAAAAATCCGCAGATAAACACCTTATTTTATTGTGCGATCGGCGGTCACGTGACCAGCCGTCTCTCTCCTCTCCAGGTCTGACAGGAAAGTGGGGACCAGCCGAGAAACACCCACTTATGTCAGCTAGGAGGAGGAGAGGAAAGGAGGAGAGAGACGGCACTGATCGGTGCTATAAAATAAGGTATATATCAGCAGATTTTTTTTAGAAAACACATACAGTGAGGCACAGCATTTATTATATCAGAGGGGGTGGTAGTAACAAAACTAGCTTATGATACCAGCAGGAAGGTAACTGACCATGGTGTCAGGGCTCCGTAGCCAGGTATTTCAGGTGTTAAAGGGGGCCAAATGACACAGCACAAGCACTGTGCTTTATAACATTCTTTAAGGGAACGGGATCCAATTATTTTTTTTTAGGTTAACAAACACTTTAAGGTGGTTCTAAAGCCAGGACTTTTTTTACCTTAATGTATTCCAATACAGCGCTGTGCCCACCTGTAGCAGCTCTCTTCTGTCTCCCGCATTCATGGAACAGAGGGGCAGCAGAAGGGCAGCAGTCAGAGCCATTGGCAGGAGCAGAGATCAGGGGTGAGCCAGGCTGTATGTGTCTATGGACACACACAGCCTGGCTCGGAAGCAGCTTCCTATGGTGGGGCACGGAGAAGAGAAGGGACCAAGAGCTGTGACGGGGGACTCCAGAAGAGGAGGTACAGGCTGCTCTGCGCAATACAATTAAAATAACATGTATGTTATTTCATGAAAAACAATATATATATATATACGCAGTGCATCCGGAAAGTATTCACATCGCTTCACTTTTTTCCACATTTTGTTTTGTTACAGCCTGTTCCAAAATGGAACAAAATTAATTATTTTCCTAAAAATTCTACAAACAATACCCCATAATGACAACGTGAAAGAAGTTTGTTTAAAATCTTTGCAACTTCGGGCGCCACATGTAAGGGGAGCTAGGAACAGCGAGTCCGGGCACAGTTCCACAAGCCCCAAGGACAGTAAACGATCCTCTGCCTCCCTCACATTTCCCCCCGGAACAGCAGGGATTGACAGATTTGTGGTGCATGGCTCCTCTGGGGGGCAGTCACGTCCAGGAGGGGGAAAAAGCTCTGGTTTCCACAGAATGGGGAGACAAAAACTCCATCTCCTCCCACTCGTGTGGAGCCTTGTGCCACGAGGAAATCCAATATTGTGTCGCAAGACGGAGCCGCCAGAGCCGGATGCCTCTCCTCACCCAAGCTTTGTGGCTGACATAATGTTAGCGATTGCTCTGTGCCAATCTACACTCACTACAGAGACTGAAGAGGTGCAGCTGGAGATGGGGGTCATGCGCCAGGACATGAGTAAATTCCGGTCGTGTGTGACGGAGATGGAGCAACGGGTAGGCCTCACGGAGGACACGGTCACAGAGCACTCCTCTGCTCTCCGCACCCTACAGGCTAAGATGAAAGCTCTGGAGTATAAGGCAGATGATGCAGAGAACCGCATTGTGGGGTTGGCGGAGGGGGTGGAAGGTACTAACCCCACAGTGTTTGTGGAGGATTTGCTGCGCACCCTGTTACCGAACCCTCACTTTTCTCCCTATTACACTATTGAAAGAGCACATTGGGTTCTGCCCAGGCCTGGGCCCGGTCCCTGCATCCTAATACTAAGGCTCAACTTCCGGGATAGGGATGAGGTGCTTCAAACCGCCCAGATCCAGAAAGAAGTTTCCTACCAAAACAGCAAGCTGCTCATATTCCCAGATCACTCCATCGAAACTCAGAAGCTCAGGAAATCCTTTGACCAGGTGAAGGCGGCATGGCGGGCTAGCATCGTTAAGTACAGTGTCAAGTTCCCTGCTTGCCTGCGGGTTCAAGATGGGTAATCGGTTCGCTTCTTCACGTCCCTGCGGGAAGCTTCAGCCTGGATTGACACCCTGCCTCCCCATCGCTGACCGACTGGAGGAAGAGGCTCTTTGCCTGTTTGCCTTCTCTTTTGGATCTAGGATTGATTTGCTACACGGGGACCCCCTCCTCCCTTTTTTTTATGTTAATTTGTTGCCTGTTATCACATAACACCGCTGTTTAGATGTAACCGTTGGTGCCTACTCGTTTAAGTTTAAGTTTTTGTGCCCCATTGCAGGCAAATGTTTTCATTATAAAGACAATCCTTACTATCGCCCTGGGGAGAATGTTTCCTGGTACCTTATGGCAATATATTCTAGCACTGCCCCCTACTATTTGCCCTGGACATATTCAAGCTGCTGCCCAGGAGAAATATCATCATTACTACAAGCACAATTGTGCTAACTGTTTGCCAGCATCTCTTGTCCATTGACGGTTCTTACTACGTGAGCCGATCCACCTGGCTCACGCCCCTCTAGGTTTTACCTTACCTGACTGGTGTTTTGGGGTTTCATGCTCTCCATGTTTGGAATGGGGTGGCGGGGAGGGGGGAGGGTTCATTTGCTCCATGTGGTTGGGGGGGATGTAAGAGCGAGGGTTAGTTTTGATTTACATGTTTTTTTCTACTTTTTAACTTGTCTTGTGCTTTATTCTGCCATATGCCTTAGGCTACTGAACTACTTGAATTTCATTGTGCTGATTTATAATTTTTGTTTACTGTGTCTACTATCTGGATATTACTCCATACCGCTCATGATCTTTAACGTATGTATTCCTGCTTCCCCATATGTGCCTATTTACCGTGATATCATGGAATGTGCGGGGCCTTAACTCGGCAGTGAAACAGTCTCTAGTTTTTAAATATCTCCAAAAATATAACCTGCATGTCTGTATATTGCAGGAGACTCACCTTCAGGGCTCTAAAATCAATGGTCTTCGGCGCCCTTGGGTTGGTGAGCATTTCCATGCGACCTACTCAAATTACACTCAAGGTGTGAGTATTTTAATTCGGAAGTCCTTGCCCTTTAGAGCACTGGAGGTGCGTACTGATCAAGATGGAAGCTATGTCATATTGCATGCCAGTATATATGATATGATAAAAATATGGTGATTGTAGGGGTGTACCTTTCCCCTCCAGCATCAATTAACCACTTCAGCCCCGGAAGATTTTACCCCCTTCCTTACCAGAGCACTTTTTGCGATTTGGCACTGCGTCGCTTTAACTGTCATGCGACGTGGCACCTAAACAAAATTGATGTCCTTTTTTTCTTTTGGTGGTATTTGATCACCTCTGCGGTTTTTATTTTTTGCGCTATAAACAAAAGAAGAGCGACAATTTTTGCTATAATAAATATCCCCTTTAAAAAATAAAAAATAAAATATTTTTTTCCTCAGTTTAGGCCGCTACGTATTCTTCTACATAATAAGCGTTTATTGATTGGTTTGCGCAAAATTTATAGCGTCTACAAAATAGGGGATAGATTTATGGCACTTTTTTTTTTTTTTACTAGTAATGACGGCGATCTGCGATTTTTTTCGTGACTGCGACATTGTGACGGACACATCGGACACTTTTGACAGATTTTTTGAACCATTCACATTTACACAGCGATCAGTGCTATAAAATTGCACTGATTACTGTGTAAATGTGACTGGCAGGGAAGGGGTTAACACTAGGGGGCGCTGCAGGGGTTAATTATGTTCCCTGGGAGTGATTCTAACTGGGGGGGAGGGGACTCACAAGGAGAGGAGACCAATCAATGTTCCTCTGTACTGGGAACACATCATCGGTCTTCTCTCCACTGACGGTCCTGCTGTGTTCCCGGGCAATCACGGGTCACAGTGCCTGACGGACATCACGGCCGCCGGGCATGCGCACAGGGTCCCGAGCGATGCCACGCGCCCCCTAGACGGCCGGGAATGGGAGGACATCATATGACGCTCACCCATTCACATTGAATGACATCATGCCATTGGTTTTAAGTTATGACACTCCAGCTATTTGCCTAATGGATGATTTTAACATGGTTCCTTGTCCAGGTGTGGATAGACTGGGGGGGGGGCAGGGTACCTCTGCGCTAATGCAATGGGCCTCCACATTTGCTCTTGTGGATGTCTGGAGACACTTGCACCCTGCTGCTCGAGAATACACTTGCCACTCCACCTCCTTTAAATCTCTATGGAGGTTGGATTTGGCGTTTGCATCCTCAGCTGCCCCTAGTTGGGTTACCAAAGCGGCAATACTTTCAAGGGGTATTTCCGACTGTTGCTATATTTAAACCCTTTCCTCCTGGTCAATAGAACTCTCATTTAACCCATATCATATTTTGTGATTAATAAATCAGAAATAGAGATTTTAGAGGTTAACACGACCATGCACCACTTAGCATAACCCTCTTCTTGTCTGCTTCCCCTGGGTCTAGATTATGGTGTCTCTCCAGATTTTGGGCAATGGATGATAGACTGCAGGAACCTATGGTAGAATCTGTGTGCCCTTTTTGGAACACTAATGGAGATACTGAATCCCCTCTGGTGAGATGGGACACCTTTAAGGCATGGATTAGGGGGGCCTACATCTTCCGTATAGCGTCACTTCAGAGGGAGGAATCTTAAACGTTAGAGTCTCTGGAGACCGAGGTGGCGGGATTGGTAGCAGAGTATGTTTCCTCCCCAACCCTGGATAGGGATTGGGCCTGGCAGCAAACCTTGAGACAACTTTCTCTCTTAAGGGTGGATAACACAAAAAAGGCCCTGTTTTACTCTCAACAAAAAAGTTTTAGAATATGGAGGCAAGAATGGCCGTCTGTTGGCTTGGCTGGCTAAAAGCCAAAATCAAACAACCCATATTGCTAGTATAAGGGAGGCGAGTGGACACCTCATAGTGGCCCCAGATCTTATCAATAAAAAATGCATGCAGTTTTTTAGTGACTTATATGAGTCTAGGGTTGCATAAACCGGAGGAGGACAAAAAAGGAATGTGGCCTCTGGCTCAGAGCAAAGATTTATGAGAGTGGGGTCCTATAGGGGAGGAGTGGAGGTGGGGTTAACCCATACGTAATACGTAAGCTGCCATGGAGTCTGTCAGGAAATGTCAATTCCTGCTTGTGTTATTGGCTCACTGATTTTCCCAGAAGTCTGCACTGAGGAACAAGTTAAATATTAGGTGTCTCCTTAAATAGGAATTTCAACGTGGGTGAGATATTCACCAAGGGTTTACTACTTTTAGAGGGGTGTAGACACTTCAGCTTTTCTCATTTGAACACTGAGCATGCACCAGCTGATTATTCTGAATTAAACCCTCCTATTCAGAATCAAGTCTCATTCACATGGGGCGATTACATTGTTACCCTGTGCAAGGCCATGTTTATGGACATTGAGACGCACAGGTGTTCCGCGCATCCTCGTGCAGGCAATCTTATTCATGTCTTCTGGGACACACCAGCTGCATGGACACAGCCATTGTGTCACAATATGACATCCACAATATGACACCCACTAATATGACAGCCACTAATTCCAATGTGTCATCTGTGTGCACATATGACACATTTGGAGTAGTAGCTGTGTCTGTGCAGCTGCTGCGTCTCAACAGACAACAATGGGACTACCAGCACGAGGATGCATGCAACAGCTGTGCATCCTCTTGCCAGTAAAACACAGCCCTGCAAGGGGCACATATGTAATTGCCCCGTGCGACTGAGGCCTCAGACTACAAATAACAAACCATATCAGAGTAACAATAGGTAGGAATCTGCAGCAAAGTTTGTTAAAATCCCTGCAATGTGCACCGATGGCCCAGATGGCAATGTTTTTTTCACAACAAAAGTGAAGTTACTCTAACATTCCTGTCCTTTAAATATATTGTGTCTCAGAAAAATAGGTTAATGATTAGTTCAACATTCAGCGTGTTATCTAAAAAGCTTGTAAAAAATCAGATATTTGCGTTTAGTTGTAAGAGAGATCACAAATGAGTATAATCAATGGTAAGTAAAGTCATCAAACGATTCATTGCTATATTTTTCATGTTTTGCATGTTCCTACCTCATTTTTTGAGCGCCTAATGCCGTGTACACATGACCGGACTTTTCGACAGCAAAGGTCCGACGAAACGAATCTGCCGGACAATTCGATCGTGTTTGGGCTTCATCAGACCTTTGCTGTCGAAAAATCATACAGACTTTAGAAATAGAACATGTTTCAATTTTTTCCTCCGGAACCAGTTCCTATCGAGCTATCCGTTTGGCTGTATGCTAGTCCGACAGACGAAAACCGACGCTAGGGCAGCTATTGGCTACTGGCTATGAACTTCATTATTCTAGTCCGGTCCTATGTCATCACGTTTGATTCAGTCGGACTTTGGTGTGATTGTGTGTGTCCAAGTCCGTTCGCTCAGAAAGTCCGCCGAAAGTCCGTCGGAAAAACCATCGGACCTAGTCTGCCGGAAAGTCCGGTCGTGTGTACACGACATTATATACTGTGCGTTTTTTGTCATTGATTTATTATGCGAGCCCTTTCCACTTCCCTCAAAGTTTGAGGGGGGATGTCCACTTAGATCAAAAATCTAGGAAAGGGTTTAGGCTCGTAATGGTTATGGTGTACTGAATCATTGCGCTACTTATATCAGTGTTTGCTCTTCAGGTAAATTATGCCTTTCCTTTTTCCTTATCCCTTTTTCTTTCCATTGTTTTGTATGGCTCAAAATGTAAAATAAAATAAATATTATATGAAAAAAAAGTTTTTTTTGCTTATATCTTCATATAATACTCAGGATTGTCTACAAGGCTTTTCAAGAATTATATGGTGTCTTCTCCAGTCATTGTTCCAAGTAATTTATTACTATTATTGATTAATGTCTAGAAGTCATCTCTGTCGTTTGCTTATCTTAAAGAATATTGATTGCATTCTTTTCATTCACGTGGCTCTGTCTGATGTCACAGCGTGCAATTACCCAAATTATCACACATTATTCCTGTTTGTGTTCACGTGTATATGTAAATAATGATAATTATACTGCTTATTTGTTTGGCATACAGTTCTATGCATGTCGTTTTACTGCCAAGTGCCAACCAGACTGGACTATCCGGTTCTATACTGCTTTGCTACTGTTTGATACATTCTTACTTAATCTTCAAAGTTCATAAGCTTCAGTTGTTGTGATCACAACTATCTTGTAGCAAAAACATCCCAAACACACAGCACCACTCCAGACATGTGCCCTTCACTCACTGCGCCTGCCCAGGGTGCCAGCTCAAGAAGCCTGTCTCCGCTCACCATCAAAGGACCCTGATGAAAAGAAGCCGCACACCAATATCCACTCTGCCAAACAGTTTAATTCAGCTGTCAGTGATATCAATAATATCCCTGCCCAGGGACTACCCCTCCTTGACGCATTTCAACACTACTGTCTTGATTGCACGGATGCAGGTTGTATCACTGAGAGCTGCAAAAACTGTTCGGAAGAGCAGATATTGACGTGCGTCTTCTATTTATCAATATCAATTATCTGGACGCATATCAGCTTGGATAAGGCTATATAAATGGTAAATCAAAAAAGTTTTACCCCCCTGCACATTTCCACTAAGAAAATAACAATTCGTTAGAACCAGCGAGTTGCTTGAAAACATCTACAAACTATCAAGTACATTCTGAAATATTCCTAATAGCCCAGTGCTCCCCATCCGCGCAGCCATACCAATTAATGACCTGACAGAAGTTCATCGTTTGCCTCCCTTCTAAAAAAAATTTAGGGCTATTTTATTCTCTTTTCAGGTGATTCTCTCTCACTATCTGTTCCAATGCAGAAACTCATTGTAGAATTTCCTGTTAAAAAAAAAACAGTTTTAAAGAAAGATGGAAGGGGTGCAACTTCTGTTGAGCTTTTCTCTGAACCAGGAAGATTTTATGCAGTTGTCCTGTGCCCACTGAAGTGCCCATCAGCAATATAAGCATGGCAGAGGTTTTAACCATTCAATCCAATAGTTCAAAAAATGTGGTTTGGTTGGAGTATTTTTTTGTATGATATTTGTTGATCGCATACAATTAACCACTTCAGCCCCGGGAGGATTTGCCCCTGACCAGGCCCTGCGTCGCTTTAATGGCCAATTGCACACATGGTGACGTTGTACCAGAAAAAAATGTATGTCCTGTTTTTCCCCACAAATAGAGCTTTCTTTTGGTGGCATTTGATCACCTTTTTATTTGTTGCCCTATAAACAAAAAAAGCCTGACAATTTTGAAAAAAAAAAAACAATATTTTTTACTTTTTGCTATAATAAATATCCCAAAATTAAAAAAACGAAAACAAATTTGTTTATCAGTTTAGGCCAATATGTATTCGTCTACAATTATTTTGGTAACAATTGCACGGTCGTGTGACGTTGTACCGGAAAAAAATGTATGTCCTTTTTTTTTCCCAAAAAAAGTGCTTTCTTTTGGTGGTATTTGATCACCTTTTTATTTTTTGCCCTATAAACAAAAAAAGCCTGATCATTTTGAAAAAAAAAAAAACAATATTTTTTACTTTTTGTATAATAAATATCCCAAAATTAAAAAAACAAATTGGTTTATCAGTTTAGGCCAATATGTATTCGTCTACAATTATTTTGGTAAAAAAAAAAAATCGCAATAAGCGTATATTGATTGAATTGCACAAAAAATATGGCGTCTACAAAATAGGGAATAGATTTATGGCATTTTTATTATTCATTTTTTTTTTTTTTTACTAGTAATGGCGGTGATCTGTGGTGATTGGCGGTGATTTAAGCGGGACTGCTACATTGCGGCGGACAGATCGGACATTTTTGACACTTTTTTGAGACCAGTAACATTTATACAGAGTAGTTTAGGCAGGGAACTCCTCACAAATTTACTTTCCGGGAGTAGTTATCCTGGTTGATCGATAGAAATCTACTGATTTCTCCCTAAGTTTGGCCTTGTTGCACTTTTCTCTTCTACCACTAGGTGGCCGGGTACTTGGTGGTACTAGACATGAGAAGGGCAACCCTAGGTCAAGTTATGGGTATGTGGGGTATCTCAGCCAATGGGCCAGGGTTTTATTGAATCCCTTGGCCTGCTGGGAGAATCTATATATTCGGGTGGAGACATTTGATCTACGTTTGGTGCCACCTGGACGGCTGTCTGGGTGGACGTGTGTCATGTGCCCCGGGCTGCTAGGCCAGAGATTGGGCCTGTCCCAGGGACATCTGGCTGCTAGGCTGTGTGTGGGCCTACCCAAAAGTAAGAGAGCAGCGCAGGGTTGGGATTGCGGCTTGCAGTCCAACCAGAAGTGACTGTTCTGCCGGCCGGAGAACCTGTCAGTGGTCAGGGAAGGGAAGCTGTTGCCACAAAGGGACCAACCGCCTTATTACCAGAGACCATAATGAGTAACTGAAGCAACTACTGGAGCAATATTCTCACCGAACGGGCATGGTGGAGAAAAGGGAAACTTCAGGCAGGGATCAAGTCAGGGACCCAACCAGCGGAGGTGACGCTTGCAGAGCAGCCTTGTTTGTCAAGCTAGGGACTGAGTCGGTCAGCAGGGGTGAAGGTTGAGAAGTTTCTGGAGTGCCAAGCTAGGGACCCAGCGAGGAAGCAGGGGTGATGCTTGAGGGAGATACCACCACAAAGATTGGAGGAGCTCAAGGGATTTAGAGTCAGTGAATTGTAGGGTCTAGTGTGAGACCGGGAGCTCAGTGCTGAAGAACTACAAGAGGCAGTTGTATTGAAGCTGTATTGGAACTGTTACATTTGAGTTGGGAACTGTTAAAAACTGTTGCTATAGGAGACAGCATTTCCTGCATGTGCAGATGCGGCACCTTGCTGGGGCCTTTCCCTGCACGGCTGTCCTCCTATTGAAGTCTCGGAGTTTGCTAATTGAATTTACAGCTACTTAAGGGTGTCCTGGCCCAAACCCTCCTTCCCCCGAAAATACAAAAAGGACTGTTAAGAGAAATAAAACCTCTTTTACATCCAAGAAGTGTCTGGCCTCCAATAACTTTGTCCACCTTACACCCACTATGCCTCACAACCCACCACATACAGAAAGATGTCAGCTATCCTTGGCCTGGAAAGTTCTGATTAGACTGGACAAAGCCAGAGACCTTGCTACACAACAATACATATGATAGACATCTAAGATACAAATTGTGCTAAGATTAGATTTATTCTAAAAGTTTTGGTTTAACGAAGCACAAATTTAAAATAATATACCTCAGGTATACAGAGGTATATTTACATACAATTTTTTTAGACTACATATTCTATATATATGTAGCGCTACTATCGCGAGGGCGGGTTAAAGATTCTGTACCCCACTGGTTGCCTTGGCCTTGCAAGTCCCCTGACACCTCTAAAAGTCGGGGCTCTGACATTCTCGTTGTAAACAAGGGAATTTAAAGGCACACACATGCAAAGTAAATAAACAACACAAATTTTTTGTTGCGCTAAAAGACAAAAAAACTGTATGCATAGGTGTATTATACAGGGGGGGAAGGATGGGGGGAAGGGGAATAGTTAAAAAGATGTCCAGGGATCAGATTCTGTTAGAGTCAGATTCTGTTAAAAAGGCAGCAGCGAGTCAGTAAGCAGTTTATCAATAGATGACTCCTGATGTAGGTGAGATTATTGTGAAAGTCTCTAGCCTGGTTTGCTTAACCCCCAGGGAAAAAGTTACTAGCACAAGGCAGGAGGCCCTTTGTACACATGCAAAGTAAACCAGATTTGTTTACTAACAGATTAATGACAAATTAATTCAGCAACAGACAATCTGTAACATGCAGGAGATAGGATATGGTTAATAAGCTTGATGGCAAAGGCAATTAAGAAACTGGACAATTAGGTCACTTTAAGAACATATAACCAGCAGAATTTAACCCTATGGGTTAAATGGCTAAAGGCCAAAAAGGGTGGAGGAATGACTAGACTTCTGGCAGACCTCTCCCTTTAGACCCCTGATACCACAGTCCCAGTAATGTATAAACTCTGAATTCTAATTAAGCAAATAACTCTAGAGTCCTTATCCCTAGTCTTTAATAAGAAAAGTCCTTGGTTGGGTTGGCTGTGTGGGTCTAGGTATGCACCAAAAGTTCTTCTCCCCTGTGGGGGGGGGGGGGATATTCTGTAGTCCTTTGAAATGAAAGGCTTGCGTCTTCAGCAAACTCTTTAAGATCTCTCAGTGTGGAATAAAGTGTAGCAAGGGTCCCCTTACAGGCTTGGTGGAATGAATATGGCAACAGTGTCTGCATGCAGTGTCCTTTGGTATAGAGAGAATGGGCAAGTGCCTGCTCACCAATCCCAGTGACCTTCTGTTTTGGAGAGTGGCGTGAAGACTCCACAGCAGGCCCCTGCAAATTCTGGATCAAGGGACAGCGCATGACCCCACATCGTAGCATGCTACCATCCAGCTGAATCTGGAGTATATGTGATGAGGGTGGCCTCCAGGCTGTCACCGAACGATCAGAAGTTGTTGGCAGCGGATCAACCTGCACTTGTTTTGCGATGATTCTCTCTCCATAGCACAGGCCGAAACCCTACAATCTACAAACCCTACAATACAACCCTACAAACCCTACAACCCAATCTACAGCCTGAGTCACTGCTTGCAGATCCAGGCTATGGTCCCAAGAAAGCGACTCCTCCTCTCTCTATGCTATTTATCTGCTCTCCCAGCATTCTGTCTTCCCATCCAGCTGGCTGAAACAATGACACAATGTGGACTACGTATCCCAAGATCTCTTGCTCTTGTCCTATGTCTTCGCCTGCCCTGCAGTCAGGACATAACATAGTCCATGCTGGGCACTAGGTGGAAACAATCCCCTAACTAAACATTTGGCTACATGTCCTCTGTCAGCAGGCAACCTAGCCAGCTTCTTTTTATATATATAAAAAATATATATATTTATACACCATATATTGTATACCATATGCATATGGTCTGCAGAATACACAGAGCTTTTCACGGCAGTCCCAGTGGATTGCTTAGGAGAGCCATTTTACCTACAAGTATATCAGTTAATATTTTTTATTATGAGTGAAAACTAGAGTTTTTCATTTGCATATTACCTAACAGAGAATTTTGAATGGGAGTTTTCTATTTGTTATTTTGGCAAGACCCTCCATTTTGGATTGCATTTGTTAAGGTCATGGCGGTACGCACTGGAGACCTAACATGAGCTGACTAGCTGACTCTGGCACCCACAAGGTACAGCTGATATAGTTCATGTGTTCTGCACATGTTTTCCCCTGAGAACCACAGAGCTGCTGCACTTGCTTCTTCAAACTAAAATATTCCAATAGAATATTCTCACACTTTCTCTGAAGCTGGCCTAAACTATAAATAAAGGGCCACTTTAAATGAGGAGCTCGTGTACTGGCTATCATTTAGATCTATGTGCTTCCCATATGAACAAACACAGCTGTGCATACATACTAAAAGTACAGCAAATTATTCCGAGAACTCAGTCAATACATCAGTGTTGTATTGACTTTATGTGTTAATTACTTACAAACTGAAACTGATAATGAAATGGGACACATGTGTAGGTATCGGTTATCTTTTAAGGACAAATTATAAAGCTGAGTGTTGACTGAATTGCTGATCCTTCCAAAATATTCATATCATGTTACAAACCACAGAGTTCCCTCGTCAGGATAGGATTTCAATTTTTATTCATAATTTGTTCAATCAAACTCCTTCCAAGCAATAGGTGCAGACACGGTGTGGCCGGGGTCCCTTTTATGGTACAGCCTTGCTGTAACAATCTGCAAGGCCATCAGGTCACTAAAGTCTAGATTTAATTTTAATAAGCTATGGGCAATCAGAAAACCAACGTTCATAAAGCATAATGCTGCGCAAACTGTTGGCGCTATAGAAATCCTGTATAATAATAATATATTAATAATAATCACATTTATTTGGCACACCCCAAATTCTTGTACCCACCTATCCTAGCTCCTGCCAGATCCCATCTATGCAGCCTGCTGGTAGTTGCACTGAAATCTCTCATTATTAATTTCTATGAAATAGGGACTAAAGCTGAACTTTATTTACTCTAAAATTGAATCTGCAAAAAGTTTGCCATTTTTGCAAAATTCATTAGAGTCAATGGGAAAGGTAAAATTAAAGCGGAGGTCCCCAACCACAAAAAATGCAAAGTCAGCAGCTACAAATACTGTAGCTGATGACTTTTAATATATGGACGCTAACCTGTCCAAGGAGTACTCCAGCCCATCTTCGAATCGTCTGTCAGGAGCAGCCGCCGCCATTCCTGGTAAGGGAACCCTTTCGACTTCACAGCCGGTTTTCTACTGTGCATGCGCAAAAGCGCACTGCGCTTTCTGAATGGAGGAAGGAGGAGGGGGGCCGAACCTCCAAGATACGGCGTCGCTGCACCATCTCCGGAAGTGGGGAAGGGGACTTGTAAAAAACAGGTCCCCGTTCCCCCTCCACCCTGATGGGTGCCAAATGTGGCACCATAGGGGCTGAGAAAATGAATAAGTGGAAATTTCACTTTTGGGTGAAACTCTGCTTTAAGGTTGTGTTAAGTGGTATTAAAGGGTCCAATTAACTTTAAATGGCAACTGGGAATTACAGTAAGCCTTTTAACCTGGACCTATTATTATGCCAAAAAATGTCTACTGGTTGGCCTCATTATTTTACATTTTTTTCACTGAAAGAAAAAGACAAACAGGTCACTGCTTTTTCTCATATAATTTGATTTATTTGTGCCCCCTTGAACTATTGTAGACCTTGAACATGAGCCAACAGAGCACCCACCTTTCTCCTTCAGAGGTTATTTTTTCTTTGTGTGCAACTGTTTCTATCAGCTAGGGTTGCCACCTGTACGGGTTTCTCCCGGACACTCCGGTTTTTGAATGATGTGTACGGGTTTTCATCTACACCAGAACCGGACACATCATTCAGGTCGGACAGCACCGAGAGTGACAAGTCTGCTCGGTGGATGATGTGTTTCTCCCCTCCTCCGCTGTCTCACTCCTAGCTGTGCAGGGAGTGCAGGGGGATCCGGACTTCAGCTGGGGACTTAGCCTGGCCTTGCTACTCAGTACAGTGCACCCGCACTGCCTGCCACTGATTGTATGCAGGAGGGAGCTGCGGGCAAGCCCGGACAAGGGGGAGGCAGCTGAAGAATCTGTGTACAAGAGACTGCAACATCACGCTGTGGCTCAGTCTCTGTTGGTAATAAAGCCTGCCCAAAATCAGTGAGGAGGATGCACTCATATCTGTTGTCAGTCGTCTTCTCCTTATTGGCAGCAGCACACCCCTTTCCATACAGGAGAAACACACATTCTCTCGGGCACAGGTTCCTCTCAGGCTGGATCTGGGATGTAACAAAGCTCCTCTACGGGTGGGTGGAGCAAGCCAGACAACCCTACACTGACTGCAGCCCGATCACTGCTTCTGAAGTTCCTGCCCAGCAGACATCAGGACTCACCCCAGAGCAGAATGAAGATAAGAAGAAGGATGCCAGACTGCTTCTCCTCCTGTGAGTCCCCCTGTTCTGCCTTCAAAACTGTATAATTCTGTGCTGTAAACCTGTTGTGCGCCTTGCAGTGCACGTTTACTGAAAGCCAAAGTAAAAATCTTGACTATGCCAGGAACTTTCCAGGCTCCACATAGATGTATTCCACATACACACTATATTTTATTAAAAATTATTATTTTTGATAATGTGGAATACTTCTATGTAGAACCTGAAAAGTCCCAATATGTTCCTGACATAGTTAAACATTTGAGCATAAACAGCAAGAGACATGGTGCCAGAATACAGCCCTACTCCAGGAAAGTGAAAAAGTCCACCCTTGCAGTGCTGGGGGGGAAATAACCACTTTCACTTATATGTTACCATGCTCCAGCCAGCTGCACTGTTCTCCTCCACCACCCAAAGACTCAGCATCATTACATACCATACAGGGACATTCACCCTGTATGGTACAATGAGGATGGTGGAGTGCGACCACAGTCACAACTTTCACAGAAACTGCAGGGGACCAGTCACAGATTGAGGGAATCAGATACACACAGTAAATTTCTTCCAATTTACTATGTTTATTATGCTTCAGAGAAAGGAACTGGAGAATCCACCCTCAGTCCCTTTCTCTGTCTCAAAAGTGAGCTATCATTGGTCTGTTTAGGCTCATGCTATTTCACCAAAGCCCCCCAACGAGACTGTTAAAAAATGTAAAAATAAATACATTTGTAAAGAGATGTATAAATAAAAAAACTACTGGCACCATCCACTGCCTGACTGACACCATCCATTGCCCGACACACCATGCACTGCTCTACTGACACCGTCCACTGCCCTACTGACACCATCCACTGCCCTACTGACACCGTCCACTGCCCTACTGACACCATCCACTGCTCTACTGACACCGTCCACTGCCCTACTGACACCGTCCACTGCTCTACTGACACCGTCCACTGCCCTACTGACACCGTCCACTGCCCTACTGACACCATCCACTGCCCTACTGACACCGTCCACTGCTCTACTGACACCGTCCACTGCCCTACTGACACCGTCCACTGCCCTACTGACACCATCCACTGCTCTACTGACACCGTCCCCTGCACGACTGACACCATCCACTGCCCGACTCACACCATGCACAGCTCTACTGACACCGTCCCCTGCCCTACTGACACCATCCCCTGCCCTACTGACACTGTCCACTGACACGTCCACTGCCCCACTGACACCGTCCACTGCTCTACTGACACCACCGCTGCCCTACTGACACCGTCTGCTGCCCCACTGACACGCCCGCTGCTCCACTGACACCGTCCGCTGCTCTACTGGCACCATCCGCCTACCTACTGACACCATCCCCTGCCCTACTGACACCATCCACTGCACTACTAACACCGTCCTCTGCTTTCCTGACACCATCGACTGCTCTACTAACACTGTCCACTTGTCCTACTGACTAACACTGTCCGTTTTTAATTTAGGCTAATTCATATTTTTACAGTGACATTTGTTTTATTAATTTAATCATATTTTATGGGTACAAGAATGCTTTTGTTTTATTTAATAATATCCCTTTCAGCCCCTCCCAATGCTAATTGGCAAATGCTCACCGTGGTGCACTTAGCGTGCTGAATTACTACTCTCCTTAAGGCACTCAAAGATGTCCTAGGTTTTTTAAAATCCTATAGTGTATACTCCACAAGAAAGAAAATCATGCCGCTAAAGTGTTCGGGTTTGGCTTGAAGAAAAGGTGGCAACCCTACTATCAGCCCCTATCTGAATGTCTGCAGTGTTCCTTCTGCTTTTTATCCTGAACTCGTCACATTAAATATGGCTGCCAGCAGGTTTGTTTTTTAAATGGTGTGCTAATTAAAGGCCAGTCTGTTCCTTGTTTTTAGCATTACCATCTGTAAATTACATAGTTACATAGGTGGTAAAGTTGAATAAAGACACCAGTCCATCCAGTTCAACATGTGTGTGTGTTTACCTCACTACCATTTCCCATATCCCTGTATATTGCGTTTGCTGAGATGCTCATCTAATCGTTTTTTTAAATTATCCACACTCCCTGCTGACACAGTAAAGACCCCCTTTACGCAGTTTAAGGTTAAAACGCTTCTTGTTCAACTTCATTGAGTGGCCACATGTCTTCTTAAGAGATCTGAGACTAAATCATTTATTCCCTATGTTAGAATCACCATTGAGGTATTTGTATATCGCTATTATAGCCCTCTTATGCGTCTCTTCTCCAGGGAGTTTAGTTTAATGCTTATAGTTGTTTCTCATAATTGAGGTCCTCCAGCCCCCTTATCAGCTTAGTGGCCCTTATATGGACTCTCTCCAGTTCCAGCACGTCCTTTCTGAGGACTGGTGACCAGAACTGGATGACATACTCAACATACCAGAGTTTTGTAAAGTGGTAAAATTATAGTTTTATCTTTTGGGTAAGTACACTTTTTAATGTATGCTAATGGTCTGCTGGCTTTACCTGTGATTCACAAGGTCCCCCAGATCAGGCATGTACTGGCCATCAGACTACCGGGAGTTTCCCGGTGGGCCAATGGCTCAGTGGGCCTCTTTCAGTGACAGCCAGTGGCATTGCTAAGTGGTGTTTTTTGGGGCTATAGTCCCGAATCTGGGGCGCATACCCCCGAGCCCCAGGGGTCCCCAACCACAGGGCCATGGCCCACTACTGGGCTGTGGTCTCTCTGGAGCCATGCAGCGGGCAGCACAGGAGAGCAGGCAGGCAGCACGGGAGAGCCAGGTGGGCGAGAGAGCAGGGAGATGACATCATCTCTCACTGCCCACCCTGCATCACTGATGTTCCGCCCTCACTGTGCAGCCATGGGCAGCAGAGAGTTTACATCATCTCTCACTGCCCGCCCTCTGTCTGGTGGCCCTGATGTAAGGAGCCGCTCTCTGGGGACTCTGAGGTAAGGAGGGGCTCTCTGGGGACCCTGATGTAAGTGGGGGGCTCTCTGGGGACCCTGATGTAAGTGGGCGGCTCTCTGGGGACCCTGATGTAAGGGGAGGCTCTCTGGGGATCCTGATGTAAGGGGGGCTCTCTGGGGACTCTGATGTAAGGGGGGGTTCTCTGGGGACCCTGATGTAAGGAGGGGCTCTCTGGGGACCCTTATGTAAGGGGGCTCTCTGGGGACCCTGATGTAAGTAGGGGGGGCTCTCTGGGGACCCTGATGTAAGCAGGCGGCTCTCTGGGAACCCCTATGTAAGGGGAGGCTCTCTGGGGATCTTGATGTAAGTGGGGTGGCTCTCTTGGGACCCTGATGTAAGGGGGGGCTCTCTGGGGACTCTGATGTAAGGGGGCTCTCTGGGGACCCTGATGTAAGGGGGGCTCTCTAGGGACTCTGATGTAAGGGGGAGGCTCTCTGAGGACCCTAAAGTAAGGGGAATGTCCAACCGGCTGGTATGGGGGAGACCTGTCATCTGCACTGCCCATCACCTCACTTCATAATGCGCAACCTGGCTCAGCCTCAGTGCCGCTGCATTGCTGAAAGGCAGCCAATGGCTGTGCATCAATGCTGGTTTCTGAAATGACAGCCAATGAGTCTGAAGCAATGTTCCTGCAAGACGTTAGCCCTCCCACTTCACGCAGTGATGTGAAAAGGAGGAGAAAAATACAGAGGAGAATAAGTGAAATAATAAAAGAGGTGAGTGAGTTATTTATGACACCTGCCATTGAACGGCGTGTAACTTACACATGTCATTAAAGGCATTTGGAGAGTACAAATAAAAGGCTAGACAGGTAGGCTGCCCTTGGGCTATGTCCGCCTGATGTTTGTAGCAGCGCTGTGTATTACTTTCTCAACTTAATGTGAAAATATTAAGCGGAGTGCACCTCTGATGAAATTTATACAGATTACTAAACGAAAAGTAAATAATAAATAATAATAAATATCAAATGTGCACGTGAATAAATAAATAAAAAATTAATTAATTAATAAAACAATAAAAAGTTAATTAATTAAAAATTGTATGGATCAATGAATATAATTCACACTGCGTGTCTCCAGAACACAGGATGTTAGAAAGTCCACGTGTCCAAAGAAGATCATCCAATCCAGTAATGATAGCAATATAGCGATAATAATTGTGACAGTTCTATAATTGTGTGACAGTATAAAATTCTGTGACGATATTCCGTGAGTCATCCAAGCCTTCCACCATAGATTTCACCGTGTGGGAAGATTATCCCCTTTTGGGGGTACACTCACCAGAGATATACTTTATATACGCCTGTAATTACAAGTTATGTGGACCTTCTCTTCCGACATCAGCCAAAAAATCCCCCAGCCCGTAAAAACAACCAGAAGCAGCCTTTTCCTCCAGCCTCGGTCATATCATCATCAGAGCGGTCATTTTTTAAAACCATGTATGGGAACAAATATTGGGCCACATAGCGTAATATTGCTTAAAAATGTATTTATTGAGGTAATTTTCCCTTTAACATTAAAATTCCCCCTAGTGGGTTCTGCGTACCGAAAACAATAAATTGTGTAGCATTTGGGGTAAATGTAAGCGGTATACTGTGCCTGCTCTGGCCGGATATGGAGCCTTTCTATGCCTTCAATGGGGAGATTGGCGTCCTTCCTGTCCGGAAAGCCCTGGAGCGCACCGTGGACCGCACAACGTCTGACGTCACTTCCTGTTGACCTACGCCCTGACGCGTTTCGTCATTTCCGACTTCTTCTCGAGGGCGTAGGTCAGCAGGCAGGAAGTGAGGTATATGTACACTAATGGACGGCGCAGCCGCCCAATCAGACGGCCGGAACGTTTACCAATGATTGCTGTCGACGTGTAACCACGTAGCCAGGCATCAGAGGTCTATTGCGGACAATGCCAGCAAAATCCAGCGCCATTCAAGTGTATTATTAAACCAACAAAGGAAACATGCTGTGAACATTTAATATTAGATTGTAATAGCCGTGCAAGTTGCGTATTCTTATAACCCGATCCCAGCTGATACATACAACTTTCAAATGCGAGGCTAATACAGAGTATTATCTATAACTTTATAGTTGAGGATATATGGGTGACTGGTGAATACCTGTTCATTTGAGATTATGAGTCTACTGTCCACGTAAACTGTTATTCTCTAATAGATGTGCGTTTACATAAAGATCTCTCAGGACACAGGATATATATGTGTCCATGTTTACTGATGTGTGTGATCTGTATTGGCACTCGGTTTCACGTACTGCCACCCATATTGCCCCACTGGATAGTAGATGTCCAAAGAACATGAATACAGTGTGCAATAGTATACTGCACACAGAATTTAAATGCATGCGCTCACATTATTTATTTATGAGACCCCCCATACAGGATCAGATAATTTAATGTGCAGAACTAAAATATCAAAATTACACATGAATATGAGGGTTAAAAGTACAGATAAAAACAATCATTTTAGTTTTTATATGGAGGGGTAAAATCCATAACTATATGTATTTAAATATTCATAATTAAATATTAAAAGAGAGCGACTGTTAAGTGTACAAAATAAGATATAAATATATTAAAAAATATATCATTATTTTATAATTAGGATTTTAAAAAATTAGAAAAATGGCCATAGACAATGAAAGTTAAAATAAAAAAATAAAAAATAAAATATAAAAAAAAAATAAAAATAAAAATAAAAATAAAAATAAAAAAAAATAAAAAATATAAAAATATATGAAAAAATATGAAAAAATGGACAAGGATACACATGGTAAATGATAAATCATATGCCCATGTACCAAGAGGCAGTATGCACCCATATGTTTATAATCTGGATCCACTATAAAAACTATGCAGGTGATATGTTGTATAAAATATATAACATATCTTATTATATATGCAAAGGATGAAACCGGGAATGGGAGTGCCCCTGGTGTGAATAACCATTGCTGGTTTGGATAATGTATTAATGTTCCTTTGACATCTGGTAATATGATAAATATCTATATGATCAAATAAAAACACAAACAAAATGTGATTGACATAAAAAAGTGGCTATATTGGAGCATAGTGGTCTGTGAGCTACCAGGTAGGGGTGTTGTGGTTAGCGTGGAACTATGTGTCGCTTATGAAGCAGTTTATATCTAGCTCAACGTTTAAACCTTTTGGAGTGAGTACATCCACCAAATAAATCCATTGAGTCTCTCGCTTCGACAGTTCCCTTACCATGTGTATACCCCTCCAATGAGGTTGTAATTGCTCTATGCCCCAAAATTGTAGTCCTTTGGGATCCATATCATGTTTCAGTTTGAAGTGTAGCGAAACATTGTGATCCTTAAAGCCAATTTTTATGTTGTGTACATGTTCAGCAATGCGCACTCTTAATAGCCTCTTTGTGCGACCTATGTACATAAGCTCACATGGGCATTTTAGAGCATAGACAACATAAGTGCTGTTACTTATTCATGGCTGAATGGGAAGACAAGATCATTTTTAATAACCAGCGACCAGAACTGGTATTTTATAAACGTTTTATTGATGATCTGTTTTTTTATTTGGGCAGGGTCCCATTTTAGCTTGGAAGTGTTTTTAGAGGGTCTTAACAATAATAATAACAATATTATACTAACGTCTACTTGGGATTTTGAGGAAATCAATTTTTTAGACGTTACAGTTTACCGTAAAAATAATAGATTGGAAACGAAAGTGTATTTTAAAAATACTGATCGCAACAGCTATTTACCAACGACAAGTGCACATCATCCACTCTGGCTAAAAAATATTCCAAAAGGTCAAATAATGCGGGTGAGAAGAAACTGCTCAGAGGAAGCAAACTACATCGAACAATCAAAAGTCCTCACTGAAAGGTTTGAAGCAAGAGGCTACAACCCCAAGAAACTACAGAGAATCGTAGAAGAAGTGAAACAAATACCGAGACTAACAATACTGGAAGAAAAAAACAAGGATTTAGCACCCACAAATAAACGGAATCTTGAGTGGTCGTTCATATCTGGCTTTCATGCCCAGTATGAGGAAGTGGAGATGATTTTTAAAAAACATTGGCACATCCTACTCTTAGATAAAAGATTGGGGACTGCTATACCTCCAGTGCCCCAATTCATTTACAGGAAAGCACCAAATTTCGGTGACAAAGTAGTCAAAAAGGTCATCGACCCCCCTAAAAAACCACCCACATTTTGGGAGCAAAACGGTTTTTTTGCATGTCGGAAATGCAAGGCTTGTAGAGAAGTGGCCTGCCCAATTAGAAAATTGGAAAATTTCATATCCACGGCCAACAACAATAACTTCGCAATAAAACAATTCATCACATGTAACAGCACTTATGTTGTCTATGCTCTAAAATGCCCATGTGGGCTTATGTACATAGGTCGCACAAAGAGGCTATTAAGAGTGCGCATTGCTGAACATGTACACAACATAAAAATTGGCTTTAAGGATCACAATGTTTCGCTACACTTCAAACTGAAACATAATATGGATCCCAAAGGACTACAATTTTGGGGCATAGAGCAATTACAACCTCATTGGAGGGGTATACACATGGTAAGGGAACTGTCGAAGCGAGAGACTCAATGGATTTATTTGGTGGATGTACTCACTCCAAAAGGTTTAAACG
This sequence comes from Lithobates sylvaticus, assembly GCA_028564925.1. Taxonomy (NCBI): domain Eukaryota; kingdom Metazoa; phylum Chordata; class Amphibia; order Anura; family Ranidae; genus Lithobates; species Lithobates sylvaticus. Next base: position 137,459,251 of record CM053026.1, read on the forward strand.
TTGAGCTAGATATAAACTGCTTCATAAGCGACACATAGTTCCACGCTAACCACAACACCCCTACCTGGTAGCTCACAGACCACTATGCTCCAATATAGCCACTTTTTTATGTCAATCACATTTTGTTTGTGTTTTTATTTGATCATATAGATATTTATCATATTACCAGATGTCAAAGGAACATTAATACATTATCCAAACCAGCAATGGTTATTCACACCAGGGGCACTCCCATTCCCGGTTTCATCCTTTGCATATATAATAAGATATGTTATATATTTTATACAACATATCACCTGCATAGTTTTTATAGTGGATCCAGATTATAAACATATGGGTGCATACTGCCTCTTGGTACATGGGCATATGATTTATCATTTACCATGTGTATCCTTGTCCATTTTTTCATATTTTTTCATATATTTTTATATTTTTTATTCATTTTTTAATTTTTATTTTCATTTTTATTTTTATTTTATTTTTTATATTTTATTTTTTATTTTTTTATTTTAACTTTCATTGTCTATGGCCATTTTTCTAATTTTTTAAAATCCTAATTATAAAATAATGATATATTTTTTAATATATTTATATCTTATTTTGTACACTTAACAGTCGCTCTCTTTTAATATTTAATTATGAATATTTAAATACATATAGTTATGGATTTTACCCCTCCATATAAAAACTAAAATGATTGTTTTTATCTGTACTTTTAACCCTCATATTCATGTGTAATTTTGATATTTTAGTTCTGCACATTAAATTATCTGATCCTGTATGGGGGGTCTCATAAATAAATAATGTGAGCGCATGCATTTAAGTTCTGTGTGCAGTATACTATTGCACACTGTATTCATGTTCTTTGGACATCTACTATCCAGTGGGGCAATATGGGTGGCAGTACGTGAAACCGAGTGCCAATACAGATCACACACATCAGTAAACATGGACACATATATATCCTGTGTCCTGAGAGATCTTTATGTAAACGCACATCTATTAGAGAATAACAGTTTACGTGGACAGTAGACTCATAATCTCAAATGAACAGGTATTCACCAGTCACCCATATATCCTCAACTATAAAGTTATAGATAATACTCTGTATTAGCCTCGCATTTGAAAGTTGTATGTATCAGCTGGGATCGGGTTATAAGAATACGCAACTTGCACGGCTATTACAATCTAATATTAAATGTTCACAGCATGTTTCCTTTGTTGGTTTAATAATACACTTGAATGGCGCTGGATTTTGCTGGCATTGTCTGCAATAGACCTCTGATGCCTGGCTACGTGGTTACTCGTCGACAGCAATCATTGGTAAACGTTCCGGCCGTCTGATTGGGCGGCTGCGCCGTCCATTAGTGTACATATACCTCACTTCCTGCCTGCTGACCTATGCCCTCAAGAAGAAGTCGGAAATGACGAAACGCGTCAGGGCGTAGGTCAACAGGAAGTGACGTCAGACGTTGTGCGGTCCACGGTGCGCTCCAGGGCTTTCCGGACAGGAAGGACGCCGATCTCCCCATTGAAGGCATAGAAAGGCTCCATATCCGGCCAGAGCAGGCACAGTATACCGCTTACATTTACCCCAAATGCTACACAATTTATTGTTTTCGGTACGCAGAACCCACTAGGGGGAATTTTAATGTTAAAGGGAAAATTACCTCAATAAATAAATTTTTAAGCAATATTACGCTATGTGGCCCAATATTTGTTCCCATACATGGTTTTAAAAAATGACCGCGCTGATGATGATATGACCGAGGCTGGAGGAAAAGGCTGCTTCTGGTTGTTTTTACGCGCTGGGGGATTTTTTGGCTGATGTCGGAAGAGAAGGTCCACATAACTTGTAATTACAGGCGTATATAAAGTATATCTCTGGTGAGTGTACCCCCAAAAGGGGATAATCTTCCCACACGGTGAAATCTATGGTGGAAGGCTTGGATGACTCACGGAATATCGTCACAGAATTTTATACTGTCACACAATTATAGAACTGTCACAATTATTATCGCTATATTGCTATCATTACTGGATTGGATGATCTTCTTTGGACACGTGGACTTTCTAACATCCTGTGTTCTGGAGACACGCAGTGTGAATTATATTCATTGATCCATACAATTTTTAGTTAATTAACTTTTTATTGTTTTATTAATTAATTATTTTTTTATTTATTTATTCACATGCACATTTGATATTTATTATTATTTATTATTTACTTTTCGTTTAGTAATCTGTATAAATTTCATCAGAGGTGCACTCCGCTTAATATTTTCACATTAAGTTGAGTAAGTAATACACAGCGCTGCTACAAACATCAGGCGGACATAGCCCAAGGGCAGCCTACCTGTCTAGCCTTTTATTTGTACTCTCCAAATACCTTTTTTTTTGTATATAAGCAGCTGCTACAAAATGTATGTATAAGACTTTATACTTTCACATTTTCACTGAAACAGTTTGGCACACCACCAGATAAATTTCAGAATTCTTTTTATCACATATACACATATATACTATATATTTATTTATTTATTTATTTATATTTTGTATACACGTGTTCACATATAATATATATTTATTCACTTATTTATTTATTTATATATTTGTTTACATATAATATATATTTATTTATTTATTTATCTATATATTACCACTACTTGGGGATTTGAATAACTCACTATCCCATATATTGTAAGTACACATACCCTAGTAGCGCAGAGCGGTGTTTTGTATAGGAGGGCGGAAATTCAAGCACCCTGTTTTAGAATGTCATTAAAGGCGTCTGTAATTTTGGAATACATCTTTTTCTCGGAAAAAAAAGGGTTAAAAAAAAAAGCCGTTTATACTTACAGTGGAATGTTTTTACTGATGTTTACATAGTGTTTTTGTGCGTGTTTGCAAAATTAAAGTGGGCCGGTCTGGATGAAGTCCAGGGCAACATTTTTTCCCACTCTAGCCCTGCCCCAGATCCATTTCTGTCCTCCATTCCCCCAAGTGAGTAACTTGCATTTATTTTTTTAGCCCCCAAGTGCAAATCTCAGAAGGGATGTTGAATTGGACAGAATCATATGACTAGAGGCAGCAGACCAAGTAAGAAATATCATGCATAGCTTAATGAATCTGGAGGGAATGGAATGAAGGTTAACCACTTCAATACCAAGCACTTTTACCCCCTTCCTGCACAGGCCAATTTTCAGCTTTCAGTGCTGTCGCACTTTGAATGACAATTGCGCAGTCATGCAACACTGTACCCAAACTACATTTTTATAATTTTGTTCACACAAATAGAACTTTCTTTTTGTGGTATTTAATCACCACTGGGTTTTTTTTTTTATTTGCTAAATAAATGAAAAAATAAAATTATTTTTCTTTGTTTCTATTATAAAATTTTGCAAATAAATAATCTTTCTTCATGAATTTAGGCCAAAGTATATATTATTTAGACTATAGGGAAGTTAAACAGTCCACAAATTATGGTATATATCTGAAAATTGATCATCCCTGATGTACTGACGGCCTATCTCATTTCTTGAGGCCCAAAAATATCAGGACAGTACAAATACCTCCCAAATGACCCCCTTTTTGTCATATATTTTTGGAAAATGAAGACACTTTTTCTTTTTATTTTACATACTATCACCAGTGCAATACAGTGTCATATAACAGGTGTGGCGGTGATCAGTGACACATTCTTTTTTTTTTTTTCATACTGTCACCAGTCAGGTGACAGTATGAAAAAAAAAAAAAAAAAGAATATATATATATATATATATATATATATATATTTTTTTTTTTTCCAATTTTTTTTTTTTAACACACTTTGACCAGAGCAATATAATGTTACCATAGTAACATTGTAATACTCTGGGAAAGTGATCAGTATTTTTTTATTACACATTATTTTTGCATATAGCAATGCATTTTATTGCTATATACAAGCATTTTGCTGAATCAAATTGATTCATTCAGTTTGTTTTGTTGTGATTAGCTGTGATTGGCCACAGCTGATCACACGGCACAGGTGGGCTGTGATTGGCCTAGTCTGTACCATGTGATCACTGTGACCAATCACAGCTAGCAACACAATTTTATACAATGGATGGCTTGCAAGGAAGCCATACATTGTTTACAACTGTCATGTGACCTGCTGTGATTGGTTACAGTGGTCACATGGTACCAGCAGAGGGCCAGTATAGTGATCATTCATCGGCTGTGTCCGGTGGACGCCGCCAGTGACAGATTGCACCGCTGCGTGTGATGCGGGAGGATGTCATATGACATCCACTCGGATCGAGAAGAGGTTGGTGCTGGCATCTTCTGTCCATAGGAAGGGCGGGAACCAGTTAAGAAAGAGTGACCACTGCGATGCTTGTGGGTTCATGACCATGCGGGCACTGTGCATGCACGAGTCACACTGCGCTCTCCGAGTGGACAGGCAATCTTCTGGGACACGTGACGTGTCCCAGAAGATTGCCTAGAGGACGGGGCTGCCTAGAGGGAGAGGAGGCATCACCTAGTCGGCCTGAAGATGGAACGAGGTAGTGGTACAGGAAGTCCCTCTTTAAAGAAGGTAACCACTCCCCCCAAAAAAATATTCATGGCAAACGTGGCATGTAAGGGGGCGAGGAGTACTTAAAGCTTTAAGTCAGCAAAGTCAGTTCCTATATTGCTCACAAGATAACATTTGTGTGATTAGGCTCTGAGGAGGCAGCAATGCATTGACTCTTTTCAGGACTACTGTGGAGCACATGAGATGGGGTGATTAAAAAAATATACACTTACCCGACAATTTTTTAGGTACACCTTCCTGGTACCGATTTGGACCCCTTTTGCCTTCCTAACTGCCTTAATTCTTTGTGGCATTGCTTCAACAAGGTTTTGGAAACATTCATCTGAGATTTTGGTCCATATTGACATGATAGCATCACGCAGTTGCTGCAGATTTGTCGGCTGCACATCCAAGATGCGAATCTCCTGTTCCACCACATCCCAAAGGTGCTCTATTGGATTGAGATCTGGTGACTGTGGAGGCCATTGGAGTACAGTGATCTCATTGTCATGTTCAAGAAATCAGTGGTGAGATGGTTTGAGCTTTGTGTCATGGTGCATTATCCTGCTGGAAGGAGTCATCAGAAGATGGGTACACTGTAGTCATAAAGGGATGGACATGGTCAGCAACAATACTCAGGTAGGCCATGGCGTTTACACGATGCTCAATTGATACTAAGGGACCTGAAGTGTGCCAAGAAAATATCCCCCACACCATTACACCACCAGTCTAAGCCGTTGATACAAGGCAGGATGGATCCATGCTTTCATGTTGTTTATGCCAAATTTTGACCCTACCATCTGAATATTGCAGCTGAAATCAAAACTCATCAGACCAGGCAACGTTTTTCCAATCTTCTATTGTCCAATTATGGTAAGCCTGTGCAAATTGTAGCCTGTTTCCTGTTCTTAGCTGACAGGAGTGGCACTCGGTGTGGTCTTCTGCCTCAAGGCTTGATGTGTTGTGCATTCAGAGATGGTAATCTGCATACCTTGGTTGTAATGAGTGGTTATTTCAGTTACTGTTGCCTTTCTATCATCTCTAACCAGTCTGCCCACTCTCCTCTGACCTGTGACATCAACAAGGTATTTTCGCCCACACAACTGCCACTCACTGGATATTTTCTCTTTTTCGGACCATTCTCTGTAAACCCTAGAGATGATTGTGCGTGAAAATCCCAGTAGATCAGCCATTTTTGAAATACTCAGATCAGCCCGTCTGGCACCAACAACCATGCCACGTTCAAAGTCACTTAAATTCCTTTTCTTCCCCATTCTGATGCTCGGTTTGAACTTCTAGATGCCTAAATGCATTGAGTTGCTGCCATGTGATTGGTTGATAAGCAATTTGTGTTACAAAGCAATTGAACAGCTGTACCTAATAAAGTGGCTGTTGAGTGGATATTATATATATATATATACTATACACGAATGACTGAGTAGCACTGCAAACTGAGAAGTCAGACTTTGCAAGCTAATCAGTGGAATCATGAGTTGGCAAAGTATCTGGAAAAGACCATCTGTGCCCCAACACAGCTGGAAATATATATATTTATACACAAACAGACACAGAAAGAGTTTAATATATCCTCCTATTCATTAGCCACCTATATATCTCTCTCTCTGTGACGATTCCTGGTTAACTACATTTCATTTAGCAAGTGTTAAGTTCCTCCATGATCTAGGTCAGTGAATTTCCTCTTTTTCTTATGTCTCTGCTCTTCTCCATAGAAACTATTGATGGTCTTGTTAGCTCAGAGAGAATAAATTATATATAGATTATACGAGTATAGCCTCTGCTTAATTAATGGTGTTAAGAGATGTGCACTCAGACTCAGTGATTGTCTGTATTATGACAAGGACAGAACTTTAATTAAAGTGCAGTTTCACTCTACAGGTTAATTAACAAAGGACTATCTGGTGGAAAGTGCTGAAATAAAACAAAGAATGTATGTTCTGACAGTTGAAGTCATGTTCTTAACACAAATTACAGACCAAGAGAGAAATACTCTTTTTAAGCCAACATAATTGCAAAAGGTAGGATGACTTGGTCATGAACAATGGCACAGTATAATGAGGAGAAGAGGCTGCAGAAAAAGAACATGAGTTTAGTTTAGTATCGCATAGGCACAGATAATGAAAGGAGGGACTGAGGGCTTATGCACATGGACGTCACTCTCAGCACTACTTCTATGGATTAAATGGATCCTACTTTTCAATCTGGGCATGGAACCAAGGCTGTATTCAGGGATCTGTGTGGGCATTATCATGATAAATAAGAAAACCTTAGATACTCCTGGAGATAGTGTTAGGGGGTATAGAGGCTAACAAGGTGTGTGGGTTGGGTACCAAAGGGGCATCATTGATAATGATTTTATTGATAGCCCTTAAATCATGTACTAAATGGAAGATTGCTTCCTGACCTTTGACAGACTTCTTAGCCATTGGGAACAAAGGAGTGTTACAGGGGGATTTGGTTGGCGTGAGAACTTTTATCAGCAGGTACCGGTCTATTTGGATTTTAAGACTATCCATCTGAGCCACACTCAAAGGGTATTGTGGTAATTGGGGCAAAACGCTCCCTGGTCTGATGTTTACTGTGGTTGGCAGAAAACCCACGTCATACTTGTCAATCGCCCAAAGTTTGGGATCGACCTCCACCAGCATATCCAACCCCAAAAAACAACTGTCATGTATGGTAGAGCCACCATTGCACATAGGCGTTCATCCGACAATGCACTACTAACCACAATACTTGTTGGAGTATATTCAATAACAGCCTGTATTTCCAACAAAATATCAGCTCCCAATAGATTGATGAGAACATCATCCGATACCAGCACAGACTTAATGGCCTCTGTGTGTTGCCCCAGCCTACAATGGAGAGGTTTTGTTGTTTGTAAGGACACTGTCTGACCTGTGAGACCTATGGTTGGGGTGGTTTCTCCCAAAAAGGGAACTTTGCCTTTAATATCTTTAGCTCTTAAAACTGTGCGGGCAGTGCCGGTAACGATGAGGCATGGTAGTGTCAGAAACCATGAAATCAGGCCAAGACAGAAGTACAGTTAAATCACACTTGTTTAATAATAAAAGTAAAAAGAACTAACGTAGTCAAAACATAGCCAAAGTTCAATAAACGGAACGGATAGTCAGCCAAGCCAGAAGTCAGGGATCAATGTAGTGGAACAGAAAGCAGGATCTGGAGCCAGAAGGGATGTTAGCAAAGCCAGTCTTTAAACAGGAACGCAGGAGAGTTTCTTGTGATGTGACCAAGGCGAAGGCAGAGCTCCTCTGGGCTGGACAGCCTAAGTAGGCAGGACTGACGAGCAGAATCATCAACAGCTGAGTAATTGTGGAGAGAGATGGGAGCTGGCAATTATCCGACAGCTCAGCGGCCAGCACAGAAAAGGAAGGGCTGAGTGCAGCCCTGACAGGTAGAGGATATACAGATTGATATGGGCAGATACCAGTTTGCCAACGACCTATGATGAGTCATAGTCGTTTCCTGCTATCCCTACAACTTGCGTTGTTGGGTCCTCTGGGATAAATTTCCACTTACCCCGAGGTCTTGCGGATTTGTTCTTACAGTTTTTTTTTAAAGTGGACTTCCTTTCCACTGTTATAATAAATGATAGGTCTCTTCTGCTCTGTTGTATCTCTAGCCTTTTTGTCCATTCGCTCTGTGAGTGCTTGCGAGACAAAAACCTTAGACGTCTTGTCCTGCTTTTTCTGATCCACATCCCTTTCTATTGCAGAGAGAGTGAATAGGATGGCAGGCATAGATATTTCATTAAATTTGGGTCTGGCTAATAATCGGTCCCAAATTTTTGTATGGATTCCCTCTAAAAAATTGTCTATTAACATGAGGTGAATGGAGGTAAGCTTTTGTCCCTCGGGTGGTACATTGGGACCAACCTTCAGATCTGCATCTATTGCGTCTTTTTTCAGGCCAGAAACAAACGCATTCCTCCCCAGGATTCTGGCTTAATTTCATTACATCCGTGCTAGAGGTTTCACCATACAGTTCGGGAAGCTTTCCTAGAAGCGCTTACAAAACTCTTTATCCTCAGATGTTGTCTGCTGATGAGCGGTGATGCTACAATGAGACATTACAGCCTCTGCCATTTCATCTCCTATTTTAGCCCTTAGAATTCTGGCACAGTCCATCCCGCTCATTCCATAACTAATTTGGTTCTGACCAAACATTCTTGCGAACCCTCGTGGATTCGTCCTATAGTCTGGCAGTTCGGCTGGAATGTTCCTGATCTCTGAGGAGGTAAAAGGTACATGCCATACTACCCTCTCCCCTGGGGTCCTGTCTTTGTCTGCATTGGGGGAACCCTCAAATTGTTGTACCCAGCCTGGATAAGCCCTAGGGTGGAGAGCGGGTGTATATTGGGGGGGGGGGGGTGGTTTTAATGGTGAACTAACATATACGGTTCTGATAAATAATCCCCCAGAGAAGGATATAGAGTAGGAACGGCTAAATTGTCTCCTCTTTTCTTGTCCCTAATAGGGATTCTTCTAGATTCACACAACTTGTTTAAATCTGCAGTGGAAAACAGATTGTAGTTAGCTTTAGGCTGGAGAGCAGAGGCTTCAGTGGTTATAGAAGATGGTTGAGAGACAGGGTGAGAGTTTGAGCTGCAGGATGGAGAAACGGGAGAGGGAAAGAGACAGAGAGACGAGTCAGCAACAGCAGGAATGGTGGGAAATTCAGGAGAGACAACAGCAGTTACAGATCCAGCTGATCCTGCTTGTCTCAACAGGGTTAGCCCAGAGAGGGCTTCCTCCATTTCCCTTATTGGATCACTCATTTCGGCAATCCCCTCTGGCCAGGTATACATAATGTGCTTCTTCCAGACTGAAACTATCTTCTGTATACCCTGCCGGTTCACCATAATAGACTTCTGAAACCACAACTGAGCTATGTCTAAAGTCTTTGTAGCCTGGAGTCTGGTTCTAAACTCAGTGATGAGCTGCTCCCACCTCCAGGTTTCAAAAGTACCTTCCAAAGAATACACTATGCTTTACCCTCTGACCATCTATGCCAATCTTTAAGGGGTCTCACGGCCCGAGCCCCAAACCCAGACTTCATGTATTGTGCAGCTGTCTGACTGATGGGGAGCCTAATTTGTTTCCTCCCAAGCATTGATGAACAATTACCCATGATGACTCAAATTGCTTATGATGTGTCCCTGCGTCCAGGGCACCCTTGCACTAACTTTCGGAGCAGTACTGCCTAGTGCCTACGTTTAGAGTACTGGCACCCAGCATTTCCAATTAACTTACACGGCCTCGTAGTATGCTCTATCTAGATGTTACAGCAACTATGGGGATGCCTGCTACTGTCTACTCACAGAATGTTTACTCTCTACCCAAACCTGAATTGCAGTATAAAACTCTGTACAACAAAATGGCTGACGAAAGTCGGACCACGACAAAATGGTGGATGGAATCCGGACTACAGCAAAATTGCAGACGAAAGTCGGATCGCGACAAAATGGTGGATGAAATCCGGACTACAGCAAAATGGCCGACATTAACAAATGGAAAAAAAAGTCGCTGATCCCGCCAAAACCAATACAAACCGAGATTTCTTCACTAGGAAACTGAAATTTCTCCCCACAAAAACTGACTACACAATTGAGACACCAAATGAACACTTATCCCTAGACAAACACTTTAGGCTATATCAATTAGGGCCTATAGGAGTACTAAAATATAGGCATATTTAACTAAACAATATATCCAAAAATGCCAAAGTTACATAAAACACGAAATAACACGGCTTAAACATACACTCCTGTTCCCAAATACAAACAATACTTAGCTCTGAAAGTTGGCAGGTCAACAGATACACAGGACAATCAGCAATACTGGTTGCACCCCCCCCCCCCCTCAGCCACATGGTCAATACATATGCGGCAGACATTTTAACACACAGTGTTAACCTTCTCAGTCATACACACAATATAGTTACTTATCAGCCTGCTCAGTCATACACAGAATACACTTTAGGTTTGTATTCAATGGGACCTATAGAGGATTTAAATATAGGTGTTCCCCCAATTAATAGACCTACTTACAATGACAAAAATATAACCTACAATTAAAGTCCAGCCATTGAACAGAAAGAGACAAAAAAACAAAAGAATCCTTGCCTAGCAGAAATGACCTCATACAGCGGACAGAGAATCAAGATCCCGAACAATGAACAGCAAAAATGTTCAAAAAAAACCCTTGAAGTATGGTTGTCTTACCATGGGCCCGCCTTTTGCTGGTTCTGGTTCTGGATGTCTTTTCCCCCCTCGAAGTCTGGTGGATTAGGAAGATCTGTTGGCTCCTGGCTGTCTCGCCAATTCTGTAGTGGAAATTGTAAGCTCCGCTTATAAGCAAATAATTATGTTGTGCTTAAAAGCACAAATACAGCTCCGTTGTATAATGCCGGGAAAGCGCGCTTGTATATCTTCAAGTAACACAGACGCTGGTATCACATTGAGCTTAGCTAAATCCTGTCTAGCATGATCTGCTGCCTTTATTTATACTGTAAACATGAATAACAAAGGACAGTGGTGGATTCAGAATCAGCCAATCAGACACTTGTATTCTTTCAAAAGAACCAATCACACACATGTATATATTCAAATAGAATTCCAGTAGTGAAGTGTGGAGACGGTCATGTGCAGAATATGGACAGCTTCTTGTTGAGACACAAAGTGTCTCACAATTTGAGCACTACTTACAGGGCTCTGAACATGATCGTGTGCACATTCCCACCGCTACCAATGACGCAAGCCATACTCTATCATGGCTCAGTGGGCCATAATTTTTGTATGGTTATGCTATGGTTCCCATGTACGCAGATCTGTTTGCTAGGAGCATTAATGCAATCGCCATGAGGTGGCCAGTCTCTTGGTGAGGCATAAACGAACATCCCTAAAAGAGCAAACAGATCTGCCGTGTTCACTGGAAGGTTTCTGCAGCCAATGGTCTTCCACCAACGTCTGTATGTGCGAATACGCTTGCATGAGCGTATTGCAGCAAAACTGACACTGGGGGACATCTGACAACATACATTAACCACTAGTTGGCTGGGCAAATCGACGTAGCTGTACATTGCTCCTTTAAGAAGTCACAGCAGGTGCGGGCACCGCATGTCAACCGGAGCTGATGCGCATGTCCGGTGGGCATGATGACCGCCGGTCACACGCGATCGCTCATGACAGAGCGAGAATCGGGATCTGTGTGTGTAAACACACAAATCCCAGTTCTCTCAAGGGAGAGAAGACAGATCGTGTGTTCATAATAAGTATGAACACCGATCTGTCTCCTCCCCTATTCAGTCCCATCCCCCTATAGAACACACCCAGGGAACACAGTTAACCCCTTGAGCCCCCTAGTGTTAACCCCTTCCCTGCTAGTGTCATTTATACAGTAATCAATGGCTATTCTTAGCTCTGATTGCTGTATAAATGTCAATGGTCCCAAAATAGTGTCAAAAGTGTCCGATCTGTATCAGATTTCGCAATGTCGCAGTCCTGATAAAAATCGTCACCATTACTAGTAAAAAAATAATAATAATAATAAAAATTACATAAATCTATCCCCTATTTTGTAGACCCTATAACTTTTGGGCAAACCAATCAATATACGCTTATTGCGATTTTTTTTCTACCAAACATGTGTGAAAGAATACATATTGGCCTAAACTGAGGAAAAAATTTGTTTTTGTTTTTAAAAAATTGGGATATTTATTATAGCAAAAACTACAAAATATTGTGTTTTTTGCAAAATTGACACTCTTCTTTTGTTTATAGCGCAAAAAATAAAAAAACGCAGAGGTGATCAAATACCACCAAAAGAAAGCTCTATTTGTGGGGGGAAAAAAGGATATACATTTTGTTTGGGTACAATGTCACACGACCGCACAATTGTCAGTTAAAGCGATGCAGTGCCATATCGCAAAAAAATGGCCTGGTCTGGAAGGGAGCAAATCCTTCCGGGGCTGAAGTGGTTAATAAAAAATTCCACAACAGGGGTAACAATTGATGCTGTTGATAACAGAATGATGAGTTTGAAATGACTGAAAGCAATGCCCTGTGTTCATGTCCCATACCATAGATTTATTTTCAGATCCTGCAGACACTATAATATTTCAAGTTATTGAAGGTACCTTGATTCCGAGCAAAACATCAGTGTTGTGTCCATGAAAACTTTGCAGCAGCTGTCCCCTTTCCATAACCCATAATAGATCATGAACTGTATATTGTCTCCACTTGCTGTCAGGATCCACATATCTGAGTTAGAGAAGCTGCAATCAGCGAAGGTGTTGGCATGCATAGCCACTGACTTCTTCATGGCAAACATGTATTCATTATTATCAAAGGGCAGAGGAAACTGGCATTGGTCTGCCTGTGGATTAATTAAACCATGAATGGAGCTCTATAAACATTATTACTAAGGTGCAACTAAACCTTTGTACAACAAACCTCTGGATGTGCAAAAATGTTTGAATATACACCAGAAAGCCTGCTTGACAAACCAGAACAGATGCCCATTGTAACACATAATGTTTTTTTCCTTCTTGCTTCTATACAGTATATGCTGCACAGAAAAGAGGAAATGCAGTAGTCACTCAAAGATCTGTATGGAAGAATAAGATGATATGAAAGCTTATGGTTGCTTAGGACGATACAGTTGCTTTATTGCAACAAAGTTTCAGTTACAGCCCTTGAGATATACGGTATAGATGTAGCACCCTGGTGTTTAGGCAGGGTTGCTAGTAAATTTAGTTTGCCAATTGCCAGGCGGTAGTTGCCCTGGTTAATTGTTAGTAGATCCACTGATTCCTCTCTAGTTCTGGACTTGCTGCACCTTCTCTCTTCTGTCGCTAGTTGGCGTTATTCTGGTGACATTAGATAGACAAGAGCTTAGCAAGGTAAGGTTATGAATGGATGGGAAGTCTCAGCCAATTGGCAGGGGTTTCTTTGGTCCCTTGGCCTGCTAGGAGAGCCTTTTTATCTGGGTGGAGTCAGGTGATCGGGCTTCTGTGCCACCCGGATGTCTGTCTGGGTGGACATGTGTTAGGCTGCAATGGGCTGCTAGGCCGGAAAGTCTGAGGCCTATCCCGGGGACATCTGGCTGCTAGGCTGTCTGAGGGCTTATCCAGAAACAGGAGAAGTAGTGCAGTGTTGAGACTGTAGGATTGGAGTCCAACTGAGAGTAATGGTTCAGCTGGACGGGGAACCAGTTGTGGTCGAAGGTAGAGGGGAAGCTGTCGTCACTAAGAGACCATCCACCTTGTTACCGAAGACCACTGCGAGTAAGCTGGAGCACCAGAGCAGTCGTCTCACCAGCCAGGGACAGTGAAGAAGTGGGAAAACTTCAGCAAGTGTCAAGCCAGGGACCCAGAGGGATAGTAGAGGTGACGCTTGAGGAGCATCAGTGAGTGCCAAGCCAGGGACCTAGCGGGTCAGCAGGGGTGACGCTTGAGGAGTATTTGTGAGTGCCAAGCAGGGGACCCAGCAGGGAAGCGGGGGTGACGCTTGAGGAAGATACTGAGTTACAGAAGTGAAGGAGCTCCGGGGATCCAGTGGCAATTGGAACTGAGAGTCTAGTGAGAGACTGGGAGCTTGGTGAGTGAAGACCTACAGTGAGAGACTGTAGAGTGTGAGGAGAACTATCTGTGTTATCAATAGTTAAATATAATTACCGTTAGTGACTGTTACAAGATTTGTTGCCATAGGAAACAGTGGTCCTACCTATACAGAAGTGGTATCCGGCTGGAGGCCTTCCCCTGTATAGCTGTCTACCTATAGAAGTATCAGAGTCTGCCAATTACCATTGCATCTACCTGCGGGTGTCCTGGCGTTCAGAAAATGTCTGGCGCCCATCACTCCATCTTGCATCACACCCACCATGACTTGTAACCCTACAAAGATGGATGTCAGCTATCCCTGACTCTGGAGGTCACCATTAGGCCTTTGGAGGTTTGGGACCTTGCTTCATATATACATATATACACAGTACATCTGCATGCAGTTTTACATGTTTTCCATTTTCAGCAATTAAATGCATTCCCCCTGGATGAAGGACAACAAACAGAAGACAGGATCATCAATTTGGCATTTTGACTGAGAGCTGCTTTTTTTTTCTTTAACAGATACATTTATTGAGTTTTACACATAGAAAGAACAGTACAAAACATTACCAGCTATGTACATACAAATATGCTGGCAACGGGCGACTGATATCTGCTTAGAACTGGTTGTAGCTTTGAATATGGAATCTGGTATCACAACCTGATCAAAATGCAGAACGCCCCCTTGAGGTCATCTATTTTTTGAACAAAGCCAGTAACACTACCTTTTTTTATAATGCAGAGAGACATTTACATACTTTTTACTCTTTTGTGGTCCTGTTTTTATCGATTCTGCTATTTGGACTGTAGTTAGAGACATAATAATAACTTTGTTCTGTTAGCACTGAATTGTTTTTCATTAAAGGGTAACGCCACTTTCTTGGGAAAAAATTGCAAATTAAAAAAATAATATAGCGTATACAATTGCGACACTAGTCATATTGTAATTGAATGTCATTAAAAATTACCTTTCCTTTTCAATCTACAGCTCTGTAATTTTCTGTAAAATGCATTGCAATATGGCTACCTGGGGTGTTCTGTACACAAAATGTATACAAAATGTCCCCCCCCCCCCCCCCCCAGAAAGATAATTTCCTGCTTGTGTGATTGGCTCATTGATTTCCCAAAAGTCTGCACAAGATTTTTAGCATCCCCTGCAACAAAAATGTAACTTTTTATGAGATACTCCCAATAGGAAATCACATCTAAAGGGATGCAGACCCTGCAATTTTCCTCACAGCCCTGCAGGTGCAGCAGCTGGTTGAAAACACTCCCATTAGACCTACATAGAACAGGGGCACAGAGAAACACACAGGGATTTATTCAGAATAACAAAAGAAAGTTCCTGACTGACTTAAAGTATATGTTAACCCTTACCCTATAAAACAACCCATTCAGTTTAAAATAGATATGAAAGGCAAAATGTTTGTGTATATATATATATATATATATATATATATATATATATATGTAAATTACATGTTTCTTTTTTTTTGTATAAGCGATCAAATAATCTCTATTCTTAGCTGCATTAGGGGCTTGGAGAGGTGGGAGGATGGGCTGTAGTACACTAATCTTCCCAGTGATTGGCTGTGCAGGGGGCATGTCAGCACACATATTGGCCATTTGAGGACAGGTAGGCTGTTCTTCCAGCACAGCCAGAAAAGAAGCCACGCAGGGAAAGATGTGCTTCCATGCCTAGCATGGTCAGTTTGAAATAGGAAAGTAGGGGGATTGGCAGAATCACCAGGTATTTCATAGAAAGGAAGGAATACAAGGAGAACAGGATACCAGCTCTCTGCTCTACCCCTCCATTGCTTACTAGAGTGTGAGGCTGGTGAGGGGGGGAGTGCGCAGCTCTCTTTGGTTCTCATCTAAATGCTAAGAGCCAGGGCCAGCTGTCAATCTAGTGGCTGGGTGAATCCCAACAATATAGTCAGGATCCTTCCAGAGCCTGGAGCAGCTCTGTGATGTCAGAACAAAAGAAAGTGCACTCCTGTGACCAGAAGAGAAGTATGACCCAAAAAAATATGTTGGCCATACCTATCTTTCAAGAAGAAACCTGCAAGACAATAATCTCTGGGGAAAAAAAAGAATTTGTAAAAATAAAAAAGTAAAAAAGGTATAGGGGGCTGTGTAATAAGAGGTAGAAGAGGCACAGAAATAAGGAAGGTCGTGAAACTATTTGATAGTGATTTAGATAACCTGGATACACTTTCAGCGTGTCTGTCAAGGAGAATTATCACACGTAGTTCAAAGGTTGTAGTGTTGCATTTTTCCTCGAAACATTTTGCTTATCTTTGTGTATCAGTCCCTGTCCCATAAAATGTAACTAATAGTACAAATGAAAAAATAACTATGGACAGTTCACAGCTGTGCTGTTGCAATAGTGCATTTATACAGCTACAATCACCTTAAGCGACTACAGTGATAAATGTGTCACAGACCTGAGCACATTTTTTAGTTAGCTTCCCATGATAACAAAAACAGGGATTGCAGTCAAGGAATCATGCCTTAAAGGATAAATTCACCTTTGTTCACATTTTTTTCCCTTCTAAATTCCAGCTGTACTATGTACCTATATAGCATTAATGTACTTATTTTGCAAAAATATCAAAGCTTTCCATTAAATCTACAGACACTTACTTCACTTGTCCTCAACCATGTTTCCAAACGTATCCATTAGTAATGCCTTACTTCCTGGACAGACTAGGAGTCATGACACAGGAAGGAGTTGACCAGCTGACCTCATTACACACACACCCTGCAACATCTACCCTCCTACCTACCCACCCATTCCCAGCTGCTTGTTTTTTAAATGAAATGCAATCAGTGATCACCCTTCTCACTAAATACACAATATACAATCAGATTGCCTATTATATGGGCATCTCTATACAAGTACATAGGAGGGAGTGGACAAAAACACTCAACTGTCACTCAAGCCCTGTTCACATCTCTGCATAGAAACTCGCATTCCCACATGCGTTTTTTTTTTTTTTTTTTTAGCGAGGAGGATCATGTGTGTACCTTGACAGCCAATTACATTGGTCACATGATCATACAGCCCGCCTGTCTCCCGGCATCTGAAACCTCTTGAAGGGCCAGGAGGCACCGATGCAAAGGGGTTAATCATGCTAATCAGAGTGAGATCTTTGTTTGCTGAATGAGGAATGAGGAGAGAGCTTACTTCGGCAGATAAAACAGTACCGTGAAATGCTGCGTACACACGAGTAGATTTTCCTTTGGAATTCCGCTCAAGCTTGGCTTGCATACACACGGTCACACAAAAGCTCAATGAACTTTTGACCGTCAAGAATGCAGTGACGTACAACACTACGACGAGCCGAGAAAATTAAGTTCAATGCTTCCAAGCATGCGTTGAATTGTTTCCGAGCATGCATAGGAATTTTGCACATCGGAGTTGCTACAGACGATCGGAATTTCCAATCAGAACTTTTTCTGACCGAAAAATTGAGAACCTGCTCTTAATCTTGTGCTGGCTGGAATTTGGCCAGCAAAAGTCCGATGGAGAATACACACGGTCGCATTTTACGACCAAAAGCTCTCATCGGTACTTTGCTGGCCGAATTTCCGATCGTGTGTACGCGGCAAAACAGTTATCACAGCCTACAATACCACTTGCTGCCACTGGAAGGTAATACACACATACATTTTCTAGAGATTAATAATACATTTATACCAAGCATACAGACACTGGTAATACAATGCACCAATCTCTCCCCAAGCTGTCATTACTGTCACCACCTCTTTGCTTACGTGGCTGGGGATTTCTGGCCATGTAAGTGAACGGTGATGTGTAACGTGGATAATCCGCGCTACCCCCAATCAATACCGATGAAAGTAAAAGTAAAAATTTAAATAGTAAGTGATATGATGGTGCTGCAATCTACAAAAAAACTGAATATTCAGCTTGCAAATATGTATAAAATGGAAATAATAAATAAATGGGGTACCAGTGTGTGCAAAAACAAACAAATGTATGTGCAACACCTGTGCTAAATGCAAATCATGTGCTAAAAGCAACATGCAAATTCAAACGATTGTGTTCAAAAAACAACCAACACAGTGAAAATAACTGTTCATCAGCAGTGATGTAAGTAACTGAGTTAAAATAAACTGAGTTACCTAACGCAGTTACTTTAGAGGGTAACGAGTAATCTAACTGATTACTTTTCCCCTCATGGTAACTCAGTTCCCATTACTTTGGCTTAGTTACCCCAATTACATCTACCGCCACTAGATGGCAGTAGTGCAATTCCGGTGTCCTGCCAAAAAAGTTCCCCCGCCGGATAAGGACCCCCTGTACTGCGCAGGCGCAGGGCTTGCGCAGTACGAAGGACTGCGGAGCTTCCGAAAATTGCCGAACCTAAGCAGCTCTGAGTGAACTCTACACCGCGCAGGTGCAGTTAACATGTAATTGTACGAGGCGATGCCGCACGCTCCCGATGCTCGTGCTACTCTGCAAGGGGCGTCTATCGTGTAAGTAAGGGGTGGGTCTAGTATTACTGTAACCAAGGGGCGCATTTATTATTATTGTTATATATCGAGCTCTGCCCATTAATTTAACATTCGCCTTCTTCTGTAGCCATCCGCCCCTTACATGATATAATAATAATAGATCCGCCACTTGCTTACACGCTATAACAGATCTGCCCCTTGGTTAGAGTAATAATAGAGCAGCCCCTTGGTTACACGATATATAACAATAATAATAAATGCGCCCCTTGGTTACAGTAATACTAGACCCGCCCCTTAGTTACACGTATTGAATATTTTAAAAAAAAGTCAGTTACTTTGCTGCGTAACTAATTACTTTTCCAATGTAGTAACTGAGTTACTAACGCAATTACTTTTTGGGAGAAGTAATTTGTAACTTAACTAATTACTTTTTTAAAGTAAGATGACCAACACTGTTCATCAGCATACGTAAATTTAAATTTGACCTGTGCTAAAAAAAAGGAGAAATAAGAAAAAACATATATAGTGTTCAAAATAGTCCAAAAGGTAGATCCTTAGATGTAAGACCCCAAACCAAATAGTTTTTTTTTAAATAAAGGAACTTTGTTTTTTTTAAAAAAAACACTGCACTTTGAAGCCCTCTTTTTTCCTTTCTTGATCCACCCATTGAAGTCCTTATTTGCAAACGCGGGTCCCACGGAGCAGAGTGGAGTCTGGACTCACTAGCGGAGGAGAGGATCCGGATGGATGTTTGAAATTGCGTGATCCCTCTTGTCTGTGCCTACTAGATCGCCGTAATAGAGATCCTACGGTTATGGTAAACGGCCATCTGGCATTTTATTATTCCGTGGCTATCGTGTGGGACCATGTTGTGAAAAGAAAATTTGGTTTGGAGTACATCTGAGGTTCTACTTCTTGGACTATTTTGAACACTATATATGTTTTTTCTTATTTCTCCTTTTTTTTTTAGCACAAAGCCTTTTTTTCAGCACACTGTGTTGGTTGTTTTTTTAACACAATCGTTTGAATTTGCATGTTGCTTTTAGCACATGATTTGCATTTAGCACAGGTGTTGCACATACATTTGTTTGTTTTTGCACACATTGGTACCCCCTTTATTTTGGTTGGGCATCTATTTCTATTTTATACAAGTGAATGATGATGTCATAAGTAGGGTTGCCACCTTTTCTTCAAGCCAAACCAGAACACTTCAGCGGCCGGGACACCTTTGGTTGCCCCAAGGAGAGTAGTAATGCAGTGTGTATAATGTGCAGCAGTGATCAGTGGGTGTGGTCAAATTGCTCTTGCTGACATTATTGTCCTGCCCCCCAGTGATGCCGAATCTGCCCCCAGACAGCCGCCTGCAGCTCCCGGACAGTAGTAGATTTCTGTGTAACTATCTTGGATATTTGGGGAGCTAAAGCCCAGCCTGAATAATGTGTCCGAGTTTGAGTCCGCCTGAAACCCGGACACATGATTCTAAACCTGGACTGTCCGGGTGCATCCCAGACAGGTGGTAACCCTAGTCATGAGTTAATGAAGAGGTAATGTCAGTGGTTGTTAAGAAAGCAGCCGGTGCAGGCACCCACTGTTTCCTTAGCAACCATTGACATCAAGAAGCTATCGTATTGGTTAAGACTGAATGCCCTAAATGTTTGCTGCCAAAGTCAGAGTAAGAGCAATTATTCTAGAGCCATCATTCACATTTAACTCTGCAGCACACAGATTTGAATGCTGGACATGTTTGCTATCTATTTACTCAACGCCACCCCATTTTTTATATTTTACGAAAAAAGGGTTTTATAATATGTTTGTGTGCATTAAAATACAATTTAGTGTAAATTTTACTGAAACTGTATTTAATAAACAGCTGCTCAAATATTGTAAAAAAAATTGCAACTACCACCATTTTATTCTACAGTACTTTTGCTTTTCAAAAATATATACTTGTTTGGGAGTTTTCACAAAAAAAATGCCCTGGATGCAAAGTGGTTAAATATCCTATTTGATTTTGAAAAAAAGAGATAATAAAAGAAGTAAGGAAAAGGTGAAATGACAACAAAAATACACGTGTCATTTGGGAGTAGGTAAATGTTAAAATAGTGGAATGCACCTGCCAAAGTCTAAGTTTGCGGACTGATGAAGCAACCTACTAAAAACTGTGCCCTTTCCCTATAAATTCTTTTACCAGGAATAAACATTGCAGTTTGAACTTGTCCTAGAGGACACTGGGAGCTGAAAAAGGTTATAGCTCACAAAGAGGTTGAGATCAGATTTGAGCAAACCCTTTGTTATTGTTTTAAGAGAGACTGTGGTCTTTTTAATGATTTCAGATACATGTGAAAGAGAACAGCTTAAAGTCATTTTTTCAACTTTCCATTTATTAAATCTTCTGCTCTTGTTGTTTTAACTTTGGATAGTAAAACATAATTTTTTCTGCCAGTAAATACCTTATACAGCCCACTTCCTGTTTCTTGTCTGGCCATTAGCCTAGGCTAGGGTGACCAGACATCCCCGGTTTGAGGGGACAGTTCCCGGATTGAGGACACTGTCCCCGAACCAAGTCTGTCCCCGGTTTTGTCCCTGGATTGGATTTGAACAGGGGCTGGGGCAATTTCAAAGACAGTCAGTGCAGAATTTAAAAAAAAAAATCTGATTTAAACCCCCCGCTCTGCCGCTCCTACTAGCTTACGGGGGGGGGGGGGGGGGGGGTGTATTTTTTTTTCATTATCTGTGCCCCTTTCTGATGATCATGTGCTGATTGGAGTGGAGAGAATATTTCTTCAGTTTCGGGTGCATGCCCGTTGTGCTCCTGCTCGCATGTTCTTCTGCCTTGGCGCAAGTCCCGGCCAGCCACCTGCCCATCTCCTTGCCTTCCCTGGTGGAGTGATCTTCCTTTGCTTCCCACCCAGTAGTAGCTGGGGCCCGGAGAGTAAGACTTGACAGGCTGTGAGGTGGGCGGCGACGGGCAGGGAGTTGCTAATTGCCACCATTACTAGTAAAAAGAAAGTATGTCCCCGGATATCATTTAAAAAATCTGGTGACCTTAGCTTAGGCCTATGACATCATGCACAGCTCCCTCTCTCACACTCATGAGAGTTTGACTGGAAGGGAGGGGGGATGAGTCATAAGAGGGCCAATGAGAGCTGCAGGGCTGCAGAGCTGGGGGTGTGCCTCTGTGTGTCTGTGTAAATCCAGGAAGTGAACAGGCAGCAGCTTCAGCTGCTCACAGTTAAAACGGTTGCAGCCAGATTCAGTGGAGGGAGATTTCTGCAGCATATTTGGCAAATACAGAATCACAGTATATATAAAATAATAGGCAAAGTGGTTGGAGGGAAGCTTCAGAATGGCAAAGATGTTTTTATTACAAATTATGCGAGCAGACTGCAGTTCCTCTTTAATGGGATATGCGAGTCTACAAGAAAAGTAATGTGCAGCACATAGTTGGTTTATAAGTTTATGCAGTTTCTTTTATATGTGAACATTCCCATGATGGGGGAATAGACTTTCTCAGAGTGCAGCAAGTTCAGGTGTGAGCGTCAATGCAGTGAAGGTGAGCGCATAGGCGTGCATCAGTACGGTGGTAGGAAGCACAGGAGTGTCTGTCAGTGCAGTGCCAGCGACTGCAGGAGTGCACAACGGTACAGTGGTGGTGAGGACCGGAGTGCACAAGGGTACAGTGTTGGTGAGGACAGGAGTGAACAATGGTACAGTGGTGGTGAGGACAGGAGTGCACAAGGGTACAGTGGTGGTGAGGACAGGAGTGAACAATGGTACAGTGCCAGCGACTGCAGGAGTGCACAACGGTACAGTGGTGGTGAGGACAGGAGTGCACAACGGTACAGTGGTGGTGAGGACAGGAGTGCACAACGGTACAGGGGTGGTGAGGACCAGAGTTCACAACGGTACAGTGGTGGTGAGGACCAGAGTTCACAACGGTACCGTGGTGGTGAGGACAGGAGTGCACAACGGTACAGTGGTGGTGAGGACAGGAGTGCACAACGGTACAGTGGTGGTGAGGACAGGAGTGCACAACGGTACAGTGGTGGTGAGGACCAGAGTTCACAACGGTACAGTGGTGGTGAGGACAGGAGTGCACAACGGTAAAGTGGTGGTGAGGACAGGAGTGAACAATGGTACAGTGGTGGTGAGGACCAGAGTTCACAACGGTACAGCGGTGGTGAGGACAGGAGTGCACATCAAAGGAGGGGGCATATGCCCTCAACCATCCCAGCTCCCATGGAAATTACCTGGGATTTTAATAAATCCTGTGCATACAAGTGTTCTTGTGGTAGGTACTGGATGGCCAATTTCATCTATCAGTGTACAGTCTGTGTGAATACTATACACACACACAAATGCTCATTCCAGTTCTCATCTCTGCACAGTCTGTGTATATACTATACATACAGAAATGCTTCCCCTTTACAATGCTGACTGGCTTTCTGACAGTACCCGCTCTCATCCTATGGGCCAGAAACTGGCTGGTGTACCATTGACCTTTGCTCATGTGTGGCAGAGGATCTTGCAGTTCCTCCCTTGGGACTGGAGCTAGTTCCCATCTATTTTGGAACTGGAATGATATGCATACTGGCCACTGTGCTGCAACCCCTTGCCCACCAAATTACTTGTGGACTTTGTTTCCTCCCTGGACTCCCCAGTAACTTGGACCCACCCCGGCATTGCCCTGTAGGTTCACAAACTTTAGTGGTGATTAAAGAGGTGGTGCAGAGGCAAGCGGTGGTCAGTGCAGAGAGGAGCAGCGGTAGATGAGGGGGTATAGACATAAATGGTGGTGGAAGAAGGCTGCAGAGGTGAGTGGTGGTAGAGGAGGCAGTGCAAAGGTCAGCAGCGGTGGACAAGGGGTGCAGAGATAATCAGTGATATAAGAAGAGATGCATAGGTAAGCAGTGGTGGATGAGGGGTGCAGAGGTGAACAGTGGTGAACAAGGGGTACAGAAGTGAGCTGTGGTAAAATAGGGGGTGCAGAAGTAACCAATGGTGCACAAGGGGTGCAGAGGTGAGCCGTGGATAGTTAGAGTGATGCTGAAAGGTTTTGCTTGAGGCATGAGAGTTACTTTTTTGAAGGGGGTTGCCTGAATGATAGAATTCTGTGCTGTGTCCTAGGTAGTCCTGACCCATAACCTCTGTATGCTGGGAGTCAGGAGTTTTTTTTTTTTTTAAGCTCCTTTGTGTAGTGCTTTGTCGGACACCTGTGAACAAAAAAAGTGAACCATGAAATTACAGCACACAAAAAAGTGCATATAGGGTACAATATGGCCGAAAAAGGGCCTCTAATCCTGAACCTCCGTGGGCACAAAGCTTTTGAAAGAGGCGAGGTATGACATTGTCTACCTAGGCTGATGCCAGGTCGTCCCACTTCTTGGGGACCAACCGTAGCTGGTACATCAAATACTTGACGAGGGGCTCTCCCAAAGACAGACCCCTCTGAACAGGGAGAAGCAAAAGACTCAGAGGCCACAGAACCTTTCCTCAACATCAGGGCAGGCCCCCCCAATGACCTGCACCCTCCGTCTCTGTGCAAAACACAAAACAGACACACATGCAGTGTAAGAGCTTGTGAATAATTATATGAAACACTAATAAAAGAAAAAAAGAGGTATAATGTGCAATACACCGCAGGCCTTTCGGCCGGTATAAAAATTACCCTGGCTAGCCAAAAGACCTGCCCAGAGGTGTAGTGCTAGAAAAGCGTAAGGTGACTTGACCTAGTGCAGGTGAAAACACCAGTGGTTTTCCTGTGCAACCTGGAAAACTGCCCTCAGGGGGGACATCACTGGGAGCTTCTTGCACCTCCCAGCCCTAGGCCAGACACATGCAGCCCCATTCAAATCAGGTAGGCTGCAGGCATTAGAACTTAAGGAGAGTACTGCCATTAACTGGGGACAAGCCTGGTAAACCTGGCCGGTGTTCTGCCGAGGACTGTCCCCCCATCGGATAGTGTCCTCCTCGTACTGCGCAGGCGCATCACTTGCGCAGTACGGAGGACAAGGAGACTCCGAAAGTGTTTGAAAATAAACGGCGCCTGCACACTTGCTAGTACCTTCTGCCCTGAGTCCAGGTTCAAGCCCCACCATGCAAGTGGACATACGGTAGATGATGTAAAACAGCACTTTGTAACAGGGCCCCTCGCAGGCGCAGTACAGGGCGGACACTATCCGACGGGGGACAGTATTCGTCAGTACACCAGATTCAACACGAGAGAAAAAGGGTCCCTCTCACCATTCCCACCTTATTACATCAGGAAAATTACTAATCAGTAAGGGGTACAGAAGTGAGCTGTGGTAAAATAGGGGGGTGCAGAAGTGTTCATTTTCTTAACAGTTGTTAGCTTTCAAGTAGTACCTGACTATTTTAATGATGTTCTTCTTCAAGGTAAGCTCCACAAAGAGCTAGCTCTCTGTCTACGTTCTGTGGTGGTTAAGGATGTAGTGTTTATCCAGTAAATACGATTTTCTAAGCATTGTACTTTCAGGGGTGTTGACTGTTACAAGAATTATCTGCACAGGGAAATCTATGTATAGGAGTGTTTATACGTACTATTTAATCAGATGAACCACATCCCTTATTTAAATAGACATGCCAACTTTTCACTACTGTACGCTTTGCCTTCATGTTTGTATGCCTCTTTCTCCAGTACTAGGATGGGCGGTATGTGGGTGGTATGCAATGTGATTGTGGTAGCGTGGGTTGTGAGGTTTTCAGGAGAAATCATAAAAGAACGGGGAAGGAAAAACACCCTTGTTAGCAAATATGGGACTTTCAAGGCTGTGGAGTGAAGTAACACAATAAAGTTTGAAACAAAAACTTGTTTTCTCTTCCCCTTCTTTCATGTTCTTGGTAATTTTGGAATGTGGCTGTGTATTTTTTCTTCAAGATGCTATAATACTCCATATGTTGAGTGGAAAAGAGGGTGTTTTACTGTGAGCGAGGAGGAAAGGGAAGGGGAGATCAGGTTGCCAGGAGAGATATGCTGTGCTATGATCATAGAGGGGGTGAATGAAGATGGGTGGAGAGATACCCTGCGATCTAGAGATAAGGAGGAGGGTTCAGTTATATTTTTAAATATAACTAGAGTAATCACCTGCATTGACTTGGTATTGGCCTCCTGTAATACCCATGTACAGCTTTACTTATACCAGGAGTAGGAGGGGTAAAACTAGGAACTAATAACTTCAATATAACACTATAACATTCACACGCTCGGAATTCTCGTCGGAAAAAGCTCTGATGGTTTTCCCGTCGGAATTCCGACGGAATTTCACTCAAACTGTCTTGCCTACACACGGTCACACCAAATTCCGGCGGTCAGTAACACAGCGGCATAAAACACGTTCGACAGCACTATAAAAGGGAAGTTTAATGCTTCTGAGCATGCGTCGAATTGTTTCCGAGCATGCGTCGGAATTTTGCGTGTCGGAATTGCATACACACGATCGGAAAATCCGATAGAAAGGTTTTCCTTCGGAAAAATTGAGAACAGGTTCTCAATCCAAAGTCCAAAGTATCTATAATCCTGTAAAGGAAAATCTGTATAGCCAGCCAAACCACACTTTTATCAAAAAAGGC
This sequence comes from Lithobates sylvaticus, assembly GCA_028564925.1. Classification (NCBI taxonomy): domain Eukaryota; kingdom Metazoa; phylum Chordata; class Amphibia; order Anura; family Ranidae; genus Lithobates; species Lithobates sylvaticus. The sequence continues at coordinate 137,485,523 of CM053026.1, forward strand.
AAAACAAACCAGCACACAAAATCCTGAGTTTTGTGAAGTGATACAATTCCCCCCTCCACTCCTGTGGTCCCACTCCTGCAAGGGAAATTCAAAAAAAATTCACTTCACAAAACTCAGGATTTTGTGTGCTGGTTTGTTTTGCCTTTTTTGATAAAAGTGTGGTTTGGCTATACAGATTTCCTTTACAGGATTATAGATATACACATATATACATTTTTCATTGATAAAAGTGTGGTTTGGCTATATAGATTTTCCTTTACAGGATTATAGACATACACATATATATATATATTTTGTAATTTTTTTCCTCACAGGATTGGGTTTTGTATGATTAGGAGGATTTGGTTTTCTTTCACAGAATTGGGATTGTGTTGCAAAAACTCCCTTGTAAGAATTTTTTTTAGGATTCTATAAAAATATTCACCCGTCTGTATAGGAGTATCTAGCACTATTGTATAGAAATTAGAGTCACTTTATTTGATGCTAATCGTCACCTTATAGTGGACTTTTGCCCACTATCAGCTGACAGAGCAGAGCAGCTACAATATTGTCAGGATCCATCCGGCTGCCTTTGTGGCAGCTGGCTCCACCTCTTAGCATGTGGCTGAGAGCCGGAGCCAGTTGTGCCCACCCACTTAGCAGCCTGGTGCTTCAGTGACTGCTGGAAAAGCAGAGTGGAGAGCAGTGACTGACAGTCACTGCTCTCCACTCTGAGTAAAATAAATGAGCGATCAGTGGTCATGTGATCACCCAGTTCTTGGTCTTATACCCGATGTGGATGCAGCATATTGGTGAGTATGGATTTTTAATTTTTTTCTATAAATCCATACTTCACCTTTAAAGAGGAAGTAAACCCAGATGTGTTTACTCCCTCTCATGCTTCCCGCAAGGCCTGCAAATTAAAAGCATAATGGGCTAGTATGCATCGGGGCCGCAGACTCCGGCTCTGTGACTGGCCGGAGCACCGTGACGTCACTCCCACACATGCGCGCAGAAGCCATCAGAAGCCATCAGTCACGGCACACGCTGGGGGGAAGAAACGGCACGGTGGTCTGTTTCTTCACGGCGCATGCGCCGATGATGACATCAGCACACTACAAGTGAAATATCTCCTAAACGGCCCACGTTTAGGAGATATTTCCACTACCTATAAGGAAGCCTTAGGCCGGCTTCACACTGGGGCGGTGCGGGCGGCGACGGTAAAGCAGCACTATATTTAGCTCTGCTTTACTGACGTTTTAGCCGTGGTATGCGGCCGCTAGCGGGGTGGTTTTAACCTCCACTAGCGGCCGAAAAAGGGTTAACCCCCCCCCCCCCGCTGCAGCGGCGCTTTGCCAGCGGTATCCCCGCGGTGTCCCATTGATTTCAATGTGTAGGAGCTCCTTCACTGCTCCAAATATGCTGCTAGCAGGACTTTTTTTACCGTCCTGCTAGCGCACCGCTCCAGTGTGAAAGCCCTAAATTGGGGATTTATACTGACCACTAATGTAATGGGGATTTACACTGACCACCAATGCAATAGGAACATTCACAGTAACCACCAATGTAAGGGGGATTTACAATGACCACCAATGTAAGGGGCAATTTGCTTAACTTTGCAGAACAGGCTTATGTTAGGCTTAATGATCACAGGCAGAACTTTCAAGCATGCCCTTTTACCTCCCCAATGGGCAGCATTCAGCAGAAGTGATGGTGGATATGACATCAGGGGGACATGATATACATATGAATGCCTCCTCTATTTACATATCAATGGCGTATGTCCGCTGCTATTTACATATTAATGCCACCACTATTTACATATCAATGCATGTTATTTACATGTAAACACAGGGTCTGTAGGTGAGTCATCTGTACATGGCAATAGGGCAGAGATGGGTAGCATTAGTAACACAATTTCACACTGAGATATTGGGACATAGCATGGAACTGAAACTTCAAGGGACAAGGGGATTTAAACTGGGATAGTTGGCAAGTATGGGGCAGCTGCTTTGGGCCCCACAACAATGACGGGGCCCAGGGCAGCCTTCCCTTTTGCCCTGCCTTAAAGACGGCACTGACACAACAGGTAATGTCTTGTGAAGCAGCTGTCTGATTGAACAGTTCTTAGCCCTAGTTCTTCAGTTGGCTAGCATTGGGGCCCAATCTTTACGGTGGTGCATATGAGTACAGTCCCCGTAAAGTCTACATGCAGTAAATAATGCTGCTAGATAGATGGCTAGATAGATGGCCAGTCCCTATGTACTCAGTCTCTGCTAGCATCAACTGGTTAATATGGCAGCAATGTCCTCTCACCAGAGTGTTGGCCCTGCTGTTCAAGTGTCAGATCTCTTGCTTGTTTGCCTGGGGTGACTCTGGTCCTCAGCACTTTGGTTAACAGTGCTTTGATCTACGCCTCAGGCTGCAAGCTTGTGGCAGGATGATGTGTGCGCTGGAGAAGCAATGTGCACAACTTGGTCTCCACACAGTAAACAGGAAGTCAACCTGGGAAAATATAGCTCTCTCTTCCTTATACCTGGCTAACTTTGGGAATTGTAGTCCAATAGTCCATTACCTGTGATAGCAGAGTTTCTTTTCCAAACTACATCTCTCATGGTTCACCGCTGCTTAAATTAAAGTCTCTTGAGCTTCTTCTGCTTGTCAGCTCCCCTTGGTGGGTGGAGGTGAGGTAGTGTTAACCCATTCAACCATGAGTCCAGTAGAGACACAGAAATCACTGCAGCACAGTGTCCTAAATTACTTTCTGTCTCTAGCCAAGCACCTGGCTACACGTGTAATCAGGAAGCATCTCTGCCTCACTACGTAGAGCCCACAGAGCAGATCCAAAGGACAAGCATCCTTCAGCAGGATACCACCCTTGCAGTGGTATCATTACACTCCATTAAAAGAGACTTTTTAGTAAATCCATATAAATGTGCATCACAAGCACGTGGTAAATGCCGTGCTATTTAGGCACAATTGATATATCAGCCTACCCTAACAGAGTACAGATAACAATTGTAGAAATATTTAAATTAATTAAGAAATGTTTTTTAAAATAAAGTCAAATGTGCCCTGTGCCAAACAGCACAAGATCCTGGCCACATGATAGATTAGCAAAGGGACAGTAGAAACAACTTTTAATCAGATGTCAGCTTCAAAGGAAAATCACAGTTCACATAACAGCATAAAATGTTCTTCTTTAAAGTGTCAGATTGCCAAAAGAGTGTGCCAAGGTCATACTTAGTGTGCGTCATTGCTAGTCATAGCTAGTGTGGTAGCTTCTCACGTCTGCCACGGGGTCCTTGCCAGAGATAACCTTATGACACTGAAGCACTGATGAAGAGAGCTAGTATGATGATCTGAAGCTGATAAAAACTGATATGTCTATTTTTAGTGAAAAACGTTTATTTTATGACATTTCCGCTCCAAATAACTATGTATGCGTATGACTTTGCTGATATGTATTTGGAGATTGTGGTACATATGATGTTTTGATAAAGCAATAATAAAAACAAAGACTTGAAACTGAGAAATAGACCCAAACTTCTTCCCTATCCCTCAAATCAAGCTCCAAGTTAGAACCTTCAGAAACCCTAAACGGAGCTCCGGTCTCTCATCGCACCCATGATACTTAATATAGATTTGTAACCTTCACCCTAACTTTCAACCCCAATCTCTAACCCTCAACCTAAACCTAAGGTCTATTCAGACTAAAGCCCCATACACACGGTCGGATTTTGTCCTATCAGACAATGTTGTCGGAAATTCCGACCGTGTGTAGGCACCATCGGACAGTTTCCATCGGATTGTCTGACGGACAAAGTCCTATCTCCTGCTGGATAGATTTTTTGACAACAAAGTCCGATCACACCAAATCCGATCGTGTGTAGCGAATTCCGAGGGACAAAGTGCTACGCATGCTCAGATCACATTACAAGACCAAAGCTATTGGCTACTAGCCTCTACGTAGTCCCGTCGTAGGCAACAAACGTCACCACGTTCAGAATGATCGGATTTTCCGACAACTTTGTCCGACCGTGTGTACGCAAAACCAACATCGGACAAAGTATGACGGACATGATCCGACGGACCTGGTCCTCGGATAATCCGCGCGTGTGTATGGGGCTTTAAACGTCATTTGCAGTGCATTAATGCAGGTGTGTTTACCTATATTATGGATCAGCAGATTCATAATGAATGGCCTGCCGATGCACCATAATGGCCTAAAGCACACACGTGCACTTTTTTTTGCCTCATCGCTTTGCAACCTATGGTAGGTGCATTCATTGTGGTATACTGCTTTGTGTTGTGTGTTGGTTAATATTGTACAGTGTATTGGAGTGATATTTGCAATAAACGGCATTGCAAACGCACTGTTCATAAATCCAGGCATTGACTTAATTGTAGAACGCTTCACGTTCTGATTACTGAATCTGTTCCTGTGCTCCTGGGAGTGTTGGATGTACCTCCTACCTTCATGTACTCCAGCATCTCCAATTCCTTCCAAATTATACAAAATACATAAAAAAACACAGTGAGGAGCATGGGACCTCCTCATTATGGCCACAACAGATGTGCAGACCCTGAAACTCAAGTGCCAGTGTCTTACCAATAGAGCCTCCTATAAATACAACATACTATTAGGAGGTTTACCTCTCCAGCATCTACCAAATACTTAAATGTCAAGCATTCTATAGCTGTAAAATAACCATAATATGTACAAAATTAACAATATGCTTTCAAATTGAAAGATTATAGCACATAAACAAACCAATGTCACAATATATCAGCAAAAAAAACTTTAACCACTTGACCTCTTGAAGGTTTAACCCCTTGCATTTTTTGCTATTCAGCACTGTGCTGTTTTAACTGGGAACTGCTATGTCAAGCAACACTGTACCCAGCGCCGGTGTTCTATCACGAAGTGTCCTGCTGTCACTAGGTGTCCAAAGTGTACTGCGCATGCGCAGCGCATGCGCAGCACGGAGCATGAAGATTTTCGGAAATTGACGGAAGATGAACGGCTCCTGCGCCGTGAGTCGAGGTGAAGCCCCCGCCATCCAAGTGGACATAGGGTTAGTCAAACTTAGAGGGCCCCTCGCGGGCTCGCTGCGCTCGCCACGCTTCGGGCACGGCCTCGCCGCGCTCGGCTCTTTTATATTCTAACTCTATGTCCACTTGGATGGTGGGGCTTGAAAGTGGACTCACGACGCAGGCGCCGTTCATCCTCGGCAATTTTTGGAATATGGGTGTCCTGTGTACTGCGCATGCGCAGTACACAGCGGACACTTCGTGATGGGGGACGGCTAATGATACAACACCGGCCCTACCATGGGTCCTGGTGAGACCCTGGGACCCAGGCGGCCGTTTAAGAGGGGCGGCAAATGGGTGGACTCCCCGAGTACCTGAGGCTCCCTCCCTGCAGCGTGCAGTGTCATGCTGTTTAGACTGCCTGCACATTGGGGGCCACCCCGCACCCCACATGCTCACCAGCGGGGGTTGCAGGCTGCACCTGGGTGACACCCGACAAAGGGGTGATACCCATGGGTAGCGGGACCGCTAACGCCGCCCGCTGCCCTACACTGATCTGCGCCTCTCACGGCTGTGTCCCTCATCGGAGCGGACCGAAGCCACCTCCCCCTCCTCTGTTTACATCCACACAGGAGGAGCCCGAGAGACACAAACCGCTGTTCTGCGGTCTGTGCACTGTACTATATGTAGATTGACATGTGAGGGGGGCGCTATGAGAGGGGAGAGGGGATCTATACTGATGGAGGGTGTCTGCAATGAGGGGGGGTCTATACTGATGGAGGGGGATGTCTATACTGAGGGGGGTGTCTATACTGATGGGGGTAGTCTGCACTGAGGGGAGGTCTATGACTGATGGGGGTATGCACTGAGGGGGTGTCTATACTGATGGGAAGGGGTCTGCACTGATGGGTGGTGTCTATACTGATGGGGGTCTGCACTGAGGTGGTGTCTATACTGAGGGGGGTCTGTACTGAGGGAGTGGGGTCTGTACTGATTGTGGGGGTGTCTATACTGATGGGGGGTCTGCACTGAGGGGGTCTATACTGATGGAGGGGGTCTTTACTGAGGGAGGGGGTCTGTACTGATTGGGGGGGTGTCTATACTGATGGGGGTTCTGCACTGAGGGGGGGGGTCTATACTGATGGAGGGGGGTCTGTACTGAGGGAGGGGGTCAGTATTTAGTGGGGGGTCTATACTGAGAGAGGGGGGACTATAGTTGGTGGAGGGGGGGTGACACCATTTTTTTCCACACCGGGTGACACCAACCCTAGTAACGCCACTGGATGCCACTAGTATTGTGGCAGCCTGCTGTAGGGAGCAGGGGAGGCGACGGGGCCGGGAGTGCTGTTGACCAATGTATGGTCGGGAGAAGGCCGAGGCTGCAGGTGTAGGGGTTCAGAGTGGGAGCGGCAGGTAGGTCCTTTGGCTTCTCTCCAATGTGATGTCTGTGTGGATTGTCTGACGAGGTTGGACACTGATAGCCTGCACTGGTGGGCACTGATAAGCTGCACTGATGGACGATGAAAGGCTGCACTGGTGGGCACTGATGAATATATACTGTATATACTCGAGTATAAGCCGACCCAAATATAAGCTGAGGCACCTAATTTTACCACAAAAAAATGGGAAAACGTATTGACTCGTGTATAAGCCTAGGGTGGGAAATGCAAGAGCTACTGGTAAATTACACAGGCACACACATGTACACAGACACACACACGTACACAGACACACACACGTACACAGACACACACGTACACAGACACATGTACTCAGACACACACAACCCCCCCCCCCCTTACTTGTAGAACAGCCCTTACTTGTTAGATGGTGTTCCTTGTCCCACTCCCAGCTCTTGTGCAGGACCCACGAGGGGTGCACATGCATGAATTTACCAGAGGGGGCAGCAAAGAGTAAGCTGATGTAAGCTCAATAAAAACTCACACACATTCCATAATGATTGTGGGCAGTGGCGTCACTAGGGTTGGTGTCACCCGGTGCGGTAAAACATGGTGTCACCCCCCTATTTTCGAGGTGGCAGCCCAGCGTTGGAGATCGATGGTGCACGTTGGATCGGTCAGAAAGGCCTACAGGCAGTATTAGGGCTAGAGGATAGCAGGTTAGGCAGTTCCTAATTGCTCATTCCCTAGGATAGGTAATGGATAATGGCCGACAGGCCCACTTACCAGACCCAGCGAAACAGCGCAGTGATCCCTACGGCTGAAAAATTGCTCACTCTGGGTTGCCCAGGGCGAATCTGGTCAGAAGTGTAGCACGTCTGTACCTTGGCACTGGCTTAGTCTTTCTCTCTCTGGTGGCGCTGGGCAGTGTGGTTCTCCCTGGTGGTGCTGGGCAGCGTGGTCCTCTTTCTGGTGGTGCTGGGCAGCGTGGTTCTCTTTCTGGTGGTGCTGGGCAGTGTGGTGCTCTCTCTGGTGGTGCTGGGCAGTGTGGCTCTCTCTGGTGGCGCTGGGCAGTGTGGCTCTCTCTGGTGGCGCTGGGCAGTGTGGCATGCTCTCTCTAGTGGCGCTGGGCAGTGTGGCACTCTCTCTAGTGGCGCTGGGCAGCGTGGCTCTCTCTGGTGGCGCTGGGCAGTGTGGCATGCTCTCTCTAGTGGCGCTGGGCAGTGTGGCACGCTCTCTCTAGTGGCGCTGGGCAGTGTGGCACTCTCTCTGGTGGCGCTGGGCAGCGTGGCTCTCTCTGGTGGTGCTGGGCAGTGTGGCTCTCTCTGGTGGCGCTGGGCAGTGTGGCATGCTCTCTCTAGTGGCGCTGGGCAGTGTGGCACGCTCTCTCTGGTGGCGCTGGGCAGTGTGGCACTCTCTCTGGTGGCGCTGGGCAGCGTGGCTCTCTCTGGTGGCGCTGGGCAGTGTGGCATGCTCTCTCTAGTAGCGCTGGGCAGTGTGGCACGCTCTCTCTAGTGGCGCTGGGCAGTGTGGCACTCTCTCTGGTGGTGCTGGGCAGTGTGGCTCTCTCTGGTGGCGCTGGTCAGTGTGGCTCTCTCTGGTGGCGCTGGGCATTGTGGCTCTCTCTGGTGGCGCTGGGCAGTGTGGCATGCTCTCTCTAGTGGCGCTGGGCAGTGTGGCACTCTCTCTGGTGGTGCTGGGCAGTGTGGCTCTCTCTGGTGGCGCTGGGCAGTGTGGCTCTCTCTGGTGGCGCTGGGCAGTGTGGCACTCTCTGGTGGCGCTGGGCAGCGTGGCTCTTTTTCTGGTGGCGCTTGGCAGTGTGGTTTTCTTTCTGGTGGTGCTGGGCTCAGCTACCTTGTTACTGTGGACACAACACCCCCCCCCCCCCCATGAGACCAGCTTGCTCAGGGTGGGTGGATGTGTCACTCAGCTACTGTGCCTATTATATCTAATATAATATATCTGTGTCCAGCAGCACCCCCTTCCCCCCCCCCCCCCATCATCATCAGACCAGCTCAGGGTGGGGGTGGCTCAGTCAGCTAATATATAGTAAGTGTTGTCTGTCTGATAAGGGGGGGGGGCTGCTGGACACAGATATATTATATTAGCTATAATACGCACAGTAGCTGAGTGAGCTGGTCTGGTGGGGGGGTGGGGGGATGGGAGCGGCTGGACCAGATTTCTCTCTCTCTCTCTCAGGTCAGCCAGGGCGCCAGACACTGAGAGTCCTCCCACACCAGCTCTCTTTGGTACTGTCAGTGCCATGGCAAGTCCCCCCCCCCCCCTCCCTCACCCTGGGCTCGGGCCGGCGGTGGACACCAGGACGGAACCCCCCCGCACCTGTTCCGGCAACTTGAGTCTCGAGAGGAGAGGAGAGCATCTTCACAGCGTGCAGCCGACGCGCCGCCCAGGCGGAGATACTGTGTGCTGACGTCATCATCATGTCTGCAGCGAGAGATGTGACAGGATGAAGTTCGCTGGCTCAGTAGGGTAGGGAGGAGGAGGACACACTCACACACCAGGGGCGGCATGGCGCTGGAGGTGTGTTGTTCCAGCCCAGCGGGGTGAACGGAAATACCAGGGCTTTCCTCACTGTCGGGAGGGTGTCACCCCTCTAGCGGGTGTCACCCGGGTGCGCACCGCACCCCCCGCACCCCCCTTGCAACGCCTCTGATTGTGGGCATGTGAAGCCCAATCGATACCTCTTCCGGGATTAGCGATGGAGAGGTGCATGCTGGGTAACCAGCATGCACCTTTCGATCTTGTCCATGCACGATTCTCCAGGGGTCGTAGCGCCGGGGCGGCGATGGAGGAAGGTCTCGTATCATTGTTATGGCAACCACCTTAAATCATGTAATTTCCTGTAGGGAAATAATGCGATTTTTGCTCACAGTGCTCTTCAGCAGCTCTGCAAGGATTGGCTGTTCCACACCTCAGCATGATTTGGCATGCTGAAGTCATGTGGGGACTTTTCTGGGTTTTGACTGGATGTTAGTGATCATAGAAGAAGTTCAGTGTAAGAAATACACAGGAGAAAATGCATGTTGATAAGGGGAGTGTAGAGGTGGGCGGGGAGTCTACTGACATCACGACTCCACCCACTGAGCCCTGGAAAACAGACCCACCCACAAAATCTGCAGTTTTTCGGGTCTCATAGCAGACAGAGGGGAGACATTTGACAAGTATACATGCAGGAGGCATGTATATCCTTCTAAATAACCACTAAGGCAGTAGTTTAGAAAGGATGAAAGTGGGTTTACATCGACTTTAACCACTTGCCGACCTGCTCACACCGATATATACGTCGGCAGAATGGCACGCCTGTGCAAACTGACGTACCTGTACGTCAGTCTGCAAAAGCAGGATAGCAGGCACGTGCGCACTGCGGGTCCCGCGGACCCAATGTTTATTTACGGTGAGGAGAGGCAGAACAGGGAACTGCCTATGTAAACAAGGCATTTCCCTGTTCTGCCTAGTAACATGACAGAGATCTACTGTTCCCTGTCATCGGGAACATCAATCTCTGTCATGTCAGTGGTAGCCGATCCCCCCTACAGTTAGAACACGCTGAGGGAACACACTTAACTCCTTGATCGCCCCCTAGTGTTTAACCCCTTCCCTGCCAGTGACATTTATACAGTAATCAGTGGGTATTCTTAGCTCTGGTCGCTATATAAATGACAATGGTCCCAAAATAGTGTCAAAAGTGTCCGATCTGTCCGCCGCAATGTTGCAGTCCCGATAAAAATCACAGCTCACCGCCATTACTACTAAAAAAAAAATTATATTAAAAATGCCATAAATCTATCCCCTATTTTGTAGACGCTATAACTTTTGCGCAAACCAATCAATATACACTGATTGCGATTTTTTTTACCAAAAATTTGTAGAAGAATACATATCGGCGTAAACTGAGGAAGAAATTTTTTTTATATATATATATTTTTGGGGGGGTATTTTTTATAGCAGAAAGAAACATTTTTTTTTTTTCAAATTTTGTTTATAGGGCAAAAAATTTAAACCGCAGAGGTGATCAAATACCACCAAAAGAAAGCTCTATTTGTGAGAGAAAAAGGATGCAGATTTCGTTTGGGTACAGCGCCGCACGACTGCGCAATTGTCAATTAAAGCGACGCAGTGGCAAATTGTAAAAAGTGCTCTGGTCAGGAAGGGGGTAAAATCTTCTGGGGCTGAAGTGGTTAAAAAAAAAAAAAAATGATTTCATTTGTAAAAAAACTTTACAATGATGTGTTCCAGAATCATAATTTTTGTGTTATTTTAAAATGTATACGTTGTCTACAATAACAGTATATATATATTTTTTTTAATTAACATTGTTCAACGTAAAAACAACGTTTTTTATTTGAGTTTTTAACCTATGAATTGCATAAAAAATATATATATATTTTTGCAAGACAAATTATTGCTTTCTTATTTTAAGTAATTATAAAGTTATTGCTGAATACAGATGTCCTCTGAGGGGCACTGAGGGGGTGTCTATACTGCACTGAGGGGGTGTCTATACTGATGGGAAGGGGTCTGCACTGATGGGTGGTGTCTATACTGATGGGGGTCTGCACTGAGGTGGTGTCTATACTGAGGGGGGTCTGTACTGAGGGAGTGGGGTCTGTACTGATTGTGGGGGTGTCTATACTGATGGGGGGTCTGCACTGAGGGGGTCTATACTGATGGAGGGGGTCTTTACTGAGGGAGGGGGTCTGTACTGATTGGGGGGGTGTCTATACTGATGGGGGTTCTGCACTGAGGGGGGTCTATACTGATGGAGGGGGGTCTGTACTGAGGGAGGGGGTCAGTATTTAGTGGGGGGTCTATACTGAGAGAGCGGGGTCTGTACCGAGGTGGGTAGTCTGTACTGAGGGGGGACTATAGTTGGTGGAGGGGGGGTGACACCATTTTTTTCCACACCGGGTGACACCAACCCTAGTAACGCCACTGGATGCCACTAGTATTGTGGCAGCCTGCTGTAGGGAGCAGGGGAGGCGACGGGGCCGGGAGTGCTGTTGACCAATGTATGGTCGGGAGAAGGCCGAGGCTGCAGGTGTAGGGGTTCAGAGTGGGAGCGGCAGGTAGGTCCTTTGGCTTCTCTCCAATGTGATGTCTGTGTGGATTGTCTGACGAGGTTGGACACTGATAGCCTGCACTGGTGGGCACTGATAAGCTGCACTGATGGACGATGAAAGGCTGCACTGGTGGGCACTGATGAATATATACTGTATATACTCGAGTATAAGCCGACCCAAATATAAGCTGAGGCACCTAATTTTACCACAAAAAAATGGGAAAACGTATTGACTCGTGTATAAGCCTAGGGTGGGAAATGCAGGAGCTACTGGTAAATTACACAGGCACACACATGTACACAGACACACACACGTACACAGACACACACACGTACACAGACACACACGTACACAGACACATGTACTCAGACACACACAACCCCCCCCCCCCCTTACTTGTAGAACAGCCCTTACTTGTTAGATGGTGTTCCTTGTCCCACTCCCAGCTCTTGTGCAGGACCCACGAGGGGTGCACATGCATGAATTTACCAGAGGGGGCAGCAAAGAGTAAGCTGATGTAAGCTCAATAAAAACTCACACACATTCCATAATGATTGTGGGCAGTGGCGTCACTAGGGTTGGTGTCACCCGGTGCGGTAAAACATGGTGTCACCCCCCTATTTTCGAGGTGGCAGCCCAGCGTTGGAGATCGATGGTGCACGTTGGATCGGTCAGAAAGGCCTACAGGCAGTATTAGGGCTAGAGGATAGCAGGTTAGGCAGTTCCTAATTGCTCATTCCCTAGGATAGGTAATGGATAATGGCCGACAGGCCCACTTACCAGACCCAGCGAAACAGCGCAGTGATCCCTACGGCTGAAAAATTGCTCACTCTGGGTTGCCCAGGGCGAATCTGGTCAGAAGTGTAGCACGTCTGTACCTTGGCACTGGCTTAGTCTTTCTCTCTCTGGTGGCGCTGGGCAGTGTGGTTCTCCCTGGTGGTGCTGGGCAGCGTGGTCCTCTTTCTGGTGGTGCTGGGCAGCGTGGTTCTCTTTCTGGTGGTGCTGGGCAGTGTGGTGCTCTCTCTGGTGGTGCTGGGCAGTGTGGCTCTCTCTGGTGGCGCTGGGCAGTGTGGCTCTCTCTGGTGGCGCTGGGCAGTGTGGCATGCTCTCTCTAGTGGCGCTGGGCAGTGTGGCACTCTCTCTGGTGGCGCTGGGCAGCGTGGCTCTCTCTGGTGGCGCTGGGCAGTGTGGCATGCTCTCTCTAGTGGCGCTGGGCAGTGTGGCACGCTCTCTCTAGTGGCGCTGGGCAGTGTGGCACTCTCTCTGGTGGCGCTGGGCAGCGTGGCTCTCTCTGGTGGTGCTGGGCAGTGTGGCTCTCTCTGGTGGCGCTGGGCAGTGTGGCATGCTCTCTCTAGTGGCGCTGGGCAGTGTGGCACGCTCTCTCTGGTGGCGCTGGGCAGTGTGGCACTCTCTCTGGTGGCGCTGGGCAGCGTGGCTCTCTCTGGTGGCGCTGGGCAGTGTGGCATGCTCTCTCTAGTAGCGCTGGGCAGTGTGGCACGCTCTCTCTAGTGGCGCTGGGCAGTGTGGCACTCTCTCTGGTGGTGCTGGGCAGTGTGGCTCTCTCTGGTGGCGCTGGTCAGTGTGGCTCTCTCTGGTGGCGCTGGGCATTGTGGCTCTCTCTGGTGGCGCTGGGCAGTGTGGCATGCTCTCTCTAGTGGCGCTGGGCAGTGTGGCACTCTCTCTGGTGGCGCTGGGCAGTGTGGCTCTCTCTGGTGGCGCTGGGCAGTGTGGCTCTCTCTGGTGGCGCTGGGCAGTGTGGCACTCTCTGGTGGCGCTGGGCAGCGTGGCTCTTTTTCTGGTGGCGCTTGGCAGTGTGGTTTTCTTTCTGGTGGTGCTGGGCTCAGCTACCTTGTTACTGTGGACACAACACACCCCCCCCCCCCCCCCATGAGACCAGCTTGCTCAGGGTGGGTGGATGTGTCACTCAGCTACTGTGCCTATTATATCTAATATAATATATCTGTGTCCAGCAGCACCCCCTTCCCCCCCCCCCCCCATCATCATCAGACCAGCTCAGGGTGGGGGTGGCTCAGTCAGCTAATATATAGTAAGTGTTGTCTGTCTGATAAGGGGGGGGGGCTGCTGGACACAGATATATTATATTAGCTATAATACGCACAGTAGCTGAGTGAGCTGGTCTGGTGGGGGGGTGGGGGGATGGGAGCGGCTGGACCAGATTTCTCTCTCTCTCTCTCAGGTCAGCCAGGGCGCCAGACACTGAGAGTCCTCCCACACCAGCTCTCTTTGGTACTGTCAGTGCCATGGCCAGTCCCCCCCCCCCCCCCCCTCCCTCACCCTGGGCTCGGGCCGGCGGTGGACACCAGGACGGAACCCCCCCGCACCTGTTCCGGCAACTTGAGTCTCGAGAGGAGAGGAGAGCATCTTCACAGCGTGCAGCCGACGCGCCGCCCGGGCGGAGATACTGTGTGCTGACGTCATCATCATGTCTGCAGCGAGAGATGTGACAGGATGAAGTTCGCTGGCTCAGTAGGGTAGGGAGGAGGAGGACACACTCACACACCAGGGGCGGCATGGCGCTGGAGGTGTGTTGTTCCAGCCCAGCGGGGTGAACGGAAATACCAGGGCTTTCCTCACTGTCGGGAGGGTGTCACCTCTCTAGCGGGTGTCACCCGGGTGCGCACCGCACCCCCCGCACCCCCCTTGCAACGCCTCTGATTGTGGGCATGTGAAGCCCAATCGATACCTCTTCCGGGATTAGCGATGGAGAGGTGCATGCTGGGTAACCAGCATGCACCTTTCGATCTTGTCCATGCACGATTCTCCAGGGGTCGTAGCGCCGGGGCGGCGATGGAGGAAGGTCTCGTATCATTGTTATGGCAACCACCTTAAATCATGTAATTTCCTGTAGGGAAATAATGCGATTTTTGCTCACAGTGCTCTTCAGCAGCTCTGCAAGGATTGGCTGTTCCACACCTCAGCATGATTTGGCATGCTGAAGTCATGTGGGGACTTTTCTGGGTTTTGACTGGATGTTAGTGATCATAGAAGAAGTTCAGTGTAAGAAATACACAGGAGAAAATGCATGTTGATAAGGGGAGTGTAGAGGTGGGCGGGGAGTCTACTGACATCACGACTCCACCCACTGAGCCCTGGAAAACAGACCCACCCACAAAATCTGCAGTTTTTCGGGTCTCATAGCAGACAGAGGGGAGACATTTGACAAGTATACATGCAGGAGGCATGTATATCCTTCTAAATAACCACTAAGGCAGTAGTTTAGAAAGGATGAAAGTGGGTTTACATCGACTTTAACCACTTGCCGACCTGCTCACACCGATATATACGTCGGCAGAATGGCACGCCTGTGCAAACTGACGTACCTGTACGTCAGTCTGCAAAAGCAGGATAGCAGGCACGTGCGCACTGCGGGTCCCGCGGACCCAATGTTTATTTACGGTGAGGAGAGGCAGAACAGGGAACTGCCTATGTAAACAAGGCATTTCCCTGTTCTGCCTAGTAACATGACAGAGATCTACTGTTCCCTGTCATCGGGAACATCAATCTCTGTCATGTCAGTGGTAGCCCATCCCCCCTACAGTTAGAACACGCTGAGGGAACACACTTAACTCCTTGATCGCCCCCTAGTGTTTAACCCCTTCCCTGCCAGTGACATTTATACAGTAATCAGTGGGTATTCTTAGCTCTGGTCGCTATATAAATGACAATGGTCCCAAAATAGTGTCAAAAGTGTCCGATCTGTCCGCCGCAATGTTGCAGTCCCGATAAAAATCACAGCTCACCGCCATTACTACTAAAAAAAAATTATATTAAAAATGCCATAAATCTATCCCCTATTTTGTAGACGCTATAACTTTTGCGCAAACCAATCAATATACACTGATTGCGATTTTTTTTACCAAAAATTTGTAGAAGAATACATATCAGCGTAAACTGAGGAAGAAATAATTTTTTCTTATATATTTTTCTGGGGATATTTATTATAGCAGAAAGTAAAAAAAAAATGTTTTTTTTCAAAATTGTGGGCCTTTTTTTGTTTATAACGCAACAAATAAAAACTACAAAGGTGATCAAATACCACCGAAAGAAAGCTCTATTTGTGGGAAAAAAAGGATGCAGATTTTGTTTGGGTACAGTGCCGCACGACTGCGCAATTGTCAATTAAAGCGACGCAGTGCCAAATTGTAAAAAGTGCTCTGGTCAGGAAGGGGGTAAAATCTTCTGGGGCTTAAAGTGGTTAAAAAAAAAAAAATGATTTAATTTGTAAAAAACTTCCAGAATTGTAATTTTAGTGTTATTTTATAACGTATACGTTGTCTACAATAACATATTTTTTTTTTAATTAACATTGTTCAACGTAAAAACAGTTTTTTATTTGAGTTTTTACACTATGAATTGCATAAAAATATATATATATTTTTGCAAGACAAATTATTGCTTTCTTATTTTAAGTAATTATAAAGTTATTGCTGAATACAGATGTCCTCATTAGAAATTTAAAAATCGCTCTACTCCATTGAGGGTGTACAGGTGTGAGAGCTGAACTGGTTAAATGACACTGTCATGGCTGTGTACATAGCCAACCATTGACTGGTGTAAATGTATTATAGAATGTCTTTAACCTCTGTTATTTTTTGATTTGTTTTTTGTTTGCTGTGTCTCATTGGAAGGTTTCCCTTCCTTTCCCGTCCTGGATCGATACACAACAAAAAGTGAGGGAATTCCCTTGTTAGGCTGTTGTTATCTGAAGAAAATATCCCCGATCGAAATTTTTATTTTCTATTCTGGTGATAAATTTGGGAGTTTCTGTTTCTTAACAATGGTCACCAGAACAACCCACTCAACAGTACACACCACACAAAAACCCCCCCTCAACACTACAAAACAAAAAACAAAAAATATAAAGTATAACAAAGGGACTGTTTGTAAATCAGGCAAGACATTGGCTACCCAACTGTGTAAAGGAAGTGAAAAATACAAAGAATGATTTATTGACTGAAATAAACACAGCTTTACCATAATTACTAAGCTCAGTGAACATTCACTGAGAACTAATTGTCACCCCTCTTTTAGTAAAAAATATCCCACTGATTCAAATTTTAGATATTAATCACTTGCCATCCCGGGCAATTTCAAAATGTTTCACATTTTTCATCATATTTTTGCTAGAAAAATAATTATAACCCCTAAACAGTATATGTTCTTAAAGCCCTGGAGGATAAAATGGTGGTTGTTGCAATTTTTTATGTTGCACGATATTTGCGCAGACCCAAATTTTTAGGAAAAAATAAAATGACCGCATTTATCGGTGTATAACGCGCACCCCCCCCCCCCCCCCCCCGGAAAATCAGGAGGAAATCATGTGTGTGTGTGTTATACACCGATTCCTGCTGCCTCGGAGGGGACAAGCGCCGCCGGATTACACAGAGTCGCGATCTCCTGTGTACCCGGTGTTCTGTCACGAACAGTCCGGCTGTGACCAAGATTTCCGGAAATTCTCGGAAGATGAACGGCGCCTGCACCGTGAGTCGATGTGTAAGCCCCACCATCCAAGAGGACATATAGGTACACAAACTTAGAGGGCCCCTCGCGGGCTCGCTTCGCCCGCCACGCTTCGGGCACGGCCTCGCTCTTTTATATTCTAACTCTATGTCCACTTGGATGGAGGGGCTTGAAAGCGCCGTTCAGCCTCTGCAATTTTCGAAATCTGGGTGTCCTGTGTACTGCGCATGCGCAGTACACAGCGGACACTTTGTGATGGGGGACAGCTAATATTAGTACACTGGCGCTCAGTCACACACAGTCCCACCCCCCTGGCTCGGCATTGGACCGCTGTTCTGTCTATCATATGAGCCGGGCAGGACTGTGAGTGACTGAGCGCCGGGTACACAGGAGATTGTGGATCTGTGCAATCCAGCACTGGCGTGGCTGCAATGATCGGCAAAGGTGAGGCTGTAGATGGACACTAAGAAGGCTGCAATGATGGGCATGCTAGAGGCTGCAGAAGGGTACTAAACATTTTAGACCCCAATGTCTTCCCTGCCCTTCAAAGCATCTGGTCAAACACAGATTGTGCCCTTCTGGGCAGTGTAATAGTGAACGGGTGACTATAAAACCACTTTACTGGAAAGCAGATTGCCGGCTGTAAAAAAACCATACCAGGTTAAAGGCTGCAGCTGCACCCATAATCCTGGTATAACCACTTGCCACCCAGGATGTTTATATTCACACATTGGATGGCAAGCAGTTAATTATAGGGCACAAAACTTGGTCAAAAGGTTTAGGTTTACTGCCCATGAAATATAATGTGGCATATAAGTCCCTTTAAAGGATCAAGCCACATAGAGCAACAGGTCTAGTAAAAAATTGACTTTCCCAGCAAAGAATAACACTGAATGTCTTAGTCAGCCCATTGAGAGCCAGTGTTCCAGACGAATAGAGGCTTGTAAATTAAGGAAAAGGCCCTTTACAGCAATAGAGAATAACAGCCTGAGCTGCGTGAATGTTATCCTGCCCTGAACCCGGCTGGAGAGGATTTTATAGTGAGATGTGCATGTGTATTGTACTTGTCAGGGATAGGCTGCGTGCAGTAGATGAGCTGACATACTGGGAAATCCATTGGCAAAGAATTCAGTAAGTCAGAGCTGAGTCATCTCTTGGGCTACGTGACAGCTGAATGCATAGAGCAGCAGCAACTGGATTAGAAGTGCCCACGATGAAACTGACTAGAACATTCCAGACTACCCTTTCCAGGAAAAGTCTATAACCATTCAAAAGAAAAAGGGGCTGGGGGGCCTGACCCCAGACATTGAACTCATTTGAACCTTAAAGGCTATAGGGTACAGTGCCTTTAAAAAAGTATTCATACCTCTTGAAATGTTCCACATGTTGTCATGTTACAACCAGTGATGTAAGTAACTGAGTTAAAATAAACTGAGTTACTTAACGCAGTTACTTTAGAGGGTAACGA
This sequence comes from Lithobates sylvaticus, assembly GCA_028564925.1. NCBI lineage: Eukaryota > Metazoa > Chordata > Amphibia > Anura > Ranidae > Lithobates > Lithobates sylvaticus. The sequence goes on from CM053026.1 coordinate 137,503,966, forward strand.
GTAATCTAACTGATTACTTTTCCCCTCATGGTAACTCAGTTCCCATTACTTTGGCTTAGTTACCCCAATTACATCTACCGCCACTAGATGGCAGTAGTGTAATTCTGGTGTCCTGCCGAAAAAGTTCCCCCGCCGGATAAGGACCCCCTGTACTGCGCAGGCGCAGCACTTGCGCAGTATGAAGGACTACGGAGCTTACGAAAATTGCCGAACCTAACAGCTCTGAGTGAACTCTACACCGCGCAGGCGCAGTTAACATGTAATTGTACAAGGCGATGCCGCACGCTCCTGATGTTTGTGCTACTCTGCAAGGTGCGTCTATCATGTAACTAATCAGCGGGTCTAGTATTAATGTAACCATTAATTTAACATTCGCCCTCTTCTGTTGAAATCCACCCCTTACACGATATAATAATATAGACCCGCCCCTTGCTTACACGCTATAACAGATCTGCCCCTTGGTTAGAGTAATAATAGAGCAGCCCCTTGGTTACACGTATAGAATATTAAAAGAAAAGTCACAGTTACTTTGCTGCGTAATTAATTACTTTTCCAATGTAGTAACTGAGTTACTAACGCAATTACTTTTTGGGAGAAGTAATTTGTAACTTAACTAATTACTTTTTAAAGTAAGATGACCAACACTGGTTACAACCAAAGACATAAATGTATTTTATTGGGATTTTTTGTGATAGACCACCACAAAGTGGCACATAATTGTGAAGTGGAAGGAAAATGATACATGTTTTTCCAAATTTTTTACAAATAAATATCTGAAAAGTGTGGAGTGCATTTGTATTCAGCCTCTTTACTCTGATACCCCTAACTAAAATCTAGTGGAACCAATTGCCTTCAGAATTCACCTAATTAGTAAATAGAGTCACCTGTGTGTAATTTAATGTCAGAAAAACAGCTGTTCTGTGAAGTCCTTAGTGAACAAACAGCATCATGAAGGCAAGGAACACACCAGACAGGTCAAGGATAAGGCTCCATGCACACTGGAGCTTATAAACTGCAGTTTATTGGAGTTGGGGCGTTTTTTTAAAAGCCCATTAACTCCAGTCTTTGTTAGCCTATGTGTCCATGCACACATGGACGTTTTTCAGCCTTAATGAGCAGTGGAGTTTATGGGCTTTTTTCTGAACGCCCGAAAATCGCATTCAAAGTGCCGTTTTTTAACCTAAAAAAAACACAAAAAAACGCTGATAAACGCTGATAAAGGTCAATAAACACTCAAAAACGTGGCTCACCATCGTTTTTTAGCATTTTTGATCCATTGGAAAAAAGCTGAAAAATAAACGATAATAAACGCTATTGCAAAAACTTAAAAAAACTTTGAGAGACTCACTGCAAAGCTACTGGCGTTTTTATAACATTATTTACGGTCCAGTGTGCATGGAGCCTAAAGTTGTAAAGAAGTTAAAAGCAGGGTTAGGTTATATAAAAAAATAACCCAAGCTTTGAACGTCTCACGGAGTCATTTTTTTTAATTAACATTGTTCAACGTAAAAACAACGTTTTTTATTTGAGTTTTAAACCTATGAATTGCATAAAAATATATATTTTTGCAAGACAAAGTATTGCTTTGTTATTTTAAGTAATTATAAAGTTATTGCTGAATACAGATGTCCTCATTAGAAATGTAAAAATCGCTCTACTCCATTGAGGGTGTACAGGTGTGAGAGCTGAACTGGTTAAATGACACTGTCATGGCTGTGTACATAGCCAACCATTGACTGGTGTAAATGTATTATAGAATGTCTTTAACCTCTGTTAGTTTTTGATTTGTTTTTTGTTTGCTGTGTCTCATTGGAAGGTTTCCCTTCCTTTCCCGTCCTGGATCGATACACAACAAAAAGTGAGGGAATTCCCTTGTTAGGCTGTTGTTATCTGAAGAAAATATCCCCGATCAAAGTTTTTTTTTCTATTCTGGTGATAAATTTGGGAGTTTCTGTTTCTTAACAATGGTCACCAGAACAAATACGAATCTCCCCAGTGGCGGCACAGACAGCCATAAAAACCTGACTCCTCAACACTATGCAAAACAAAGAATACATGTATCGGCTTTTGTGGAGTAGGGAAGTATGTCTTGGGAAAGTACTTCACTCTACAAAGGGACTGTTTGTAAATCAGGCAAGACATTGGCTACCCAACTGTGTAAAGGAAGTGAAAAATACAAAGCATGATTTATCGACTGAAATAAACACAGCTTTACCATATTTACTAAGCTCAGTGAACATTCACTGAGAACTAATTGTCACCCCTCTTTTAGTAAAAAATATCCCACTGATTCAAATTTTAGATATTAATCACTTGCCACCCTGGGCAATTTCAAAATGTTTCACATTTTTCATCATATTTTTGCTAGAAAATTAATTATAACCCCTAAACATTATATGTTCTTAAAGCCCTGGAGGATAAAATGGTGGTTGTTGCAATTTTTTATGTTGCACGATATTTCCGCAGACCTAAATTTTTAGGAAAAAATAAAATGACCGCATTTATCGGCGTATAACACGCACCACCCCCCCCCCCCCCGGAAAATCAGGAGGAAATCATGTGTGTGTGTGTTATACACCGATTCCTGCTGCCTCGGAGGGGACAAGCGCCGCCGGATTACACAGAGTCGCGATCTCCTGTGTACCCGGTGTTCTGTCACAAACAGTCCGGCTGTGACCAAGTGTCCGATGTGTACTGCGCATGTGCAGTACGGAGCATAAAGATTTCCGGAAATTCTCGGAAGATGAACGGCGCCTGCACCGTGAGTCGATGTGTAAGCACCACCATCCAAGAGGACATATAGGTACACAAACTTAGAGGGCCTCGCTCTTTTATATTCTAACTCTATGTCCACTTGGATGGTGGGGCTTGAAAGCGCCGTTCAGCCTCTGCAATTTTCGGAATCTGAGTGTCCTGTGTACTGCGGACACTTTGTGATGGGGGACAGCTAATGATAGTACACCGGCGCTCAGTCACACACAGTCCCACCCCCCTGGCTCGGCATTGGACCGCTGTTCTGTCTATCATATGAGCCGGGCAGGACTGTGAGTGACTGAGCGCCGGGTACACAGGAGATTGTGGATCTGTGCAATCCAGCACTGGCGTGGCTGCAATGATCGGCAAAGGTGAGGCTGTAGATGGACACTAAGCAGGCTGCAATGATGGGCATGCTAGAGGCTGCAGAAGGGTACTAAACATTTTAGACCCCAATGTCTTCCCTGCCCTTCAAAGCATCTGGTCAAACACAGATTGTGCCCTTCTGGGGAGTGTAATAGTGAACGGGTGACTATAAAACCACTTACTGGAAAGCAGATTGCCAGCTGTAAAAAAACATACCAGGTTAAAGGCTGCAGCTGCACCCATAATCCTGGTATAACCACTTGCCACCCAGGATGTTTATATTCACACATTGGATGGCAAGCAGTTAATTATAGGGCACAAACTTGGTGAAAAGGTTTAGGTTCACTGCCCATGAAATATATATTTGGCATATAAGTCCCTTTAAAGGATCAAGCCACATAGAGCAACAGGTCTAGTAAAAAATTGACTTTCCCAGCAAAGAATAACACTGAATGTCTTAGTCAGCCCATTGAGAGCCAGTGTTCCAGAAGAATAGAGGCTTGTAAATTAAAGAAAAGGCCCTTTACAGCAATAGAGAATAACAGCCTGAGCTGCGTGAATGTTATCCTGCCCTGAACCCGGCTGGAGAGGATTTTATAGTGAGATGTGCATGTGTATTGTACTTGGTTGTCAGGGATAGGCTGCGTGCAGTAGATGAGCTGACATACTGGGAAATCCATTGGCAAAGAATTCAGTAAGTCAGAGCTGAGTCATCTCTTGGGCTACGTGACAGCTGAATGCATAGAGCAGCAGCAACTGGATTAGAAGTGCCCACGATGAAACTGACTAGAACATTCCAGACTACCCTTTCCAGGAAAAGTCTATAACCATTCAAAAGAAAAAGGGGCTGGGGGGCCTGACCCCAGACATTGAACTCATTTGAACCTTAAAGGCTATAGGGTACAGTGCCTTTAAAAAAGTATTCATACCTCTTGAAATGTTCCACATGTTGTCATGTTACAACCAGTGATGTAAGTAACTGAGTTAAAATAAACTGAGTTACTTAACGCAGTTACTTTAGAGGGTAACGAGTAATCTAACTGATTACTTTTCCCCTCATGGTAACTCAGTTCTCATTACTTTGGCTTAGTTACCCCAATTACATCTACCGCCACTAGATGGCAGTAGTGTAATTCCGGTGTCCTGCCGAAAAAGTTCCCCCGCCGGATAAGGACCCCCTGTACTGCGCAGGCGCAGCACTTGCGCAGTATGAAGGACTACGGAGCTTACGAAAATTGCCGAACCTAAACAGCTCTGAGTGAACTCTACACCGCGCAGGCGCAGTTAACATGTAATTGTACGAGGCGATGCCGCACGCTCCTGATGTTTGTGCTACTCTGCAAGGTGCGTCTATCATGTAACTAATCGGCGGGTCTAGTATTAATGTAACCATTAATTTAACATTCGCCCTCTTCTGTTGAAATCCACCCCTTACACGATATAATAATAATAGACCCGCCCCTTGCTTACACGCTATAACAGATCTGCCCCTTGGTTAGAGTAATAATAGAGCAGCCCCTTGGTTACACGATATATAACAATAATAATAAATGTGCCCCTTTGCTTACAGTAATACTAGCCCGCCCCTTAGTTACACGTATAGAATATTAAAAAGAAAAGTCACAGTTACTTTGCTGCGTAATTAATTACTTTTCCAATGTAGTAACTGAGTTACTAACGCAATTACTTTTTGGGAGAAGTAATTTGTAACTTAACTAATTACTTTTTTTAAAGTAAGATGACCAACACTGGTTACAACCAAAGACATAAATGTATTTTATTGGGATTTTATGCGATAGACCAACACAAAGTGGCACATAATTGTGAAGTGGAAGGAAAATGATAAATGTTTTTCCAAATTTTTTACAAATAAATATCTGAAAAGTGTGGAGTGCATTTGTATTCAGCCCTCTTTACTCTGATACCCCTAACTAAAATCTAGTGGAACCAATTGCCTTCAGAAGTCACCTAATTAGTAAATAGAGTCCACCTGTGTGTAATTTAATGTCAGAAAAACAGCTGTTCTGCGAAGTCCTCAGAGGTTTGTTAGAGAACAAACAGCATCATGAAGGCCAAGGAACACACCAGACAGGTCAAGGATAAGGCTCCATGCACACTGGAGCTGATAAACTGCAGTTTATTGGAGTTTGGGCGTTTTTTTTTAAAAGCCCATAAACTCCTCTCCTAGTTAGCCTATGTGTCCATGCACACATGGACGTTTTTCAGCCTTAATGAGCAGTGGAGTTTATGGGCTTTTTTCTGAACGGCCGAAAATCGCATTCAAAGTGCCGTTTTTTAACCTAAAAAAAACACAAAAAAACGCTGATAAACGCTGATAAAGGTCAATAAACACTCAAAAACGTGGCTCACCAGCGTTTTTTAGCATTTTTGATCCATTGGAAAAAAGCTGAAAAATGCTAAAAAACGATAATAAACGCTATTGCAAAAACTTAAAAAAACGTTGAGAGACTCACTGCAAAGCTACTGGTGTTTTTATAACATTATTTTAGCGTCCAGTGTGCATGGAGCCTAAAGTTGTAAAGAAGTTAAAAGCAGGGTTAGGTTATATAAAAATATCCCAAGCTTTGAATGTCTCAGGAAGCATTATTCAATCCATCATCAGAAAATGGAAAGAGTATGGCATAAGTGCAAACCTACTAAGACATTGCCATCCACCTAAAGGCCCCTTTCACACTGGGGCGCTGCGGGCGTCGCCGGTAAAGCAGCGCTATATTTCGCAGCAGTATTCGGCCGCTAGCGGTGCGGTTTTAACCCCGCTAGCAACCGAAAAAGGGTTAAATCCCTCCGCAAAGCGCCGATTATTAAGGGGGCTTCCGGATTCTGATAAGCCCCCCGCCCGCAGACCCCGACAACCAACAGCCAGGGTTGTCAGGAAGAGGCCCTTGTCCTCATCAACATGGGGTTAAGGTGCTTTGGGGTGGGGGGGCCGCAGGGCCCCCATTCCCCAAAACACCCCCCCATGTTGGGGGCACGCGGCCCGGTACGGCTCGGGGGGGGGTGCTCGCTCGCTCACTCGTCCCCACCCCCTTTCCTGACCGGCCGTGCTGCGTGCTAAGGGTCTGGTATGGACTTTGGGGGGACCCCCATGCCGTTTATTCGGCGTAGGGGTTCCCCTTTAAATCCATACCTGGCGACGGGGCTAGCAAGGTGTCAATCTCGCCGATGGTGGCGGCGACATTGACTTCCTTCATTAGTCCCGTCTACCTGGAGTCACGTTCAAAATGAACAGACTTTACTCCGTGTGTGGACAAGTCCGTTCATTTCAAAAATCCGGTGGACCTCCGCCAAAAGTCCGCCGGAAAAGTCCGGTCGTGTGTGGGCGTGTGTGGGCAAGTCCGCTCGTTCGGAAAGTCTGGCGGACCTCCGCTGGAAAGTCCGGCAGATTGTCCGCCGGACTTAGTCCGCCGCATAGTCTGATCGTGTGTATGCGGCATTAGAGTCTGCAAAATACCTGAGACTGGGGCAGAGATTCACCTTCCAGCAGGACAACAACCCTAAACATACAGCCAGAGTTACAATGGAATGGTTTAGTTCAAAGCATATTCATGTGTTAGAATGGCCCAGTCAAGGTCCAGACCTAAATCTAATTGAGAATCTGTGGCAAGACTTGGAAAATTGCTGTTCACAGACGCTTTCCCTCCAATCTGACAGAACTTGAGCTATTTTGCAATGAAGAATGGGCAAAAATGTCACTCTCTGGGTGTGCAAAGCTGGTAGAGACATCCCCAAAAAGACTTGCAGCGAAAGGTGGTTCTACACAGTATTGACTCAGAGGTGCTGAATACAAATGCACACCACACTTTTCACTATTTTATTTGTAAAAAATTTGGAGAACCATTTATCATTTTCCTTCCTCTTTACAATTATGTGACACTTTGGGGGTTATTTACTAAAGGCAAATCCACTCCGCACTTCAAGTGCAGTTCATAAAGTTAGAAGATAGGTGCACCCAATAAAAGAATACAGCAAAAAGACCCCTGTCCCTCTTAAGCTGCTGCACCTATATTTGGTATATTATTATTATGCAGGATTTATATAGCACCAACAGTTTGTGCAGCGCTTTACAACGTTATGATTGCTATATTCAGATCATGCTTAAATGCACATTTCTTTGGTATTGCTGACAAGCACAGAATCTCCCCTTTCTGGATTTTGTTTTAGGTCGGATTCACATCTGTGCATTGCCATAACTTGCAATAAAACACTTTTATTACATGTTACCCCAACACACAATAAGGCATAAAGCAGTACTACAGTATGCTGCCATTTATTTTGAATGGCACCCCAATGCACCTAGCCAACCCACACCAACCCACACCAACCCACATGTGTGTAGCCAGAATGTTGGAAGAAGGAGACATTGCTCCTTGTTGACTTTCCTCTGTGTTGGAACCATTCAACACTCATCTGGTCAGCAGGGGGAGATCCAAGTCCAGTGAACTCATAGACCTCGACACCTGGAAACCTGTGGGGTATAGTTTGAGGTCGTAACCAGGTATTGACATAACCAGCTTTCTGAGTTATAGGCAACACAAGACCCTGTGAAAGCAGGAGGAGCCTGAGAGAGCTTTTATTGAATTGTCTTGGCGCTGTGGGAGTCCTAGTATCCAGACTTGTCGGTGCAAGTGAAGGGAGAACAAGGAAACCCACAAAAGCCTGCAGTGGAGAGGATACTGCTGGGGATCAGCAACTCTGTCAGTCTAGTCCATCATTCAGGGTTGCCACTAAGAGACTGGAGCATTCACCAGACCTTCTGCACCCACTGTTCAGGTTACAGCCATCCCAGAACTATTCCAAAGGGACCCCTTCCATTGCAAGAGCCCATTGCCAAAGCGGGAGTTGGTGAGAGGGCCCGCTGACACAATTTGTACTGTTAGCCATACATATGCCACTGAGAGCAGCACCCAACCACCATTCATTCATAGCAATCTGGTATTCTATCACGCTTAAGTCTATACTGCACCACTACCAACACACGGTTGCAGTCATACTGCATCATTATCCTTATCTCCGGCTCACTTCTGTTCTCTTGTACTGAACTGAGTTGCACCTGTTGTCATCTTACTGCTTGCAGGACTATCCTAAATGCACCAACACTCATTTAAAGGGCCCCAACGTAGCCTTCAGAAGACTAACTTTAAGGACTGCCCATAATATTCACCTTACAGGTTTCCCTTATAATGCCCCTATTTTGTTTATATGGTTCATATTTAACTGTGCTTACCCAGTCCGTTTAGGCCGAGCACTGCCATCACTAGTGCACGCTAGCAGTACATCTCTGGTACTGTTAAATAAAACCGCACTGCTATTGATTATACCGGTCTAAGCAGCCCTTGCCCCTTTATATCTAGCCGCACAGTTAGCCATCCTTTATGCTGAACTGTCCTAATATTTGTTAACTCACTTTACTCAGAATCTGATGCAGCTGTTTTTGGTAGCCAATCAGCTTCTAACCTCAGCATGTTTGATTAAGCTTTGGCAATAGAACCTGGAAGCTGACTGGTTTGTATGCAGAGCTTCACCAGATGTTACACGCGCCAGCTTTAGTAAATAAGTAAATAAACATAGCTCCCAACTGTCCCTGATTTCGAGGGACTGTCCCTGATTTGGAGCAATGTCCCTGTGTCCCTCTTTCCTCCTCATTTATCCCTCATTTTGGTCTGATCTATATAGTTATATATAAAATGCACTTTTTATCTTTCAAAAAGTGTTTCCCAGTGCTAAACTTTTCATCCAATTGCTAAATTTCTGCCTTTGTAAATTTTAAAGAGGCCAATATAAAGGAATAGTAGTGGTAGAAAAAAAACGTTGTGGATTTAATTAACCCCATTAAGGAGGTGTGGCATGGGGCATGTCCTATGCCTACATACGTTTGCTAGTAGGTGTCCCTCATTACCATTTCAAAAAGTTGGGAGGTATGAAATAACCCCCACTGTGTTTATCTGCTTTTGCGCTCAACCTGGTGTGTTAGAGGGATTGAGGTCCATGGGAAGGTTGAGGTAAAGAAGAGAGGACCCATCTATCCAGCGGCTTTTACAGAGGTTTGCGTTTCATGTGTTTCTGTGCACCACATTGCACAAATATGAATACTCTGTGGTTGTGGGGGCATTAACATGTCTGTTGCAATGCGTTGGCAGCCCTTTCAAAACTGGTAGGCCGCTTTGCCTTAACGCATGTTATTGTGAAAAATAACACAAGATGAGGTGTAAGCTTTATTGCACTGCAACTGTGTTAATGAGGCCTAAAGATTCTCCAACCTTTTAAAATGGAACTGCCAATAAATGACATTGCTTCTGTGGCCCAAATAAAGTGTTTGTAGTTTTGAATAGAGTAGGCAATGGTTTAAACCTGTCTTTTTTGTATCTTATATCTGTACAGTTTATGAGATTTCTCCTTACTTCCTGATATTGCAGACACAACAGGAAGTGAAAATTAAACTCTACAAAGTGGGAATTCCCCTCTTAGACAACAGTCAAAACTTTAAAGCCCCATTCCTGGATAAAATCATCCCTCACCCCACCCTACCCATCCACCTGCCTTTAATTAAACACTATATATATTTAAAAAATAAATAAAAAAACAACAACCCTTTCCTTTCCTTTTTACCTGTAGCTGCAGTCACATGGTGCTCCGGGCCAGAGTCTTCTCCTTTTCTGTTTACTTCCTGGGTGTGTATCCCTTTTCAAGTATCCATGTCAATGCCTTACCTGGCTTGGACCCTTCCTATTGGATGGGCAGCTGAAGAGTCTTCTAAGAATCAAGAAAAGGGTGGACATCAGTGGAGGGGAATGGAAGGGACCGGCAATTTCAACATTGGCTCAGAAGTCCCCCTTTCACAAAAACAGTGGTGGTGTAGTACCTAGATGATGGACTTAGGTGAGTATATCTGGTTCCACAAGGTAATGGGGAGAAGCATAATAGAATGGATTGGAGGTGGGTAAGAAGGAAGACTGGTTAAAAAAAAATGTTTTTGTCTGGTGTTGGACTTAAATATTTAGAATTTTCCATCACTTTTTCATTCACAATGCTCTCACGGAAATAGAGAGGGCTCCACAGGGTCATAGGCAGAAATAAAAATTGACTGGGGTTCTACTCTCTGGCCATGCATATACACTTTAAATGCAGTCAAGGCTCCTACTTTATCCAATAACAGAATCAGTATAACTTAGATATCTAAGTTATAATGAAAGGGATCAGTTGGCAACCTAGCATATTTTCCATGGTAAACTTCACCTGCCTGTCCATCATCACTGTACATTGTGCAGACAGATGAAGCTGTACTTTTTCTGATTATGCTACCTATAACAGAGAAATAAACAGTGAGAAACCCTATAACTTAAAAAGTACAGTCCTTTATAGTTCTACTCCAGCCAGAACTTTTGTTTTACTTTTTTAAAGTGTGGATCAGAATATCTGTCAGGTTTTCACTGCTCGGTATCAACAGTCCATACTGCATGGACTCTTCAATCACCTGTTCTTGTTAAGGGTGCGTGACTTATGGAGGTACCTTGATAACCTTACACAGAGAATAGAAAATACATCAATATTACCCTTCAGTGTTTTACCGAAGTTGCATAACAAACATAAACCAACATTTCAGGGACAGGAATGGGACCCGTGCTAAGAAACATCAAGTAAAACATTTAAAAGGTAACATTGGCATCTAATAACCATTGTTGAAATTCCCATGACTTCCTGTCCTAGTGATCCTTCAGTAAGTAATGAGAATCCCCTCAAGTGTTGGGCAATCTCCTACACCTTTTTTTCTCAAACAAAACTGGACTGTTCAACCAGACTGATGCTAAAATAAGTCTCCAAGAAACACTACATTTTATTATGGGATCTGCAGGTAACTCCATGCTGTGAAACATGGTGATGGATCTTTTACGGTTTGGGGTCGTTTTGCTGCTTCAGGGCCTGGGCAACTTGCAATCATTTAGTCAACTATCGATTCTGCATCATATCAAAGTGTGCTTGATATAAATGTGAGACTATCTGTCGGAAATTTGAATGTGAACCAGAAATCGTCTCAAAAAGGAGAGGTAGAGGATTATGGATTGAACTGATCAGAGCCCTAATCGGGACCCCATTGAAATGTTGTGAGACTATCTGTCGGAAATTTGAATGTGAACCAGAAATCGATTTTTTTGTCCTACATTAATGATAAAACTAAAAAGAACTTTTAAAAACTAACTTTTTTCGGGAGCAGTCATTTTAATTGCTAAAGTGAAAAAAAAAAAGTGACATTTTCCTTTAAATATGGTAAATATGCCTGTGAAGTGGCATGTGTTTCCCGTGTTTAGAACTGTCAAAAAGGAGAGGTAGAGGATTATGGATTGGACTGATCAGAGCCCTAATCGGGACCCCATTGAAATGTTGTGAGGGATTTTGAACAGGCAGTTACTGCAAGGAAACCCAAGGAAGACCTCTGGTGCTGTGAGTTAATAGATCAAGATTTGTAATTGCATGCACCTGTGAACAGGGCAGAAAAATTGGGCCTTTGGCGGTGGTGGTGGAGGTGTTGCCACAAGACTGTAGGCCCTCATAGTTACTCTTGGTGGGCGCAGGAATGGGCCCCTGCTGTGAGTTATTAGATCAAGATTTGTAATTGCAAGCACCTGATGAACAGGGCAGAAAAATTGGGCCTTTGGCGGTGGTGGTGGACGGTGTTAAACAGGGGCTGAAAAATTGTGCCTTAGGCACTGGTGCTGGTGCCACAACACTGCAACCCGGCCCTCACAGATACTGTACTTGGAGCACAGCAGTCACACGTGTTGCGAAGCATTTTTTTAAAAAATTGTAAGTACAAGCCCCTGTTAAACAGGGGCTGAAAAATTGTGCCTTAGGCACTGGTGCCACAACACTGCAACACGGCCCTCACAGAGACTGTACTTGGAGCACAGCAGTCACACGTGTTGCGAAGCATTTTTTTAAAAAATTGTAAGTACACGCCCCTGTTAAACAGGGGCTGAAAAATTGTGCCTTAGGCACTGGTGCCACAACACTGCAACACGGCCCTCACAGAGACTGTACTTGGAGCACAGCAGTCACACGTGTTGCGAAGCATTTTTTAAAAAAATTGTAAGTACACGCCCCTGTTAAACAGGGGCTGAAAAATTGTGCCTTAGGCACTGGTGCTGGTGCCACAACACTGCAACACGGCCCTCACAGAGACTGTACTTGGAGCACAGCAGTCACACGTGTTGCGAAGCATTTTTTTTAAAAATTGTAAGTACACGCCCCTGTTAAACAGGGGCTGAAAAATTGTGCCTTAGGCATTGTTGTGGTGGCATGGATCATTGAGGAGGAGGAAGAGGATAGTCAGTGAACATAAGAGGACAGTCACTCAGCATCAGCATAGGCAGTCTTGAAGGGATGTGACATTAAAAATTATTCGGTTATATCCGCCTCAGGTGCCTGGTAGCTGGTGGTGATCCAAGACTGATTCATTTTGATGAAGGTCAGTCGATCAACCGAGGCGGTGGACAGGCGCACCCTATGATCAGTCACAAATCCTCCAGCAGCACTGAATGTGCGTTCGGAAAGAACGCTGGAGGCAGGACAGGCCAGTAGCTCAATTGCATACTGTGCAAGCTCTGGCCAGTGATCCATCCACAGGACCCAGTAAGCCAGAGGATTTTCGGTGGGAAAGGTGTCCAAGTCTGACCTTGCCCAAAGGTATTCCTGCACCATGTAATATCAGACGCTGGCGATGGTTGCTGGAACCGATCATACCTTGGGCTGCGGACTAAAAAAATTGTCTGAACGCATCGGTCAGACGTCCACCTTCCCCACCGCTCCTTCTGCCACTGACCGAAGCCTCAGCAACTCGTCGCCCAGGACCAGGAGTTTGTAGCCTCCCAGTTTCTGGGAACGCGTTGCACAGACCTTTCTGCAAGGCCTCCCTGAGATGTCTCATCCTCTGCTCCCTCTGCGACGGCAAGATAGGTCCGCAACCTTACCCTTGTACGCGGATCAAGGAGAGTGGCCAGCCAGTAATGGTCCCTCTCCTTGATCCGAAGAACACGAGGATCCTTCCGCAGGCTTTGCAGGATCAGGAGGCCATGCAGCGTAGGTTAGCTGAGGCATTCGGTCCGGAGTCTTCTGGTCACTGAGGATGACATGATCGCCAGCCACCTCCTCCCAGCCACGTACAAGTCCACTGGCTTGTTGGACTGTACATCATCCCTAAAAGACTGCTGCTGCTGATGCTGAGTGCCAGGCTCCACCTCCATGCTCACACAATCCTCCTCCTCCTCCTCCTCCTCCTCCTCCCTCATCCTCTTCCTGTGTGATGGGTGGGGACAGAAGGAACACTGTCCGGATAAAGGGGGCCTTGAGAGGCAAGGAAGTCCTCCTCTTCCTGCCTCTGTTCTGCCTCAAGTGCCCTGTCCATGATCCCACGCAGCGTATGCTCCAACAGGTGGACAAGAGGGACAGTGTCACTGATGCATGCACTGTCACTGCTCACCATCCTCGTGGCCTCCTCAAATGGTGAGAGGACAGTGCATGCATCCCTGATCATGCTCCACTGACGTGGGGAAAAAAAACCAAGCTCCCCTGACCCTGTCCTGGTGCCGTAGTCGCAAAGGTACTCATTGATGGCCCTCTGCTGCGTGTGCAGTCGCTGCAGCATGGCCAACGTTGAGTTCCACCTGGTGGGCATGTCAGATATTAGGCGGTTCTTGGGCAGGTTCAGCTCCTTTTGCAGCTCAGTCAGCCGAGCACTGGCATTATAAGATCGGCGGAAATGCACACAGACTTTCCTGCCTGCCTCAGGACATCCTGTAAGCCTGGGAACCTGCCCAAGAACCGCTGCACCACCAGGTTGAGGACGTGAGCCATGCAGGGCACATGGGTGAGCTGCCCCTGTCGCAGGGCGGAGAGGAGGTTGGTGCCATTGTCAGAAACGACCATTCCTGGCTTAAGCTGACGTGGCGTCAACCACCTCTCGGCCTGCCCCTGCAGAGCTGCCAGAACCTCTGGCCCAGTGTGGCTCCTGTCCCCCAAACACACCAGCGCAAGCACGGCATGGCATCTTTTTGCCTGCGTACTTGCGTAGCCCCTTGTACGCCTACGGAGCACCGCTGGTTCCAAGGACAGAGCACTGGAGGAAGAAGAAGAGGAGGGGGAGTGGAGGAGAGAGGTGTGTCACAACCAGAGCAGTAGTCGCGTTTTGGAGGCGTGGTGGCGGAACAACCTCCAACACTACTGCACCTTGTCCTGCATCCCTCCCAGCTGCCAATAGAGTGACCCAAATGGGCCGTGAAAGAAAGGTACCGTCCCTGTCCATGCCTGCTGGACCATGAGTCAGCGGTAATATGCACCTTACCGCTGACCGCCCTGTCCAGCGAGGCATGGACATTGCCCTCCACATGCCGGTAGAGAGACGGAATCGCCTTCCGCGAGAAAAAGTGGCGTTTGGGAACCTGCCACTGAGGAACCGCACATTGAACAAACTCACGGAAGGGGGCCGAGTCTACCAACTGAAAAGGCAGCAGTTGAAGTGCTAGCAATTTAGCAAGGCTAGCATTCAACCGCTGGGCATGTGGATGGCTGGGAGTGTACTTCTTTCTACGGTCCAGCAGCTGGGGGCAGGGAAATTTGCCTGCTGCATTCGGACGTCGGTGTACTGCAAGTACTTGGTTGTGACACACCGAATTCTACACCTTCAGTCCTCTCAGAGCAGCTTTCAGAGAGGACTGAAGGTGTAGTGGGGATGGAGATCCCAGCTGAGGAGGAGCAAGGAGAGGTCCGCTTAGTTCTTTGGTGTGGGTCTTTTATGTGTGCCTGCCAACGAGCTGCATGGCAGGTCGCCATATGTCTGGTCATGCTTGTGGTGCCCAAGCGGCTGATGTTTTGGCCACGCGAGATACGCTTGAGACAAATATTGCAAATAGCAGTGGTGCGATCTGCTGCACTCGTCTCAAAAAAGGCCCACACCAAAGAACTTTTCTGATAACGTGCAGAGGCAGCGCCCTGCACAGGCGGAGCTCTGCGGTGTTGTACAGTTGCTGTGCTGGCCTCTACCTGGCCTCCAGGGGGCATCCTGCCTCGTTGGACATGTGACGCCGCATCCTCCTCCTCCTCGTCCTCCTCCTCATCCTCTCTCCCTTGAGGCACCCACGTGGAGTCAGTGACCTCATCATCCCCCTCCCTCTTCACCACTAGAGCAAACCTGGCAGTAAGCTGCAGCTGGTGGAACTGTACTGCCAGATTCCTCAAGCTGGGTATCGTCATCCGAGCCTTCGAATCGTTGGGCATCCTCCTGGAGCATGTACCAACACTGTGCTCAAAGAGTTCGGGGGACTCCTCAGGAGGACATGGTGGGTCTAGGGAAGGGTGGCTGATGATGCTCTGTCAGTACCCTGAGCCTGGGTGAGAGAGGATGAGGAGGATGAGGAGGGCTTGGTCATCCATTCTACCAAGCCTTCAGCATGATGCGGCTCCACATGTCCAGCTGCCGAAAACAAAGACGCGCGTGTCCCATGGCCACGTGCTGATGACGATGCACGACCACGTCCACGTCCACGGCCACGTCCACTAGAAACAGAGCCTGCCTGCCCTGTGTTCTTGGCTCTGCACGCTCTGCCTCCCCTTGGCGGTCTTCCAGCCATTGTAGTCGGTAGTCCTGTGGGTGCTGCTGAGAAGAAAATATAGGAGCTCTGTGTGATGCCACTAACACACTAGAAGTCCTATGGGTGCTTCTGCAAAGAAAATAGAGGAGCTCTGTGTGATGCCACTAACACACTAGAAGTCCTGTGGGTGCTTATGCAAAGAAAATAGAGGAGCTCTGTGTGATGCCACTAACACACTAGAAGTCCTGTGGGTGCTTCTGCAAAGAAAATAGAGGAGCTCTGTGTGATGCCACTAACACACTAGAAGTCCTGTGGGAGCTTCTGCAAAGAAAATAGAGGAGCTCTGTGTGATGCCACTAACACACTAGAAGTCCTGTGGGTGCTTCTGCAAAGAAAATAGAGGAGCTCTGTGTGGTGCCACTAACACACTAGAAGTCCTGTGGGTGCTTATGCAAAGAATATAGAGGAGCTCTGTGTGATGCCACTAACACACTAGAAGTCCTATGGGTGCTTCTGCAAAGAAAATAGAGGAGCTCTGTGTGATGCCACTAACACACTAGAAGTCCTGGGTGCTTATGCAAAGAAAATAGAGGAGCTCTGTGTGATGCCACTAACACACTAGAAGTCCTGTGGGTGCTTCTGCAAAGAAATTAGAGGAGCTCTGTGTGATGCCACTAACACACTATAGAAGTCCTTTGGGTGCTTCTGCAAAGAAAATAGAGGAGCTCTGTGTGATGCCACTAACACACTAGAAGTCCTGTGGGTGCTTCTGCAAAGAAAATAGAGGAGCTCTGTGTGGTGCCACTAACACACTAGAAGTCCTGTGGGTGCTTATGCAAAGAATATATAGGAGCTCTGTGTGATGCCACAACACACTAGAAGTCCTATGGGTGCTTCTGCAAAGAAAATAGAGGAGCTCTGTGTGATGCCACTAACACACTAGAAGTCCTGTGGGTGCTTATGCAAAGAATATATAGGAGCTCTGTGTGATGCCACTAACACACTAGAAGTCCTATGGGTGCTTCTGCAAAGAAAATAGAGGAGCTCTGTGTGATGCCACTAACACACTAGAAGTCCTGTGGGTGCTTCTGCAAAGAAAATAGAGGAGCTCTGTGTGGTGCCACTAACACACTAGAAGTCCTGTGGGTGCTTATGCAAAGAATATATAGGAGCTCTGTGTGATGCCAAACACACTAGAAGTCCTATGGGTGCTTCTGCAAACAAAATAGAGGAGCTCTGTGTGATGCCACTAACACACTAGAAGTCCTATGGGTGCTTCTGCAAAGAAAATAGAGGAGCTCTGTGTGGTGCCACTAACACACTAGAAGAAAAGAATATATAGGAGCTCTGTGTGATGCCACTAACACACTAGAAGTCCTATGGGTGCTTCTTAAAGAAAATAGAGGAGCTCTGTGTGATGCCACTAACACACTAGAATCCTGTGGGTGCTGCTGAGAAGAATATATAGAAGCTCTGTGTGATGCCACTAACACACTAGAAGTCCTGTGGGTGCCTCTGCTAAGAAAATAGAGCTCTGTGTGATGCCACTAACACACTAGAAGTCCTGTGGGTGCCTCTGCAAAGAAAATAGAGGAGCTCTGTGTGGTGCGACTAACACACTACAAGTCCTGTAGGTGCTTCTGGGAACAAAATAGAGCTCTGTGTGTGTAATGGGACTAACACACTTCAAGTCCTAGGTGCTTCTGGGAACAAAATATAGCTCTGTGTGTGTAATGGGACTAACAGACTTCAAGTCCTATAGGTGCTTCTGGGAACAAAATATAGCTCTGTGTGTGTAATGGGACTAACACACTTCAAGTCCTATAGGTGCTTGGGAACAAAATATAGCTCTGTGTGTGTAATGGGACTAACACACTTCAAGTCCTATAGGTGCTCTGGGGAACAAAATATAGCTCTTTGTGTGTAATGGGACTAACACACTTCAAGTCCTATAGGTGCTTCTGGGAACAAAATATAGCTCTGTGTGTGTAATGGGACTAACACACTTCAAGTCCTATAGGTGCTTCTGGGAACAAAATATAGCTCTGTGTGTAAAGGGACTAACACACTTCAAGTCTATAGGTGCTTCTGGGAACAAAATATAGCTCTGTGTGTGTAATGGGACTAACACACTTCAAGTCCTATAGGTGCTTCTGGGAACAAATATAGCTCTGTGTGTGTAATGGGACTAACACACTTCAAGTCCTATAGGTGCTTCTGGGAACAAAATATAGCTCTGTGTGTGTAATGGGACTAACACACTTCAAGTCCTATAGGTGCTTCTGGGAACAAATATAGCTCTGTGTGTGTAATGGGACTAACACACTTCAAGTCCTATAGGTGCTTCTGGGAACAAAATATAGCTCTGTGTGTGTAATGGGACTAACACACTTCAAGTCCTATAGGTGCTTCTGGGAACAAAATATAGCTCTGTGTTTCTGATGGGACTAACACACTTCAAGTCCTATAGGTGCTTCTGGGAACAAAATATAGCTCTGTGTGTGTAATGGGACTAACACACTTCAAGTCCTATAGGTGCTTCTGGGAACAAAATATCTCTCTGTGTGTAATGGGACTACACACTTCAAGTCCTATAGGTGCTTCTGGGAGAAAATATAGCTCTGTGTGTGTAATGGGACAACACACTTCAAGTCCTATAGGTGCTTCTGGGAACAAAATATCTCTGTGTGTGTAATGGGACTAACACACTTCAAGTCCTAGGTGCTTCTGGGAACAAAATATAGCTCTGTGTGTGTAATGGGACTAACACACTTCAAGTCCTATAGGTGCTTCTGGGAACAAAATATAGCTCTGTGTGTGTAATGGGACTAACACACTTCAAGTCCTAGAGGTGCTTCTGGGAACAAAATATAGCTCTGTGTGTGTTATGGGACTAACACACTTCAAGTCCTATAGGTGCTTCTGGGAACAAAATATAGCTCTGTGTGTGTAATGGGACTAACACACTTCAAGTCCTATAGGTGCTTCTGGGAACAAAATATAGCTCTTTGTGTGTAATGGGACTAACACACTTCAAGTCTATAGGTGCTTCTGGGAACAAAATATAGCTCTGTGTGTGTAATGGGACTAACACAAGTCCTATAGGTGCTTCTGGGAAAAAATATAGCTCTGTGTGTGTATTGGGAGTAACACACTTCAAGTCCTAGGTGCTTCTGGGAACAAAATATAGCTCTGTGTGTGTAATGGGACTAACACACTTCAAGTCCTATAGGTGCTTCTGGGAACAAAATATAGCTCTTTGTGTGTAATGGGACTAACACACTTCAAGTCCTATAGGTGCTTCTGGGAACAAAATATAGCTTTGTGTGTAATGGGACTAACACACTTCAAGTCCTATAGGTGCTCTGGGAACAAAATATAGCTCTGTGTGTGTGTAATGGGACTAACACACTTCAAGTCCTATAGGTGCTTCTGGAACAAAATATAGCTCTGTGTGTGTAATGGGACTAACACACTTCAAGTCCTATAGGTGCTTCTGGGAACTAAATATAGCTCTGTGTGTGTAATGGGACTACACACTTCAAGTCCTATAGGTGCTCTGTGTGTGTAATGGGACTAACACACTTCAAGTCCTATAGGTGCTTCTGGGAACAAAATATAGCTCTGCCTGTGTAATGGGACTAACACACTTCAAGTCCTATAGGTGCTTCTGGGAACTAACAATAGCTCTGTGTGTGTACTGGGACTAACACACTTCAGGTCCTATAGGTGCTTCCTGGCACGAACACACTACAAGTCTATAGGTGCTTCTGGTAACAAAATATAGGAGCTCTGCCTGCCTGCCACGAGCACACTACAAGCACCTCTTTGTCAATCAATCTATGTAACTGAATCTATCTAACTCAATCTCTGAACAAAATATAGCTCTGAGTGTGTAATGGACTAACACACTTCAAGTCCTATAGTTGCCTAGCTGTAATTGGCTACAGGCGTCCTGTAGCCAATTATGGCTCTTCGATTTTCCGGGGCTGTGATTGGCCAAGCATGCGGGGTCACAGTGCATTTTATAGGGGGGGGGCGTGTACTACAGCCCCTGAGCTGTAATTGGCTACAGGCGTCCTGCCTTGCATCAAGTTGATACATATTTATTCAGGCTAAAGGGGGCTCTACCAGCTCCTAGGGTCAGAGTTGTAATTATAAATTAAAATTGATAAAAAATAAATTTTAAAAATAATTTTTTTCTTTGTGTTATTGTTCAGCTATATCAACTTTATCTGTAGCCATTGAATAAATGAAGATCTAATAGTTGTCAGTTCAAATATATTATACTTACTTTTTTTACATAAGTGTACATGCGTAGAACCTACTGATTTGCTCCCAAGCTCAAAAATAAGAAATAGCGCGTTTGAGGTCAACCCATTAAAAAAGGTGGGAATCTTCACACAATATATTGAAATTGATTTACTAAGGGATTTGAAAATGAACACACAATGAACCTGTGTGTTTTATTTCTACATTTACAGCACTCACCCTGGAACCTGTTCATCCTAATATGTTAACCAGAAAAACAAATTTTACACACACACATTTCAGCAGGTGATTTTTTGAGGGAGCCAGTTCTTGCTAACCTGATTGGCTGCTGTTCAAGTATGATGTATTTCAGCAAGTCGAGCCAGCAATAGCCTTCTGACCTACCTTACAGAACCAGATCTATGGCTTTGTTGCCTATAACTTGTCTGATGCATAAGCAAATATTTGCTGCTGTATAACTATGTATGAAAGTGAGCCTGTTTTTCCACATACTGTATGCCCCAATTTCAAACTGTAGTAGTAATAACAGCACTCATTATTCAGTTGGTTTCTATTAAATACACCTCTAACAGTGATAAGCAATAGGAAACCCCTCCACCTCCTTCCCAATGAATACACATTACCAGCTGCACAGCCCCCAGCTATTAGTAATAAATACAGCATACACATCACAGTAATTCTGGGGATAGTGAAGGCTGATTTTTATTAGATTCTAGTTTTCTATTGTACATCATATCAGTAGAGACTGGATAAATATGGGCACGAAAAAAAATGGTATATATAATGCAGTCCGGTTTTATTTCCTGTTGATCCTGCCATTAGATCCGTAATTTTGCACTGCCTTTAATAGAGTAGCAATACTGTGTTTTTTGCAGTGAAATTGCTCCACAGAGTTGTAACCCTGTGGATAGGGTATTGTAATGGTGGTTAACAATCAAAAAAGAAACCACCCACCTGGGTGAGGACAAAATGCTTCTAGCCCAAAATAATAGTGAAATTGAAAAAATGCTCCCAAGGGCCTATAGGCAGCTGAAAAAAATGTAAATAGATCAAATATATTTAACAAATACCGTGAAATTGCACCACAGAGTTGGAACCCTGTGGATAGGGTATTGCAATGGTGGTTATGCCGGTAGATAGAATGATTTTCATATATGATCGTATTGCTGATAGATTTACTTTTATAGTCAAAAAATTGCAAATGAATGAAAATTAAGATCTATACCCAGGGGAGAGTTTTTGGGCACAGTGAGAAGATTTATGCTGGAAGAAGAGATTGTGGATGGGGAATGAAGATTTGTGCTGGGATGAGATATTTTGAATGAGCAGATGAATATTTGTTTTTGGAACAGAATTTTAATGGGGGATTTGTACTGAGAGGAGAGATTTTGAGGGGTGAAGATTTGTGCTGGGAGGGGGGATTTTAGAGGAGGGGTGAAGATTTGTGCTGGTAGGAGACATTTTTGGATGAGGGAATGAAGATTTGTGCTGGGAGAAGAGGGTGCTTTGCCTTGGCAATTTGAGATGCTTAGCTTTCCCTGAATCTCACAATAGGGCTAAGTGATATGAACCTCATCTAGGCAAACAGATGAAATTCAGGGTTTAAGAAAAAATCCAGGGTTTTTTTCTTAGGCATTGCGATTTAGAAGGAGAGACTACCATTAGTGGAATTACAGTGCCTTGCAAAAGTATTCACCGCCTTGGCTTTTTACCTATTTTGTTACATTACATGCCATACATTGCCTTTATTTCAATGTTTTTTTAATCTGAATTATATGTGATGGATCAGAACACAATAGTCTAAATGTCAGAAACCATGAAATCAGACCGAGACAAAAGTACAGTTAAATCACACTTGTTTAATAATAAAAGTAAAAAGAACAAACGTAGTCAAAATATAGCCAAAGTTCAGTAACCAGAACGGATAGTCAGCCAAGCCAGAAGTCAGTGATCAATGTAGTGGAACAGCAAGAAGGATTGGAGCCAGAAGGGATGTCAGCAAAGCAAGTCTTGAACAGGATCGCAGGAGATAGTTTCTGTGATGTTGACCAAGGCAAAGGCAGAGCTCCTCTGGATTGGACAGCTTAAGAAGGCAGGACTGATGAGCAGGATATCATCAACAGTTGAGTAACTGTGGAGAGATAGGAGCTGGCAATTGGCAACTGAGCAGCCAGCTCAGAGAAGGAAGGGCTGAGCCCAGCCCTGACAGTACCCCCTCCTCAACGACCCCTCCCCCTTGGAGGACCACCAGACTTGAGGGGAAAGCGTCTGTGGAAATTACAGAGGAGGACAGGGGCATGTACGTCCGAGGATGAGACCAAAGACCGGTCCTCCGGACCGTACCCTTTCCAATGCACCAGGTACTGTATGATCCCACGGAACCTACAGGAGTCAACAATGGACTGTACTTCACACTCCTCATGGTTCTCAACCTGTACAGGGTGAGGACGTGGCACCAAGGTGGTAAAGCGCTTGAAGACCAAAGGTTTTAATAAGGAGATATGAAATACATTTGAAATACGCATATTAGAAGGAATGTCTAATGCGTAAGCCACTGGGTTAATCCTGCAAAGAATACGGAAAGGCCCAATAAACCGAGGTACGAACTTCAGTGAGGGAACACAAAGTCAGAGGTTGCGAGATGACAGCCAGACCCTGTCCCCAACCTGGAAGGAAGGCGCAGGCAGGCGTCTGCGGTCAGCATGGAGTCTGTACCTATCATTAGCATGTCGCAAAGCCTCCTGGACTTGTGCCCAAGTGGAACGAAGACCACGGAGATGCTCCTCTAATGCAGGAATACTCTGCGGAACAAACGAGTCAGGCAACATGGAAGGTTGGAAGCCATAATTCGCCATAAATGGGGACAATCTGGAAGCAGAATTCAAGGCACTGTTCTGAGCAAACTCTGCCCACGGTAATAGGTCTGACCAGTTGTTATGATGGTCAGAAATATAGCAACGTAGGAATTGCTCCAAGGACTGATTGGCTCGTTCTGCGGCCCCATTAGTCTGCGGGTGATACAGAGAGGAGACAGCAAGCTGAATTCCCATCTGTGTACAAAAGGCTCGCCAGAACCGGGACACAAACTAACTACCCCTGTCTGAGACAATCACCTTGGGTAGTCCATGTAAGCGAAAGATCTACCAAGCAAAAATGGAAAACAGTTTCTTAGAAGTGGGCAATTTCTTAAGTGAAATACAATGAGACATGTTTGGGAACCGGTCAACCACCATAAGGATAACTGTGTTGCCCTGGGAGTTGGGTAACTTCACAATGAAATCCATAGACAGGTGGGTCCAGGGCCTCTCTCCTTTGGGTATGGGTTGTAGGAGGCCCACTGGAAGGTGTCGTGGAGTCTTACACACACAGAACAGGCAGCTTCAAAGGCAGTTACATCAGCACGTAGACTAGGCACCAGAATTGTTGGGAAAAGGCCCAAAAGAGTTGATTCTTCCCAGCAGCCTTAGGAGAATGGTAAGTCTGGAGCATGGCAGTACAGAGACTCTCTGGGACAAAGCAGCGGTCACAAGGTTTCTCAGGAGGAGTATGGACCTGAGCAGCAAGAATTTTTGCACCCAAAGGTGAAGTGAGACTGGTGCGAACCGTAGCCAGAATATGATCAGGAGGAATCACAGGAACCGGAACCGACTCCAGCATGGAAGTGGAGGAAAATTGTTGTGACAAGGTGTCAGCCCTTACATTTTAGTACCGGGTAAGAATGAGACAATGTAATTGAAACTTGACAAGAAAAGAGCCCATCACTCCCTTCTGGGAGAGAGGTATTTAGTCTCAGACAAGAATGTGAGATTCTTATGGTCAGTAAGAATGAGAACCGGCACAGTGTTACCTGCGAGGAGATGACTCCATTCTTTCAGTGCTAAAATGATCGCCAACAGCTCTCTGTCACCAATCTCGTAATTGCACTCCGTAGGTAAAAATTTCTTGGAAAAGTAGCCACAAGGATGCATAGCTCTCTCAGAGGTAGGACTTTGAGACAGAAGGGCGCCAACACCAGTCTCAGAAGCATCAACCTCAAGGATAAAAGGTAACGTAGGATCAGGATGTGCCAACACAGGAGCAGAAAAAAAGGCAGCCTTGAGACTCTCAAAAGCCTTAATGGACTCCGGAGACCAACTCTGTGGGTTACCGTCCTTTCTGGTCATATAAGTCAAGGCTTGACCAGAGATGAAAAGTTACGAATAAACTTCCGATAATAGTTGGCAAAGCCCAGGAAACGCTGCAGAGGACGGGTCGGGCCACTGTAGAACTGCTGAAAGTTTCTCTGGGTCCATCAAAAAACCAGCAGTGGAAATTATATAACCTGTTCACGATGGAACTTGCACTTCTACAGTTTACAATAGAGATTGTTCTCCCTTTAGTTTCTGAAGCACATGACAGACAGCTGTGTGGTGGCTCTCCAGAGAAAATATAAGGATATCATTGAGATAAACCACCACACATAACTGCAACAAATCTCGGAGGACATCGTTAATAAATTCCAGGAAAACTGCCTGGGCGTTACAAAGGCCAAAAGGTATTACGAGGTACTCATAATGGCCTGTTCTGGTATTAAACGCAGTTTTCCACTCGTTGCCCTCCTTAATCCTCACAAGATTGTATGCCCCTCTCAAAATAAGCTTCATGAAAACCGTTGCTCCCTTGAGGCGGTCAAATAATTCCATAATCAACGGAATCGGATAGGCATTCTTAAATGTGAAACGATTGAGACCCCTATAGTCAATACAAGGTCTCAGTTCACCACTTATCTTCTTCACAAAGAGGAAACCAGCACCCGTAAGAGACGAGGATTTGGGGATGAAACCTCGAGAAAGTGCATCTGCAACATACTCCTCCATGGCCTTATCTTCCAAGACCGACAAAGGGTAAACCCGGCCACGAGGGGGTATGGCACCAGGTTGCAGATCAATTGTGCAATCATACGGCCGTTGTGGAGAGTGAAGAGGTGCACAGGATCATGGCTACCTTCTGGAAGCATGTCTCACTGCATTGTGGTGACCAGGAGAGAACCTCAGCATGGAGCCAATCAAAAGAGGGGTTGTGCCTCTGTAACCAAGGATAACCAATAATCAGCGGAAATTTAGGTGAGGAAATAACTGGTGAAGAGCCCCTACGGCCATGGACAACTGAACTGTCTCATGAGTCACATGGGCAGGCTGTAAAGGTCACCCGTTAAGAGCCTCAATGGCAAGTGGAGTGTCACGCAGCTGCAGCGGAATTGAGTGCTTCGATACAAAGACATCATCAATGAACAGGCCTGCAGCCCCAAAGTCAATTAGAGCCTGTATCTCAACGAACGACTTAGCCCAAGAGAGGGTAACTGGAACCAGGGGCTTATCCTTCTGGATAACTGGGGACGAAACAACGCCATCTAATGTCTGTCCATGACAGGACCTCAAGGTTCAGGTGTTCCCTGGATGGGTAGAACGAGACTTCAAAAAGTGACCTGCCTGGCCACAATAAAGGCACAATCTCTCACTCCTCTTAAAGGTTCTCTCATCCGCTGGCAGGATGCTAAAAAAAGTCCTGGAGCTATGGAGCTATGAAGGAGCGGTCTATACACCGCTCCTTCACTGCTCCTGTCCGCTGAAATCAATGGGGCAGCACGGCTATACCGCCGGCAAAGCGCTGCTGCAGCAGCGCTTTGTGGTGGTTTTAACCCTTTTTACGAATAGCGCCGCAAAATTGACGGTGAAGCGCCGCTAAAAATAGTGGCAATTTACCGCCGACGCACCCACTGCCCCACTGTGAAAGACCAAAAAAGAACCCCCTAAATTTGGGACTTTACTTAGACCACCACACTGAACAAGGGTATATAAAAAATTGTTTTATTAGGATATTTAAAAGTGACCACCTAGTTGTCAAAAACAGGGTACACAATGCAACATGTACAATACAATACATACAAAAATACTCAAACAAAACAAAACAATACAAAAACCAGATAGGTAGCACTGGAGCTCTCGTGGAGGTAGGTTACCCCCAAGACCTGACGCGTTTCCAGTTCTTTTGATGGAAGAACTTTCATCAGGGGTGGAGAGTAATTGAGTTTATAATACAATTATCGCACTAGAATGTAAAAAGACAAATCAGCGGGAAGCATACATAGAGATACAAAAAATGCAAAATAATAAGAAAGCAAAAAACTTGGCAGCTGGTGATTTTGAGTAATTAGAAACTGACTGAAACACGATTTTAGAGTTCTTGTTCTTGTAGCACCCTGGGGTTTAGGCAGGGTTGCTAACAAATTTAG
This sequence comes from Lithobates sylvaticus, assembly GCA_028564925.1. Lineage (NCBI taxonomy): Eukaryota > Metazoa > Chordata > Amphibia > Anura > Ranidae > Lithobates > Lithobates sylvaticus. Next base: position 137,530,228 of record CM053026.1, read on the forward strand.
TTTGCCAGGTAGTAATTGTTCTGGCTAAATGTTAGAAGATCCACTGATTCCTCTCTAATTCTGAAATTGTTGAACCTTTTCTCTTCTGTCACTAGGTGGCACTGTGGCTGGTGACATTAGATTGACAGGGGCTTAGCAAAGTCTGATTATGAATGGCTGGGCCTCTCAGTCAATTGGCAGGGGTTTCTTTAGTGTCTAGGTCTGCTGGTAGAGCCTATTTATTTGGGTGGAGTCAGGTGATCGGGGTTCTGTGCCACCTGGACGGCTGTCTAGGTGGATGTCTGTTATGTCGTCCTGGGCTGCTAGGCCAGAATCCAGAGGTCTATCCTGGGGACACCTGGCTGCTAGGCTGCCTGAGGCCTATCCAGGAGAAGGAGAAGCAGCGTAGGGTTCAAGTTGCGAAGGTTCAGCCAGATGGGGAACCAGTTGTAGTCGGAGGAAAAGGGGAAGCAGTCGCCACTAAGGGACTTAACTTGATCAAAAAGTACCAGAGCAGACTTCTCACCAGCCAGGGACGGTGAAGAAGTGGGAAAGCTTCAGTGAGTGCCATGCCAGGGACCCAGCAGGTTAGCTACATTGTGATCTTTGAAAAAGGATTTTTTTTTATAGTACATGCAGCTAGAGAGGTCACATGTGAGAGTGTTCTTAATTTCATACTTTTCTTAGTAATTGTTAAGGTAAAACTGTCTATAATCTTCCTATTATATGTTATGTTTCAACATGGTATGCACTGTCTACACCTCTAACCGGTGGCATACAAAGGGGGACACACATTGGGGGGGGGGGTGTTAGGCACTGTCCAGGGCCCCAGGTGCATCTTTTCTTGTTATTGTAGCTTTGTAAAAAGGTTGATCAGATCAGCAGAGAGTCCAGCAGTGTAGGGGAAGCTGTCTTTAACTCCCCCCTGCCCCCTGTCATCTCATCCAATTAGGCTGTCCCTCAGGGATGTTCACTATCTCCCGAGGCAGCTGGGGGTGGTGGGCGGAGTTGGGGTGTGGCTGCCTCCTCCACTCCTCCTACAGACTCCTCCCCTCAGGCTGACCCGCTCCGGTAGCTAAAGAAGAAAGAGGAGGAGAGACCACACACCACAGCAGCCTGGGAATCTTCTGACATGCTGTAAGTGGCTGATCAATGCACACTGTCACTTCATGCAGACCTAGCCTGTCTCTATAATACCACCCTAACCTGGCACTATATATCACCTTGACCTGGCACTATATATCACAGTGACATGGCACTATATAGCACCCTGACCTGTCACTATATACCACCCTGACCTGGCACAATATACCACAATGACCTGGCACTATATACCACCCTAACCTGGCACTATATACCAACCTAACCTGTCTCTATAATCCACCCTGACCTGGCTCTATATACCACCCTGACCTGGCACCACCCTGACCTGGCACTATATACCACCCTGACCTGTCTCTATATACCACCCTGACCTGGCTCTATATACCACCCTGACCTGGCACCACCCTGACCTGGCACTATATACCACCATGACCTGGCACTATATACCACCCTGACCTTTCTCTATATACCACCATGACCTGGCAATATATACCACCCTGACCTGGCACTATATACCACCCTAACCTGGCACTATATACCATCCTAACCTGGCACTATATCACCTAACCTGTCAGTATACTACCCTAACGTCACTTGATGTCGACGTGTGGTGCGCTGCCCACTCGTCTGGGGGGGGGGGTCAGATATAGGATCCGCCCTGGATGCCAAATGCTCTAGGTACGCACCTGCCTCTAACCACTAATTTGTGAAAAAAGAAACTTATAGGTGTTTGTGTATACATTCTCTTTAAACTGTCCACCAGATGTGGCCATATGATGCGGGTCCTTCTAAAAGTTATTTTGGGTTTTTGAAGTAACACATTCCTCCAAAACTCATCCTTACACAGCGGTGCCAAAATGTTCTAATTACATTTGCCATCATTCCTTTGTGCTTTTTATACATTATAATCAAAGGGGAACAGTATCTTTTTTTTAAAGCTCTTTTACTGCTTGTTCAGAGTATATAGTTGTTCATAGTCTGGGCACAGGTCCATTCACAACAAGTTTGTAAATAACGCTTTAGTTAAAGCTTTAACTACATGACCTCTGGACGGTTTTACCCCCTTCATAACCAGGGAAATGTAACTAGCTATTGCCCTACTGTGAATGGGCAGCAAGTTAAACATGAGAAAGAGAAGATATGGTGTTAAATCCTCACTCTGGGATGAAACTAATTTTTGACCATCCCCCTTCACCAACCCCCATCTAACCCCCATCTAACTCATGCTGATATGCAATTTTTTCTCCTTACCTTGTGAAGTCAGATATACTCACCAGTCCCCCCTCCAGGTCCCTCACTGCTGCCGGTTCTGGGTGGGGGAGACTGCTAATCCAGCACATTGATGCACTACCCCCCCCCCCCCAAATCACTAGTCCCCTGCCATCCTCCTTTGATGACATTGTCCTTCTGGATCTCGAGAGGATGATGCCACTGGCCAACCAATAGGAAGTGTCAATGTCATGAAGGCACTGCATTGAAGATTATCCCAGAGTGGGGCTTTAAAGGTTCAGCTTTGAAAAAATATATGAATAAATAAATATAAAAGAATATAAATGCACATGATTTTGCAGGAACAAAATGTGCTTTTTTACAGGAGCTTGCAAATCATTGCACCCACGATCAATGGATCATGGGTGTAATGTCAGACTCCTGCATGCACTTCTGCAGCTTTCTGCCCAGGCTTTCAGTTAGAACGCTGAAGGAAGATTGACTGATCAGCACACTCGAAGTCCATTGTGGGGGGGCAGACAGAATTTTAAATTACATTTTTTTATTTTTTTTTATTGAAAGCCGATGGCGTGCAAAACACACTCAAAAACTTCGCCGGTGCCAAAAAAATGTGCACAACATAAAGAGGTGACACAAAAACGTGCAATGGGTGTACACAAGCCCTCTAAAATCAGAGGGCCTTGCCCTGAATTCCCTGAGGCGTTAGGCTCCTGACGGGGACAAGTTTACTTACACTTGGTCCATCTGGCCAAAACCAGACGGATGCCTTTCCTCTGGAGGGTCTGCCAAAACAGACCCACCCAAGTACTAGGTGGGACTCACCCGAAGGGAGACTACATGAGAGAAGGCGAACTAAGCCAAAAGGCCATGTCCACCCCCTCCCAAGACTTTCAGAGCAGTCCCAAGGACTTACTCGTCACATGTGCAAAACCGTGTACAAACAAAAAAATACAAAAAGTAACACACAAAGGAATAAATTAAATAAAGTGGAGGAGGAATAAGTGGAGAGGAGAGTGAAAAGGTGGCCATTGTGTAATACAAGGACCAGGCCCTCCGGCCAGGAATAAAAAATTCCTCTGGTCCCAGCCAAATGGCCCGGCCATTGCTAAATGCTAAAGTGCTAAAAAGCCTGTATATGGTGCAGTGACCATGGTGCCACAAATCAGAGTGACCCTCACTCACAGTGATTTTATGGCACCCCTGGACTGCCACTCCAGGAGCACATACTACATAGGCTTTCAAGACCAACCCTGACCAATGACCCAGACCACAGCAGCCCCCACCCCAGGCAGGAAGGCATTAAGTTCTGAGAGCTTGGTGAGAGCCCTTTGCCATCAGGCTCCACCATCGTTCCCATCACTCCTACTTAATTACATTCAGGGAATACTAACTGCTCCTCCCCCCTCCAGCAAGAGAGGAGCCGGTGTTCTCTCCCAAAAAACTGACCGGAGCTAGAGCTACCCCAATCTAGGCCAGAAGGCCAGGGACCCGACCCTCTGGTCAGACCCAGATGCAGCACCCATCCTCACCAGGAGCACCCTTTCGGACAGCTCAGACTCAGCCCCGCTAACGTCTCAAAGGGCGCCCAGACACTGACCACTACCAAAACCGCCCTTCCAGGTGCAATGACATCATTGGATTTGCATGTGCCCTCCCCACACTTTGGAGTAGCACAACGCCTCCTCTGGCAACTGATAAGAACAGATACTACACTTGATCTTAGCCAAAAGGCCGAGAATGTTTATCCATTCACACATCTCTGTGAATGAATGACACAATATGACAGCAGCTGCGGGGGAAAGGAACCACCACCAGCTGTTATTGCGGGACTCTGGGTGAGGGGAGTAATACACAGTAAACATGTTACACCCTAAATATGGGAGTAACATGCAACATGTTCCTAAAACGAAACTTAGCGTTTAATATATTAAAGAAAAGTAGATTGTTAAAAGTATAGACTAGAAAGGGGTTAGAACACCTGTCAGGTATTCGTTGCTGTCCATGCCCCCCTTAGGGAGATTTACTCTCTCAGTCATGTTTACCTTTATTACCAAGAACAAAAGTTAACAAAAATCCCAAATTTTGGGCTGCAACCTAAACAGGAATAGAGAGGGGAAACTTTCCACAGGGGATACTAGTTCTGGTGACCCTGGCGTAAATTCTTACTTTGCAAAGTGAATGTTCCTCTTTAATCAATCGTGTTCTAGCAAAAATCCAGTTTCTTTCCTCATTTCCCTTGCACATGATTCTGATGATGTGTAAAGAACAGCTGATGATATGTTCCTGCCAATATTTCTGTATAAAGAGGGTTAAACAGGTGAAAGTTCAGTGGGTGAATTGATGATGTGATGTGCATAGAGTGTAAGGTAGATCATTTTGAAGGTGAAAGACTGAAGTGTTGTGTAAGTTTTATCTCTCTGCATGTTACCATGGTGTTGGCAAGATTTTCTGAAAAATATATATGAAGAAAAAAACAGCCTTTATTTTGGGGAGCGTCAGGAAAAAAGCTTGAGAGATAAAGAAATGTAAATGTCAAATGCTCGCGTTTTTATTTGGGATGTATGAGAATAAATACAAATTTACAATATAAGCATATGCAATAATATTTGAACAATGTCTCTCCATTAAGATTTATTATATGTAGATATTTTTTCTTCTCTTCGGCCCCTTTGAATGATAGTGCTGGTGAAGCTTAATACTAAAAAATGTGACCTCCCAACAGCAAAATGCATATAAAAGTGGTAGGTCTTAAGAGTGGAAATGGATGAAGTAATATAAATGTAGCGCTGGTATTTTTCAATACAGATGCTATAAATAAAAATTGAGTTTGTCTGAAGCTGTAGTTTAGCTCAGACTGCCATTATTGTAAATTCTGGTTCTCTTTCAGCTTGGCTGGTTGTGTGGTTTTCCCCTTGGCCTAGGGATGGCGCCCTATTATTTTGGCCAAGGTTGGAAATTGCAACAAGCTGGGTGTATTGAGTGCCTCTCTGCCCGGAAACAGTCAGTGGGTGTGGTCTACCCACTGTGCATTCTGGGAGAAGGTACTTAAGGGACAGACCCCGTGACAGAGGGGTTCTGACCTGAAGGCCCTCCTGGCCTAAGGTGTGTTGCTGGCGCTAAATTGTCTCGGGGGCCGGCTGGCCAAGGAGTCGTTACTGAAGGTAGGCCCAAAATCTTGGGGCCTACCGATCCAGGGATGGTCCTGTGCTGTCTTGCCTGCAGGAAGAAGCCGAGCGACTGGAGGATCCAGGGGAGGACTTTTCAGGAGAGGACCACACAACAAGGCCGGTGCCTCTAGAAGAGCCTGGAGACTGAATTGGAGGATGTATCCCGGGTCACCTACGGTAGGTTCGGAAGAAGGGAACTGGTACTATATGATCAAGCCTTGACATTGCAAAAAGTCGCTAATTACCCAATCCTGTGGCAGAGGATTGTGTAACGGTTACACCAAATCTTAAAGTCTGTGGCAGAGACTATGACCGAGCATCGCATCGGCTGCTAGGTCAGTGAGAGAGGCCTATCTGGTGGTTGCTGAATCCAGTTGTGGAGCTGTTGCCCTCTGGATCAAAGAAAGTATTCCTGATCTGCAATTCAAAGGTACCTGAATTCCCCTAAACCCTCCATCCCTCTATTGCATGTGTCTTTCTTAGATAAAGCATTGGATCAATCTGTGGAAAGAAGTCTTTAGTGGGACCCCTATGACGGATATGGTGGAACAGTAAAGGAACGGTAAGCCCAATCAAATACCAGCCTCTCCTTCGGGGGTCAGTGCTACATAAAGAATCTAAATGATTTGTTTTGGCCTAAGTCACACCAATTTACTATGTGCAGATATCAACAAATGTTCACCAGTACTTATCAATGAGTCTGTCCCTTGTTCAGCAACTGGTAGCCTTTGAAAGTTTCCCAGAACTTATTTTTTTATATATTCAAATAGTCTTTATTGAATTATTTAACGGGTACAAAAAGGAGGGTAAAATATATGAGTTCACAGCTGTAGAAAAATATGCATACACATGCAACACTTGTACAACAGTTGATAATGGGCCCAAGATGGTACATAGGGGGTTATTTACGAAAGGCAAATCCACTTTGCACTGAAAGTGCAGTTGGAAGTGCAGTCGCTCTAAATCTAAGGGGTAGATCTGAAATGAGTGGAAGCTCTGCTGATTTTATCATCCAATCATGTGTAAGCTAAAATGCTGTTTTTTATTTTCCTTGCATGTCCCCCTTGGATCTACAGAGACTGCGCTTCAAAGTGCACTTGAAGTGCAAAGTGGATTTTCCTTTCGTAAATAACCCCCATAGTCTAATGCCCCGTACACACGAATTTTCCGACAACGAATGTTGGATGTGAGCTTGTTGGCTGAAAGTCTGACCGTGTGTTTGCTCCATCGAACATTTGTTTTCGGACTTTCCCCCAACAAATGTTGGCTAGCAGGTTCTCAAATTTTCCGCCAACAAAACGTTGTCGTCGGAATTTCCGATCGTGTGTACACAAGTCCGACGCACATAAGTTCGCGCATGCTCGGAATCAAGCAGAAGGAGCCGCACTGGCTATTGAACTTCCCTTTTCTCGGCTCGTCGTACGTCTTGTACGTCGCCACGTTCTCACGTTCGTAATTGTTGGCCAAAATTCGTGTGACCGTGTGTATGCAAGACAAATTGGAGCCAACATCCTTCGAACAAAAATCCACAGTTTTGTTGTCGGAAAGTTTGATCGTGTGTACGGGGCATTAGTCAGACCTACATTGACAATGTGAACTCGGGGGGGAAGGGAAGGGTAGGGGATGTAGGAATAGAACTATGACAACTGGGGATAAGCAAAATGCCAGTCTTTATTGTGTAAACTGCTCATAAGTTTACATACCCTGACAGAATTTATGATTTCTTGGCCATTTTGGCAGAGAATATGAATGATAACACAAAAAGTTTTCTTTCACTCATGGTTAGTGTTTGGCTGAAGCCATTTATTCTCAATCAAATGTGTTTACTCTTTTTAAATCATAATCACAACAGAAACTACCCAAATTACCCTGATCAAAAGTTTACATACCCTGGTGATTTTGGCCTGATAACATGCACACAAGTTGACACAAAGGGGTTTGAATGGCTATTAAAGAGGAAGTAAACCCTGATGGGTTTTACTTCCTCTTTGTTTCCCTGCAAAGGTAAAGCATAATGGGCTACTATGCATCACATAGTAGCCCATTATGTGTCACTTACCTGACACAGGAGCCTGCGATGTCACTGCTGTCCCCTCTTCCGCGAAGCGTACATCTTCCTTCCGGGTATGATGCCTGCCCAGGATGGCAGAGCCACTCTGCGGGTGTCATATTACAATGGCTAGGATGGGAATTGGTTAAAGGAAGTTGAAAAATAACAGATGTACTGGCTGGATCACTAGGTAAAAATAAAGCCACCATCTAATGCCACGTACACACAATCGGAATTTCGGCCAGCAAAAGACAGATGAGAGCTTTTCATCGGAAAATGCGTCCGTGTGTAGGCTCCATCGGAATTTTGCTGGCCGAATTCCCGCCAGCAAAAATTTGAGAGCATGTTCTCAATTTTTCCGACGGAAAAGGTTTCGATCGGAAATTCCGATCGCCTGTAGCAATTCCGACGCGCAATATTCCTACGCATGCTCGGAAACAATTCGACGCATGCTCGGAAGCATTGAACTTCATTTTTTCTTGGCTCGTCGTAGTGTTGTATGTCACGTGTTCTTGACAGTGGGAATTTGGTGTGACCGTGTGTAGGCAAGACAGTTTGAGTGGAATTCCGTCGGAATTCCGACGGGAAAACCATCAGAGCTTTTTCCGACGAGAATTCTGATCGTGTGTACGCGACATAAGAATTTTTGTACATTTTTGTTTTTGTGTTCATTAGCACTTCAAGCATATCTATATGAACCTTGATGTTTAGCTATTGATAGTTGTAAACAACACAACCTTGCTTAAAGTGGTCCTGCACACACTTCCTTTAGTAAATCTCTTTGCCTTCCAAATCAGGCAAAGAGTACTAAATTAAGTGTTTTTTTTTTTTTTTTACTTACCTAGTAATTCCTGCTCTGTCTCTTCGGGGGTGAGCGGGGTCTGTGCGTCGATTCTCGTCATGCCGCACTGTCTTCTGGGATCTGGTGTCATTGATCCCAGGAGTCAGTGCGGACATCCGCCGAAATCTCACGAAATTTACGGGGCTCTCGCGAGATTTCGGCCATTCGGCAGATGTGGCCGAAATCTTGCGAGATTTCGGCGAACGTGAGCTACACTTTGCCGTTACTGCGCAGGCGTGAGATCGGCGCAGTAATGGCAGTGCATGCTGGGCCATAGAAGGGGCCTGTGTGGTTTCACATGCCCACAGGCAAGATGGCACCCAGCAGCAACACTTTTTATAAGTGTTTATTTTTGACGAAAACCGGCAGCAGTTCGCTCTGAAAACGGAACACGTGAGTTCTCATTGCACAAAAAAAACATTAGACAGTGTCACTCTGCTTTAAACAAATTAACATGATGTTGTTTTATCAAATAAACCACAAGTTTTCCAAAAGGTCATACTATAACCCTGACATTAAAGTTCAATGTATAACTCAGCAACCAACAGTGTGCTGGGCAGTACTGAAGTGACGGACTTATCCAAAAAAAACGTTCAGCCCATGTCACATGACTCATTTTAAACTTTTCACAGAGTTAACACACGCCAAGATAAGAAACCTATCTCACAAGAATAGCATGTTCCTTACTGTTTCTAATTTTAAGCCTTGCATTCTTATTTGCTCAATGACACATCTTGCTTTTAGTCTTCTAATGAAGACAGCTTTAACTAGCCAGGTTGAATGTAGAGTGACATAAAACATATGAACAGGTGTACCTGTCTCACTGTGCCGTGAGGGGATTTATGGCTGTAGAACACGGGGGGCTGCACAAAAAAAAAGAAGAAAGATGATAAAAAAAGTGGTCTGTCATTACACAAACTCTCCAAGTGATACAGTGCCTTAGAAAAGTATTCATACCCTTTGAAATGTTCCTAATTGTTATGTTACAACCAAAAATGTAAATGTATTTTATTGGGATTTTATGTGATAGACCAACACAAAGTGGCACATAATTGGGAAGTAGAAGGAAAATGATAATAGTTATCAAACCTTTTTACAAATAAATATCTGAAAAGTGTGCCATGCATTTGTATTCAGCCCCCTTTACTCTAATAACCCTAACTAAAATCTAGTAGAACCAATTGCCCTCAGAAGTCCCCTAATTAGTAAATATAGTCCACCTGTGTGTAATTTAATCTTAGTATAAATACAGCTGTTCTGTGAAGTTTGTTAGAGATCCTTATGCCACGTACACACGATCGGACTTTTCGGCCGGACTTTCCAGCGGAGGTCCGCCGTACTTTCCGGACGTGCGGACTTGCCCACACATGCCCGGAGTAAAGTCCGTTCATTTAGAACGTGACTTCAGGTAGGTCGGCGAGATCGACACCTCGCTAGCCCCGTCACCTGGTATGGATTTAAAGGGGAACCCCCTTTCCTGACCGGCCGGGCTGCATGCTCAGATAAGGGTCTGATATGGATTTGGGGGGGACACCAATGGCGTTTTTTCGGCGTAGGGATTCCCCTTTAAATCCATACCAGATGACGGGGCTAGCGAGGTGTCAATCTCACCGATCGAGGCAGCGACATTGACTTCCTTCACTAGTCCCGTCTACCTGGAGTCACGTTCTAAATGAACGGACTTTACTCCGTGTGTGGGGAAGTCCGTTCATTTCACAGACGGCCGGATTGTCCGCCGGACTGCTGAGTCCAGCGGACAATTTTGAGTCAAAACTTCTTACTAAGTCCGCCGGACTTTTGGAAAGAAAAAGTCAGCCGGAGCCCACACACGGTCGGATTGTCCGGCGGACAATCCGGCCTGATAGTCCGATCGTGTGTACGGGGCATTAGTGAACAAACAACACTGTGAAGGCCCAGGAACACACCAGACATGTCAGGGATAAAGTTGTGGAGTACTTTTTCAAGGCACTGTATATTGCCTATCCTGTCATCTACACTTAAAGACATTAGAGTCTAAGTTGTCCAGCACTGTCCTTTATGAGAAGTGTTGGTTTTTGTAGAGGAGGATCCTGGTTTACAAGAGATAAGTATGCAAACAAAGAGTAAGGCCCCTTTCACATGGGCCAGATTCATTTTTTCTCAGCAGGGGATACGTCCGCTGATCCCCTGCTGAGTGGAGCAGAGCGGCCGGATGACATCTCGGTGTCCTCTCTGCTTATTTAGAGCAGATGCGGACAAAGCCCTTTTTGCCTATGGTCAGCCGGATATAAAAGGACTGGCTGGCTGTTTACACCCAACTGCCTTCTGATCCAATCTGGCCAGACAAAGGGGAATGGATTCCCTTATGTTTTTTGGGGGGGGGGGGTTTGCCAGACCGTAATGGACTTGGAGGTAGCTGGGTATAAACGGACACAAGTCCGTTTACATCTGACTGCCCATAGAAGAGAATGGGGGGTCTGATTAGGTCCAGCTGAAAAATAGACAGCCAGACATGATCGGACCTTTCATGTTAAAGGGGGCTTATAGTGTTACTAAACCCAGTAATGTGAAAATAGTTCTTCTGACCCCCCGCAGTGCCCACAGCTTATAAATCTTCTTTTTACATTAAAATACTGCCACTATATACCTTTTGGGCTGATCTTTATAGTATGGTCAGGTGATAAACTGCAGGGTCTGCCCGAGTGCTGAGTGTTCAGGTAGGAGGAGATTTCCACTACAGCCTGTGTGCTCATCAATTATGGGAGGTGGATCATTCATCAATCAAGATGTGACATCCCACCCACTGTGTTCTTTTTTATTTACTGGGCATGAAAGAGGAGGGAGGGACTGGGCTGTCATTTAGGATCTGTATACACACCCACAGGTGTGATGTCAATATCACGTGACCTGAAAAGCTCAGCTCAACAAGGAAATATTCTCTCCAGCAATAGAGACCAAACTGAGCATGTGCAGGGGGACCAGTCTGACTCTGTCTTATCTGGCCTTGCCCTAAGAGACCCTGCAGGAGGGGGAGGATCTGTGCAAACAGAATCAAAGAGCCTTTTTACACAATACAGAGAATTAACCCCTTAAGTTCCACAGTGAGTATAACAAGCATGCTATTCTGCATATACAGACATATTTTACTGCTGTGGGTTTAGTAACACTTTAGGTTGGCCATAGATGGATTGAAATGTACCCAGTTAAGTAGGGACCAGTTGAATTTTGATCAATCTATTCCCTCTCAAGAGAAGTCAATCTAATAACTGACGTCTCTCAAACAGGACTGTAATGTGTAAATAAGGGCAGGTTAGTATTAGGGCTACGGGGAACATTAGTGTCGGTTAGTCTTAGGGTTGCAGGGAAGGTTAGTGTGCTAACTACAGGGAAAGTTGGGGGGTTACAGGGAGGGTTGTGTTGGGATTGCAGAAGAGTATATTGTAAGGGTTAGTGTGATTAGTGTTAGGATTACAGGGAAAGTTAGTGTGAAAGTTACAAGAACTTAGGGTGAGGGCTACCCTGTTTCCCCGAAAATAAGACCTAGCGTGATTTTCTGTGATAGCTGCAATATAAGCCCTACTCCCCAAATAAGCCCTACCTTGTTTCCCCAAAAATAAGCCCTACCTTGAAAATAAGACCTACAAGGACTTTAACTAGGGCTTATTTGGTGGGTAAGGCTTATATTGCATTCATCACCGACAATCGCGCTAGGTCTTATTTTCGGGGAAACAGGGTAGCGTCGAAATTCCAGAGAAGGTTAGTGTTAAGGTTATAGGGGGGTTAGTGTTATGCCGCGTACACACATGCGGACTTTTCCCGGCGGACCTAGTCCAGTGGACAATCCGCCGGACTTTCCGGCTTGCTTCGCCGGACTTTCCGAGCGTGTGGACTTGCCCACACACGCCCGGACTTCTCCAGCGGACAATCCGCTGGACAAAGTCCGCGGGACTTTTGAAAATGAACAGACTTGCCCACACACGGAGCAGTCCGTTCATTTAGAATGTAACTTCAGGTACGTAGCTAGCGTAGGCAGTAAATGCCGGCGTGCTAGCTCCGTCACCTGGCATGGATTTAAAGGGAATCCCTACGCCGAAAAACGGCGTGGGGGTCCCCCCCCAAATCCATCTCAGACCCTTATCCGAGCACGCAGCCCGGCCGGCCAGGAAAGGGGTGGGGACGAACGAGCGCCCCCCCCTCCTGAGCCGTACCAGGCCGCGTGCCCTCAACATGGGGGGTGCCCTGGGGAAAGGGGGGCCATGCGCCCCCCCACCCCAAAGCACCTTGTCCCCATGTTGATGAGGACAAGGGCCTCTTCCCGACAACCCTGGCCATTGGTTGTCGGGGTCTGCGGGCGGGGGGCTTATCGGAATCTGGGAGCCCCCTTTTATAAAGGGGCCCTCAGATCCCGGCCCCCCACCCTATGTGAATGAGTATGGGGTACGATGTACCCCTACCCATTCACCTAAGGTGTAAAATGTAAAGTAAAAAAAACACACACACTTTTGAAAAAATAATTTATTGCACTGCTCCGGGGGTCTTCTTCCGTCTTAGGGGTCTTCTCGCCGGACTCCTCCGCCATTTACCAAGCTCTTTTACCGAGCGGAGAAGTCCGGCTACCTTCTTCGACGTCGCCGCCGTCGTCTGGGGGTCTCGATCCGCCTTCGGGGGTCTTCCGGGGTATCTTCTGTTCTTGCGGCGGTCGTCGTTTTCCGCGCCGCCGGCGCCTCTTCTTCTTCTTCTTCCTCTTCTTCCGATGTTGACCCTTCGCTGTCTCTGGCCGGAATGCCAGAGCCGCGCTGTGCTGGGACTTATATAGGGACATGGGGACAGGGTCACATGCTCATGTCACATGGTGACCCCGCCCCCTTGTGATGTCACAGTCCCGGAGGATGCTGGGACTGTGACATCACAGGGGGCGGGGTCACCATGTGACATGAGCATGTGACCCTGTCCCCATGTCCCTATATAAGTCCCAGCACAGCGCGGCTCTGGCATTCCAGCCAGAGACAGCGACGGGTCAACATCGGAAGAAGAAGAAGAAGAAGAAGAGGCGCCGGTGGCGCGGAAAACGACGACCGCCGCAAGAACAGAAGAGACCCCGAAAGACCCCCGAAGGCGGATCGAGACCCCCAGACGACGGCGGCGACGACGAAGAAGGTAGCCGGACTTCTCCGCTCGGTAAAAGAGCTTGGTAAATGGCGGAGGAGTCCGGCGAGAAGACCCCCAAGACGGAAGTTGGGGAGCAGTGCAATAAATTATTTTTTCAAAAGTGTGTGTGTTTTTTACTTTACATTTTACATCTTAGGTGAATGGGTAGGGGTACATCGTACCCCATACTCATTCACATAGGGTGGGGGGCCGGGATCTGAGGGCCCCCTTATAAAAGGGGGCTCCCAGATTCCGATAAGCCCCCGCCCACAGACCCCGACAACCAACAGCCAGGGTTGTCAGGAAGAGGCCCTTGTCCTCATCAACATGGGGACAAGGTGCTTTGGGGTGGGGGGCCGAACAGCCCCCCTTTCCCCAGGGCACCCCCCATGTTGAGGGCACGCGGCCTGGTACGGCTCAGGAGGGGGGGGACGCTCGTTCGTCCCCACCCCTTTCCTGGCCGGCCGGGCTGCGTGCTCGGATAAGGGTCTGAGATGGATTTGGGGGGGACCCCCACGCCGTTTTTTCGGCGTGGGGATTCCCTTTAAATCCATGCCAGGTGACAGAGCTAGCGCGCCGGCATTTACTGCCTACGCTAGCTACGTAACCTGAAGTCACGTGCTAAATGAACGGACTTGCCGATGAGCGGCAAGTCCGTTCATTTAAAAAGTCCGGCGGACTAGCCTACTAACGGCGGGATTGTCCGCCAGACTGCCAAGTCCAGCGGATAATTTTAAAACCAAACTTAAAACTTTGGTCCGCCGGACTTTGGCGCCAAAAAGTCCGCCGACGCCCACACACGAGGGGATTGTCCGCTGGACTTGAGTCCAGAGGATAATCCCGCGGGATTGTCCCTTCGTGTGTACGCGGCATTAGGGTTACTGGGAGGTTTAGTGTTAGGGTTACAGAGGGTTAGTGTGGAAAGCAGGAGTTAGTGTTACGTTAACAGGGAGGGTTGGTGTGGGGATTTTATTGTTAGGTTTACAGAGAAGGTTATAGGGAATGTTAATGTGAGGGAGGTCTGAGGGCAGCCGTCAAACATGTGTTAAGGGCTCAGCATTGAAAGTACCAATCTCTAAGTGCTGAAAGTGAATATGTTCTTTGGCCCATATATAGAATGATGATGGATGCCATATTACAAGTGCTTCTAGATATGTGTTAGTGCATCTTTGCTTTGAAATATAAATCCATCTAGGGAAGAATAAATATAATTACACTGACAGCAACAAATTGTATCTTTGACTTGCCATTTTACAAGGCTAGTTTCTTTTAGCACCTGTATGAAAAGGGCTATTGTCCTTTGTCTTTGAAGAGACATTAGATTGACAGTACATTGGGCTTTGAGAGCCTGCAAATTTTCACTCACAGAAGGTCACACAGACAGCAATAAAAAAGCTGACAGAGGTTTTATCTCTCTTCCACTTTATCCAAAACTATCCCAAAAAAGAGGTTTGGCTATGTCAAGGAAGCATGAAGAAAGCAGTGAAAAAGGTCCTCATAGTGTAGTATATAAAAACACCATTTATTAATATTTTAAAAAGTAACTATAGGTATTGCACTCAGAAGTGGGGTATCATAAAGGTCACATAAACAAGGCTGTGGAGGAGTCTGGTCCACTAACCTCCAGCAGGGGCAAGGGGATAAATCAACGTCCCTCAGCTGTCAAAGATAGAAGCCGTGCCAGAGATTAGAGCCGCCCGCCTAAAGGAATGATGAGGAACTCAATCCAAAGCTGTTTAGATCTTCAGCACAAAAAAGGTGGCGATTTGTATGAGTTTCAGGGAGAACCTCCCCTTCCTCAGCCTGACTAGCTGGGCTAGGTTCCCTCCTTCCTAAAGAGAGGTTTGCCTATTAACATACAACATTTCACATTTAGACCCCTTTTTACACTGGGGTGTTTTTCAGGCGTTTTTCAGGCTCGTTAGCGTTAAAAAAAAAACGCCTGTAAAGCGCTTGAAAGAAGCCTCATCTGCAATCCCAATGTGAAAGCCCAAGTGCTTTAAGAGCCCTTTCACACTGCCAGCGCCTGAAAAACGCTCGTAAAGAGCCGCTTAAACTATCAGCGCTTTACCAGCTTTTTTTGAGCGCTAGTTGGGCTCTTTTAACTCCTGCTAATGGCCAAATAAAGGGTTAAAACCGCCAAGGCATTTTGCAGGAATTTTGCAGGCGCTTCCCATTGATTTCAATGGGAAGGGGCGCTTTAGGAAGCAGTGTATTCACCGCTCCAAAAGCGCTGCAAAGAAGCTGCTTGCAGGACTATTTTTTGATGCCCTGCCAGCGCATTGGGATTGCAGTTGAGGCTTCTTTTAGGCGCTTTACAGGTGCTTATTTTAACGATAAAGCGCCTGAAAAACGCCATAGTGCGAAAGGGGTCTCAGTGTGAAAGCACTCAGGCTTTCACATTGGGATTTCAGAGGAGGCTTCTTTCAGCCCGAAAAACGCCCCAGTGTGAAAGGGGTCTAACATTATTGATTCTTTTTTGGGCACTTAAAGTGGTTGTAAACTATCCCCCACAACTTTGTCCCATGTAAATCAGCATAAAAAACCCTAATGAACACTGCTTGTAGATATATCCTTACTCGCATAGTATTGTTGTAATCCTTTTTGTTCTTTACAATGACTTCACTGAGCATGCCCATATCTCCCATGAATTACGGCACACTCTGTGTGCTTGTCTATCTATTATCAGGAATTCCTATGGCACAACACTGAAATCCCACGAGACTGTATAATCACTCAGAACTTCCCATGTGACCATGTGACATCACATGGAGTGGAAAAAAAGGCATCGGACAGCATTACTGCAGTCTTATCAGCTGAAGCTGATAAGACTGACATAGGCAAACACTAGATAATCGGCATAAGTAAATACTATGAAATAAAACAAGTCAGCTATGAGCAGGGAAGCAGGGTTGCCATAGAAACATTGGATTGAGAAGGAGGCTTGGTTAACAGTACAGGAAGTGCTCAATGTAAGGGTGGAAATACACTTTACTGTGGACTCAGAAAACAATACTTAAGATGGCGCTGCCTAACCCCTGGAAACAAGTTTTTAAAACTTCCTTAAACAGTAAGTAATTTGCAATTTGGGCTGGATTACAGTGGCTATAGTTTGATAATTACTTATTATAATGGACTAAATAAAAAAAAGCATCAGAGTGGGAGAGTTTACTTCCTCTTTAAGCCCCCTTCCTGCCCAGGCCAATTTTCAGCTTTCAGTTCTGTCACTCTTTAATATAATGATTATGACATTATCTTTCAGGTTAGAAGAAAAAAAAAAAAACAACCAGCAGTTTACTACCACTCTAACTCCCTGTTAACCCTTAGTTCACCCTAATCAGCCCTAGTTAACTCCTTCCACCCCTTCTCCCCTTAGTCAATTGTTTGCTTGTTGATTTTTGTTTTATTTCTGTTCTATCATTCATATTTTTGTTTTGTTTGTTATTGTTTTAAGTGTCAAAATATTTGCAAAACCGAAGGAAAACATTTTTTTTTATTTATTTTTTCTCATTTGCAAATAACTTTTGAATCAGAAACATATTTTTATTGTCATTTAAAATGGAACACATTATTTCAACATAGTTTTGTCTAAAGATTACATATAATAATAAAATAATTTTTGCAAAACAATACTGCCAAAGTGAAAGCCTAATTTGTGCACACAAAACAAAGGCAAAACACACTTGTCTTTGTACTCCTCACCTGAATGCCGCCACACACGCTTGAAACCATCTGAACCAAATAGGTTTATCTTGGTCTGATCAGACCACAGGACATGGTTCCAGTAATTCATGTCCTTAGTCTGCTTCTCTTGAGCAAACTGTTTGCAGGCTTTCTTGTGCATCATCTTTAGAAGAGGCTTCCTTCTGGGATGACAGCCATGCAGACCAATTTGATTCAGTGTGCAGCGTATGGTCTGAACACTGACAGGCTGACCCCCCCACCCCTTCAACCTCTGCAGCAATGCTGGCAGCACTCATACATCTATTTCCCAAAGAGAACCTCTGGAATGACGCTGAGCACGTGCACTCAACTTCTTTGGTCGACCATGGCGAGGCCTGTTCTGAGTGGAACCTGTCCTGTTAAACCACTGTATGGTCTTTGCCACCGTGCTGCAGCTCAGTTTCAGGGTTTGGGCAATCTTCTTATAGCCTAGGCCATCTTTATGTAGAGCAACAATTTTTTTCAGATCCTCAGAGAATTATTTGCCATGAGGTGCCACGTTGAACTTCCAGTGACTAGTATGAGAGAGTGAGAGTGATAACACCAAATTTAACACACCTGTTCCCCATTTACACCTGAGACCTGCTCCCCATAACACGAACGGGTCACATGACATTGGACATTTTCACTTAGGGGTGTACTCACTTTTGTTACCAGTGGTTTAGACATTAATGGCTGTGTGTTGAGTTATTTTGAGGGGACAGCAAATTTACACTGTTATACAAGCGGAACACTCACTACTTTGCATTGTAACAAAGTGTAATTTCTTCAGTGTTGTCACATGAAAAGATATAATAAAATGTTTACAAAAATGTGAGGGGTGTACTCACTTTTGTGAGATACTGTATGTATTTCTTTGTTATCTTAACCGCTTCCCGACCGCCTCATGCACATATACGTGTGCAGAATGGCACGGGCAGGCAAAATCCCGTACCTGTACGTGATCCTTTAAATGCCTGGCCGTGGGTCGCGTGCGCGCCACCAGCGGCGCGCTCGCGACCCGGTCGGGAGCTCCGTGACCCCGGCCGCGGGACCAGCGGACCCGATCGCCGCTGGTGTCCCGAGATCGGGTCACGGAGCTGAAGAACGGGGAGAGGTATGTGTAAACAAACCTTTCCCCGCGCTTCCTACTCTGCCTGTCATTGATTGGCTGTTCCCGGTCATCGGGAAAGCCGATCAATGACGTCAGACGTCAGCCCAGCCTCCCCTAATGTAAAAAAAAACACACACACGTCACAGCCCATAACCCCTCCCCTCCCCCTAGTGGTTAACCCCTTCACTACAACTGCCATTTATACAGGAATCAATGCATTTAAATAGCATTGATTGCTGTATAAATGACAATGGTCCCAAAAAAATGTGTCAAAAATGTCCGATGTGTCCGCCATAATGTCGCAGTCACAATAAAAATCGCTTATCGCCGCCATTACTAGTAAAAAAAAAAATATTAATAAAAATGCTATAAAACTATCCCCTATTTTGTAAACGCTATAACTTTTGCGCAAACCAATCAATAATCGCTAATTGCGATTTTTTTTTTACCAAAAATATGTAGAAGAATACGTATCGGCCGAAACTGAGGAAAAATAATTTTTTTTTATATATTTTTTGGGGATATTTATTATAGCAAAAAGCAAAAAATATTGCATTTTTTTCAAAATTGTCGCTCTATTTTTGTTTATAGCGCAAAAAATTAAAAACCGCAGGGGCGATCAAATACCACCAAAAGAAAGCTCTACTTGTGGGAAAAAAAAGGACGCCAATTTTGTTTTGGAGCCACGTCGCAGGACTGCGCAATTGTCAGTTAAAGCAACGCAGTGCCGAATGGCAAAAAGGGGCCTGGTCCTTTGGCTGCCAATTGGTCCGGGGCTGAAGTGGTTAAAGTAGAACTTCACTCTCCCAATCAACATTGATTATTTTTAATCCTCATGCTCCTAGCATTAGTAAAGAGATAGGAAGGTATATTATATTTACTTATTTTTTTTTATTTTTTTTACATTTCTTTAGTTACTTCCCTGTTTCTTGCCTAGGCAAATAATGCCATACATTCCAGGAGTCTTCAGGAGGGGAGGAGAGGAGGAGGGGTTTTCTCAGCTAAGCAAACTCTCCTGCATGCATGGTTCAGCTAAGGGCAGATGGATTATAGGAAGTAAATGCTGCATGAATCATCTGCCTTTACTCAGGATGGCCAAAGCCAGAAATGCTGGGGGGGGGGGGGGGGGTTCAAAGTGATTTCTCAACAAAAAAAACCCAAAGACACATGGGTGGATGGAGGAGTTTGATTTGAATATTAAAAATTTATTAAATAGTAATTTTAGTTTGCAGTCCTCAGATGCAGTGAAGATCCGCTTTATGTAATGAAAAAATCATTACCGAATAAACAAGCCCTTAGTGGAAATGTAAAAATTTCTCAGATCCTTAAGAGGTACTAAGGTTTGAGAGCGTAAATGAGCAAAATATAGCGGCAATCTCAGGATAAAATTTGCTATAAAATAGCAGCTCCCGAGATGAAAAGGACGGTAGCCTTTGTAGGAGATACACTATAAAGGAAATAAAAATAGAAGGTATTGTAAAAGCTGTAATCTTTAGTTTCTATTTAAAGGTCTTTTAAGGGCAAGTCGAGGCCTCTGTTCAGGGAATAGAAGCTACAGGCAGCACAAGGCCGATAGTTGCAATGATTATCATTTCAAACAGCTGCTTCAACAGCAAAGGCCCCGGACGGTCTTGGCAGGACTGTGATGACTCACAGCATGAAACAGAAACTTTCATATCCAGACATGACTCATCTTGTCTTACATAAGTCTATGTATTCTGTCCTGGAAATAGCATGGACCATACACCTTTAAATTAAAAATTGATACTTTCTAAAAATAGAAACACTAAATACAACCTTTACTTGCTGCAACTTTGTTTGCCTTAAAGCGGAGTTCCACCCAGATTTTTTTCTTTTTCTTTTTTTTTCACCCGTTCTACTTCACTGCATTAAATACTTGTGTGTTATTAACAAAATCGCCATTCAATTCTTGTTTTTTTAGTTCTTTAATTCACTCACGCTTGTTTTCTGCATTGCTGAGCGCTTGCATCTTGACTGTGTTCATGTGAAGACCAATAGGCAGTGTTGGTCATCTTACTTTAAAAAAGTAATTAGTTAAGTTACAAATAGGGATGGGCCCGGTGCTCGATGCGAACCCATGTTCGCATCGAGCACCGGGTGTTCGCTCGCTCGGCGAGCCCAGAACTATTTTGGCCGCTCGCATCACGTTCGTGTGATGCGAGCGGCCCCGCAATGCATTGCGGCCGGCGCGGCCGGCGCAGTGCATTGCTGGCTGATGATTGGCCAAGCATGCACTGTGACCCCGCATGCTTGGCCAATCACAGCGCCGGAAACTCGAAGAGCCATAATTGGCTACAGGCAGGACGCCTGTAGCCAATTACAGCTCAGGGGCTTTAGTACACGCCCCCCCCTATAAAAGGCCGCCACGCCGTCTGCGCCGGTCACATGCTGTTCCGGCGTAGATAGAGCAGGATAGTTATGTGACACTCTGCTGGATTTAGTTAGTTAGAGAGATTTACTTAGAGAGATTGAGTTAGATAGATTCATTTAGAAAGATTGATTTAGAAAGAGGGGCTTGTAGTGTGTTCGTGGCAGGCAGGCAGAGCTCCTATATTTTGTTCCCAGAAGCACCTATAGGACTTGTAGTGTGTTCGTGGCAGGCAGGCAGAGCTCCTATATTTTGTTCCCAGAAGCACCTATAGGACTTGTAGTGTGTTCGTGGCAGGCAGGCAGAGCTCCTATATTTTGTTACCAGAAGCACCTATAGGACTTGAAGTGTGTTAGTCCCATCACACAGAGATCATATATTTTGTTCCCAGAAGCACCTATAGGACTTGAAGTGTGTTAGTCCCATCACACAGAGATCATATATTTTGTTCCCAGAAGCACCTATAGGACTTGAAGTGTGTTAGTCCCATCACACAGACCTATATTTTCTTCCCAGAAGCACCTATAGGACTTGAAGTGTGTTAGTCCCATCACACAGAGATCATATATTTTGTTCCCAGAAGCACCTATAGGACTTGAAGTGTGTTAGTCCCATCACACAGAGATCATATATTTTGTTCCCAGAAGCACCTATAGGACTTGAAGTGTGTTAGTCCCATCACACAGACCTATATTTTCTTCCCAGAAGCACCTATAGGACTTGAAGTGTGTTAGTCCCATCACACAGAGATCATATATTTTGTTCCCAGAAGCACCTATAGGACTTGAAGTGTGTTAGTCCCATCACACAGAGATCATATATTTTGTTCCCAGAAGCACCTATAGGACTTGAAGTGTGTTAGTCCCATCACACAGACCTATATTTTCTTCCCAGAAGCACCTATAGGACTTGAAGTGTGTTAGTCCCATCACACAGAGATCATATATTTTGTTCCCAGAAGCACCTATAGGACTTGAAGTGTGTTAGTCCCATCACACAGAGATCATATATTTTGTTCCCAGAAGCACCTATAGGACTTGAAGTGTGTTAGTCCCATCACACAGACCTATATTTTCTTCCCAGAAGCACCTATAGGACTTGAAGTGTGTTAGTCCCATCACACAGACATCATATATTTTATTCCCAGAAGCACCTATAGGACTTGAAGTGTGTTAGTCCCATCACACAGACCTATATTTTCTTCCCAGAAGCACCTATAGGACTTGAAGTGTGTTAGTCCCATCACACAGAGATCATATATTTTGTTCCCAGAAGCACCTATAGGACTTGAAGTGTGTTAGTCCCATCACACAGACCTATATTTTCTTCCCAGAAGCACCTATAGGACTTGAAGTGTGTTAGTCCCATCACACAGAGATCATATATTTTGTTCCCAGAAGCACCTATAGGACTTGAAGTGTGTTAGTCCCATCACACAGACCTATATTTTCTTCCCAGAAGCACCTATAGGACTTGAAGTGTGTTAGTCCCATCACACAGAGATCATATATTTTGTTCCCAGAAGCACCTATAGGACTTGAAGTGTGTTAGTCCCTTCACACAGAGATCATATATTTTGTTCCCAGAAGCACCTATAGGACTTGAAGTGTGTTAGTCCCATCACACAGACCTATATTTTCTTCCCAGAAGCACCTATAGGACTTGAAGTGTGTTAGTCCCATCACACAGACCTATATTTTCTTCCCAGAAGCACCCATAGGACTTGAAGTGTGTTAGTCCCATCACACAGAGATCCTATATTTTGTTCCCAGAAGCACCTATAGGACTTGAAGTGTGTTAGTCCCATCACACAGACCTATATTTTCTTCCCAGAAGCACCCATAGGACTTGAAGTGTGTTAGTCCCATCACACAGAGATCATGTATTTTGTTCCCAGAAGCACCTGTAGGACTTGAAGTGTGTTAGTCCCATCACACAGACCTATATTTTCTTCCCAGAAGCACCTATAGGACTTGAAGTGTGTTAGTCCCATCACACAGAGATCATATATTTTGTTCCCAGAAGCACCTATAGGACTTGAAGTGTGTTAGTCCCATCACACAGAGATCATATATTTTGTTCCCAGAAGCACCTATAGGACTTGAAGTGTGTTAGTCCCATCACACAGACCTATATTTTCTTCCCAGAAGCACCTACAGGACTTGAAGTGTGTTAGTCCCATCACACAGACCTATATTTTCTTCCCAGAAGCACCCATAGGACTTGAAGTGTGTTAGTCCCATCACACAGAGATCCTATATTTTGTTCCCAGAAGCACCTATAGGACTTGAAGTGTGTTAGTCCCATCACACAGACCTATATTTTCTTCCCAGAAGCACCTATAGGACTTGAAGTGTGTTAGTCCCATCACACAGAGATCATATATTTTGTTCCCAGAAGCACCTATAGGACTTGAAGTGTGTTAGTCCCATCACACAGACCTATATTTTCTTCCCAGAAGCACCTATAGGACTTGAAGTGTGTTAGTCCCATCACACAGAGATCATATATTTTGTTCCCAGAAGCACCTATAGGACTTGAAGTGTGTTAGTCCCATCACACAGACCTATATTTTCTTCCCAGAAGCACCCATAGGACTTGAAGTGTGTTAGTCCCATCACACAGAGATCCTATATTTTGTTCCCAGAAGCACCTATAGGACTTGAAGTGTGTTAGTCCCATCACACAGACCTATATTTTCTTACCAGAAGCACCTATAGGACTTCTAGTGTGTTAGTGGCATCACACAGAGCTCCTCTATTTTCTTTGCAGAAGCACCCATAGGACTTCTAGTGTGTTAGTGGCATCACACAGAGCTCCTATATTTTCTTCTCAGCAGCACCCACAGGACTTCTAGTCTGTTAGTGGCATCACACAGAGCTCCTCTATTTTCTTTGCAGAAGCACCCATAGGACTTCTAGTGTGTTAGTGGCATCACACAGAGCTCCTCTATTTTCTTCTCAGCAGCACCCACAGGACTTCTAGTGTGTTAGTGGCATCACACAGAGCTCCTCTATTTTCTTTGCAGAAGCACCCATAGGACTTCTAGTGTGTTAGTGGCATCACACAGAGCTCCTATATTTTCTTCTCAGCAGCACCCACAGGACTTCTAGTGTGTTAGTGGCATCACACAGAGCTCCTCTATTTTCTTTGCAGAAGCACCCACAGGACTTCTAGTGTGTTAGTGGCATCACACAGAGCTCCTCTATTTTCTTTGCAGAAGCACCCATAGGACTTCTAGTGTGTTAGTGGCATCACACAGAGCTCCTATATTTTCTTCTCAGCAGCACCCACAGGACTTCGAGTGTGTTAGTGGCATCACACAGAGCTCCTCTATTTTCTTTGCAGAAGCACCCATAGGACTTCTAGTGTGTTAGTGGCATCACACAGAGCTCCTATATTTTCTTCTCAGCAGCACCCACAGGACTTCTAGTGTGTTAGTGGCATCACACAGAGCTCCTATATTTTCTTCTCAGCAGCACCCACAGGACTTCTAGTGTGTTAGTGGCATCACACAGAGCTCCTCTATTTTCTTTGCAGAAGCACCCATAGGACTTCTAGTGTGTTAGTGGCATCACACAGAGCTCCTATATATTCTTCTCAGCAGCACCCACAGGACTACCGACTACAATGGCTGGAAGACCGCCAAGGGGAGGCAGAGCGTGCAGAGCCAAGAACACAGGGAAGGCAGGCTCTGTTTCTAGTGGACGTGGCCGTGGCCGTGGATGTGGTCGTGCATCGTCATCAGCACGTGGCCATGGGACACGCGCGTCTTTGTTTTCGGCAGCTGGACATGTGGAGCCGCATCATGCTGAAGGCTTGGTAGAATGGATGACCAAGCCCTCCTCATCCTCCTCATCCTCTCTCACCCAGGCTCAGGGTACTGGCAGAGCATCATCAGCCACCCCTTCCCTAGACCCACCATGTCCTCCTGAGGAGTCCCCCGAACTCTTTGAGCACAGTGTTGGGTACATGCTCCAGGAGGATGCCCAACGATTCGAAGGCTCGGATGATGATACCCAGCTTGAGGAATCTGGCAGTACTGTTCCACCAGCTGCAGCTTACTGCCAGGTTTGCTCTAGTGGTGAAGAGGGAGGGGATGATGAGGTCACTGACTCCACGTGGGTGCCTGAAGGGAGAGAGGATGAGGAGGAGGACGAGGAGGAGGAGGATGCGGCGTCACATGTCCAACGAGGCAGGATGCCCCCTGGAGGCCAGGTAGAGGCCAGCACAGCAACTGTACAACACCGCAGAGCTCCGCCTGTGCAGGGCGCTGCCTCTGCACGTTATCAGAAAAGTTCTTTGGTGTGGGCCTTTTTTGAGACGAGTGCATCAGATCGCACCACTGCTATTTGCAATATTTGTCTCAAGCATATCTCGCGTGGCCAAAACATCAGCCGCTTGGGCACCACAAGCATGACCAGACATATGTCGACCTGCCATGCAGCTCGTTGGCAGGCACACATAAAAGACCCACACCAAAGAACTAAGCGGACCTCTCCTTGCTCCTCATCAGCTGGGATCTCCATCCCCACTACACCTTCAGTCCTCTCTGAAAGCTGCTCTGAGAGGACTGAAGGTGTAGAATTAGGTGTGTCACAACCAAGTACTTGCAGTACACCGACGTCCGATTGCAGCAGGCAAATTTCCCTGCCCCAGCTGCTGGACCGTAGAAAGAAGTACACTCCCAGCCATCCACATGCCCAGCGGTTGAATGCTAGCTTGGCTAAATTGCTAGCACTTCAACTGCTGCCTTTTCAGTTGGTAGACTCGGCCCCCTTCCGTGAGTTTGTTCAATGTGCGGTTCCTCAGTGGCAGGTTCCCAAACGCCACTTTTTCTCACGGAAGGCGATTCCGTCTCTCTACCGGCATGTGGAGGGCAATGTCCATGCCTCGCTGGACAGGGCGGTCAGCGGTAAGGTGCATATTACCGCTGACTCATGGTCCAGCAGGCATGGACAGGGACGGTACCTTTCTTTCACGGCCCATTGGGTCACTCTATTGGCAGCTGGGAGGGATGCAGGACAAGGTGCAGTAGTGTTGGAGGTTGTTCCGCCACCACGCCTCCAAAACGCTACTACTGCTACTGGTTGTGACACACCTCTCTCCTCGACCCCCTCCTCTTCTTCTTCCTCCAGTGCTCTGTCCTTGGAACCAGCGGTGCTCCGTAGGCGTACAAGGGGCTACGCAAGTACGCAGGCAAAAAGATGCCATGCCGTGCTTGCGCTGGTGTGTTTGGGGGACAGGAGCCACACTGGGCCAGAGGTTCTGGCAGCTCTGCAGGGGCAGGCCGAGAGGTGGTTGACGCCCTGTCAGCTTAAGCCAGGAATGGTCGTTTCTGACAATGGCACCAACCTCCTCTCCGCCCTGCGACAGGGGCAGCTCACCCATGTGCCCTGCATGGCTCACGTCCTCAACCTGGTGGTGCAGCGGTTCTTGGGCAGGTTCCCAGGCTTACAGGATGTCCTGAGGCAGGCCAGGAAAGTCTGTGTGCATTTCCGCCGATCTTATAATGCCAGTGCTCGGCTGACTGAGCTGCAAAAGGAGCTGAACCTGCCCAAGAACCGCCTAATATGTGACATGCCCACCAGGTGGAACTCAACGTTGGCCATGCTGCAGCGACTGCAAACGCAGCAGAGGGCCATCAATGAGTACCTTTGCGACTATGGCACCAGGACAGGGTCAGGGGAGCTTGGTTTTTTTTCCCCACGTCAGTGGAGCATGATCAGGGATGCATGCACTGTCCTCTCACCATTTGAGGAGGCCACGAGGATGGTGAGCAGTGACAGTGCATGCATCAGTGACACTGTCCCTCTTGTCCACCTGTTGGAGCATACGCTGCGTGGGATAATGGACAGGGCACTTGAGGCAGAACAGAGGCAGGAAGAGGAGGACTTCCTTGCCTCTCAAGGCCCCCTTTATCCGGACAGTGTTCCTTCTGTCCCACCCATCACACAGGAAGAGGATGAGGAGGAGGAGGAGGAGGAGGAGGAGGAGGAGGATTGTGTGAGCATGGAGGTGGAGCCTGGCACTCAGCATCAGCAGCAGCAGTCTTTTAGGGATGATGTACAGTCCCAACAAACCAGTGGACTTGTACGTGGCTGGGAGGAGGTGGCTGGCGATCATGTCATCCTCAGTGACCCAGAAGACTCCGGACCGAATGCCTCAGCTAACCTACGCTGCATGGCCTCCCTGATCCTGCAAAGCCTGCGGAAGGATCCTCGTGTTCTTCGGATCAAGGAGAGGGACCATTACTGGCTGGCTACTCTCCTTGATCCGCGGTACAAGGGTAAGGTTGCGGACCTTATCTTGCCGTCGCAGAGGGAGCAGAGGATGAGACATCTCAGGGAGGCCTTGCAGAAAGGTCTGTGCAACGCGTTCCCAGAAACTGGGAGGCTACAAACTCCTGGTCCTGGGCGACGAGTTGCTGAGGCTTCGGTCAGTAGCAGAAGGAGCGGTGGGGAAGGTGGACGTCTGACCGATGCGTTCAGACAATTTTTTAGTCCGCAGCCCCAAGGTATGATCGTTTCCAGCAACCATCGCCAGCGTCTGATATACATGGTGCAGGAATACCTTGGGGCAAGGTCAGACTTGGACACCTTTCCCACCGAAAATCCTCTGGCTTACTGGGTCCTGAGGATGGATCACTGGCCAGAGCTTGCACAGTATGCAATTGAGCTACTGGCCTGTCCTGCCTCCAGCGTTCTTTCCGAACGCACATTCAGTGCTGCTGGAGGATTTGTCACCGATCATTAGGGATGAGCCGAACACCCCCGGGTTCGGTTCGCACCAGAACCTTCGAACCGACCGAAAGTTCGCGCGAATTTTCGAACCCTATACGTTATAATGGACGCGAACGTTCGAAATCAAAAGTGCTAATTACAACGGCCAATATGCATGTTAATGTCATAAAACAGGTTTGGGGACCCGGGTCCTGCCCCAGGGGACATATATCAATGCAAAAAGAACTTTTAAAAACTAACGTTTTTTCGGGAGCAGTCATTTTAATGATGCATAAAGTGAAAAAAAAAAGTGAAATTTTCCTTTAAATATGGTACCTGGGGGGTGTCTAAAGTATGCCTGTGAAGTGGCATGTGTTTCCCATGTTTAGAACTGTCCTTGCACAAAATGTCATTTGTAAAGGAAAAAAAGAAGCCATTTAAAACCACTTGCGGCTTTAGGTTTGTTCTTAAGTAGAATCTGAACAGGTACATTATGAAGTGTAGCTCCATCCCAAAAAAATCTATTTTTAAGCTTTTTGGAGAACATAGGGAGGGGTTATCACCCCTGTAACATTTGCTGTCTTTGCACATCTGTTCAGAACATGTCACCTAACTTTCCGTCCCAATGACAAATGTTTTTGGAAAAAGTGGGGTTTTAATTGAAACAAGGATTGGTGATAAAGTATCAGTAGAGAGGAGATACCTTTTTCCCAAATTAAATCTAACAGGATAGAATTTCCCTTCCTAGGGGTAGATTTCCTCTCACTTCCTGTTTTCTCTTTCCATTTGCAAGTAGGAGTCGTTTGTAAGTTGGATGTTTGAAAGTAGGGGCCTGGCGTATATACTCTGCAGAAATTTGCCCTATTAGATGTTGGTGTAGCCACAAGACTGGTGGGCACAGGAATGGGCCCTGCTGTGAGTTAATAGATCAAGATTTGTAATTGCATGCACCTGTTGAACAGGGCAGAAAAATTGGGGGTGGTGGTGGTGGTGGTGGACGGTGTTGCCACAAGACTGTAAGCTCTCACAGTTACTCTTGGTGGGCGCAGGAATGGGCCCTGCTGTGAGTTATTAGATCAAGATTTGTAATTGCAAGCACCTGATGAACAGGGCAGAAAAATTGGGCCTTTGGCGGTGGTGGTGGACGGTGTTGCCACAAGACTGTAAGCTCTCACAGTTACTCTTGGTGGGCACAAGAATGGGCCCTGCTGTGAGTTATTAGATCAAGATTTGTAATTGCATGCACCTGTTGAACAGGGCAGAAAAATTGGGGGTGGTGGTGGTGGTGGTGGACGGTGTTGCCACAAGACTGTAAGCTCTCACAGTTACTCTTGGTGGGCGCAGGAATGGGCCCTGCTGTGAGTTATTAGATCAAGATTTGTAATTGCAAGCACCTGATGAACAGGGCAGAAAAATTGGGCCTTTGGCGGTGGTGGTGGACGGTGTTGCCACAAGACTGTAAGCTCTCACAGTTACTCTTGGTGGGCACAAGAATGGGCCCTGCTGTGAGTTATTAGATCAAGATTTGTAATTGCATGCACCTGTTGAACAGGGCAGAAAAATTGGGGGTGGTGGTGGTGGTGGACGGTGTTGCCACAAGACTGTAAGCTCTCACAGTTACTCTTGGTGGGCGCAGGAATGGGCCCTGCTGTGAGTTATTAGTTCAAGATTTGTAATTGCAAGCACCTGATGAACAGGGCAGAAAAATTGGGCCTTTGGCGGTGGTGGTGGACGGTGTTGCCACAAGACTGTAGGCCCTCATAGTTACTCTTGGTGGGCGCAGGAATGGGCCCTGCTGTGAACTATTAGATCAAGATTTGTAATTACCCGCCCCTGTTAAACAGGGGCTGAAAAATTGTGCCTTAGGCACTGGTGCTGGTGCCACAACACTGCAACCCCTCACAGATACTGTACTTGGAGCACAGCAGTCACACGTGTTGCGAAGCATTTTTTTAAAAAATTGTAAGTACACGCCCCTGTTAAACAGGGGCTGAAAAATTGTGCCTTAGGCACTGGTGCTGGTGCCACAACACTGCAACCCCTCACAGATACTGTACTTGGAGCACAGCAGTCACACGTGTTGCAAAGCATTTTTTTAAAAAATTGTAAGTACACGCCCCTGTTAAACAGGGGCTGAAAAATTTGCCTTAGGCACTGGTGCTGGTGCCACAACACTGCAACCCCTCACAGATACTGTACTTGGAGCACAGCAGTCACACGTGTTGCGAAGCATTTTTTTAAAAAATTGTAAGTACACGCCCCTGTTAAACAGGGGCTGAAAAATTTGCCTTAGGCACTGGTGCTGGTGCCACAACACTGCAACCCCTCACAGATACTGTACTTGGAGCACAGCAGTCACACGTGTTGCCAAGCATTTTTTTAAAAAATTGTAAGTACACGCCCCTGTTAAACAGGGGCTGAAAAATTTGCCTTAGGCACTGGTGCTGGTGCCACAACACTGCAACCCCTCACAGATACTGTACTTGGAGCACAGCAGTCACACGTGTTGCCAAGCATTTTTTTATAAAAATTGTATGTACACGCCCCTGTTAAACAGGGGCTGAAAAATTGTGCCTTAGGCACTGGTGTGGTGGCATGGATCATTGAGGAGGAGGAAGAGGATAGTCAGTGAACATAAGAGGACAGTCACTCAGCATCAGCATAGGCAGTCTTGAAGGGATGTGATATTAAAAATTATTCGGTTATATCCGCCTCAGGTGCCTGGTAGCTGGTGGTGATCCAAGACTGATTCATTTTGATGAAGGTCAGTCGATCAACCGAGGCGGTGGACAGGCGCACCCTATGATCGGTGACAAATCCTCCAGCAGCACTGAATGTGCGTTCGGAAAGAACGCTGGAGGCAGGACAGGCCAGTAGCTCAATTGCATACTGTGCAAGCTCTGGCCAGTGATCCATCCTCAGGACCCAGTAAGCCAGAGGATTTTCGGTGGGAAAGGTGTCCAAGTCTGACCTTGCCCCAAGGTATTCCTGCACCATGTATATCAGACGCTGGCGATGGTTGCTGGAACCGATCATACCTTGGGGCTGCGGACTAAAAAATTGTCTGAACGCATCGGTCAGACGTCCACCTTCCCCACCGCTCCTTCTGCTACTGACCGAAGCCTCAGCAACTCGTCGCCCAGGACCAGGAGTTTGTAGCCTCCCAGTTTCTGGGAACGCGTTGCACAGACCTTTCTGCAAGGCCTCCCTGAGATGTCTCATCCTCTGCTCCCTCTGTGACGGCAAGATAAGGTCCGCAACCTTACCCTTGTACCGCGGATCAAGGAGAGTGGCCAGCCAGTAATGGTCCCTCTCCTTGATCCGAAGAACACGAGGATCCTTCCGCAGGCTTTGCAGGATCAGGGAGGCCATGCAGCGTAGGTTAGCTGAGGCATTCGGTCCGGAGTCTTCTGGGTCACTGAGGATGACATGATCGCCAGCCACCTCCTCCCAGCCACGTACAAGTCCACTGGTTTGTTGGGACTGTACATCATCCCTAAAAGACTGCTGCTGCTGATGCTGAGTGCCAGGCTCCACCTCCATGCTCACACAATCCTCCTCCTCCTCCTCCTCCTCCTCCTCCTCCTCCTCATCCTCTTCCTGTGTGATGGGTGGGACAGAAGGAACACTGTCCGGATAAAGGGGGCCTTGAGAGGCAAGGAAGTCCTCCTCTTCCTGCCTCTGTTCTGCCTCAAGTGCCCTGTCCATTATCCCACGCAGCGTATGCTCCAACAGGTGGACAAGAGGGACAGTGTCACTGATGCATGCACTGTCACTGCTCACCATCCTCGTGGCCTCCTCAAATGGTGAGAGGACAGTGCATGCATCCCTGATCATGCTCCACTGACGTGGGGAAAAAAAACCAAGCTCCCCTGACCCTGTCCTGGTGCCATAGTCGCAAAGGTACTCATTGATGGCCCTCTGCTGCGTGTGCAGTCGCTGCAGCATGGCCAACGTTGAGTTCCACCTGGTGGGCATGTCACATATTAGGCGGTTCTTGGGCAGGTTCAGCTCCTTTTGCAGCTCAGTCAGCCGAGCACTGGCATTATAAGATCGGCGGAAATGTACACAGACTTTCCTGGCCTGCCTCAGGACATCCTGTAAGCCTGGGAACCTGCCCAAGAACCGCTGCACCACCAGGTTGAGGACGTGAGCCATGCAGGGCACATGGGTGAGCTGCCCCTGTCGCAGGGCGGAGAGGAGGTTGGTGCCATTGTCAGAAACGACCATTCCTGGCTTAAGCTGACGTGGCGTCAACCACCTCTCGGCCTGCCCCTGCAGAGCTGCCAGAACCTCTGGCCCAGTGTGGCTCCTGTCCCCCAAACACACCAGCGCAAGCACGGCATGGCATCTTTTTGCCTGCGTACTTGCGTAGCCCCTTGTACGCCTACGGAGCACCGCTGGTTCCAAGGACAGAGCACTGGAGGAAGAAGATGAGGAGGGGGTGGAGGAGAGAGGTGTGTCACAACCAGTAGCAGTAGTAGCGTTTTGGAGGCGTGGTGGCGGAACAACCTCCAACACTACTGCACCTTGTCCTGCATCCCTCCCAGCTGCCAATAGAGTGACCCAATGGGCCGTGAAAGAAAGGTACCGTCCCTGTCCATGCCTGCTGGACCATGAGTCAGCGGTAATATGCACCTTACCGCTGACCGCCCTGTCCAGCGAGGCATGGACATTGCCCTCCACATGCCGGTAGAGAGACGGAATCGCCTTCCGTGAGAAAAAGTGGCGTTTGGGAACCTGCCACTGAGGAACCGCACATTGAACAAACTCACGGAAGGGGGCCGAGTCTACCAACTGAAAAGGCAGCAGTTGAAGTGCTAGCAATTTAGCCAGGCTAGCATTCAACCGCTGGGCATGTGGATGGCTGGGAGTGTACTTCTTTCTACGGTCCAGCAGCTGGGGCAGGGAAATTTGCCTGCTGCAATCGGACGTCGGTGTACTGCAAGTACTTGGTTGTGACACACCTAATTCTACACCTTCAGTCCTCTCAGAGCAGCTTTCAGAGAGGACTGAAGGTGTAGTGGGGATGGAGATCCCAGCTGAGGAGGAGTAAGGAGAGGTCCGCTTAGTTCTTTGGTGTGGGTCTTTTATGTGTGCCTGCCAACGAGCTGCATGGCAGGTCGCCATATGTCTGGTCATGCTTGTGGTGCCCAAGCGGCTGATGTTTTGGCCACGCGAGATACGCTTGAGACAAATATTGCAAATAGCAGTGGTGCGATCTGATGCACTCGTCTCAAAAAAGGCCCACACCAAAGAACTTTTCTGATAACGTGCAGAGGCAGCGCCCTGCACAGGCGGAGCTCTGCGGTGTTGTACAGTTGCTGTGCTGGCCTCTACCTGGCCTCCAGGGGGCATCCTGCCTCGTTGGACATGTGACGCCGCATCCTCCTCCTCCTCGTCCTCCTCCTCATCCTCTCTCCCTTCAGGCACCCACGTGGAGTCAGTGACCTCATCATCCCCTCCCTCTTCACCACTAGAGCAAACCTGGCAGTAAGCTGCAGCTGGTGGAACAGTACTGCCAGATTCCTCAAGCTGGGTATCATCATCCGAGCCTTCGAATCGTTGGGCATCCTCCTGGAGCATGTACCCAACACTGTGCTCAAAGAGTTCGGGGGACTCCTCAGGAGGACATGGTGGGTCTAGGGAAGGGGTGGCTGATGATGCTCTGCCAGTACCCTGAGCCTGGGTGAGAGAGGATGAGGAGGATGAGGAGGGCTTGGTCATCCATTCTACCAAGCCTTCAGCATGATGCGGCTCCACATGTCCAGCTGCCGAAAACAAAGACGCGCGTGTCCCATGGCCACGTGCTGATGACGATGCACGACCACGTCCACGGCCACGGCCACGTCCACTAGAAACAGAGCCTGCCTGCCCTGTGTTCTTGGCTCTGCACGCTCTGCCTCCCCTTGGCGGTCTTCCAGCCATTGTAGTCGGTAGTCCTGTGGGTGCTGCTGAGAAGAATATATAGGAGCTCTGTGTGATGCCACTAACACACTAGAAGTCCTATGGGTGCTTCTGCAAAGAAAATAGAGGAGCTCTGTGTGATGCCACTAACACACTAGAAGTCCTATGGGTGCTTCTGCAAAGAAAATAGAGGAGCTCTGTGTGATGCCACTAACACACTAGAAGTCCTGTGGGTGCTGCTGAGAAGAATATATAGGAGCTCTGTGTGATGCCACTAACACACTAGAAGTCCTATGGGTGCTTCTGCAAAGAAAATAGAGGAGCTCTGTGTGATGCCACTAACACACTAGAAGTCCTATGGGTGCTTCTGCAAAGAAAATAGAGGAGCTCTGTGTGATGCCACTAACACACTAGAAGTCCTGTGGGTGCTGCTGAGAAGAATATATAGGAGCTCTGTATGATGCCACTAACACACTAGAAGTCCTATGGGTGCTTCTGCAAAGAAAATAGAGGAGCTCTGTGTGATGCCACTAACACACTAGAAGTCCTATGGGTGCTTCTGCAAAGAAAATAGAGGAGCTCTGTGTGATGCCACTAACACACTAGAAGTCCTGTGGGTGCTGCTGAGAAGAAAATATAGGAGCTCTGTGTGATGCCACTAACACACTAGAAGTCCTATGGGTGCTTCTGCAAAGAAAATAGAGGAGCTCTGTGTGATGCCACTAACACACTAGAAGTCCTATGGGTGCTTCTGCAAAGAAAATAGAGGAGCTCTGTGTGATGCCACTAACACACTAGAAGTCCTGTGGGTGCTGCTGAGAAGAAAATATAGGAGCTCTGTGTGATGCCACTAACACACTAGAAGTCCTATGGGTACTTCTGCAAAGAAAATAGAGGAGCTCTGTGTGATGCCACTAACACACTAGAAGTCCTGTGGGTGCTTCTGCAAAGAAAATAGAGGAGCTCTGTGTGATGCCACTAACACACTAGAAGTCCTGTGGGTGCTTCTGCAAAGAAAATAGAGGAGCTCTGTGTGATGCCACTAACACACTAGAAGTCCTGTGGGTGCTGCTGAGAAGAAAATATAGGAGCTCTGTGTGATGCCACTAACACACTAGAAGTCCTATGGGTGCTTCTGCAAAGAAAATAGAGGAGCTCTGTGTGATGCCACTAACACACTAGAAGTCCTGTGGGTGCTGCTGAGAAGAAAATATAGGAGCTCTGTGTGATGCCACTAACACACTAGAAGTCCTATGGGTACTTCTGCAAAGAAAATAGAGGAGCTCTGTGTGATGCCACTAACACACTAGAAGTCCTGTGGGTGCTTCTGCAAAGAAAATAGAGGAGCTCTGTGTGATGCCACTAACACACTAGAAGTCTTGTGGGTGCTTCTGCAAAGAAAATAGAGGAACTCTGTGTGATGCCACTAACACACTAGAAGTCCCATGGGTGCTTCTGCAAAGAAAATAGAGGAGCTCTGTGTGATGCCACTAACACACTAGAAGTCCTGTGGGTGCTGCTGAGAAGAAAATATAGGAGCTCTGTGTGATGCCACTAACACACTAGAAGTCCTGTGGGTGCTTCTGCAAAGAAAATAGAGGAGCTCTGTGTGATGCCACTAACACACTAGAAGTCCTGTGGGTGCTTCTGCAAAGAAAATAGAGGAGCTCTGTGTGATGCCACTAACACACTAGAAGTCCTGTGGGTGCTGCTGAGAAGAAAATATAGGAGCTCTGTGTGATGCCACTAACACACTAGAAGTCCTATGGGTGCTTCTGCAAAGAAAATAGAGGAGCTCTGTGTGATGCCACTAACACACTAGAAGTCCTGTGGGTGCTGCTGAGAAGAAAATAGAGGAGCTCTGTGTGATGCCACTAACACACTAGAAGTCCTGTGGGTGCTTCTGCAAAGAAAATAGAGGAGCTCTGTGTGATGCCACTAACACACTAGAAGTCCTGTGGGTGCTGCTGAGAAGAAAATATAGGAGCTCTGTGTGATGCCACTAACACACTAGAAGTCCTATGGGTACTTCTGCAAAGAAAATAGAGGAGCTCTGTGTGATGCCACTAACACACTAGAAGTCCTGTGGGTGCTTCTGCAAAGAAAATAGAGGAGCTCTGTGTGATGCCACTAACACACTAGAAGTCCTGAGGGTGCTTCTGCAAAGAAAATAGAGGAGCTCTGTGTGATGCCACTAACACACTAGAAGTCCTGTGGGTGCTGCTGAGAAGAAAATAGAGGAGCTCTGTGTGATGCCACTAACACACTAGAAGTCCTATAGGTGCTTCTGGGAAGAAAATATAGGTCTGTGTGATGGGACTAACACACTTCAAGTCCTATAGGTGCTTCTGGGAACAAAATATAGGATCTCTGTGTGATGGGACTAACACACTTCAAGTCCTATAGGTGCTTCTGGGAACAAAATATATGATCTCTGTGTGATGGGACTAACACACTTCAAGTCCTATAGGTGCTTCTGGGAACAAAATATATGATCTCTGTGTGATGGGACTAACACACTTCAAGTCCTATAGGTGCTTCTGGGAACAAAATATATGATCTCTGTGTGATGGGACTAACACACTTCAAGTCCTATAGGTGCTTCTGGGAACAAAATATATGATCTCTGTGTGATGGGACTAACACACTTCAAGTCCTATAGGTGCTTCTGGGAACAAAATATATGATCTCTGTGTGATGGGACTAACACACTTCAAGTCCTATAGGTGCTTCTGGGAACAAAATATAGGATCTCTGTGTGATGGGACTAACACACTTCAAGTCCTATAGGTGCTTCTGGGAACAAAATATAGGATCTCTGTGTGATGGGACTAACACACTTCAAGTCCTATAGGTGCTTCTGGGAACAAAATATATGATCTCTGTGTGATGGGACTAACACACTTCAAGTCCTATAGGTGCCTCTGGGAACAAAATATATGATCTCTGTGTGATGGGACTAACACACTTCAAGTCCTATAGGTGCTTCTGGGAACAAAATATATGATCTCTGTGTGATGGGACTAACACACTTCAAGTCCTATAGGTGCCTCTGGGAACAAAATATATGATCTCTGTGTGATGGGACTAACACACTTCAAGTCCTATAGGTGCTTCTGGGAACAAAATATATGATCTCTGTGTGATGGGACTAACACACTTCAAGTCCTATAGGTGCTTCTGGGAAGAAAATATAGGAGCTCTGCCTGCCTGCCACGAACACACTACAAGTCCTACAGGTGCTTCTGGGAACAAAATATAGGAGCTCTGCCTGCCTGCCAGGAACACACTACAAGTCCTATAGGTGCTTCTGGGAACAAAATATATGATCTCTGTGTGATGGGACTAACACACTTCAAGTCCTATAGGTGCTTCTGGGAACAAAATATATGATCTCTGTGTGATGGGACTAACACACTTCAAGTCCTATAGGTGCTTCTGGGAACAAAATATATGATCTCTGTGTGATGGGACTAACACACTTCAAGTCCTATAGGTGCTTCTGGGAACAAAATATATGATCTCTGTGTGATGGGACTAACACACTTCAAGTCCTATAGGTGCTTCTGGGAAGAAAATATAGGAGCTCTGCCTGCCTGCCAGGAACACACTACAAGTCCTATAGGTGCTTCTGGGAACAAAATATAGGAGCTCTGCCTGCCTGCCAGGAACACACTACAAGTCCTATAGGTGCTTCTGGGAACAAAATATAGGAGCTCTGCCTGCCTGCCACGAACACACTACAAGTCCTATAGGTGCTTCTGGGAACAAAATATAGGAGCTCTGCCTGCCTGCCACGAACACACTACAAGTCCTATAGGTGCTTCTGGGAACAAAATATAGGAGCTCTGCCTGCCTGCCACGAACACACTACAAGTCCTATAGGTGCTTCTGGGAACAAAATATAGGAGCTCTGCCTGCCTGCCACGAACACACTACAAGTCCTATAGGTGCTTCTGGGAACAAAATATAGGAGCTCTGCCTGCCTGCCACGAACACACTACAAGCCCCTCTTTCTAAATCAATCTTTGTAAATGAATCTATCTAACTCAATCTCTCTAAGTAAATCTCTCTAACTAACTAAATCCAGCAGAGTGTCACAGATCTATCCTGCTCTATCTGCGCCGGAACAGCATGTGACCGGCGCAGACGGCGTGGCGGCCTTTTATAGGGGGGGGCGTGTACTAAAGCCCCTGAGCTGTAATTGGCTACAGGCGTCCTGCCTGTAGCCAATTATGGCTCTTCGAGTTTCCGGGGCTGTGATTGGCCAAGCATGCGGGGTCACAGTGCATGCTTGGCCAATCATCAGCCAGCAATGCACTGCGCCGGCCGCGCCGGCCGCAATGCATTGCGGGGCCGCTCGCATCACACGAACGTGATGCGAGCGGCCAAAATAGTTCTGGGCTCGCCGAGCGAGCGAGCGCCCGGTGCTCGATGCGAACGTGGGTTCGCATCGAGCACCGGGCCCATCCCTACCGATCATAGGGTGCGCCTGTCCACCGCCTCGGTTGATCGACTGACCTTCATCAAAATGAATCAGTCTTGGATCACCACCAGCTACCAGGCACCTGAGGCGGATATAACCGAATAATTTTTAATATCACATCCCTTCAAGACTGCCTATGCTGATGCTGAGTGACTGTCCTCTTATGTTCACTGACTATCCTCTTCCTCCTCCTCAATGATCCATGCCACCACACCAGTGCCTAAGGCACAATTTTTCAGCCCCTGTTTAACAGGGGCGTGTACATACAATTTTTATAAAAAAATGCTTCGCAACACGTGTGACTGCTGTGCTCCAAGTACAGTATCTGTGAGGGGTTGCAGTGTTGTGGCACCAGCACCAGTGCCTAAGGCAAATTTTTCAGCCCCTGTTTAACAGGGGCGTGTACTTACAATTTTTTAAAAAAAATGCTTCGCAACACGTGTGACTGCTGTGCTCCAAGTACAGTATCTGTGAGGGGTTGCAGTGTTGTGGCACCAGCACCAGTGCCTAAGGCAAATTTTTCAGCCCCTGTTTAACAGGGGCGTGTACTTACAATTTTTTAAAAAAATGCTTCGCAACACGTGTGACTGCTGTGCTCCAAGTACAGTATCTGTGAGGGGTTGCAGTGTTGTGGCACCAGCACCAGTGCCTAAGGCACAATTTTTCAGCCCCTGTTTAACAGGGGCGGGTAATTACAATTTTTTAAAAAAATGCTTCGCAACACGTGTGACTGCTGTGCTCCAAGTACAGTATCTGTGAGGGGTTGCAGTGTTGTGGCACCAGCACCAGTGCCTAAGGCACAATTTTTCAGCCCCTGTTTAACAGGGGCGGGTAATTACAATTTTTTTAAAAAATGCTTCGCAACACGTGTGACTGCTGTGCTCCAAGTACAGTATCTGTGAGGGGTTGCAGTGTTGTGGCACCAGCACCAGTGCCTAAGGCACAATTTTTCAGCCCCTGTTTAACAGGGGCGGGTAATTACAATTTTTTTAAAAAATGCTTTGCAACACGTGTGACTGCTGTGCTCCAAGTACAGTATCTGTGAGGGGTTGCAGTGTTGTGGCACCAGCACCAGTGCCTAAGGCACAATTTTTCAGCCCCTGTTTAACAGGGGCGGGTAATTACAATTTTTTAAAAAAATGCTTCGCAACACGTGTGACTGCTGTGCTCCAAGTACAGTATCTGTGAGGGGTTGCAGTGTTGTGGCACCAGCACCAGTGCCTAAGGCACAATTTTTCAGCCCCTGTTTAACAGGGGCGGGTAATTACAAATCTTGATCTAATAGTTCACAGCAGGGCCCATTCCTGCGCCCACCAAGAGTAACTATGAGGGCCTACAGTCTTGTGGCAACACCGTCCACCACCACCGCCAAAGGCCCAATTTTTCTGCCCTGTTCATCAGGTGCTTGCAATTACAAATCTTGATCTAATAACTCACAGCAGGGCCCATTCCTGCGCCCACCAAGAGTAACTATGAGGGCCTACAGTCTTGTGGCAACACCGTCCACCACCACCGCCAAAGGCCCAATTTTTCTGCCCTGTTCATCAGGTGCTTGCAATTACAAATCTTGATCTAATAACTCACAGCAGGGCCCATTCCTGCGCCCACCAAGAGTAACTGTGAGAGCTTACAGTCTTGTGGCAACACCGTCCACCACCACCACCACCACCCCCAATTTTTCTGCCCTGTTCAACAGGTGCATGCAATTACAAATCTTGATCTATTAACTCACAGCAGGGCCCATTCCTGCGCCCACCAGTCTTGTGGCTACACCAACATCTAATAGGGCAAATTTCTGCAGAGTATATACGCCAGGCCCCTACTTTCAAACATCCAACTTACAAACGACTCCTACTTGCAAATGGAAGGAGAAAACAGGAAGTGAGAGGAAATCTACCCCTAGGAAGGGAAATTCTATCCTGTTAGATTTAATTTGGGAAAAAGGTATCTCCTCTCTACTGATACTTTATCACCAATCCTTGTTTCAATTAAAACCCCACTTTTTCCAAAAACATTTGTCATTGGGACGGAAAGTTAGGTGACATGTTCTGAACAGATGTGCAAAGACAGCAAATGTTACAGGGGTGATAACCCCTCCCTATGTTCTCCAAAAAGCTTAAAAATAGATTTTTTTGGGATGGAGCTACACTTCATAATGTACCTGTTCAGATTCTACTTAAGAACAAACCTAAAGCCGCAAGTGGTTTTAAATGGCTTCTTTTTTTCCTTTACAAATGTCATTTTGTGCAAGGACAGTTCTAAACACGGGAAACACATGCCACTTCACAGGCATACTTTAGACACCCCCCAGGTACCATATTTAAAGGAAAATTTCACTTTTTTTTTTCACTTTATGCATCATTAAAATGACTGCTCCCGAAAAAACGTTAGTTTTTAAAAGTTCTTTTTGCATTGATATATGTCCCCTGGGGCAGGACCCGGGTCCCCAAACCTGTTTTATGACATTAACATGCATATTGGCCGTTGTAATTAGCACTTTTGATTTCGAACGTTCGCGTCCATTATAACGTATAGGGTTCGAAAATTCGCGCGAACTTTCGGTCGGTTCGAAGGTTCTGGTGCGAACCGAACCCGGGGGTGTTCGGCTCATCCCTAGTTACAAATTACTTCTCCCAAAAAGTAATTGCGTTAGTAACTCAGTTACTACATTGGAAAAGTAATTAGTTACGCAGCAAAGTAACTGACTTTTTTTTTAAATATTCTATACGTGTAACTAAGGGGCGGATCTAGTATTACTGTAACCCAGGGGCGCATTTATTATTATTATATATCGTGTAACCAAGGGGCTGCTCTATTATTACTCTAACCAAGGGGCAGATCTGTTATAGCGTGTAAGCAAGTGGCGGGTCTATTATTATTATATCGCGTAAGGGGCGGATGGCTACAGAAGAGGGCGAATGTTAAATTAATGGGCAGAGCTCGATATATAACAATAATAATAAATGCGCCCCTTGGTTACAGTAATACTAGACCCGCCCCTTAGTTACAAGATAGATGCCCCTTGCAGAGTAGCACGGGC
This sequence comes from Lithobates sylvaticus, assembly GCA_028564925.1. Lineage (NCBI taxonomy): Eukaryota > Metazoa > Chordata > Amphibia > Anura > Ranidae > Lithobates > Lithobates sylvaticus. The sequence continues at coordinate 137,571,086 of CM053026.1, forward strand.
ATCGGCTCATACAATTACATGTTAACTGCACCTGCGCGGTGTAGAGTTCACTCAGAGCTGTTTAGGTTCGGCAATTTTCGGCAATTTTCGGAAGCTCCGTAGTCCTTCGTACTGCGCAAGCCCTGCGCCTGCGCAGTACAGGAGGGTGGGGGAACTTTTTTGCCAGGGCACCGGAATTACACTACTGCCATCTAGTGGCGGTAGATGTAATTGGGGTAACTAAGCCAAAGTAATGGGAACTGAGTTACCATGAGGGGAAAAGTAATCAGTTAGATTACTCGTTACCCTCTAAAGTAACTGCGTTAGGTAACTCAGTTTATTTTAACTCAGTTACTTACATCCCAGCCAATAGGAGTCTCTTCCGGGATAAGGTGCTGCTGGCTACCCAGCATGCACCTCCTGATCTCGCGCGTGTGCAGTCTACACAGGGCGTAGCGCAGGAAGATTATCTTGTTGCCATAACAACAAGCGGCGACGGAGGAAGTGCCCGCCCCGTTGTTATGGCAATGCAATCCTGCGGCAATGCCCACTGACTCCTGGGAACGATAACAAACATCTCCCAAGGCGCCGCAGGATATGACGTACAGCACCACGGCCGAGAAGAGGCAGATTACAAGGGACACCCTAGCAACAGTAAGTAAAAAACACAGTTACACACAGTAAGTAAAAAAAAAAAATCATGGAAAATGTTGTTATACTTGCAGCAAGGGACTCATTCAGATCAAGATTAAAATTTGGGTGGAACTCCTCTTTAAAATAGCCAATAGGGAGCTGAGGATTTGATATCCTTGCAAATTTTGTACCTGAGTTCACTCTCTCATTACATCATACTGACTGCAATACCTTATTGTATAAGGATTGTACTACAGTCATACAGCCATTCATGGGCCAGTTTCAAACCCAATTATCGTAGCAGTTTTTAGACTGTAAGAAGAACAACAAGAAAAAGCAATACAAACAATGGGAAGACATACAAGGACCTTCATTCTGACAGTTACCCTGGTGGAAAATTAACCCATGGTGTCAGTACTGTAAGGCATAGCTCCCAACTGTCCCTGATTTCGAGGGACTGTCCCTGATTTGGAGCAATGTCCCTCTGTCCCTCTTTCCTCCTAATTTGTCCCTCATTTTGGTCTGATCTCTATAGTTGTATATAAAATGCACTTTTTATCTTTCAAAAAGTGTTTCCCAGTGCTAAACCTTTCATCCTAATTCTAAATTTCTGCATTTTTCAATTTTAAAAGCCAATATAAAGGAAAAGTAGTGGTACAAAAAAAAAGCACTTGTGGATTTAATTAACCTTTTTTTGTTATTTCCCCTTTAAGGGGGTGTGGCAAGGGGCGTGTCCTATGCCTACATACATTTGCAAGTAGGTGTCCATCATTCCCATCTTCCCATCTCAAAATGTTGGGAGGTATGATGTAAGGTAAATTTCTAACCACTAAGCTACCAGTAAGATAAATGATGTTATATACTTGCTAGGCATTTGCAGCAAACATGTTGTTACGTTACTATAACATTTCACCAGCATGAAGAGGATATTTAATGGCAGCACATTCTGCATTGATGTATTTCCAGGAAGTCAAATGCGACATACAGTACAATGATGAGTAATATACAGCAACATTCAATGAAACAGAAGGTGAGTGGGTCCTAGAGAGCAGAAATACACATTATAATTGTTTTGATGGCCACTGTTGTAAAAAAAAAAAAAAAAAATGTATTACTATATATTTAGAATGTTAAATATATGACTAACATGTCAATGATCTGTAACTGTGATTTATAATTTGAACTCTTTATTATAAACAAATAGTTACCCCTTCGTGATGGATGGAAAAACAAATCCTGATGCCTGATCACAGTTTTGCAACCTTGACGAGTTTTAGTAAAACTGTGCATATCCTTTAGACTTCTAATTTCCGACAGAAAAAGTCCGATAGGAGCGTTTCATCGTATATTCCGACCGTGTGTATGCCCCATCGGACTTTTTCCTTTGAAAATTCAGACGAACTTAGATAGAGAACCTGTTCTATATTTTTCCGACGGAGAAAATTCCTATCGGAAAAAACGCTCGTCTGTATGCTGTTCCGACGCACCAAAAATCATGCATGCTCTGAAGCAAGTACGAGATGGAAGCGCTCGGTCTGGTAAAACTAACGTTCGTAATGGAGATAGCACATTCCTCACGCTGCAAATTCTGTGATCTTTTAATGCAGCGAATTCTTTTGTGCTTTATAGGGCTGTGGAAATTAAAGATTAATTGCTCGATTAATCTTTAATTTTTTTGATTGATCAAAATTCTTTTGATCGATTAAAATTCTTTTGATCAATACTCGCCTCTTCGCCGGCTTCCGGGCCTTCAGGGAGTTCCGTCAAAGCTGCTCCATGTCCTTATATTTACTGTAGGACATTTTAAAATGGCAAGTTTCAGGTTAGTGGGCACAGTAATTGGTCGTAGTAAACATTGTTAACTCATTAAATATGATGTTTTGGGCAGATACAGGTTAAATACATTTTGTCATGCCTATTTGTATAAAATAAGTTTTGTACATTGCTGTCTAGATGTGTTTGTAACTAGAATGAAATGCAAGCTTGATTCTGTGTAAAGGAGAGGACTGTTTACACATCTGGACTCAGGAGCACTAGTGTGGAGCACTCAGTGAGCACCAGAAGAAACTTTTTAGGGTGTCCCACACAGATGCTCCAGTGGATACTTGGTGTGTCTACATGTGTGAAAAATGTCACAAAAAGATAACCTTACCTCTAGTAAGGTAAAAAAATCACGTCTTCAGCTTGGAACTCTGCCAAAACAGACAATTGTACCCCACTCCCAAGCAATGTTTCATATTCCTCTTTCTGGACTCAAATATCTGTGTGCTAAATATACCTTTTGTTTCATTTTCATAGGGGAGCAAAGACTTGGAGGACACCAGGAACCCCCCACCTTAGAAAGAAGGGGAACTCAGCACAACACCACACCCCGAGGATCTGGAGGAAGGAGAGGTGGAGGAAGTGGGCGAAATTGTCACCACAACAGGTCAGTGTCTGACACCCCAGCTTCAGGTAATATATGTATGCCTCCATATTTATAATACGTGTTTTTACAAAAAATTTTAGGTGATGTGCTGGTTGTGGAAGAGCAAGCTCAACATTTCACAAGTGGAAGTGCACAAATCCCAATCCAGGACATCTTGGTGTGGAATCGTGAAATAAACATCATAAGGAATAAACTCAATGTTCTTGACCAACAAATGAAGAATATGATTGATTGTTGGGGAGAATCTAAATATCTTCAAAATGGCACCATTTTAACTTTTTTTGGACTAAACGAAAATATTTTTTGTACATTTTAAAAGCCAAATTTTGAAGATGCACACAGTGTGTCAACGTGTGCTATCTGCCATCACGGGATATCAATGTACGCGTTTTGTGGGTGCAACCCCTTCCTCGCAACTGAAGTAGGTGAGAGGAAGGGGTTGCACCTCCAAAACACGTCCATTGATCCCCCATGATGGGAGATAGCACATGTTGACATTAGGCATGGGGTCAGAAGGGAAATACCCATTTTGACTCTCAAATTGTGTGCATCTTCAAAATTTGGCTTTTACAGGGGTGACATCACCCCATCTGATGAAGGCAATATCAACACATTTTGGACATACTATAATGTCTGATATTGCCTTCAGTTTTTCTACGTTGAACTTTGTAAGTTCCAGAGTTATGTATGTATGTGTGTATGTGTATATTATGTATGTTTTGAATCATGCCTGTTTATACAAAAAAAAAAATTGTAAAAAACTTAGACCATCCATGTGAATGTGCACAGAGTAAAAAGTTTGCTAATCAACAATGTGTGGCTTCTTCTTTCAATGCTCAATACCAGTTTTTGAAGTAATTTTGTGTTTACAGTGATAATGGGGCTTATTTACTAAAGGAAAATCCACTTGGTACTACAAGTGCACTAGGAGAACCTAGGAGACAGCTAAAAAGAAACACAAGCAATAAAGAAAATTCAAGGTTTTATCAGATAATTATTATTTTTTTTTTAATTATTTAGACATTGTCTGGCATAGCAATGGCCCCCCTATGCATAAAATAATTGACATATTTCTGGCAAACTTCACAGGCACTTTGGGGGGCCAAGCCAGGATGGCCAGTATCAAGGACCGTCAGGGGATTAGCAGGAAGTCCGGCCTCAGGCCCAACTGAGGCAAGATAATTTTGTGCATTTTTCCATAAAAAATTGGGCAATATGCAGCAGGATAATATGATGTGGTTAATCTGGCAATTCTTCCCCACGTCCACATAAAGGGAACTCATATTGTGCCGACACCACCGCCATTTACACTATACTATTAAACCCCTTATAGTTGTAATAGTAAGACCCCGAATGGGGTGGTGGCATGATGTGGACATGCTTCCCATCTATAGCCCCTATATAGGAAAGTCCCAACGGTCGGCAAAATGGGAGGCCACAGTCTGCCATTCCTGTGGCGTTGAAGGAAACTGTGGAGTCAAACCAGAAAAAAAGATATTAGTACTTTTGCACATAACATTGCAAACAGATTACACAAAAATATTCTTGCCCAACATCATGATTGTGATGTTAAAGGAGAAATCTTACCTTTAATATTATCCTTCTGCAGGACCTGGATGATGGCAGAACAGAACCGTCGCCAAGTACTGCAACATGGTGACTAGCCTCTGCTCCGGAGTGATGGCTTGCCTCATGCAGGTACCCTGCCTGCTAATATAAGGGGTCAGCAAAGCCAACAGACGGTGAAAAACGGGGTCCGTCATCCTGAGAAAGTTCCTGAAATCATAAGGATTATTCTACTGGATCTCACGCAGCAAAGGCATGTGAGAGAGTTGGTCACGCTGGAGTAACCAATTCTTGGTCCATGAACTCCTCCTCGCCCTGTTCATGGACTGGGCTTGGGTAAAAGTAAGAACCCCAACACCAAGCCCCCGCACTGCACGAACTCTACGACGAGTAAGTACCCGCAACATGGCTTCAAAACGGTTGGCTGGTCAGAACGAACTAACAGAACGCACTGAAGAACAGCAAGGCCTGTGAAGAACAAGCTGAAAATCAGAAACGAGTGGACAAGAACGCACTGAAAAACATATACGAACTGACTACACGCACTGAAAAACAGATACAAACCCACAAGCCCAAACTGAACAGCAGTAAAACGATCTGAAAAGCACGAGTCTGAAAAGCACAAATCGTCTCTAACCAAACTTCTACTAACACAAGATAAACAAGAGATTAGCAGAAGGAGCCCAAACAAAGGGTGGCGCAATGGCTATTGAACTCCTGTTTATAGTGCCTTTGTACGTCACTGTGTTCTTGACGGTCGGAATTTGGTGTGACCGTGTGTATGCAAGACAGCTGGAGCGGAATTCCGTCGGAAAAACCTTCACAGTTTATTCCGATGGGAAAACCGGTCGTGTGTACAGGGCATCACTGTATCCAGGTGGATTATACCTCGGTTTTTTTAGGACAAATTGGGCCTTCATTTGGTGGTAAATGATACAGTGCCTTAAAAAGTATTCATATCCCTTGAAATTTTCCACATTTTGTGTTACAACCAAAAATGTAAATGTATTTTATTGAGATTTTATGTGATAGACCTATACAAAATTTCAAAATGTTTTACAAATAAATATGTGAAAAGTATGGCGTGCATTTATATTCAGCCCCCCTGAGTCAATACTTTGTAGAACCACCTTTCGCTGCAGTTACAGCTGCAAGTCTTTTTGGGTATGTCTCTACCAGGTTTGCTCTGTCAGATTGGATGGAGAGCATCTGTGAACAGCAATTTTCAAGTCTTGCCACAGATTCTCAATTGGATTTAAGTCTGGATTTTGACTGGGCCATTCTAACACATTACTATGCTTTGATCTAAACCATTCCATTGTAGTTCTGGCTGTACGTTTGGGGTCATTGTCCTGTTGGAAGGCGAACTTCCACTCCAGTCTTAAGTCTTTTGCAGACTCTAACATGTTTTCTTCTTATGTCGCATGCACATGGTCGGAATTTCTGACAACAAATGTTCGATGTGAGTTTGTTGTCAGAAAATCTGACCGTGTGTATAATCCATCGGACATTTGCTGTCGGAATTTCCGACAACAAATGTTCGAGAGTTGGTTCTCAAATTTTCCGACAACAAAACTTGTTGTCGGAAATTCCAAGCGTGTGTACACAATTCCGACGCACAAAATTCCACGAATGCTCTGAATCAAGCAGAAGAGCCACACTGGCTATTGAACTTCGTTTTTCTCGGCTCGTCGTACGTGTTGTACGTCACCGCGTTCTTGACGTTCAGAATTTTCGACAACATTTGTGTGACCGTGTGTATGCAAGACAAGTTTGAGCCAACACCTGTCGGAAAAAAATCCACAATTTTGTTGTCGGAATCGTCTGTACGCGGCATAAGATGCATTTGGCTCCATCCATCTTCCCATCAACTGACCAGCTTCCCTGTCCCTGTTTAAGAAAAGCATCCCCACAACATGATGCTGCCACCACCATGTTTCATGTTCTGCCACACATAGCGTTTTGCTTTTAGGCCAAAAAGTTCAATGTTGGTCTCATCTGACCAGAGCACCTTCTTCCACATGTTTGCTGTGTTCCCCACTTGGCTTCTCGCAAACTGCAAACAGGACTTATTATGGCTTTCTTTCAACAATGGCTTTCTTTTTGCTACTCTTCTATACAGGCCAGATTTGTGGAGTGCACGACTAATAGTTGTCCTGTGGACAGATTCTCCCACCTGAGCTGTGGATCTCTACAGCTCCTCCAGAGTTACCATGGGCCTCTTGGCTGCTTCTCTGATTAATGCTCTCCTTGCCCAGCCTGTCATTTTAGGTGGATGGCCATGTCTTGGTAGGTTTGCAGTTGTGCCATACTCTTTCCAATGTCAATTCTGTCAATCACATCCAATGACGCAGTGCGCTGGGGGTGGGGCCGAGTGATACAGTGAGCTGCTATAGCCGCCGGCCATATCACAGAAGCGCGCTCGCAAGAACTAACCACCATGCGAGAGAGCTCGCATGAAGGTGCTTAGTTCTTGTGGGAAGGAGCTGAGACAGCAGCCGAGGGACCCCAGAAGACCAGGTTTGGGGCCACTCTGTGCAAAACGAGCTGCACAGTGGAGGTAAGTATAACATGTTTGTTATTTCAAAAAAAGATTTGTCTTTACAACCCCTTTAAACTTCTCCACAACTTTATCCCTGACCTGTCTGGCGTGTTCCTTGGCTTTCATGATGCTGTTTGTTCACTAAGGTTCTCTAACAAACCTCTGAGGGCTTCATAGAACTACTGTATTTATACTGAGATTAAATTACACACAGGTGGACTCCATTTACTAATTAGGTGACTTCTGAAGGCAATTGGTTGGACTAGATTTTAGTTAGGGGTATCAGAGTAAAGGGGGCTGAATACAAATACACGCCACACTTTTCACATATTTATTTGTAAAAAAAAAATGAAAACCATTTATCATTTTCCTTCCACTTCACAATTATGTGTCACATTGTGTTGGTCTATCACATAAACGTTTAGGTTTTTGTTTGTAACATGACAAAATGTGAAAAATTTCAAGGGGTATGAATACTTTTTCAAGGCACTGTATCTCCTGTTTTTTTTATTATCAAACGAAAACTGGCACAAAATAGTACAAAAACAAATGTAAAAAAATGTAGCTGTATATTTCTTACGCTTACCATAACCTACCATGAAAGAACAACCGACAAAAAAAATCCTGTCAATCGCAGTGATACCACATACACTATATTGACAAAAGTATTGGGATGCCTGCCTTTACATGCACATGAACTTCAATGGCACCCCAGTCTTAGTCCGTAGGGTTCAATATTGAGTTGGCCCACCCTCTGCAGCTATAACAGCTTCAACTCTTCTGGGAAGGCTATCCACAAAGTTTAGGATTGTGTCTATGGGAATGTTTGACCATTCTTCGAGAAGGTGAGGTCAGGCACTGATGTGGACGAGAAGTCCTGACTCGCAGTTTCCGCTCTATTTCATCCTAAAGGTGTTGTATTCTGTTAAATATACCGTTGAAATTTTTTCATTAAAGTGTAAGTTCACCTTTTCAGAAAAATATGAAAAAATGAACTAGCACCCTATATATATATATATATATATATATATATATATATATATATATATATATATATATATATACACAGTGCCTTGCGAAAGTATTCGGCCCCCTTGAACTTTTCAACCTTTTGCCACATTTCAGGCTTCAAACATAAAGATATAAAATTTTTATTTTTTGTGAAGAATCACCAACAAGTGGGACACAATTGTGAAGTGGAACGAAATCTATTGGATTTTTGAAACTTTTTTAACTAATAAAAAAATGAAAAGTGGGGCGTGCAAAATTATTCGCCCCCTTGCGTTAATACTTTGTAGAGCCACCTTTTGCTGTGATTACAGCTGCAAGTCGCTTGGGGTATGTCTCTATCAGTTTTGCACATCGAGAGACTGAAATTCTTGCCCATTCTTGCCCATTCTTCCTTGCAAAACAACTCGAGCTCAGTGAGGTTGGATGAAGAGCGTTTGTGAATAGCAGTTTTCAGCTCTTTCCACAGATTCTCGATTGGATTCAGGTCTGGACTTTGACTTGGCCATTCTAACACCTGGATACGTTTATTTGTGAACCATTCCTTTGTAGATTTTGCTGTATGTTTGGGATCATTGTCTTGTTGGAAGATAAATCTCCGTCCCGGTCTCAGGTCTTTTGCAGACTCCAACAGGTTTTCATCCAGAATTTGGTCCTGTATTTGGCTGCATCCATCTTCCCCTCAATTTTAACCATCTTCCCTGTCCCTGCTGAAGAAAAGCAGGCCCAAACCATGATGTTGCCACCACCATGTTTGACAGTGGGGATGGTGTGTTGAGGGTGATGAGCTGTGTTGCTTTTACGCCAAACATATCGTTTTGCACTGTGGCCAAAAAGTTCGATTTTGGTTTAATCAGACCAGAGCACCTTCTTCCACATGTTTGGTGTGTCTCCCAGGTGGCTTGTGGCAAACTTTAGACGAGACTTTTTATGGATATCTTTGAGAAATGGCTTTCTTCTTGCCACTCTTCCATAAAGGCCAGATTTGTGCAGTGTATGACTGATTGTTGTCCTATGGACAGACTCTCCCACCTCAGCTGTAGTTCTCTGCAGTTCATCCAGAGTGATCATGGGCCTCTTGGCTGCATCTCTGATCAGTCTTCTCCTTGTCTGAGCTGAAAGTTTAGAGGGACAGCCAGGTCTTGGTAGATTTGCAGTGGTCTGATACTCCTTCCATTTCAAAATGATCGCTTGCACAGTGCTCCTTGGGATGTTTAAAGCTTGGGAAATCTTTTTGTATCCAAATCCGGCTTTAAACTTCTTCACAACAGTATTACGGACCTTACGGTCTTCATGATGCTCTCTGCGCTTTCAACAGAACCCTGAGACTATCACAGAGCAGGTGCATTTATACAGAGACTTGATTACACACAGGTGGATTCTATTTATCACCATCAGTCATTTAGGACAACATTGGATCATTCAGAGATCCTCGCTGAACTTCTGGAGTGATTTTGCTGCACTGAAAGTAAAGGGGCCGAATAATTTTGCATGCACCACTTTTCAGTTTTTTATTTGCTAAAAAAAATTTTTTAAAATATCCAATAGATTTCATTCCACTTCACAATTGTGTCCCACTTGTTGATGATTCTTCACAAAAAATTTAAATTTTATATCTTTATGTTTGAAGCCTGAAATGTGGCAAAAGGTTGAAAAGTTCAAGGGGGCCGAATACTTTCGCAAGGCACTGTATATATATATATATATATATATATATATTTATATATATATATTACAGTTTGCAAGTGGTTTACCGAGAGTTTGGCTAAAGATATTTGGCTTTCTCATGAGCCGCTGGAATGCTTTCCGAAGCGACGGGAGGGGACGTGCACTCCTGCCACTTCCCGGTGTTTCTCTGACTTACTGGTTTACCCAAGAAAGGATCCGATGGTGCGGCCGGCTGCTCCAATAGGCGATCAAAGAGTAGATATTCTTTGATCGACTCTATGGCCTTGGAGAACCGGAGCGACGTCATGATTTCACTTCAGGTCCAGGCTGAAAGTACATTTTTTATTTAATCTTTTGCTTTTAAAGCTAAAGAAGAGATTTGGGGTCTTTTTAATACCAAATCTCTACATAAAGAGGACCTGTCATCCTTATTTCTATTCCAAGGGATGTTACATTCCTTGTAATAGTAATAAAAGTAATGAAAGAAAAAAAATAATTAAAGGCACAGTGTAAAAATAAAATATAATAAGTAAAATAAACAAGGATTTTTTTTTAAAGCGCCCCCATCCCTCCCTGCTTGCGCACAGAAGCAAAAGCATACGTAAGCATACAAATACTGCAGCTGCTGACTTTTAATAATCAGACACTTACCTATTCCGGGGTCCAGCGATGCGGGGGGTCGAAGCTCCGCTAGCCCCCCCGATCCGCTCAGCGGTGCCGGCATTGCAACTGTGGGCACCCGGCTGTGGCTTCACAGCCGGGTACGTGAGCGGCACATGTGCGAGCGGCGCCGTGCCGCTCGCATTTGGGACATGTGACAGGTCCTAGATGACTGGGGAGCCCTTCCTGCGCCAAGGGGAAGTTATGTCACCAGCCCAGGCAACGCAGGAGGCAGACTACGAGGGACCCCCCTAGCAACAGGCATTTAGAGGTATGTAAAAAAAAAAATGTAATTTGAAAAAATGACAACAGAAAAATGTGCTGTATGGGCAGAAGTGACGTTTTGACATCGCTTCCGCTCTCCTATGGTGTATAGACGGGTGGGGGCCATCTTCGGAGGGTGCGGGAGAGCAGCGGGAGGGGGGTGGCACCTCTCCCGCCGCCGATAACGGTGATCTTGCGGCGAATCCGCCACAGAGACCACCATTCGCAAACAGAACTGCCGGCTCTAAAGATGGATACCTCGGTTGTGGCAGCAGCTGCTGCCGTTACCGAGATATACAACTTCAAACTGCCGACGTATATCTACATGAGCCGGTCGGTAAGTGGTTAAAGTAGAGCAGTGCCGAATGGCAAAAAATGGTACGGTCATGAAGGGGGTAATATCTTCCAGAGCGTAAATGGTTAATAAACATTCTATAACTACTCTGCTACAGCTTCTCTGTGACAACAGGACACAACAAGAATGGTGATGACAATGTTTGTTCTGTAAGGCAGCAGCCTACACCTTTTCTTCCACACCCTGGTGAGCCCACAGTGTCTATGACTGCCTGGATTGCTATGTTGAGAAATACATACATGCTGCTAATCAGGCGGACTTATGGGAAATACATACATGCTGCTAATCAGGCGGACTTATGGGAAATACATACATGCTGCTAATCAGGCGGACTTATGGGAAATACATACATGCTGCTAATCAGGCGGACTTCTCTATTGCTAGAATGCGTGCTTTACTTATACGCTGCCTGAGAGCAGAAGGACAGCGTATCTTCTATACTCCGCAGCAGAAGACACCTATGATCCAGCTTCCACTGCAAGAAAGACATTTTTTGTGCCGAAAGTAAATGGGATTGCAGAACAATATAAATTCCAACAACATGAACAGCACAATGGTGAATCCACATCAAATTTTAGAGCAGCTTTGAGAGAGTTGGTTGTTACCAGTGAGTTTGGTGCTCTAACAGTTGAAATGATAAGAGACCAGCTAGTAGAAAAAACAAACCCAGGCCACATTAGAGAATAACTACTCTTGGAGCATGATTTAAAGTGTTACTAAACCCACAACAGTAAAATCAGTCTGTATATGCAGTAAAGCGTGCTTGTTATACTCCCTGTGGAACCTAAGGGGTTAATCCTGCGCATTGTGTAAAAAGACTGCTTGACCCTGTCTTTTATGATCCTCCCCTTCTTCCACAGTCCAAATCTATCTCCTGATAGTACGGAGCTTGGGGGCACACTGCACATGCTCAGTTTGGTGTGTATTGCTAGAGGGTTTTTTTATTTTTCTTGAGAGGCGGCATGTGATCGGCACAGGGAATCAGCACTGTCCAGACAGAAGGTCAGGGGTAATGCATCCTCATAGGACAATCAGCTTTAACCAGACACTGATAGAAGACACAAGACTGCTCTAACTGCTGATGAGAAAAGGTATTTAGCAGTTTATATTTACTAAAATAATTGCATTTCCATGTTCTGTGTACTGTGGAAAACCAGGTATAGGGAATGCAGGGTCCTGGGCAGTGGCGGTGCGTGCATAGAGGGCGCAGGAGCGCCGCCCCCCCTCTCCTGCACCACTCTATCACCAATAGATAGATTCATGCATTGCATGAATCTATCTATTGTCACCGATGCCGCCCCCTATTCAGGTGTCCGGCCCCTTGTCGGGAGCCGGGCATCTGAATTACAGCAGGGGGGGTGTTTCTGGAAGCGCCCTATTAGAGCTGTAAAGCTCTAATAGGGGACCTGATTAGAGCGGTGTGCTCTAATAGGCTTCCATAAGTGTAAACAGCGGGCGCACTGCTGTGCGTTCGCTGATTACACAGTATTGTGTTAGAGAAGAATACATCGAATACATCGCTTCCCTAACACAGACCCGCCTCTCAGCCAATCAGGTTGCCGGGTCTGTTACCTGTCACCTGATTGGCTGAAGTCACAGGCGCTGTGATTGGACGCTAGGCGTCCAATCATAGCAGAAGACAGGAGCGCGGGAGAAGATATCGGAAGATGAGGGGAAGATGAGGGGACACCGCGCGCTGCACACCGAGACAAGGTAAGTGCAGAGGGCAGGCAGGGGGCACAGTGGCAGCACTTGAGGGGCACAATGGCAGCACTTGAGGGGCACAGTGGCAGCACTTGAGGGGCTCAATGGCAGCACTTGAGGGGCACAGTGGCAGCACTTGAGGGGCACAGTGGCAGCACTTGAGGGGCACAGTGGCAGCACTTGAGGGCACAGTGGCAGCACTTGGGGCACAGTGGCAGAACTTGGGGCACAATGGCAGCACTTGGGGCACAATGGCAGCACTTAGGGGCACAGTGGCAGCACTTGGGGCACAGTGGCAGCACTTGGGGCACAGTGGCAGCACTTGAGGGGCACAATGGCAGAACTTGAGGGGCACAATGGCAGCAATTGAGGGGCACAGTGGCAGCACTTGGGGCACAGTGGCAGAACTTGGGGCACAGTGGCAGAACTTGGGGCACAATGGCAGCACTTGGGGCACAGTGGCAGCACTTGGGGCACAGTGGCAGCACTTGGGGCACAGTGGCAGCACTTGGAGCACAGTGGCAGCACTTGGGGCACAGTGGCAGCGTTTGATGGGCACAGTGGCAGCGTTTGATGGCACAGTGGCTGCGTTTGATGGCACAGAGGTGGAAATTGATGGGCACAGCAGCTGCGTTTGATGGCACAGAGGCTGCAATTGATGTTTTTTTTTTCAGAATTATTCTGTTTGTTTGCGCCCCCCCAAAAATTTTGAGCACCAGCCGCCACTGGTCCTGGGTTTAGTAACACTTTAACCTTTAACCCCTTGATCACCCCCTAGTGTTAACCCCTTCCCTGCCAGTCACCTTTATACAGTAATCAATGCATTTTTATAGCATGGATCGCTGTATAAATGTGAATGGTCCCAAAAATGTGTCAAAAGTGTCCGATATGTCCGTCGTAATATAGCAGTCACAATAAAAATCGCAGATCGCCGTCATTACTTTAAAAAAAAAAAAAAAATAATAAAAATGCTATAAATCTATCCCCTATTTTGTAGGCACTATAACTTTTGCACAAACCAATCAATATACGCTTATTGAAAAAAGGAATAAGGAAAAAAAGGAGGTGGTTGGAATATACGCTTATTGCATTTTTTTTTTACCAAAAATATGTAGAAGAATACGTATCGGCCTAAAATGAGGAAAAAATTTGTTTAAAAAGAAAAAAAAAAAGATATTTATAATAGCAAAAAGTAAAAAACATTGTTTTTTCAAACTTGTCACTCTTCTTTTGTTTATAGCACAAGAAATAAAAACCGCAGAGTGATCAAATACCACCAAAAGAAAACTCTATTTGTGGGGAACAAATGATAACAATTTTATTCGGGTACAGCGTTGCATGACCGCGCAATTGTCATTCAAAATGTGACAGCGCTGAAAGCTGAAAAATGGCTTGGGCAGGAAGGGGGTGTTCGTTAAACTGGTTAAAGAGGAGTTCCCATTCTAAAAAAAAAAAATTAAAAGTCAGCAGCTACAAATACTGCAGCTGCTGACTTTTAATAATCGCACACTTACCTGTTCTAGGGTCCAGCAATGCGGGGGATCGATCGTCTCTCCCTCCGTTTGGCGGCGCTGGCATTGTAACTGTGGGCTGTGATTGGCCGCACAGTCATCTGGGACCTGTCACATGTCCCAGATAATTGACAAGAGGGAGGGTGCAGAGCTGAGCTCTTCCTGCGCCGAGGGGAAGTGATGTCACCAGCCCAGGCACTGAACGAGGGACCCCCTAGCAACAGCCATTTAGAGGTGAGTAAAAAAAAATATATTTTTTTTTGAATGCAACTCCACTTTAACTCTAGCAAAGACTATTACAGTTTCAAGCCAAAGTGAAACTGCTATAGCTGAGCCCCAAAACTCCTATTCAGTGGAAAACTCACTAAACAGGCCAGGAAATTAGAATCTGTCACCCATAAGGTACATATAGAGTATAGGTCCAATAGAAAGATGCAAAAAGAGATTTAATTAAACTGCAATGCAGAATTGCACATACACAGAACAAGTACTGATTCAGGTGTGATTCAGCACAGACAACTATACTGCAAGCCCTGCAAAAGATGTACAATGCTTTACATTGTACATTGCAGTAAAGTCTGCTGTACCTCTACTGCTGGACATGTTCATTATAATTTACTGTTCCAGAACTCCAGATGTTACTGTCTTAAAGTACATGCAGGGGCGGACTGACCATTCGGCCACTCGGGCACTTCCCGAGGGCCCCGGGCCACTAGGGGGCCCCATCAGGGTTGCCAGCCTCAGTAAAACCAGGGACAGTATGTAAAAATCTGTTTTTCTTTTACATCTGTTTCTGAAATGTCCCTTACCGACATCCTTTTGGTCTTAAAAATCCTGAGATTATAGCTGTCCCACCTCTCCAGTACCTTCTCAGCCAATAGAAACATGTCTGTGTATACTGTGTGTACATGTATGTGTATACTGTGTGATTGTATACTGTGTGGCCCCATCATAATCTCTGATTGCCTGGGGGGCCCCACAATTTCCTATTGCCCGGGGGCCCCATGAGTTGTCAGTCCGCCCCTGAGTACATGTGAACCTTTATCTTGACCTGGACCCACTCTGTGCCCTGTATTCTGTGCCTTACCCTTTCTTGACTCCTGCACTCTGTGCATTAGGCACTCCTGAACTCTGTGTGTTATTATGCACTCCTGACCTGTGCACGTCAATCCCTCTGCCCCAACCCCATTGAGGGGTACAATTTATGGAAAAGGATTGTCAAAGTCTACGCAAGTAAAAAAAAGGTGGGGAACCACTGTATTACAGGATGTTCTACAGAGAGACAAAACTGTTGATGATATGATTCTCAATGGAGTATTGTTCCCAACAACAAATTCTAGGAATGATCAGCCTATGGCCATTTCCTAGAACATAAAGCAATGCGTAAAAACAAGCGATGCATTGTCAGACACAGATTAGTCAAGCATACTTCAGATGCACTCAGTGTAAGGTTATTATGGAAAAAATACATGAAAAAATATATTTCACAGAGAAAAACGTATGATTAAAAATATATTTCCCGTTATAAACATAATACCACCTTAAAAGTCTGCCCCAGCAATCCAACTAATTTAACTCCAACTGATAGCTATCATAATTTTTAAACAGTTGATTGTTTATTGGGCAAATTCACCTAACTTTTGGTCCCAATGACAGTGGTCATATGAAGTAATGCCCCATACACACGGTCGGACTTGCCAACGGACTAAGCTCCGTCGGCATTTCCGACGGAAAGATTTAGAACACGTTCTATATCTAAGTCCGTCGGAAATGCCAGCAGAAAAAGTCAGATGGCATACACAAGGTCGGAATGTCTGATGAAAAGCTCCTATCGGACTTTTTCTGCCGGAAAGTCCGACCGTGTGTACACGACATAAGGGGAAATCTTTCAGACAGCAGTAACAAGGCAGACACCCATTAAATATATGAATAGAATAACAAGGTTTACTCGACCTCTATGCCAAACTACATGTCTGCTACATTATGTCCCAAAAGTTACCAGGTAATCACAGAAGGAATTGACTAGATTGGAAATCTTTTTCTGCCCATTGGCTTTGAAAGTGCCCATTGGTCTCTTTGTTCAGGGACAGGGTGCTGGCCTATAATGCCCAGGTGCATGCAGTGATAATTCCTAAGAACCCAATGATATGCCTCTTTGGATGTGAAGATTCTACCGACCTGTCATTACCTTCTGCAGCCCGGTGCCTACCCAATGGATTCATATTTGCCTCTTGGTTGCTCACAGGGCACTACTTCAAACCTGGATCCACCCCTAACCACTTTACATATCAGCTGTGAAGCAAACCTTGATGACCTTATTTACATTGGAGAAATTGAACACTACTACGCAGAACTTTCGGGCTACCAATGCTTTATTGCAAGGTGGAGGCGTTTTATGAAACACCCTTTTTCACTGATGGAGCTTTCCTTTCACATGCAAACCGCAAACTCTTTCGCTTCACTGACTGGTACTTGAAGGCAGAACTTTCCAACTCCTTGGGAAAACTTGAAATCCTGAATTTGAATTGCTCCTCAGCTCCTTTCATTCCCTCTTCCCTGTTACCATATGGACTCTACAATTAATTTCACTTCTCTAGTGGCCTACAATTTAGACAAGTAGCTGGGGTCTTAAGGGGGAGGTCTTTTGATGTGGTGACAGGGGACAACCTTGTCGTGTCCCGTTGGATATGAGAAACGGGGTGGAAAGGGTGTCAGCGGAGTATACTTGTGCGGTGGGGTTGGAGTATAAGGCCATAATTGCGTTGTGTATTGGTCCTATGATACCAAATTTGTGAAGAACTGCAGATAGGTAACCCCAGTGGACCCTATCGAATGCCTTTTCGGCGTCTAAGGAGAGGAGAAGAGACGGGGTTTTGGAGGAGTCAAGGTGGTGTATTATGTTGATCATGCGTCTAGTGGCGTCTGATGCTTGGCGACCTTTGGTGAAGCCTGATTGATCGGGGGCTATAAGGGTGGGTAGTATATTCTCGAGTCTATTGGCAATAATTCTAGCGTAAATTTTTATATCGGTGTTGAGGAGTGATATGGGGCGGAAGTTTTTGGGGGATGTTGGTTCTTTGCCTGGTTTAGGTAGTGTTACTATCATGGCGTTGAGCATTTCCTTCGGGAATGTGGCAGATGTTGTTGCCGAGTTAAAAACTTGGCAGAGGGTAGGGGCGAGCTGTTTTTGGAACTGTTTGTAGTATTCCCCCGTGAAGCCATCAGGGCCTGGGGATTTGAGGCTGGGTAATTTGTTGATCACTGCGTATATTTCTTCTATAGTGAAAGGGTCGTTTAGGGAGGTAAGTTGGGCTTGTGATATAGATGGGAGTTTTTGTTGGTCCAAAAAGGCTAGTATTGCATCGTTTGAGGGTTGTGTGGTAGTGGGGTCGTTTTTGAGATTGTACAGGTCGGCATAATATGTGCTGAATGCGTCTGCAATTTGTTGTGGTTTAAGGAGTTTTTCATTGGAATGTGGATGATGGATGAAGGGGATTTTGGTTTTGGTTCTGAATCCTTTGACTCTCAGGGACATGTTTTTGCCGGCCTTATTGCCTGTTGTGTATGATGTAGCTTTAAGTATTTTGTATGATTTCTCGTGTTTTTCTAGGAGGAGGGATCTCAGTTCGTGGCGTAGGGTGAAGATTTTGGCCTGTAGGTCAGGGGAAGGGTGAGTCTTGTTTAGGGATTCGGTCGTGGCTATGTCAGATGTCAGGTCGTCTAGTTTCTGGGATCTATTTTTCTTTGCTCTGGCACCCATTTGTAGAAAAATACCTCTTACTACTGCCTTATGGGCGTTCCACACCACCAGCGGGTCAGACACTGAATCTTGGTTGAGAGAAAAGAAGTTCTCTAAGTTTTGTGTGATGGGGGTTCGATAGCATGGGGTGTTGAGGAGGTAGTTGTTCACTCTCCAGATATACGTGGCCGATTGGGGGATTTCTCCGGAGATTGTGATGCTAACAGGGGCATGATCTGACCAGGTGGTGGTGTGGATAGTGGATTGTGAAACAGAGTGTAGTAACCTTTTGTCTGCTAAAAAGAGGTCAATTCGTGAGTAGGTGTTGTGACGCGGCGAGAGGAAGGTAAAGTCTCTCTCGCTCGCATGACAACACCTCCAAACATCATACAAATCGTTGTTAGTAATAAATTTGTCCAAAGGGGACGCATGGCGTTTATTGCAAGCAGTAGAGTCTAGAGAATAATTTGGCACCAGGTTGAAGTCTCCACATATTAGTAAATGACCCTTCTGCAGTTTGCGTGCTTCACGGAGTGTTTTCCTGAGAAAGGGCATTTGACCCATGTTTGGAGCATATATGGAGACCAAGGTGTATTGGACATTGTTCATAGAACAGATCAAGATGATGAAGCGACCTTCAGGGTCTAGTACACTGTGGTGCAGTTGAAAGGACACGGTATCCTTAATAGCGATCATAACCCCTCTTTGCTTTTTATGGTAAGAGGAATGGTATATAAGAGGAAAGTGCCTGTTTAAACATTTTGGGGTGGCATCAGCGGCAAAGTGGGTTTCTTGGACGCAGAGGACGTCGCAGTTCTGAGAGAGAGCTGTTTTCCAAAGAGATGCTCGTTTAACTGGGTGATTGAGACCCTTCGCATTGAGAGAGAGAATCGTGATGCCCATATTGGGAGCAATGGTGGTGGGTGCAGGTGTAGAGGTCACTTACAGTTCGTCGGTCTACGATCAGGAGACAGATATCTCGGATGTGCTGGATGTGAAGGTGAGCGGACACAGCTGATGAGATCTGCTGGGATGGAGGCTGTTGATTAGGCGGTGGACAGGTGGGTCGTAGCGACAAATTCTTCGGTGATGCTGGACGAGAAGGTTAGTTTAGTGATGAAGAGTTCCGCCCCGGTGGGGCTGTTGAGTTCTGCTAGGATAGAATACAAGTTAGTGCAACAATGGTAATCAGTAACTGCGATGTATTTGACCACTATCGTGGAAAGAGAACAATTAGCCTCAAAATATAAGAGATGAACTGGAGGGGGGATGGAGAGAAAAAAAAAAAAAAAAAAAAAGGAAAAGAAATTGAAGTTCGATGTCAGTTAGCAATTACTGACAGCTAGGTAGATCAGTATAGTGTGCCCCAATTGGGCGACTGACCAGAGTATGGGGAAAAGTTCGGCAAGCAGGTGACGGTGACCAAGCCCAGACCGGACCGGGCTAGAGGCCTGCCGTAGTTTGCGGGCAGGTGGGTCAGTGCATTTTGTTTTTGGTTTTAGCTTGTTCCGATCCAAAGGAGAAGGGGTTCAGCTTATCATGAGGTTGCTGTAGGTTATGAGGTGGTTCGGGTATAATACCCCAGGAGTGCAGTAATTTCATTCCACCCTCCAGTGTGGAGATGGAGTGAGGGATTCCGTTGTGGGTGACCAGGATTGTAGCTGGATGGCGCCACTTGTATACTATTTTGTGGTTGTTGAGTGCTTTGGTGATTGTTTTGAGTTGCCTCCGCATTTGGAGGGTGTATTGGGATAAGTCGGCGTATAGTTGAATATCTGAGTAAGGCGGTGGTAGCGGCGATAATTCTCTGGCCTTTTGAAGAATTTGCTCTTTGGCCTGGTAAAAGTGCACCCTCAGAAGTACATCTCTGGGTATATCTGCTTCCAAATGGCGGGGTTTTGGTAGACGGTGGATCCTATCTATGGTAAGCTCAATTTTTGGGTATGTTTGTATCTCTTTTTTTGTCTGTAGAATTTTTATGCTTTTCCTGCATTGTGCTTCCACTACTAAAGCCGGGTACACTCTACAGTTTTTTTTTGTGCAACCCGCGGAACTGACAGTTCCTGTTGGGAGTCTGCCAATTAATCTTACAATTACCTAAGGGTGTCCTGACCCTAACCTTTTCTCCCCCAAAAAGTTTAGTAAGAGAAATAAACTTTCTTTTGTATTTAAGAAGTGTCTCACTCCCAATAACTTTAACTACTCTGCACCCACCATGCCTCACAACCCACCATATACAGAAGGATGTCAGCTATCCCTGGCCCT
The DNA here is from genome assembly GCA_028564925.1 of Lithobates sylvaticus. NCBI lineage: Eukaryota > Metazoa > Chordata > Amphibia > Anura > Ranidae > Lithobates > Lithobates sylvaticus. Next base: position 137,591,408 of record CM053026.1, read on the forward strand.
GGAGGTTCTCATTAGATCAAAGGAGGCCTGGGACCTTGCTACATTTGGCACCCAACATGGGGCTAAGGCGTTATCTCTGCAGCAGTCGCCCTTAACAAACGGCCTCAGCTTAATCAGGATTTCGTCTGGCTGCGTGGGAAGGTGGCAAGTAACCTTTACACTTCTAATGGACTGTGTTGTCGTGTGTACTACCAATGTGGGGAAGAACCATCAAGTCTCACTGCTCAGGGGAGAGGATCAGCCTGGTCTTTTGACAGTTCCCACCAGCGCTGTGAGAGTTAATACAGACTCCAAAATGGACTCCAGTACAGTGCCGCAGCATGAAGAAGACAGGCGCCACAGTTCCCAGAGAACATTTGCACCAATCTGTTGGCAGGGTGAGGAGCTCCTGCTCTGCAGAGGAGGATAAGGAAGTGCTGCTATGTGTGTCTGATTGTGAGTTGGAGAGAAAGATGGCGTAGTTTGTAGGAGACATGGTGGATTGGTGAAAGTATGCCCCGGGTGTTTGTTTTGGTCCAAGCGATGCAAAACTTGTCCTGACTGACACCGGAGTGCGATCTACACCGAAGGGCAAACTTGCCTTGTATACGGCTGGAGGCTACGAGGCTCTGGGACTGATCTGTGGGAAATGTTCTGGCCTGACCACACAGTTGAGGCCTTGGATTGTCTGTGGACGCTGCAGAGAGAAATTGTTTAAGGTTATCTCCCCAACTTAACCTCAGCGGATCCTACAAGTGGATTGGACAGGAACATCGCCATCCCGGCTGGGAGTGATATCCCGAGCCCACCGGTCATGACCGGAGTCATGCCGATCGCTCCTCGAGGCCGCGGTCAGGCCCAACTGCTCGTTCTGATGTCCAAACTGCCCAGGAGGAAAGTACCGGAGCCGGGTAAACCAGCGAGAAGTGAGTAGTGTACCTGTGGGGGAGGTGATGCCTGTGGCCATCAAGGGGGATGCCACAGTGGTGCCAGTTAAGGCGCGTGCTAAGTACTACTACATACCGGCCGAAGAGTGCTCTAGCATTTCAGATTCAGACATTCCGTCTAACGGTCTATCGGAACTCTTTTCGGACACTTTGTCTTACACTGGAAAGTGGGGTGGGAGTGATGAAGAGCTAATAAGCAATGTTCAGGAGGATGAAACACCTGCAACTAGTACCGCTAGTGTGCACATTATGCTGTCAGCCAGTGCAGCTCCGCTGATCAGCATTGCCAGGTCCGTTGAGGAAAACCATGGGACTCAATGGGTCCCCAAAGTCCACCCTAGCACGCCCAATGGTAAACAAGACCATAAGCCTGATGTGGTCGCTGGGTGCTCGGTTACATCCGGCTTCTACCCGGGTATGGAAATCCCAAGACCCTGCCTCGGCTGTCCAAGATACAGAGGAAAATTATTTAAAAAGTACTTATACCCCTATATTCCCACTCATCTGGAAGAGGAGATCTCGGAAAAGGTGTAGTGTTGTTGGCGTGGACGGAGATATAGTCTGATTTAGATTAAGCAGGCAGGTTATTCAGTTAGTGGCAGTGTATTTGATATATATATAAATATATATATATATATATATACAATCAGTCTAGTATATATATATATACTCTGCAGCATCCAGTGTAGCCTATATCTACAGTGCATTCCATGGTGTACTTTTTCTAATATACTTCAGGCACTGTATTTGATATATATATACAGACAGTCTAGTATATATATATATATATATATATATATATATATATATATATATATACACAGTGGTGTAACTAGAACCTTCAGGGCCCCGGTGCAAGAAACCATGAAGGGCCCCCCTGAACCCCAGCCGAGGCCCTTCCCTCCGAGTCCGGTGGTGGAACTCCAGGGCTCGGTCACAGGTACGACTTTTGTGAGCCCTGTAGTTCCAAAACTGGTATCAGCAGTTTTTTTTATTATTTTTTAAAAAAAATTAGGAGTCCCGTTGGGGGACTTTGGTGAGATATCAGAGTTCTAAACAGACCTATGATGTTACACCTTTGAGACAAAGAGGAAGAAGGGAAAGGGAAATTGGGTCCCTGTCCTCTGGGGAGAAGTGGGCCCTGTCCCCAGGAGAGATTGGGTCCTTGCCCTTAGGGGAGATGGGGTCCCTGTCCCCACGTAAGTAGGAGTCCCTGTCCCTAAGGGAAATGGGGTCCCTGTCCCCAGGGGAGATGGGGTCCCTGTCCCCAGGGAAGAGATGGGGTCACTGACCTTAGGGGAGTTGGGTTCCCTGTCCCCATGTGAGAAGGGGTTCCTGCCCCCAAGGGAAATGGGGTCCCTGTCCTCTGGGGAGAAGTGGGCCCTGTTCCAAGGGGAGATGGGGTCCCTGTCCTCAGGTGAGAAGGGGTCTCTGTCCTCAGGTGAGAAGGGGTCCCTGTCCCCATGGAAAAGAGGGTCCCTGTCCTTGCGGGAAATTAAGTCCCTGTCCTCTAAGCACCGTGTTCGGTGTGAAACATGTCAGCAGCTGTGCAGTTAGTCTGTACACAAGCCTAGATGCTATGATTTTATTATATCTTTTGAAATAAAGTTGAATAATTTGGAGTGCGGCTATCCAGCTACATCTTTTCTACTTCAGTTCCTGTTGCAAACAGAGCCAGCACCCTGTGGGATTGTGGAGACAGCTGTTTTGGGAGAAGTCATCACCTTGGAGCGGTGATTCTTTGTATTCCTCTGGGGAGAAGTTGGCTCTGTCCCCAGAGGAGATGGGGTCCTTGTCCCCAAGGAAAATGGGGTCCCTGTCCTTTAGGGAGAACTGGGCCCTGTCCCCAGGGGAGATGGGGTCCCTGTCCTTAGGGGACATATCTCCCAGAAAGACCTGTCAACATCTGTGTATGACGGGGAGGAGGGGGGGTGCTGGCAGACAAGCCTGCGGTGTCCTTTGGGGAGCCGGCTCTCATAGGGCTGCACTGCATCTGTGTGCTTAAAGTTTGTTTGCCCGAGAGAAGCATGCAGTGCAATGTGAGCAGGACTCAGGGGGCGGGACTCTGGCTGGGGAGGACAGACACCGGACTGAGCAGCACTGCATGGAGCAGGAGAGGGGGACCCGGAGGAGCGGCAGAGGACACAGGTTGTGTGGGGAATGCACAACTAAAGAGCAGCCAGTGCGGTAGTCGAGCATGGAGCTCTGCTAGTCACCCCCCACCTCCAGCCACCTGTGCGTCCGGTGCTTAACCGCCTATGCTGCCACCGGCCATATGTAGAGGGGGCCACATGGGCCCCTTGCAGCACAGGGCCCGGTTGCGCTCGAGACTGCTGCACCCCCTATAGTTACGCCCCTGTGTATATATATATATATATATATATATATATATATATATATATATATATATATATATACTCTGCAGCATCCAGTATAGCCTATATCTACAGTGCATTCCGTAGTGTACTATTTCTAATATACTTCAGGCGGTGTATTTGATATATATATATATATATATATATATATATATACTCTGCAGCATCCAGTGTAGCCTATATCTACAGTGCATTCCGTGGTGAACTATTTCTAATATACTTCAGGTGGTGTATTAATATATATATACAGTCTAGTATATACATATATACTCTGCAGCATCCAGTGTAGCCTATATCTACAGTGCATTCCGTGGTGTACTGCGTCTACTACTTTTCTGGTGGTGTACACAGTACACAATACAGTGCAGCCGTAGTGCAGTTGCTACTACCTTTCTGGTGGTGTACACATTACACAATACAGTGCAGCCGTAGTGCAGTTGCTACTACACTTCTGGTGGTGTGCACAGTGCACAATACAGTGCAGCCATACTGCAGTTGCTACTACTTTTCTGGTGGTGTACACATTACACAATACAGTGCAGCCGTAGTGCAGTTGCTACTACACTTCTGGTGGTATACACAGTACACAATACAGTGCAGCCGTAGTGCAGTTGCTGCTACTTTTCTGGTGGTGTACACATTACACAATACAGTGCAGCCCTAGTGCAGTTGCTACTACACTTCTGGTGGTGTACACAGTACACAATACAGTGCAGCCCTAGTGCAGTTGCTACTACACTTCTGGTGGTGTACACAGTACACAATACAGTGCAGTCGTAGTGCAGTTGCTACTACTTTTCTGGTGGTGTACACAGTACACAATACAGTGCAGTGTGGTGTTGCAAAACAAAATATACATCATGTCCGGAAGGCCACCAAGGAGAGGCAGACGCTCACAGGCCACTAAAAGAGGGCAAGCAGGGCTCTGTGTCTACAGTCAACAGTGCTGGTCATGGACATGGTGCATCCTCTGCAGGTGGCCGTGGGGCACGCTTGTCATTTTTTTCTGCTGCTGGCCGTGTTATTGAGCCAGAACATGCAGAAGAGTTGGTGGAGTGGATAACAAAGCCGTCCTCATCCTCCTCATCCTCTGTCACCCAGGCTCAGAGTAAAAAAGAAAGAAAAAGGGAGACTTCTACTTGCTCCTCATCTGGGATCTCCAACCCCACTATACCTCCAGTCCTCTCAAAAACCTGCACTGAGCGGAACGAAGGTATAGCAATAGGTGTCTCAAGTACTTGCAGTCAATCTGCTATCAGTACACCTCTATCTGATTTTAGCAGGCAAATTTTCCTACCACAGTTTCTAAACCGTAAAAAAAAATTCCGTCCCAGCCATCTACATGCTCAGCGTCGGAATGCTAGCTTGGCCAAATTGCTAGCACTGCAACTGCTGCCTTTTCAACTGGTAGACTCTGCCCCTTTCGTGAATTTGTGGAATGTGCTGTACCTCAGTGGCAGGTTCCAAAACGCCATTTCTTTTCAAGGAAGGCCATTCCGGCTCTCTACCGGCATGTGAAAGGCAATTTTGTTGGCCTTGTTGGACAGGGCGGTCAGTGGTAAGGTTCATATTACTGCTGACTCATGGTCTAGCAGGCATGGCCAGGGACGTTACCTTTCCTTCACGGTGCACTGGGTAACTCTGCTGGCAGCTGGGAAGGATGCAGGACAGGGTTCAGTATTGTTGGAGCTTGTTCCACAACCACGCCTCCAAAATGCTAGTGGTGATTCTGCCACAGCTCTCTCCTCCGCCTTCTCCTCTTCTTCCTCTATGGCCTCTTCTGCAGATTTGTCCTCTGAACCAGCGGTGCTCCGTAAGCGTTCAAGGGCCTATGCAAGCACTCAGGCAAAAAGATGCCATGCGGTGCTTGAGTTGGTCTGCTTAGAGGACAGGAGCCACACTGGGGCAGAGATTCTGTCAGCTCTGCAGGGGCAGGTTCAGAGGTGGTTGACACAATGCCAGCTTCAGCCAGGAATGGTTGTATGCGACAATGGCACCAACCTTCTCTCTGCCCTCCGACAGGGACACTTGACCCATGTCCCATGTTTGGCACACGTCCTGAATTTGGTGGTGCAGTGGTTCTTGAGCAGGTACCCAGGCTTACAGGATCCCCTGAGGCAAGCCAGAAAAGTCTGTGGTCATTTGCGCCGGTCATACAATGCCAGTGCTCGGCTAGCTGACATTCAAAGGGAATGCAACCTGCCCACCAACCACCTCATTTGTGACATGCCCACCAGGTGGAACTCAACGTTAGCAATGCTGCAGCGGCTGCATTTGCAGCAGAGGGCCATCAATGAGTACCTGTGTGAGTATGGCACCAGTACAGGGTCAGGGGAGCTTGGCTTTTTTTGCCACGCCAGTGGCTACTGATCAAGGATGCATGCACTGTCCTGTCACCATTTGAGGAGGCCACGAGGATGGTGAGCAGCGACAATGCATGCATCAGTGATACTGTCCCTCTTGTCTTCCTGTTGGAGCACATGCTTTGTGAAATAGTGGACAGGGCACTTGAGGCAGAACAGCGGGAGGAAGAGGAGGACTTCCTTACCTCTCAAGGCCCCCTTTATCCATATAGTATTCCTGCGGGCCCGCCAAACACACAGGAAGAAGAGAAGAAGGAGGATTGTGTCAGCATGGACGTGGAGGATAACACTCAGCAGCAGTCTTCAAGGGATGGTTTTCAGTTCCCAGAAACACAAGTTGTACGTTGCTGGGAGGAGGTTGTTACGGATCATGTGATCCTTAGTGACCCAGAGGACTCAGAATCTAATGCCTCTGTAAACTTATGCTACATGGCCTCCCTGATTCGGCAAAGCCTGCGAAAGCACCCTAGGATTCGTGGTATCAAGGAGAGGGATAATTACTGGCTGGCAACCCTTCTTGATCCACATTACAAGGGTAAGGTTGCAGAACTCATCCTGCCTTCGCAGAGGGAGCAGAGGATGAAACATCTTCAGAAGGCCTTAAAGAAAGGTTTGTGCAATGCGTTTCCAGACCCTGGGAGGTTACAATTTCCTGGTGCTGGACAACGTGTTGCTGAGGCTTCGTTCAGTCAGAGGAAGAGCGGTAGAGAAGGTGGCCGGCTGACCGATGCCTTTAGACAATTTTTCAGTCCTAAGTGCCAAGGTCTGATCGGTTCAAGCAACCATCACCAGCGTCTGCATTACATGGTGCAGGAATATCTAGGGGCAAGAGCAGACGTGGAGACCTTTCCAACAGACCATCCACTGGGTTACTGGATCTTGAGGATGGACCACTGGCCAGAACTTGCTCAATATGCAATTGAGCTACTGGCCTGTCCTGCATTCAGCGTTTTTTCTGAACGCACATTCAGTGCTGCTGGAGGGTTAGTAACGGATCATAGAGTGCGCCTGTCCACAGACTCTGTTGATATGCTCACATTCATAAAAATTAATCAGTCTTGAATCAGCAGCTATCAAGCACCTGATGCTGAGGTAACTGATTGACTTTTCTATGGATGTGGGATCCCTTGAAGACTGCATATGCTGAGTGACTATCCTATCCCTCCTTAATATTGATGATGCTAGCTTCCAACAATATTTTTGGTTTAGGGCACCACAACCACTGTCTAAGGCCCAATTTTTCTGTCCCTGTTTAACAGGGGCAGGTAATTAAAATTGTTGATCTAATATTTCACAGCAGGGCCCATTCCTGCACCCACCAAGAGTAAATGTGAGGGCTTACAGTGTTGTGGCACCACCACCACCAAAGGCTCAATTTTTCTGCCTCTGTTTAACAGGGGCATGTAATTACAATTCTTGATCTAACATTTCACAGCAGGGCCCATTCCTGCGCCCAAGAGTAACTGTGAGGGCTTACAGTGTTGTGGCACCACCACCACCAAAGGCCCAATTTTTCTGCCTCTGTTTAACAGGGGCATGTAATTACAATTTTTGATCTAATATTTCATAGCAGGGCCCGTTCCTGCACCCACCATAAGTAACTGTGAGGGCTTACAGTGTTCTGGTACCACCAACACCTAAGGCCCAATTTTCTGCAGCGTATATAGGGCAGGTCATATAGTATATATACTTCTGTTCAGAGTATATAGTGCCTGGCCCCCCCCCCCCACGTCATTTTTTTAAAATTTGGGTGCGGGGTTCCCCTTAATGTCCATAACAGACCCAAAGGGACCGGTAATGGGCTGGGGGGCTCATTCCTAGTGCTGACCTGAGTAAACTTTATTCACATTATGTGCCAGGTGTAAGTTTGCTTTTTACTGAAGAGGAGGTGGCATTCTCCGTTGCGGATGGGGACTGCTCTCCCAATATGAATAATGTAAATGTTTATAGGGTATATTCACTCTGCTATGCTGTCTTCGGCTGAGGACAATTTAAACCTGTTTAATCACGTATGTATATATATATATATATATATATATATATATATATATATATATATATATATATATATATATATACAGGGCTTGACAAATTTGCTTGGAATCTAGGAGCCAGCTAAAAAAGTTAGGAGCCAGTTTTTTTTTTTTTTTTTTTTTTACGACGACAACGACTGACGGGTGGCTCTGGGGACAGGTGGGCATGTGTGTTGTGTGTGTTTCACTGTTCACTCACGTTTCACTGACGCTGCAGCTGCAGCACAGAAGCTCTCCCTCCTCACACGCTGTCTGTGTGAGGAGGGAGAGCCGGCGATGAGGGATGATCTCATATGTTTACATATGAGATCACCTCTCGTTGGACAAGCCGGTCGAGTGCTAAATGGCCGATGTGATTGGCCATTTAGCACGATCTGTGATTGGCTGTGTCCAAGGGACACGGCCAACACAGAACTTCCCCGATGCACGCTTGCGGCGGTGCGCAGAGGGGAAGTAAACAGGACGTCCAGGGACGCCCTCCGGGCAATTGGCGTCCACGCTGTAGACGTCTTTCATCTATAGCGCGGGTGCGAAGTGGTTAACTAAAGAATGTGACTGCTCCATATCCCCGCTTATTTACCGCCATATCCCCGCTAAGGGTCCGATCAGATCCGCCTAAAAAACTGACAGGCGAACCTGATCAGACAGCCCGTGTGAAAGGGACCAAGAGGGAGAATACAAATAATTTTAGGAAAAAAAATTTAACAGTTTTTTACTTTTAAAAAAGAAATAAAAATCAAAGCTATTATAAAAAAAAAAAACACTGGCCAATACTCTGCCAGTACTCTGCAATAAATTTTAATAGAAACAAAGAATTTTTTTTTTCCTGAACTTTCTGTATTTTTTGATTTATAGCGCAAAAAATAAAAAAACCAGTGTTGATTAAATACCACCAAAAGAAAGCTCTATTTGTGTGAAAAAAAAGGACAAAAAATTCATTTGGGTACAGTGTTGCATGACTGAGTAATTGTCATTCAAAGTGTGAGAGCACCAAAAGCTGAAAATTGGTCTGGTTAACATTGCATTAGCATTGTTAGAGGTGTTCCAATACCAACGGCCGCCACAAGATGGCGCCATATTACAGAAGGACTTCAGAAGGCCTTCAGAAGGCCGCGGCCTAAATTACTGGCCGGCGCGGCCCGATGCTGTCGCACGGCGGGGGTCGGGGTCCACAGGCAGACAGGATACTGCAGCTGTGTCTCCCCAGGCGCCAGGACCACAATTCTAGTCGCAGATGCGACCTGGCGACCGGGGTTTGTCGAGCCCTGTATATATATATATATATATATATATATATATATATATTGCACCATGCTACTATAGGATAGGATGCATCTGCATTGCTGTTGATTCTCTCTTTCAGGTTTTGCTGTGTCGGTGCATCTTCCTTGGCTAAGGAGAGACAGGGATCTAACCTGCCGTTAACACTAACCCATTTCTATATTATCACTGTATATATATTTTAGATAGATAGTGAGGAATTAAGGTTGCTGCCTTTAAAATTGTACATAAATATTTTTGATACTTTATTGCCTTATATGACCTATCATAACTTATTTTATGTCTATTTTGATAACCATGTTTATTGCGTGTGGTACGCCACATATATATATATACCTATACTGTTATATTGTTAACCCTTTCCTGTTTCCCATCACAGTTTTTGCCAGGACACTCGCTCTCAGGCTTGAGAGCTTTAACAGAAATTATTTTTCTGCAAACTCCAAGACATAGTTTTGTGGGCAGGGGGAGGATGTAGCACCCTGGAGTTTAGGCAGGGTTGCTCCTCACAAATTTACTTACCAGGAATAATTATCCTGGTTGATTGTTATAGATCTGTTGATTTCTCCCCAAGTTTGCTTGGTGGTACTAGATATGAGAAGGACAACGCAAGGTCAGGTTATGGGTATATAGGGTATCTCAGCTAATGGGCAAGGGTTTTCTTGAATTCCTTGGCTTACTGGGAGAGCCTATATATTCGGGTGGAGTCAGGTGATCTATGTTCTGTGCCACCTGGATGGCTGTCTGGGTGGACATGTGTTGTACTGCCCGGGCTGCTAGGCCGGAGATGGGGCCTATCCCGGGCACATTTGGCTGCTAGGCTGTCTGAGGGCCTATCCAGAAGCAGAACAGCGCAGGGTTGTGATTGCGGCTTGCAGTCCAACCAAAAGTGACGGTTCTGCCGAACCTTTCATGAACAGAGGTAGAGAGATAGCTAGTAAGGGACTATTCTCCTAATTACCAGGGACCACAGTGAGTAATGGAAGCAAGTACTGGAGCAGCATTCTCACCAACCAGAGACGGTGAAGTATCGGGCAACTTTAGTGGGTATCAAGCCAGAGACCCAGCCAGCAGAGGTGACGCATGCCGAGCAGCCTTGTGTGTCAAGCCAGGGACCGAGCAGGCCAGCGGGGGTGAAGCTTGAGAGGTATCTAGAGTGCCAAGCTTGAGGAAGATTCCACTGTGAAGATTGGAGGAGCTCAAGGGATTCAGTGGGTCTAGTGAGAGACCGGGAGCTCAGTGTGATGAAGAACTACAAGGAACGATTGTAGTGAAAGTGAAGGAACTGTTACGTTTGTGCTAGGAACTGTTAAAGACTGTTGCCATAGGAGACAGCATTACTGCACATGCAGATGTAGCGTCTTCCTGGATGCATTTCCCTGCATGGGTGTCCTATTGAAGTCTCAGAGTCTGCCAATTAATCTTGTAACTACCTAAGGATGTCCTTTCCCTAACCCTCTCTCCCTCAAACATTTTGTTAAGAGAAGTAAACTTTCTTTTGCATTCAAGAAGTGTCTGGCGCCCAATAACTTTAACTACTCTGCACCCGCCTTTCTTTACAACTCACCATATACAGAAGGATGTCAGCTATCCCTGGCCCTGGAGGTTCTCATTAGATCAAAGGAGGTCTGGGACCTTGCTACATTTATATCTCCTGAATGATGAATAAGTCATTCATGCAGCAGTGGCGCATGCGAACAATGCCCTCGGCTGGTTCTAAATATGTTTTGTGGTCAGCTGGTAAATAGTGTACAACTCTCTATACAGTGTGATGCTAGTCTACCTGGGCAATATACACTCAACAGTTTTGTTATAATTTAAGTATGTTATTATAAGGGCCAGATACCAAAAATTAAATGGCACTATCCTTCTGACAGTTTAGTGACATGTCCTTAAAAATAAAAACATTTTTGTCAACTATCCATGAGAACAATAAAATTCAGGTTAGAGTTCTGAAGGCAGGTTTTTTAGCTCAATTCTTTCCCTGCATTAAGGTAAAAATGCTGTATTCAGCTTTCTCCCCAGCGCCCCCTGAGCTTGATCTGCCCATGGAGGTAGCAGAGGGAGCCTGTAAGGTGAGAGTGGGTAGCCAGGCTAAGCTGCACTGTGTGTGTCAATGGACAGACAGAATGCGTTCTGGGATCGGCATAAGTGCCTGTCTCCTCCCCCCTTCTGAGGGCCCCCATATCAAGCCACTTGCTAGAAGGTAGCCCAGAAGGAGGGAGGTGCCGCGAGAACTGGCGGGAGACTAGACAATGAGGATCAGGGCTGCTCTGTGCAAGAACAGGTAAGTATACCAATCACTTTAATATCACATCCTTTCTTTATGCTGTCTTTCTGATTTATACACAGCACTGAACAATGTACCAATTGTTAGCCTGCTGGAACGAAGAGGCATATCTTTGTGGAGCAAGGTTAACAGCTCAGCCCTTTAATGTGACCAGGACTGGAATAACCAATAAAAGCAGTAGACATTAGTGCCCCATAGACTTCTACGAGTTTGCGGCATTGGATGTAAATGAACAACGAAGGCCACTTATCACGGTAAGTATGTATCTGTGGAGGAGGAGATTGGGATCCAAGGGGGGGGGGGGGGGGGCACCGTTGTGTGCTTATGGCATCAGTTGGTTTTACTCTGGCTTTGAATTTACCATACACATTGCACAGATTCTGTGGTGGATTTAATGCAGATTCCTGCAAAAGTATTTTGCCACAGCATTCTAGTACAGTGCCTTAAACAAGTATTTATACCCCTTGAAACTTCTCCACAATGTTATCCCTGTTCCTTGGCCTTCATAATGCGGTTTGTTCAATAAGGTTCTCTAACAAACCTCTGAGGGTTCACAGAACAGCAGTAGTTATATTGAGATTAAATTACACACAGGTGGACTCTATTTACTAATTAGGCAACTTCTGAAGGCAATTGGTTCCACTAGAGTAAAGGGGGCCGAATACAAATGCATGCCACTCTTTTCAGATATTTGTAAAAAAAAAAAAATTGAAAACCATTTATCATTTTCCTTCCACTTCACACTTATGTGCCACTTTGTGTTGGTCTATCACATGTGGAACATTTTGAGGGGTATGAATACTTTTCTCAAGGCTCTGTAAAGTTGATCTGTCAGTAAAGGAATAAGCTGGTGACCCTGGCCCTAGTCTACCTATGACCGTCCAAGGGTGGTCAGACAAGAGAAGGCAGAAGTAGCAGGAACTGGACCAAATTTTATTATGCGAAGGTTCTTCTTTCTTCCCATTGTCGTAGGTGCTGATCCAGGAACGCCTTGTGAAAACTAGCGCGTGACACAGTATATTTACATGTCTGTCAGCCTGGAAAGGATTGATATATAATGTCAGGAAGGAAAGCTAATCAACACTTTTTAGCAGGCTGGGTAAGATTCAGTTATCTGTAGCCCTAGTAACACATTACAAACTTGCTACTTGGGCACTGGAGGGAATGGAAAGTTTTAGTCAGTGAATTGGGCACACCCAAGGGAGAACATGAGATGCAATTGGAGATCATAAGGTAGCTTGGAAATTATTTGACCTTCATTAAGGACACAGTGTCAGTAAAAAGCATGGGGGCATTGCTAGTTTAAGCTCTGATCTGTTTGGTTAACAACTTGAAACCTCTTCAATTAGGAGAAATACAATTTTACATGCAGTACATACTGTAATGTTTTATTATAAATGGCTCTTTAGTTTAAATTGGTGCTTGACAAGCAAAGCCATATAATGCTTTCATATAATTATGATACTGTATAAAAAGAGGTTATTGATCCTTTAGACCTTAAGCGTTAAACCGTAGCACAAGATCAAAAACTATGCTATTGTCCATTTGGTGTGGTCGAGCCACTGTTGGTACTAGGTACTTCATTCACCAGCAGTTATTAGTGGATCTATAACTTTGGTCCTGTGATAACACTCACAGATGAACTCAAAACTTTCAAGAAGCCATCTTTATTTCCAACACAGCCATTAGGAATCCTTGTACACTCATGCCACCTGTTTCAAAAGGTTGCCTAGCCATCTGTTTCAAAGTCTTTCCTGGTCCTCCACTTGTTGGCATATGATGGGTCATCTCTGCTTCCTGTGCCTTTTAACTAGAGAGAAAATAGCACTCCTCTATTGTTCCATTTAATTGGAACTCACTCCAAGACCCCATGTCAGAATAGCATCCTCCCCCCACCAACATAAGACCACACAGGTTTAGCCTTGTCTGCTGGTGAAAGACCCTAAGCCTGTGGAAAAGTGTCTAGATAAAAAGGAGGCCTACGGGACAAGTTAAACGCAAGAGCTACCATGGCTGTGCTACTGCAGAATGCTCCCCGATGTGGTCTGGATCCATTAAGTCTGTGGATGTCCTAGCGCCATTTTTTTTATTCTATTTTCCACATGCTTACTTCCTGCTGCACTCAGCCGAGTCATGGCTACTTACCTAGTGAGGTCACATCTCCACCCACACCATTTTAAAAAGGTTGTCTAGCCATTCATTAGAATTTTTTATGGCCTAATTGGCAGTCAGTCGTGAAAAGATCACTCATTGCATTTAGCATCTTCCAACTGCTATTCACTAATTTTGGCCGTGGGTGAATGGAAGTGGAACTTCAATCAGAAAATTAAGTCTTAGGTTACATGTACACTAGCCTACCCTGGCCGCGGCCAGCGGTCAAAATGTTCCTATCCTGAACACGATTCTTCTGCATTCAGGAGAGGAAGGTTTAAACTCACCTAAACACCAATGTGTACATTGACACATAGGCTTTTATGGAGTTGAGTTTAGTTGCTGCTAGTGTACATGAAGCCTTACTAGATCACTTCCGGCTGACCCCTTTTTGCAGGTATAGTTATGCAAAACATTAAAAAGAAGTCCCTATACCATTTCAAAACAAGTAAAGCCCCATACACACGCTCGGATTATCCGAGGACCAGGTCCGTCGGATCATGTCCGTCGTACTTTGTCCGATGTTGGTTTTGCGTACACACGGTCGGACAAAGTTGTCGGAAAATCCGATCATTCTGAACGTGGTGACGTTTGTTGCCTACGGCGGGACTACGTAGAGGCTAGTAGCCAATAGCTTTGGTCTTGTAATGTGATCTGAGCATGCGTAGCACTTTGTCCGTTGGAATTCGCTACACACGATCGGATTTGGTGTGATCGGACTTTGTTGTCAAAAAATCTATCCAGCAGGAGATAGGACTTTGTCCATCGGACAATCCGATGGTGCTTACACATGGTCGGAATTTCCGACAACATTGTCTGATAGGACAGAATCCATCGGAAAATCCGACCGTGTGTATGGGGCTTAAGACTGTCTCAGCCTGCTCTGCACATGCTCAGCTGTTTTTTTAGGCATTGTGCCAAATTTGTAGAGGCAGATCTGTTGACAGCCTAAAGATTTACTGTTGTGCAGGGGCTCTGGGCTTCAGCAAAATGGCAACCTCTGGCAAAATGCTGGAGGCAATTTACAGCACACACAATTTTTGGTAGCATATCATTTTCTAATGTGGAATGTACATTTCTTGCTAAAGAAGATTTGTATTAAGTTGTTGTGGGTAAAAGTTCCACTTTAACACAAGGTCTAAACCAGAGACAAAGACCTTTGTGAATTAATTTTAAAAAACACTTGATAGATTAGCATAAGCAATACCAGAAGAAACAAAAAAACCCCAGACAAGGTTATAAAAAAAAAAGAAAAAATGAACATGTTTTTATTTCTTTTAAACAAGGAAGAACATTAGGAAAATTAAACATTTTCCACATAAAGTCTGCTTTGAACTGGAGCCTACAATAACATTTTTCAGCACCAAAACAAACAAGTAAAACAAAACAAAATAGCCATAGATTAGTATCTATAAGCATACATGAAATATTGCACTTTTTTTTCTTTTCTAGAAATCTGGATTTCATTCGTTTTGTTCCTAGTTAGGAAACCATCTTGAATACTGGACTACACATGAAACTGACCAGTACAAAAAAAAAATTAAAAAAAAAATAAAAAAAAAAAAAGGAGAAAAATAATGCCTCTAACAACAGAGTAAATAAATATTTCCACAAACTGCAGAAGTTTGAAGCTTTTTTGATTTACCACATTTCATGCGATACAGTGCCAGTGGCCTCAACAATGCTAAATCTCACATACATTTGCAGTGGCTATTAATATTGGTCTACCCTATATAGACATAACCTTTGCCTACTGATCTGCAGGCAATTAGGGATTGTTCCCACTTTTCAAAATCATGGAAAAAAATATTAAAATGGAACAATAGTTTTGATCAAATGAATACAGAAAAAAAAATAAAAAAACACCACGTATAATGCTTTAATGCAAAACTGATCAGCGGAGGCTAAAATAAAAAAACAAGGGTGTGTGGGGGGTATTTGTCAAAACTACTGTCACTTCCTCTTAAATCAGTATTATGTCAGATAGAGAAAACCAAACGTCAGATGAATCACTTAAAACGTGACTAATAAAAGTTGTCTTCACTTTGGAAGTTTATTTTTTTTTAGAAAAAAAAAAAAAAATACTTACTAAATTAATTAGTTTTCAAAAAGGACACTTGCAAAAAGCATGGATCGATAAACTGATGTTACTTTACCACAATACATGGTTCATTTCCTCAGACGCTAGCCTAAGGGCATTGGTACAAACTAGGCTGTACTATAACTTTTCCATATTCGATCTCTCAAGTACAACTTGAGAGTTGTGTTAATGAGCCGATGTCAGCTTCTCGTTAGAACTTAAAGTGATGAAAAGTAAAAACAAATGTCGTACGTCAGCACTCGTTACTCATCTGCCTGGATGTCAGATTCTTAGTGAAGGCTTTGAGTGCTCATGCGTCGGCTCTTTGTTGTGTCTTACAGCACAAAGTCTATTAACACTGCTCACTAAATTGCATAAAAAGGAATTACAAGCCCAGGTGCCCATTCCTTCCACTAAAACACCAATGTACTATTGACATGTTGCGGGTTTGTGCAGAACTACTGTTTTCTTGTGCGTCAATCGCATTTAAACCAGTTGGGGGGGGGGGGGGGAGGGACTACTAGAAAGAAGGAAGGACTAGACAGCAAAAAGACATTTAGCTTTTTCTGTGCATGTTATCAGCTAACACCACTCCGTAAACTCCCTACGTGGTACAGTGCAACATAAAGACACAAATAGCATTCCAAAGTTTGGCAAGTGATGATATCTCCTGAGATTAAGTGATTTGTAGGAAGTCTGTAACAAAATCCTGCTTGGGGTGACAGTATAAAGGCAACATGTCTTTGAAAAAAACTAAGGTGTACAATCTTGATGACTTGTCTTGTGTACTTGCACCTTTTCTCCTTTCCCTAACCCACTGGAATCGTTGCTATTCTAGAACAGTAGGCCGCAAAACATAACAGCAATAAAGATTGGCGTGAAGGCATTAGATGTGTGTAAAGAAGATCCATTGCTGTATGCAAGCTGACGGTGATGCACATGCAGCCATACAGGACAGTACTAAGCATTTCAATATGCAGGTAGAGTCCAGGCTACAAACAAAAGAAAAACCAAAACAAAAAAAAAAAAAAAAAAAATTAGTGCATTTGTCATTGTATAGTCTCTCAAAGCTTTCATGTGCTTCGTGGTGTGAACAACACAACCAAGCAGAGGAGGAAAAGGAAAGCTGTAGTGATTCCAAGCTGCTCTACATACACACTGAAGGTGTGCAAATTTTCAGAGTGACAGAGGAATCCTGAACCTCTTTCACTGCGTGCTGAGCATCTTGTTGCCTGACCGCGTGCTGTAGGAGCGCAGCGCCTTCGTTGTGCCGACAGCAAGGCAGTCCAACTTCCGTTAAGTATGGAGCACAAAATGTGTTACAAAGCTGCAAGCGCCAAAATCATGACCACAGGTTGATTTAGTCTGCAACTTCCATGGCGAGACTCAGACCGCGTTTCTGGGAAAGTGCATCTCCATAGTGGCTGCCAATTCTCACTGTTGGCAGTTCAGTTAGTCTCTCATCAGCTGAATATATATCAAATCCCTTCAGCGAGATGGACAGGAAGGATGGTCTTCAATGGGCTGATCTGGGTTTGGATCAACCTGTGGAGAACAAAGCATTTGGATCAACATACTATGGAATTAAAGTTCATCAATTGCCAAAAAAATTTAATATGCAAGCAGTGGTTAAGCATTAAAACATTCATACAGGGTGCTTTACAGAGAATAGCAAGGATTCATAAATGGTGCGCCAACAAGAAAATGTGTTGCTTATAGCAACCAATCAGAATCCTTGTAATTTACAAACATGGTTGGAAATTACCTGGGTGGCAAGAAACGTTACCTACAGCCCACTCTTCAAAAATAAGGCTGTGTTCTATGTTTAGGAGGTAACAGGTTTACTAAACTTTGACTTGCATATTGAATGCCAAGGTGAAGATGTTAATGTTATCTATACAGATGCATTTGTTTCCACCTCACTTTCTGCATGTATTGTAATATCTGTTGAGGTTAATGTCTTGGGGTAACTGTAAAAAGGGTCTCAAGCCCGCCGGGGCATGATTGAACCTCCCACACATGCACAAGGCAATTCATTTGGCAATGGGGCATTCTGAGTGTACAATGACTCGCACATGTGCAGCTCAGTGTACATTATAACATAACAGTGAACATTAAAAAGAAGATTGTGAACAGGCAGGCAAGTGTGTTTTAGAGATCCTGCCTGCTCACAAATTTTAATTTGTTCACTTTAATTCAGCAAAGTCTACCTGACACATCTATTAAAATAAATCTGCAATCATTTACATTTTCCCCAAGATATATATGTGAATGAAAATACAAAGATGTACATAACACATCTTTGCTACAAGTTCAATTTTAAACATGTTTTTCCATACATTGCTTCTTATTATGGATGTAAATGGGACGGCAATAATTCCTCATGACTTCCTGTCTAAGTAGAGGCAGGAGACATGTTTCCTGACTGACATTAATTCCTTACTAAAAATGGAGAGTGTCAAACTAAAAAAGGAGTTCCCAGCTAATGCAGTGATCCCAATCCATACACTGTGGGGTTGATTTACTAAAGCTGGTGCAGCTGTACATGGTAGCCAATCAGCTAACTTCAGCTTGTTAAATTAAGCGTTGACAAAAAAATAATATAAAAATTAAATAAATAATTTAAAAAATAGAAGCAGATTGGTTTCTATACAAAGCTGCACCAGAATTTGCACTCTCCAGTTTTAGTAAATTAACCCCTAGATGACCAAAAGTATGCGGACACCCCTCTAAAAAATGTTTAGTTTCAATTCATTTTTATTACTAAAAAGTAGAGCGAGCAAACTCAAAAGCTGGAATACAATAAAATACCAAATGGTGTACAATCACAGCATAATAAATGGGATGCAATGTGAAGATGAATCACAGATGAAAGGATTAAGACCCTTAAAAATTTCTATATGTAGCAGTTTCCAGTGAAGGGTACTGTTCCTGCTACAGAGTACAAAACTTTTTATTTTTTTAGGATGAATGCCATCCCATCCTTATGGCTATAGTTTGGGAGAGGCATTTTCGGTTCTGGCATGACTGCACCCCTGAGCACAGAGCCAGGTCCATAAAGACATTGATTGAGGATTCTGGAGTAGAGAAACTCAAGTATCCCACATACAGCCCTGACCTCAACACTATGCAATGCATATGCTATGCAATGCAGGTCTTCTTATCCAGCATAGGATCTTGACTCAAAAGCACTTTTGGCTGAATGGGTAAAATTCACACAGAAATATTCTTGTGGAAAGCCTACCCAGATGAGCAGGGGCTGTTCCAACTGCAACAGACAGGAGCAACGCCATATTTAAATGCTCATTTAACAAGTGCCTACAGTTTATCTGTGAAGGTCTAGTGTCCCCAAACATTTGGTCGTATTGGGGGAGATTTACTAAAACTTGAGGACTCAAAATCTGGCGCAGCTGTGCATAGTAGCCAATTAGCTTCAAACTTCAGCTTGTTCAATTAAGCTTTGATAATAAAACCTGGAAGCTGATTGAGTGCTCAAGTTTTAGTAAATCCCCTCAGTGTATGTAAATGACAACTTTATTACTCAGATTTATTTTTGCCCTCAGTTATTCAGCGCTCTTAGATGTGCATGTTATTACTTAGTAGAAGACGATTTGAAACAATCTGCAATGCTTAGTCTTTCTTTTTTTGTCTTATAATAGAAAAACTGCTAAAGGCGACATTGGTTATTATGCAGTATTTTTCCTGTCTGTTGAACTGAAGTGTATTAGAGTCTTGTGCTCTCACACAGATCACTGTATACATCTGAACTTCAGAAAGCATCCACTATCCTTTCAAACAGTATTTTATGAATGGGTAAATTTGGGTTAGTTATAAAATAAACCTCCATACAGATTATGCTGTTCAACTGTAATCTTAGGCTCTGAATTACCATAATCTCTAATACATGAAGGTGGACTGGCTCTTTTGAACTGGTCATTGTGCTGGCATTCCTCCTATGCTTACAAAACACAAAGCTACTTGTATTGTGTAATTTGGATTGCAACATTCTCATTAGGGTCACGGAGCTAGTGGGATGTCGGTCATGTGATACCAAAGTCAACAGCTAGTCCCCTTAAACAAGGGCTTTATTAACAATCATTTTGTGGAATTAAATAAAATGTATTTTTAATCTGCTCTTAATGCAAGGAAAGACAGTATAATTCTAGTGGGCTGCTGGAACTTGACAAAAGAATGATTCACAACCCCAGAACAAAAGAAATTGGTGGCATATACAATAAGAGAATGAACACATTTATTGCTTCCCAGAAGAATATGCTTACCTCTGAGTAGAGAGGAGGAGGCAAGTAACGAAATTCTTGGATATATGCAAAAAGTGGTCCTTGAAGTGCCAACTCAAAATTATCACAAATATTTGTTGATAAAAGATTTTGTCTTTGCTCTTCTGTGACAATTTCAGCATAACTAGGGGGTGCTGAAACAAAAGAACACAAAATTTAAGTATAGTAAAAAACAGAATTTATTATAAAGAGCACCTATGAAATTTAGTTTTAGGCGTTTGCTACTTTTAAACTTCAATGATGAGCTAAGCACATGCAATAGAACAGTTGCATTTATATTCTGACTCTTATGCAACATGACCATGTACATGCTGGTGGCCAAAGAACAGCACGTGAAACAATGTGATGGATTGCAACATCTGTCAGAAGACAAAAAAGGTACACAGAATTGTGAAATTACCTTCAGGTCGTTCAGGTAGGACAAAGCCCAGCCAATTGTTCATGCTGTACTGACTGCTAACACTTGATGTCCGGCTGCCAAATGGATGCAAGGGAATTGTTCCAATGACTAGCGGTAAATTAAGGAATAAGTCCATTGCGCCTGGAATATCCACATATACCTAAAAGTTAAAAAAGATAAAAATAAATTTAATAGCAAGAAAACATGTCTTTTAGACTTTTTGGCTTCTGTTGTATCCTGTAAACTAAAACATTCATACTTGTGCTTAGGCCCCTAAGCTATACATGATTGTTCTCTTAGGATTTCCCAGTCTATATCTTTGAAATATGTCCACTATAGACACTGTGGGAATCATTTCCACCAAATACACAGGCCAGTAATCAGATCAGACTAAATCTGCCCAAGTGCTTGCTTAGTTTTAAGCGTTTATTCCAAATTTCTATTGTAGATAGAGCTTATAAGAAAGTTGATCGGCACATAGATCTATGAAAAAAAAAAAAAAAAAAAAAAAAGGAACTTGCATAGTCCAATAGCGCTAGTACTGCAACCATTTTTGGTTTGTTTTTGTTTTCCCCATCAATAATATTTGGCCAAAATGCAGCTAGCTAAGTAAATGTAATATCATAAAACGTCCACTATAAAACCACCACTTTTCATTGTAAAAGACTAATGTCTGCTTTACTGATTGGATTATAGTTACATTGTGGGCCACTACAGCCACAATAAATAGTATTTGGCATTTGAAAGCCAAGAGTGCCATTTTGTCCCACGTACCATGAGAGAATATTCCACACGGATTATGCTGCAGTCGATGATGGAAGGGGAGACGGGAGGGATTTTAAGCTGCTTGCCATTCCAGGTCTCCGTTTTTCCAGAAGATAGGGACTCTCCTCGTAAATTGGCAACAAGTTGTTTCACCTCCTTCATTTTCCCTTTGGCATAGAAAGTCTGTGTCTGATATATGGCTGCCTTAGGTACAACCATCCGGGAAGAACAATTCTCAATCTCTGCGAAGATTTGAATTGATTCACCTTCAAGAAGATAGAAAATGAGCTTTAGAGGATTTGCAGTACCAGCCTCAGAGAAAATTTAAATCTAAAACCAATACATAATTTAATGCAACTCATAAGGCATTATATGCCAAACTAACTTTGTAAAGCTAAAACATAAGGTTAAATATATTTACCTGGTGTATAGCCCTTCCTTTCGATTTTGGCACTTAAGGATATTGGACCTGAGGTACAAAACCAACAACACAGCGTTTTCTCTTTTGTGCCTGCTTGTGGTGACTGCAAAAGAAAGAAAAATATACATTATTATAAATCCTAAATGTATAAAGCAGAGGCAACAAATTACTTAAGCTGACCTGTCTAGTGCTTGCGGCCTACAAAGCCATTTTGTTCATTGAACCAATGTAGGATGCAGTCTGCTGTGTTTTTAAGAAACTGCAATCTGACACATGCCAGCTAAATGTCCATGAAGCCTGACTACATTTTATGAGATACTTGTGAATTTATAAAGCTGCATTTCACTGGTCTAGGAAAAGTTTAGAAAGCAGCTACCACCACAGCCTAAAGATAATGAAAATTCATAACATACTCAAGATTATCTGTGCTGGAGGTTTCCAATGTATAAATTATTCATCCAGCTCATACAAATGGTCAAGCGATTACCAACTGGCCAGCCAAACTTACAGCAGATGCCATGTTTGCTATGGTCATGAAAGCAGTATGCAGATTAGTTATAATTGTAAATATTGTTATAATGGCTGCTAAAAATTAGTGCAAATTGTACAGTCAGAAAACAGATTTCTAGCTGAAGTAAATGTCTAATGACAAATAACGCTTAGAATAATCTCCTTTTATAAAAAAGAAACAATATATGTCTTACCAATAATGAAGGAGTGTTGATATCTATATGCTCAAACACGGTGAATTCCTTCTTTAATTTTACTGGTAGCAGCCAGGCTCTGTGCAATTCTGCTTTCACCCAATACCGTACACTACCGTGTCTCCCTTCAAATGAGGTAGCAAGTGGTCTGTACAAAAGAGGAAGGCAAAATTAGTGACGGTGCTTCAGTCAGGGAACATTAAAATCCAGCTTGGAGCTGGTTCACGCAAAGCATGTTTAGTAGACAAAGCCACATAGGCAGGTGTTTTAGGTAGAAGGGTCAGAATTGTGTACATTAGAATGTACATTGTCATTGAACTGACAAAAGCTGGGTTTCTGAAAAGATATAAGACAAAGGCAGTAGACCTGTGTCATAAAACTAATATGTGGTGGCATTATCCCTCATAGTACGTGTAGGGCAGGTCAATAATACTACTGCTAGGGAGTGGTGTAGTCTAACAAAAGACCGTTAGGAGATACTTACGTCTGTGGAAGCTCGAAACTAAATGCATATTCATGGCGTCCTGAAGTAATAGTGGTCAGTCCTTCTTCTGAGTTATCATCATCTGAAAGAAAAATAAAATACCTTCAATATTCCCATTTACCTCAAACGTGCCAGTTCAGTTCAACAACATTTACTGAAAATTTATCAGAGGCTGCAAGCCACTTAATATCAAATAAATGCAATAAAGCATTTGCAACACATTATGGCTGCATTAGCAATGTGTGCAACCAATTTTGGTAGTTTGCATGTGTAACAGTTTTATAGTGTGGCGCTATGGATGTGACAAATTCATTAATACCGCCATGTCAGTGAAGAAATGTAGGCGATACATAGGACCTCCATGTTGGGAGCACATTGTGTTGCTTGTGTAACTATTGTGTCACAGACAAAATTGTCTGGTAAATCTCAGATGAATTCATATACACTTTGCCGAGGCAAATTCATAAAGAAACACCACCATGTCAGGGATACAAAGGTGGAGGTAAATAGGCCTCTTTAATGCTGAATAAATTGTGTTGCATGTGAAAGCAGTGTCTCAGACAAACTTTTTGTCTGAGGTAAATCTGCAATCTGCATCTGCTATACAAGGTGGAAGAAGTACATAGAGCCTCTTCCATGTTGAATAATATGTGTAGGCATTGTGTCGCAGACAAAATTTTTGTCCAAGGTAAATGTGCAATTATTTCCTATACACCTTACTACGACAAATTCATTAACAAATGCCACCATGTCTGACACAAGGTGGAGGTATATAGGGCCTCTTCCATGTTATATAAATTGCGTCACAGACAGAATTATGTCTGAGGTAAATCTGCAATGAATTCATATACACACTTTACTGCAACAAATTCATTAAGAGACACCACCATGTCGGTGATACAAGGTGGGGGTACGTAGGGCTTCATCCATGTTGAATAAATTGTGGTCACACATGTAGGTATTGTGTCCTAGACAAAAGATTGTTTGAGGTAAATCTGCAACAGATTTCTATACCCCTAAACGTGAATCTGTTGCAAAGTTGCGCCATTTGTTGCAAAGACGGGGGACAGATTCCTAATGAGTCTCTTTGATGTGTTTTATGAATTCCAGGGATATGTACAGAACGGGTTTGTTAACTGGATGCTTTTTCATCGAGGATATGAAGCAACACACAATGTAAGATGTCTGCATGAAGTGCTGTGAAACTATTTCATTATGTCACAATGTACTTGAATTTTTCTTTTTTTTTTAATCATAAAAATGTTCTGAACCAGATTTCATTGCTTAGCTAACAAGCTAAACTGGCAGAGAGAAAGAACAATGCAATTATCCAGCTAATAATAAAACCCAAAGCATGACTTTGAGGTCACACCCCAGCCATGGAATGGAGATATTAAGGACCTATTTGCAGTAAACAACATGACCTTCCCATGTCATCTTGGTCAATTCAGGGCACATCGGTCATCTCATTTTGGGTGTGTGAAGTACAGCGGGGAGAAAAAAAAAAATGTGTGGAAAAAAAATATATAAAAAAAATAAAAAATTATGTAAAAAGGATTAAATGCGTCTATATTTAATTAAATTCTACACCAACGTCTGTAGCAGGATCACCAAAGAGAAGGCTCACGATCCGACTACAAAGACCACATAGTGAAGGAATGTGTCACGGTATATTATTTTTTACATTTTATTTTCTCTGTAAAGCTACAATGTGTTCTTTATATTAAAATCCAGCTTCTTTTTTCCCCTCTTCTCTGCTGCAAAGTTTTTTTTTCTTCATGCCAGCTCAGCAATCTCCTGGAAAAGAGCACTAGCGGCTGTACAGTGTGGTAAACAAGTGCTGAGCTGTCAATCACAGACAGACTCTAGCAGGAGAGGACCGGCCTGAACCGGTGCAAGCAGATCCTCAGCCAGTCCCTCATATGCATAGACATGACGTAGCTGGTTAGAGAGATGGCGAAACACAACCTAGCTTGCTGCTGCCTACTCCATTCCAAGCTTTCCGCCCCCTTCTTCCGGGTGTAGTAGGGACCACGCTGGGTGCTCAGCCACAGGCAATGTGCTGCTGAGCCCCATGGCTGCAAATTCCTCGAAATTGTCACCACACTTTTCTCTGCTGCCCCGGGAAATCCTAGTGACATTCTTCATTTTAAACTGACAGGGCTTGATTTACTAAAGGAAGTAGAACTGAGGTGGAGGAAAGGCAAAAATTTACATTGCAAAGAAATGGATTTTTGCTAGCACGTGATTGGACGAATAAAGTCAGCACAACTTCACCTCATTCACTAAGCTAATGGAAAATTCACATTGCAAAGAATAATGAATCATGCAAAAAATAAAAAGGATTTTTGCTTGAACATGATTAAAGTTAGCACAGCGTCACCTCATTCACCATGCTAGATGAAAATTCATTAACACCCTATACAATTTTATTAAATCAGCCCAGATGAGCCGTGGCCAGGGGAAGGGGCTATTTATAGACCTTCCACGTCTCTAGAATGTTGCCCCTTGAAACTGTCAGGTCGTGTCTATATCTGGCAAACTACCAATTGGGTAACGGGGACTGTAAAGCCCCAAAAACCTGCACTTTTATTACATTAATAAATAATATGTAAAAAAAAAAACTTTGTATAAATTCTCATTACTATATTATATAAAATACGCATTTGTAATTTTTTTTTATTTTTTTATTTTCTAGTTAGCCATGTGCTCACTGCTAGTGTCGAGGTGCAAGATATCCAATTTTCAACCCTCGGACACACCGACAGCGGGAATTAAATTGTGTGAATGCAGCTGAACTCGCGCCATTTCATTAGCAACTTCGGGGGGCGATTTCAGAGACATCTGTGAGGGTTCCTGCACAGATATCAGTGGAAATCGCACCCCGAAGTCGCCAAAAGTAATACAGAAACTACATTTGGGAATTGGTGCCAATGCCGCCAATTTGACATATCAAATCGCTTCAGTGTGAACCAGGGCTGATGGGCACCATTCCCTTACAAGATATGCGACTCTGGGGCACCAAGTGAGTTTAATTAGCACCTTAATCAGCCACAGAACCTGTGCAATTCCTATGCGTTTGTTGTTTTTTTTACAGGGATGAGGTGGGGACCCTAGGTGTATGGTATATGGCCAGCACAGGGAAAGCTGCACCTTCTGCCAGGACTTGCTGGAACTTGTAGTTCAATTGATTTCTGCTGCGGTTCTCATTAGAGAATACAGGTCTATACGCCATTCCATACAGTGCACCCAAATACCATAGACGTTTTATCATTCATACACAGACTGCACTGTAACAGATAACACAGGCTAAATCCTGAACATGGTGGCTTGTTGCAGTGCTGGGTGACTGAAGAGGCCTTGGTGTGTCCCCAGGACAGGAAGTGCCATGCCTGTGACTGCACCCACCTATACCAGATAGGAGTATATAACTGAAGGGGGACTTGGTGTGTCCCCAGGAAAGGAAGTGCCATGCCTGTGACTGCACCCACCTATACCAGATATAGGACTCTTCCCATTACAGCACACGCTGCCTTCTAGAACACTGTGCAGAGCAGCACGGGTTAATTAACCAGCCTACACAGCCACGCCCACTTCCTTCCACCTGTTCCCCGGGTGCCCTAAGCAACAGGGGCGAGCCAATCAGAAACCGTTGCCATCTCCTTGGCAACAGCCTAACAAAAGCTCTGCCACCAATAAACGGAGGGCTGGGTGCGGCTTGGCTGTCCCCCCTCCCAGCAGAGTACCAAGCTTGTGTGAGAGTCGCCTGCCCGAGCTGCACGTAAACCGAAGAGCAGCCGCATTAACCCCGTCACTGCCACCGACTACAACTTGTCTATGGCTTCAGGAGAAGCCTGTATAGCGCTAACCTATGCGGTGGTGATCACTGATCTGTATTCCAACACATCTCAGCCGCTGATACACATACAGACCAAGTTTTAGCTCAGCACACACACTATCTGCCCCATATTAGGTATTGCAGTGCAGGACAAGGGGGCAATGCCTGGAGTAGGACTGTCCCAGCCAGTGATCAGGGTGGATCTGGCAGTGTGTAGATGGGATCTGGGGCTGCATCTCTCTGATCTCTATATGTATGTGTGCCATTCTCTTCTGGAAGATATGAAGTCATCGGCACCACCTGACAGCAGAGCAGCCAATGGGCGGCGTGCAGAGGAGGCTGCCCCTCCCACTCCCAGCTCTCTCCACTGACACCACTAGCCCAAAACAGGATTGAACCGCTTCTAACAAAGGCAGCCTGAAACTTCAGAAAAACAAGATGATTCCTAAACCCCCACCCCCTCCTTCCTTCCCATCTAATGACTGTAGACTATGGGATACCAGCCTTCACCCAGCACCATATTGGGGGGGGGGGGGGGGTCC
The DNA here is from genome assembly GCA_028564925.1 of Lithobates sylvaticus. Taxonomy (NCBI): domain Eukaryota; kingdom Metazoa; phylum Chordata; class Amphibia; order Anura; family Ranidae; genus Lithobates; species Lithobates sylvaticus. The sequence continues at coordinate 137,618,359 of CM053026.1, forward strand.
ATTACCAGTATACAGCACAGACACCTACTATACAAAGTTATGATGGAGATCAGGTGGGATCCACATTGCTTGGTCACCTGGACACAGATCTGCATGCATTGCTTCAACAACATCTATACATTGTATTGGAACCAGTTGATCCCATAGACATTGAGGGGGGGGGGGGGTATTATAATACAACCCCCACCTGCAAAAGTTGTGATGGAAATGATCAGATGTGCTTCTTATATCCTGATCACCTGGGCACAGATCTGCATGCCATGCTGCAAAATATCTATACATCAATTGATCCTGCACAGATTGGGGGGGGGGGGGGGGTTACTATTATACAACCCCCAAGTTATCATAGAGATGATTAGATCACATGTGCTCCTTGCAGTCTGATCACACAGATCTGCATGCCATACTGCAATAACATCTATACAGTGTAGTCAATTGATCCTGCAAATATTGGGGGGGGGGGGGGGGATCTACTGTTATACAACCCCCATCTACAGAAGTTATAAAAGGAGATGATCAGGGGGTACTTCTTGTATCCTGATCACACAAGATCTGCCTGCCATAACATCTATACATTGTATCCAACTGATCAAATTGGGGGGGGGGGGGTATCTACTGTTATACAACCCCCACCTACAGATGTGCCCCTTGCAGTCTGATCACAGATCTGCATGCCCATTCACCCATCACCCCAGGAGTATAGTATTGGGGGGGGGTGTCCATCATCTACCATTATGCAGCACACTGCTACCACAAATATTACAATGGAGATGAGATATCCCCCTACTCTCATCACACAGAGAGACATGTCTTGCTGCAACAACATGTATACATTGTAAGCAATGCACCCCAGCTGTATTGGGGGGTCATCTTCCATTATGCAGCACACACCCCCACAAAAGTTATGCTGGAGATGATCAGTGCTCCTTCCACCCTGAGCTCCCAGGCACACATACATGGCATGCTGCAATAAGAAGCAGACATTGGAACCCATACACCCCAGCAATACTGGGGGGGGGGGGGGGGGGGTGAGCTAGAGAAGTTATATGATGGAGATGAGCACACAGATCTACACATGTCCCCAATCCTATCAATACTGGGGGGGGGGGGGGGTCACCTAGAGAAGTTATGATGGAGATGAGCACATAAATCTACACAACATGGCTCCCAATCCCAGCAATACTGGGGGGGTCACCTAGAGAAGTTATATGATGGAGATGAGCACACAGATCTACATAACATGCCCCCCATCCTAGCAGTACTGGGGGGGGGGGGTCCATCGTACAGAAGTTGTATGATGGAGATGAGCACACAGATCTACATAACATGCCCCCAATCCTAGCAGTACTGGGGGGGTCACCTAGAGAAGTTATGATGGAGATGAGCACACAGATCTACATAACATGCCCCCAATCCTAGCAGTACTGGGGGGGTCACCTAGAGAAGTTATGATGGAGATGAGCACACAGATCTACATAACATGCCCCCCATCCTAGCAGTACTGGGGGTCACCTAGAGAAGTTATGATGGAGATGAGCACACAGATCTACATAACATGCCCCCAATCCTAGCAGTACTGGGGGTCACCTAGAGAAGTTATGATGGAGATGAGCACACAGATCTACATAACATGCCCCCCATCCTAGCAGTACTGGGGGTCACCTAGAGAAGTTATGATGGAGATGAGCACACAGATCTACATAACATGCCCCCCATCCTAGCAGTACTGGGGGGTCCATCGTACAGAAGTTGCACAGCTGATGTGATGACAGCTGTCACAGGAAGTATTGGGGTGCAGGCACTAACCTCTCTCGTGTCCGATGAGGATGTCTTTGTGGTTGAAGTATTCCACCTCCTCGGTGTAGTTCTGGGTGTAGGCAGTATTAGATCCAGCATTCCTGGACTCGGTCCACCGGACCTTGGCGTGTCCCCGGGCATAGATCTTCAGAGACTTCACCCGGATCTCCCCGGTCACCTCCAGATTCACCTTCCCTGAGACGGTGTCCCCGCTGGAATAGACGGGGACATGGCTGCCGTTCAGACAGTCGTAGCTTATGGTCAGACTCTTCACCTTCCCCAGCACCATGATTGGAAGGATGTATAAAAAAGGGAGATGTGACGGTGAATGGACGAGGATCTCATACAGAGTATTGCACTGGTTGGGGGGGGAGGGGATGGGGGAGCCTTGTAATAAGGCAGGGTCAGTGCAGGCCGGTCATTGGGGGAGCTCGGTGTGCTCTGCTCTATGGTCTCTCTACAAAGACGGCTGTCTGCAGTGTGCCGGTTCACTTTATCAACAGCTTTTGTGAAAAACAAGCCCACTGCGCATGCTCGCCTCCCTCTGACACCTCTCCCTCACTCCTCCTAGCCTGCTCTACAGCCCCTTCTTCCAGAAAACTTTATAGGACGTGCCCTGGGTTTTTGCTGCTGTTTATTCAGCAATTGCAGATTCCTCAGGCTGGCTGTGCAGTCATACATGGCTTCATGTCTGTAGAGGAGATGAGAAGTCTACAATGCAGCAGAGGTGATAGAGAAAGGGCAGCCTTTGTATGGTGTGCATGGTCACATATCCCTGGGAACATCCACCTAATGTGGCCCCTGAGAACCCCACCTGTAATCCTTTCTGGCGCCTCACCTGCAATGCTCCCTGGCCCATGCGGCCCCCAAACCCCCACCTGCAATCCGCCGTGGCCCCTGAGCCCCCACACTTGCAAATCTCCCTGACCCATGTGGCCACTGAGCCCCCCACCTGCCATCCCCTCTGGACCATGCGGCCCCTGAGTCCCCCTTCTGCAATCTTCCCTTGCCCATGCGGCACCTAGGCCCCCTTCTTGCAATCCCTCTTGGCCCATGCGGCCTCCTGATTCCCCCTGGCCCATGTGGCCCCTGAGCCCACCACCTGCAATTCCCCCTGACCCATACGACCCCTGAGCCCCCCTCCTGCAATCCTCCCTTGGCCCATGCGGCACCCTGATCGCCCACCTGCAATCCCCCTGGCCCATGCAGCCTCTGAGCCCCCCACCTCCAATCCCCCTTGGCCCATCCAGCCTCTGAGCCCCCCACCTCCAATCCCCCTTGGCCCATCCAGCCTCTGAGCCCCTCACCTCCAATCCCCCCTGGCCCATCCAGCCTCTGAGCCCCTCACCTCCAATCCCCACTGGCCCATGCAGCCTCTGAGCCCTACCACCTGCAATCCCCCCTGGCCCATGCAGCCTCTGAGCCCCCCACCTGCAATACCCCCTGGCCCATGCAGCCTCTGAGCCCTACCACCTGCAATCCCCCTGGCCCATCCAGCCTCTGAGCCCCTCACCTCCAATCCCCACTGGCCCATGCAGCCTCTGAGCCCTACCACCTGCAATCTCCCTGGCCCCTGCAGCGACTGAGCCCCCCCCCCCACCTGCAATCTCCCTGGCCCATGCAGCGACTGAGCCCCCCCCCCCCACCTGCAATCCCCCTGGCCCATGCAGCCTCTGAGCCCTACCACCTGCAATCTCCCTAGATGTTATCCCAATTTGGCTGCAAAAGTGAAAAGTACACTTTCGGAAGATTGTTCAAAAAGATGCTGGGGGCTCATTCACCCAATGAAGCGAGCCACACTGATGGCATGAACACTGGTGTGCACTGGGAGACACAAGGCCGAAGTGCCGATCTGGGCGCATCACGCTCTTTCCCTTTTTTTTCTCTTTTTACAAAACTTTATTGAAACAAGTGCCCTTTCAATACAGTTCTGTTCACTGCAGCATAGTCTGGGGAGATTGCAGGTGGGGGGCTCAGAGGCCACATGCAGCCTCTGAGCCCCCCCTACCTGCAATCCCCCTGGTCCATGTGGCCTCTGAGCCCCCCACCTGCAATCTCCCCAGACCCTGCTGCAGTGAACAGAACTGTATTGGAATGGCACTTGTTTCAACAAAGTTTTGTAAAAAGAGAAAAAAAAGAAAGAGCGTGATGTGCCCAGATCGGCACTTCGGCCTTGTGTCTCCCAGTGCACACCAGTGTTCATGCCATCAGTGTGGCTCGCTTCCTTGGATGAATGAGCCCCCAGTATCTTATTAAACAATCTTTCGAAAGTGTACTTTTCACTTTTGCAGCCAAATTGGGATAATATCTACTTTATATGTTTGGTACATGTTAATATTCACATAGCATAACTTAGGGCCTACTCACCTCAGAAGCTGGGCTGCATCATGGCCGCTGGTGTGTGCTGTGGAGTGTACAGTGCCGATCCGCTGGTTACAGCCTATCCAACTGTTTATTTTATTTATTTTTCTTTCAAAATGTGAATGTCACAAAATAAAATTCAATTCACGTGTATTCATTACAGCCTATTTTGATGCAGTGTGGTGCATTGGGACATGCTGCACTGAGTAGTGCATGTCTCTAATAATCCTACACAACTTTCCCATTCTATGGAATGTTAAAGAGGAGCTCCAGCCATTTTTCTGTTTATAAAAAGTCAGCAGGTACAAAAACTGTAACTGCTGACTTTTAATAAATACACACTCACCTGTCCCAGGATCCAGCTATGTGTTCACCCGAGCCGTCCCTTTTCTCTGTCTTCTGTCCCCGGTACTGTATCTCAACTGTGGGCACTCGGGCTGTGACATCTTGTGGCTTCACAGCTAGGTGCCCACTGCGCATGCACGAGCCGCGGCAAGCATTGTGAATGGTCCCAAAGTCTTCTGGAACCTGTGACAAGTCCCAGATGACTGCGGGGAGGGAGGGAGGAGAACTTCTGCTCAGATTGCCTAGTGGAAACCAGGTACCTCCTCCCCCCCCCCCACCAAAAAAGTGCCATTTGGGAAAGAGAAGGGCCTAAAGCAGAACTTCCCTTTTGGGTGGAGCTCCACTTTAAGTATGAGGCCAAAAGCATAGGTCCTAAATGTCCCTAATTTGGAGGGACTCTCCCTCTTTTGAAAGTCCCTCTGTCCCTCTCTCCTAATTTGTCCATTTTGGTCTGATGTATAGACCTGTATATATATATATATATATTATTTATTTATTACAGATGCTTATATAGCACCATCAATTTACCCAGTGCTTTATATATATATATATATATATATATATATACTTTACGTTCACATCAGTCCCTGTCCTCAAGGAGCTTACAATTTAAGGTCCCCAAGTCTAGATTCACACTGCAGCTTTAAAATTGTGTACTTCACTTCAAATTGCGCGATTTCAAAATCGCATATCAGGGCAACTGCAGGTGCGACTTGGCTGACATCTGTGCAATTTCATGCACAGATGTCTATGCAAGTCGCCAAAAGCAGTGCAGGAACTACTTTTTTAAATCGGTGCGGCAGCGCAAAGTCAACGTTGCACCGATTTGAACAGTTCGATTGCTTAGCCACTAAGCCACTAAGCTGCCCAAATATGCACCGTTTATCTATAAAAAAGTGTTTTAGGCCCTTTTCACACGAGGCGGAGTCCACCTCTGTCCGCCGGCTCCGTTGATCTCCACTGAGCCCGCGGATGACAGGTCCCTCTCTGCTCACTGAGGGGGGAGGGGTTTGTCAAGCGCCGCTAGTTTCTATGGAGAGATCGGATGAAAACGGACAGCATGTCCATTTTCATCAGATCTAACCCGATCCAATCCGCCAGTGACGGATCCGGACGTAGGACCACCCATTTGCTTTTAGCGGATCAGACCGGGTCGGATGTAAGCGGACATGTCACCGCTGACATCCGTCGCTCCATAGACTAGCATGGAGCGCCCGTTCAGGTCTGCCGTCAAAACTGACAGGCGGACCTGAACGGTCTGACAGTGTGAAAGGGGCCTTACAGTGCTAAACCTCATAAAATTTCTAAGTTTTCTAATTTTTTGTCTATGAGTTCTCAGGAGTGTGTCTTTTCCCTACATACTTTTTTCTTATAGGTGTCCCTCTGTCCCATTTCAGAAAGATGGGAGCAATGCGAAAGGTTACTTTTTTTGATACATGGGGTTGATTTACTAAGACTGGAGAGTGCAAAATCTGGTGCCGCTGTGCATGGTAGCCAATCAACTTCTAACTTCAGCTTGTTCAATAAAGCTTTGATAGTAAAACCTTGGAAGCTGATTCTTTGCACAGCTGCACCAGATTTTGCACTCTCCAGTTTTAGTAAATCAACCAATAAGGTTGTCCATACAGGCATACCCCACTTTTAAGTACTCAATGGGGTTTATTTACTAAAGCTGGAAAGTGCAAAATCAGGCTCACTTCGCCATAGAAACCAATGATCTTCCAGGTTTTATTACCAAAGCTTAATTGAACAAGCTGGGGTTAGAATGCAAATATCCTCTCTTTTATACGTGAGTTCCGCCTATCCATGCCGCCTATTAGTGCGCACCAGTGCCACCTATCAGTGCCACCTATCAGTGCCAATAAGTGCGGTATATTAGTGCCTCCTCATCAGTGCCACCTAATCAGTGCCCATAAGTGCCACCTCATCGATGCCGCTTATCAGTGCCCATCAGTGCCACCTCATCAGCGCACATCAGTGAAGGAGAAAATTTATTTATTTACAAAATTTACTGACAGAAACTAAGAAAATAATAAAAATGTCACATGGTTACAGTGTAGCATGACCATGCAATTGTCATTCAAAGTGTGAGAGCGCTGAAAGCTGAAAATTGGCCTGGGCAGGATGGGGGTGAAAGTGCCCTGTAGGCAAGTGGTTAAAGCCAAACCCCACCAGTTACAGCAACAGTTTTTTAATTATTTTGGAATAAAGGTTTTACATTAATAAATAAAGGTTGAGGGTGTAAACTAGGGATCGACTGATTATCGGTACGGATGATTATTGCAGGCCGATATCAGCATTTTCACAAAAATCGGTATCGGTCGAAAACTAGACCAATATTACTGATATTTGTCTCTGCGGGCCGAGGCCATCTTTTTGTTGTCTAGAAGCAGACCCAGTGCGCAGGGACATGCAGGACACGCACACAATGTCATTACGCCTCCACGCAATGGGCCTTTCGAATCTGACAGCCTCCCTCACCTTGCATCGACACTTGGACGGGCAGACATGCCACTGAGGCCAGCCAGCAGCCACCCACCCACCCCCTATCAAGGTGCCAGCCAGGCCAGCCAGCAGCCACCCACAGCAAGGTGCTAGCCAGGCCAGCCAGCAGCCACCCACAACAAGGTGCCAGCCATTTCAGCAGCCACCCACCCACCTACAGCAAGAGGCCAGCCAGCAAGCTACCCACATCAGGGTGCTAGTGAGCCACCCAACGCAGGATGCCAGCCAGAAAGCCACCCACAGCAGGGTGCCACTGCCAGCCAGCAAGCCCACCCACAGCAGGGTGCCAGCCAGCAAGCCCACCCACAGCAGGGTGCCAGCCAGCAAGACATCCACAGCAGGGTGACACTGCCAGCCAGCAAGCCCACCCACAGCAGGATGTCACAGCCAGCCAGCAAGCCCACCCATAGCAGTATGCCACTGCCAGCCAGCAAGCCCACCCACAGCAGGGTGCCACTACCAGCCAGCAAGCCCACCCACAGCAGGGTGCCACTGTCAGCCAGCAAGCCCACCCACAGCAGGGTGCCAGCCCAGTTTCCCAGTTGTTTACTTTTAGACTTCGTTCATCACACCATGGTGCACTGCAGACAGAGGTGCCAGTTTTGAAATCTGTGTGTTTTTCTCCCCCATCAGTTTTCATGTAGGCATGGTGTGAAGAACGAGCCCTTAACCATTTGCTTACTGGGCACTTAAACCAAACTCCTGCCCAGACCCATTTTCAGCTTTCAGCGCTGTCACTCTTTGAATGACAGTTGCGCGGTCATGCTACAGTTTACCCAAATGACATTTTTTTATTCTTTTCACACAGATAGAGCTTTCTTTTGGTGGTATTTAATTGCTGTTGCGTTTTTTATTTTTTGCTAAATAAAAAAAAAAAAGGACCGAAAAAAAAAAGAAAAACAAAAAAAAACAGTTTCATAGTTTCTTATAAAATTTTGAAAACAGGTAATTTTTCTCCTTCACTGTGCGCTGATGATGAGGCTGCACGTATGGGCATTGATAGGCGGCACTGATGGGCATTGATAGGCAGCACTGATGGGAACTGATAAGGCGGCAATAATGGGCACTGATAGGTGGCACTGATAAGGCGGCACTGATGGTTGGCACTGATGGGCTCTGATCATTGGCACTGATGGGTGGCACTGAAGGGCACTGATAGGTGGCACTGATAAGCGGCACTGATAGGTGGCACTAATGGGCACTGATGATCACTGATGAATGGCACTGATGGGCACTGGTAGGTGACATTGATAGGCAGCACTGATCTGTGGCACTGATTATGATGCATTGATTGGCATTACTGGTGGGCATTGATCGGTGGTACTGTGGGCACTGGTAGGCTGCACTGTGGGCACTGGTAGGTGGCACTGGTGGATACTGATAGGTGGCACTGGCATCCGACACTGGTGGGCACAGAAAATGTAGCCGCGGCTTTCTGTGTGAGGGACCAATGGCCTTCTGACAGAAGCCGTCGATCGGCTTTTTTTTCCCCTCGCGCTGACAGCCTGAGGGAAAAAAAGTACTGATTACCGAGCTTCTGTTTACATCACGTGATCAGCCGTCATTGTCTGACAGCTGATCACGTGGTAAGGGGCCGGTATCGACCCCTTACTCGGATCTGTGATCAGCCGAGTCTCATAGACTCAGTGATCACAGAGCGCGCTGTGCGCGACGCGCAGACAGCACTTGCTCAGAAGGACGTCGATGGACGCCCTCCCGGCAAGTAAGGCCCGCCGGCGGCAAGTAGTTAATGTTAATTTTTAATAAACGTTAGCCAATAATAATCGGTTATCGGCAGGAGAGGTGGCCGAAAAACTGTATAGTATCTGCAACGAAAAAACAATATCGGTTGATCCCTAGTATTAAATGGTTTGTCTCAACAATCTAACTGCTAGATCTGCTGGGGAGCTTGTTCTGTCGAAAAACAACAAACTTACTGGCCAGATAACCAGGTGAAAATAAAAAAAGAAAGCCTAAAAATGAAAAAAGTAGGCTGCCAGAAGTTTCTAATATACCCGGTATATACCCATATCCCAAACCACTGATTTAGGTACTAACTGCTAATCAAATGTTCAGAACCATTCCACAACAAATCCCAACCAGGATACTACCTGCATCAAGTTTCCACAAGTCTCCCTGTGGTAGTAGACATGTGCAGAATAAAAACATTTGTTTCATTTTGATACGTTATTTACAGAAATTTGTTTAGTTAAATTAGTTTAACCTGTTTAATTTGTTTTCGGAATTCGTTCCATTTATACAATTCGAATTTCCGGAATTCAAATCGATTCGAATAGTTTACAAATTAAGTTTTCAAATTCGAATAGTTTTCCAATTTCCAAAAAGAATAAAATAGAATAGAAAATAAAGGAATGGAATATAAAAAAAATAGAATGGAATACAAAATAATATAATAGAAAATGAAAGAATAGAATATAATAGATTAAAACCAAACAAAATAGAATAGTAAATAATAGAACAGAATAGAATAGAAACAAATAGAATAGATCCATCTTCTGAAATTCGAATAGAAAAGAATAGAATAGAAAAAATATAATTAAAATTTAAATAGAATAGAATAGAAATTAAAATTTAAATAGAATAGAAAAGAATAGATGAGTAGAAAATAACAGAAAAGTATAGAAAAAACAGGATAGAATAGAAAGAATATAACCATCTTCCTATTTCAATCTATTGTTTTCTATTCTATTCAAAACTAATTAATTCCATTAGAATTTTGGGAAATAGTTATATTCTTTCTATACTATTCTATTGTTTTTTTTTATTCTATTCTATTTTTATTTGTTTATTTTATGCTATTCTTTTCTATTCGATTCTATTCTATCTTATTCTATTTTTTTCAAATTTATTCTATTCAAAATATTCTTTCTATTCAATTCCGTTGTTTTTTCTATACTATTCTGTTGTTTTCTATTCTAGTCTAATCTATTATTTTCTACTCTTTTATGCTATTCAAATTCAAATTGACTCTATTTGAATTTTGGGAAATGGTTATATTCTTTCTATTCTATTGTTTTTCTAATTCTATTCTTTTCTATTCTATTCTTTTTTTTTTTTATTCTATTTTTTTTTTCATTCTTTTCTTTTCTTATGTATTCAAATTCGAATTTATTCTGTTTTGAAATTGGAATTTCAGAAGATGGTTATATTCTTCTTATTTAATTAAGTTCTTTTTTTTATTCTATTCTATTGCATTATGTTCTTTTATTTTTTATTTTGTTCTGTTTTACTCTATTATATTCTATTCTTTTATTTTCTGTTATATACTTTACTATTCTATTGAGTTTTTTTCTATTCTATTCCTTTATTTTCTATTCTATTTTATTCTCTTTAGAAATTGGAAAACTATTTGAATTTGAAAACTATTCGAATTCGAAAACTATTTGAATCGATTGAAAAATTAATTGAATCAATTCGAATTCCGTCCGATTTTTTTTTTTTTCGAATTCTGTGAAATTCGGTTCTATTGTAATTCGGAAATTCGAATACATCCAAATTTCTTAAAAATGAAAATTCGTCCGATTTTCAATTTGGAACTAAATGAACTGCACAAGTCTAGTTGGTAATTTAATTTGCTGCTGTCTAAATTGGTCCTAGTATGTGTATGTACAGTATGTGAGTTAGGGGTCTTAGATTGTAAGCTCCTTGAAGGCAGGGACTGATGTGAATGTACAGTATGTAAATAGTTGATGCTGTATAATAATAAAATGATAGTGGTGGTGGGTTAAATGTTTCTGTGTCCTGGTCTCTTTTAGGTAGAAGCAGTCTTCCTTCTTTATGCTTTGCTCGAACGGGCTATAATGGATGTGATATACTGTTCCTAACTACCGATCCGCTATGAACCTTTAGGATACCTGTGTCTGATCTGTATCATTAAGGAGAAAGCAAAAACGTTCCAAAGAAATAGGTTCTTTCCAGCTTAACCACTTCCGGACCGCCGCACGCCGATGTACGTCCCCAATTCGGGGACAGATATCGTTGTTATGGCAGCAGCTAGCTGGAATAACCCTGGTATCCCTGTGTTCGGCCTGTGGTTCGGTACAAGATAAAAGTGGTCTCTGCGGCAGATTCTGGTGCCCTCCGCTGCTTACCGGAGCCGTTGGCAGCGGCGGAGGCGATGGGATCCTCCTCAATCCTGTGCATGCTGTCATAGCGTAACTTCCGCCCGTAGCTCTTAAAGGGCCTTTTTATTTTTTTTAATTTTTTTTTTAAATGACAATTTATTTTATTTTTTATTGCATTTTAGTGTAAATATGAGATCTGGGGTCTTTTTGACCCCAGATCTCATATTTAAGAGGTCCTGTCATGCTTTTTTTTCTATTACAAGGGATGTTTACATTCCTTGTAATAGGAATAAAAAGTGACACCATTTTTTTTTTTTTTTTTAAAAGAGTGTAAAAAAAGAAAATTTTGAAGCGTGACATGTTGGGTATCAATTTATTTGGCGTAACATTATATTTCACAATATAAATAAAAAAAATAAAAATAAAAATAAATAAATAAAAAAAAAATACGGTGTGACAAAAAGTATTGCAACGATCGCCAATTTATTTTCTAGGGTGTTAGAAAAAAAATGTATACTGTTTGGGGCTTCTAAGTAGTTTTCTAGCCCAAAAAAATCTGTTTTTAACTTGTAAACACCACATCTAAAAAAAAGAGTCTCGGTCTTAAAGTGGTTAAGCAGCGCTCAAAAAAAAAAAAAAAAGACATATAAATAAAGTTAATAAAAAAAATGCATATGAGCAACAGCACTCTAAAAATATAAAAATTGTGACAGTCCAGGTGTTGAGTAATTTCATGTCATTGCAGAAATGTTCCACTGTCATTCCACTCCCTATAGGAATTGCACTCACTGGACTCCTAATTAACAATCGCCACAGTGAATCAATCCAGCTTTATCTCAGCAACTAGAGGACATCAGCGTGCGATTTCAGTAACGATCAAATCGACAGAGATATGGGGTCTAGAGATGTGCACAACAAAAAAATTTGTTTATTTTCTTTTGTTTTTTTTGTTTCCGTTGATTCGTAACGATTCGTAAGTCGTCGTTGTTCGTATTCGTAACGATTCGTACATTTGTAAGAGTTATTTTTCGTTGATTCGTTTTTTTCGTTAGTTTAATTTTCGTTCATTTGTTTATTCGAAATTCGGATGCATTTGTAGTTATTCGTACATTCGTAACATTCGTAGATTCGTAGATTCGTAATCGGAGCATAATTCATAATTTTATGTAATGTGTATGCTATTATTACATTTTAATAATTTACGAATCGAAAAAAAAAAGTTGCGAATCGAAAAAAAAAAGTTACGAATGTACGAATTTTTTTGTTCAATCCATTCATTACGAATCGAAAAAAAAAAAAGTTACGAATCGAAAAAAAAAAAGTTACGAATCGAAAAAAAAAGTTACGAATGTACGAATTTTTTTGTTCAATCCATTCGAAGCACGTTATGCAGCACCATTGTAAGGGACACGGAAAATTACCAATTCAACAAAAAAAAAGTTACGAATGTACGAATTTTTTCGTTCATTTTCGTTGTTCCTTTTTTCGTTTTTCGGATTTTTGTTGTTTGGTTTTTCGGATTTTCGTTGCTTTTCGGATTCGTTCGATTCGAACGATTCGTTAATCGGATTCGTACGATTCGAACGATTCGTTATTCGGATTCGTTCGATTCGAACGAACGAAAAAAACAAAAAAAAAACGAAATTAATTGCACATGTCTAATGGGGTCCTGATCCTGAACATTCCAGACTGAACACACCCGCAATCCTCTTATTTCACTCAAGCATATAGAAGGAAAAGGAATCCTCATAGTGTGAAACTGCAAACTTTTATTGTCCCAAAAACACCTGACCCATAAGTTATTGCACTTACACAAAGATATATTGAAAACAGCATTCAGGTATAATATACACTGCTGGTGAAAGCAGTTCCAATAATCTCACCACCTCAGAAAGGAACAGATCGTTCCTGGTGGTTCCCGGGAGAGACTCAGAACAAATCCCCAGTGCAGCAAGCCGTGTGGTATCCCCTAGAAAAGTTTCCACATTCTGTCTTTATCAATAGGTGGCTAAAGGTGGTGGGGAAAGAACCTATTCCGTTGGAACTTTTTTGCTTTCTCTTTAATGTTATATTTGATTATAGCAGCTGCTTAGTTTAATTTACTTCTTATCTTAGCGCTGGATAAGTGACCCTGTTTGCTTTTACTTATTGTACATGTGATCTGTATCATTGATATGCTGGACAGTGGTGTATTTTGGTTTTGTGCTGCCCTAGGCAGGACTAAAATCAGGCGTCACCCCCCATCTAAACTTGTCCCATGTCATGTCATTGATTCCGGTTCACTGTTACAAACAGTCGATCAAAGGCAATCCCGGCTTTGCTTGGCTGTCCAGCCGGTGGCACGGGAAGGCCCGAGAGAGCCACGGAAGGTGGCGGGAGTGGTAAGCTGCTCCGATTGCTAATACAAGAAAGCCGACCACCTGGACTATACCGGGACACCCCCCCCCCCCCTGAAAAATGCCGCCTGAGGGAAATGCCTCGTTTGCCTTGCTGGGGAATACGCCCCTGATGCTGGATGCTCCTTTAAATGTGGAACAGTGTGAGAGCACACAAAAACTCTTGTTTATCTGGCTTTTACCAAAAGGATATCTGAGATGATATTTATTTTTTTCTAATTGGAAAAATCCCATTGTTTATTCCTCAGCAGGTAGCCTGCAATTCCTTGTGGGACATGGATTTTTTGTAGAATCTGCAGATTAAAAATTTTAACAAAACTCACTTACATAGCAGTCCAGTGGCCACCGGTGGAGCGGCACTACCCCCCCTGCGGCACTAACACACTCCTCCACCACCACCCGCTGTCCTTACCTTGGATGCGGGTGGTGAGAGCATGGCAGGCTCGGGAAAGCTGCTCCGGTGTGGAGCAGCTTCCGCAGTGTCTCCTCTCTCCTCCTCCCCGCCAATAGGATCAGCCAAAAAAAAAAAAACCCTGGCCACTGTAATTCATATGCTCAGTGAACTCGAAAGGGGCCGGACACACGAATAGGGGGCGGCCGCGGCGGCAGTGGATATTATATATAGGGGGTGGCAAGGATAGGGGGGGCAGTGCCCGGGTGCCCCTAATGGACGGGCCACCCCTGTAAAGCAGTCCATTTAGTTCTTTCCGCTACATGTTCAATCAGCGCTGCAGATCTGATCAGTGTATTCTGACAGTGGGGGAGTCCTCGCTGTCACAATACAATAGCACAGTGAAGAAGATTCCTCCATCCACCTTGCCTGTGTAAATGGGGGAGCCATGTACAGCTGGCTTTAGTGTTTAATGCCGCGTACACACGAGTGGATTTTCCGTCGGAAAAATCTTGAATGTTTTTTCCGACGGAATTCCGCCCAAGCTTGGCTTGCATACACACGGTCACACAAAAGTTTGCTGAATTTTCACAACACTACGACGAGCCGAGAAAATTAAGTTCAATGCTTCAGAGCATGTGTCAAATTGTTTCCGAGCATGCGTAGGAATTTTGCTCGTCGGAATTGGTACAGACGATCAGAATTTCCAATCGGAATTTTTTCCGACTGAAAAATTGAGAACCTGCTCTCAATCTTTTGCTGGCTGGAATTCCGCCAGCAAAAGTCAGATGAAGCATACACATGGTCGCATTTTCGGACCAAAAGCTCTCATCGGACTTTTGCTGGCAGAATTTCCGCTCGTGTGTAAGGGTCATAATAGATATCATTGGTAGTTTGTGGATTGCTTATACTTGTTTTATTTGCTCCTGAAGATTTAGATCTACTTGAATCGTCTTCTTCCATTTCTTACATGGTGGACATGCTGGCTATTCATTGCTAGAAATATTAATAAATATCCACAGTACAATAATTCAGTAACTATGCAGTACACACAGTTACACAAGGTCTGCACTATGACTTTAGCATTGTTATATTAGGGAACAAATACATTGTGATGAGTGGTGGTGTCAAATGATTTACTTACAGAAAAAACATTTGAAAACCTGTCTGTGTTTTATTTAAAATACCAACACAGAAACACAGATTGTAAGTGAATGTGAGAAGGGGTGTAGCCATCACTGCAAGTGGTTTATGAGGCTACTTAGTTACATTGTTTCAGACCACTTAAGGGTCGGTTCACACTGAGGCAGCACGACTTGCAGTGCGACTGCCTCAGGCGACCTGCATCTGACTTCAGCGGCGGCTTGCAAAATTACTTCTTTATAGAAGTCAATGCAAGTCGCCTGAAGTCGCCCCAAAAATAGTACAGGAACCTTTTTCTAAGTCGGAGCGACTTGTGTCGTTCCTATTAGAACGGTTCCATTGTACATAATGTCACCTGACAAGTTGCCCCAGTGTGAACCTCAGTGTCATATGTGATATATAACATTGTTGTACATCGATTTCACATGACTGCAGATCCTGAAGGTTTGAATGAAGAACTCCATTGAAGCCCTGGTTCACATTGGTGCGTTTTGACATGTCCGTTTGCATGTCAAATTGGCAGCAATTGCCGGCAATGACACAGATTTCAAAAAGTAGTTTCTGTACTACTTTTTGCGATTTCGGGGTGCGATTTCCATTGACATCTGTGCAGAGACCGACACAGATGTCTGTGAAATCGCCGCCGAAATCGGGACTGACATGCAGGAGTGAAATTGTGCGAGTTCAGCATTCCCGCAGCTCAGTTGTGAACTAGGGTAAAATTACACAAAATATCTGTATTCTCCAAAAACAACCCACACACATACACTGCTTAATGGTTCTGTAATCTATTTTTTAATTAAATTGTTTCTTACTGTGTTTTTCTGATTCATTGTAACGTCTTCTGTGAGCCCCCAAACCTCTCCTTTTATTCCCTTAATTAAATTTTTTTGGAACAAGCAGTGCACATTATTTGTGATTATGCACGCTGCTCTATGCACGCTACTAATGTCATAGTCCCTGGTCCATTTTGGGAGTGAGCAAGAGAGGGTGGCTACATTCCTATATACAGTGGGACCATAGAAAACAAATGTAGCTAACCTAACAGGAAGTCGAATTACAGCAAAAAAAATAAAGAAAGAACCCCCCCCAAAAAAAAAGAAAAAAAGAAAAGAAAACAGGATATTGAGAGCAATAGACTAGGGATTCGTTTTTTTGAAAGCCGAATAACGGCTGCAGCGCGGTCGGATAACTCTGGGAGGGCTCTCACACGCCCCCTGGGGCGCACACCCGGGAACATGCATGACCGCCGTTTACCACGTGATCGCTCTGTCAAATGACAGAGCAATCACTTGTAAACAAACCGGCGTCACGTCCGGTTGCTCTCTCCCCTCCCCGTACCTATTGGTACAGTGCGAGGGGAGAAGGCAGAGATCAGTGGCAGCAGTGCTGTGGGCTGGATGTGTAGTGCCCACAGTGCTGATATGTGCCCAATCCAGCCATCCATCAATCCTTACCCAGCCATCCATGCTCAGCATACCCATCTATACTCAGCATACTCGCTCACCCATCCATGCTCACCCATACGTATTCAGCATACTCATCCATCCATCCCCATCCATGCTCACCCATCCATACTCAGCATACTCATCCATCCATCCCATCCATGCTCAGCCATCCATCCATGCTCAGCATACTCAGCCATCCATCCTCATCCATACTCATCCATCCATCCATGCTCATCCATCCACCCATGCTCACCTATCCATACTCATCCATACTCATCCATCCATGCTCAGCCACCCATACTCAGCATAACCATCCATACTGAGCATACTCAGCCATCCATCCAGGCATGCTCAGCCAGCCATCCATACTCAGCATACTCATCCATCCATCCATGCTCAGCCATCCATCCATCCATCCTCAGCAATACTTATCCATCCATCCGTGCTCAGCCATCCCATCCACCCCCATCCATAATCAGCCAATACACATCCATACCCTGCAATACCCATGCAATACTCAGCTATACCCAGCCATCCCATCTATACCCAGCCGTACCCAGCCGTACTCAGTCATACCCGGCCATACTCAGCCATACTTATTAATGCTCAGCCATTCCCATCCACAGCTCATCAATCCCCATTCATGCTCATCCATGCCACATCAGTTATCATCCATGCCACAACAGTGACTCACAAAAGTGTAATAGGTAGTCAAATTAGATTTGAAATTTATGCCCCTAGAACACCTGATGGTGCTCCCTGCATGTTGGTCCTCTGTATGTGGCCACGGTGTGTAAAAGTCTCACACATGTGGTATCAGGAGGAATAGTAGAATGTGTTCTGGGGTGTAATTTGTGCTATGCATATGCTGTGTGTGAGAAATAACCTGCTAATATAACAATTTTGTGAAAAAAAAAAAATCTTGATTTTGCAAAGAATTGTGGGATAAAATTACAACTTGGAAAAACTCACCATGTCTCTTACTAAATACCTTGGAATATCTACTTTCCAAAAAGGGATCATTTGTACTTTCCTGGCTTGTTAGGGTCTCAAGAAATGAGATAGGTCGTCAGTACTTCAGGTGTGATGAATTTTCAGAAATTGGCACCATAGCTACTCTCACAAAAAACAAATATACACTAATTTGGGTTATTTTTTACCAAAGATATGTATATGTAGATATGTATAGACCGGTATAAATTTTGGTGAAAATATTTTTTTTTTTTACAGACATTTCTGTCTTTTTTTTTTTATAGCGCAAAAATTTAAAAACACATCAGTGATTAAATACCACCAAAAGGAAGCTCTATTTGTGTGAAAAAAAAAGGACAAAAATGTCATATAGTAATTGTCATTCAAAATGTGAGAGCACCGGAAGCTGAACATTGGTCTGGTTAGGAAGGGGGTTTAAGTGCCCAGTGGGTAAGTGGTTAAGCAATGTTTGCATCTACAGTGACAACAGTGATAAAATCGATGAAAAGTCAAGACAAATGCCTCACCTGTTTGGTTGGTGTGGCTATCTAAAGCCTGATACACACTAGTTTGTTTTCATTCAACTCAGTGGGCTGAAGGAAAAAAACAGAGAGATTGCCGTACTAACATAAGTGATGTTAGTAAGCCGATCTGCCCTGCTGTGCCTTTGTGTCCTGACAGGGGGACCCCCGCCCAACCAGAACACACTTCTGTAGAACAGACAGCTGTATATACGGGCCGAAAGTCAGCTGGGTCGTGCTGAACCAGCCTTTTTTGTCTGTTTTTCAGCCTGTGTGTACAAGGCCTAACAGGCCAAGTGAATGAGATGTCATTCTCTCATTGACAGTATGTCATTCCCAAGGGATGGAGAAGCATCTGGTTGAGGAAGTGATGCATGGAAACAAGCAGATCTCTGCCCTGTATAGAGATCCTGCTGCTGGTGAATTGTCTTAAAGACTATGTAGACTGGTAGACAGGGGTTGTGGTGGCTGTTGCTAACCTGAGGAGCATTTCTGATGCTCTGTTAAACTAACCTTGTAAGAAGTGAGGCAGGGATCTGGTGGTCACTAATGCTAGGCCGGAAATTGTCTGAAAATGTTTGTTTCAGCAGCTACCGGCCGACTTTTGGCCCGTGTGTATAGCTCCTCATCTGACAGAAGCCAGTCTCATGACCGGCTTCTATCAAATGGGCATGCTGGAAAACCAACAGCCAATCAGCATCCGATCTTACCATGCACAGTGGGAAGATTGCTGTATTAAAATTTCATAGTTAGTACAGTGACACCCTTCGTTTTTTTTTTTTTTGCCTGCTCGGTTGAACGACAAAAAAACTGCCTGTGTGTACCAGGCTTTAAAGTGTTTGTTAACCCCCAACAAAATGTAGATCCTGTAAATCCTGTGTAATCTGCCCCCCCCCCCCTCTAAACTGTAAAAAAAAAAACTCCCTGAATCTGCCACTTCCTGTATGCCTTCTCTGCGCTGACCACGAAAATCAGGGTTACTGAGCCCTGACCACCGTGGTCGGAGTACGTCCCTGCATCATACACTGCTGTCCCCTCTGCTCTCCTCTCTCCCCCTAACCCCCTCCTTCCTTCCTGTCAATTCCCTCTGTGTGTCTGTCTCCGGCCCTCACTGCCCCCCCCACCACTATTCTTAAAAAAAAAACGTAAAATTGTCACTGCCAGCACCTCTATTAGAGGCTTGCATAGCACACTATGTAAGTGGTTTTAAAAAACGAGCATTCTAAATACTGATTTTGAGCTGTCTTCCGGCCGCTCACTTTACTCATGGCCGCTTTACAGCTACGAGACAGAGCTTCTGTGGGAGGAGACGAGCGGCCACGTGATCTCCACGGCTGACAACAGAGGGAGATCACAGCCCCTCCCACAGAAGCCATCCGTCGGAGCTGTAAAGCGGCTGCGAGGCATGTGACCGACCTGAAGACAGCTCAAAATCGGTATTTAGAATGCTATTTTTTTATATAAACACCTTAATCACTTCCACATTACAGCACTAAACAAAGCACTCACATGAATGCTGTTTACTACTGCCACTAGGGGGAGCCCCACATAGGACTAATGGAGTGATTTACTAAAGGCAAATTGACTATGCACTTTGCAAAGTAGCGATGCCCTCCACAAGTGCTCTAGTTGGTCTAGAGATTAGTAAATGAGGTAAGGCTTCACTTTTCAAAAAGTACCCAATCAGCTGCAAGGAGAAAAAAAATGCAGTTTTGCTTGTACATGATTGGATGATAGAAGTCAGCAAAGCTTCTGTTCATTTACTAAGCTCTAGACTAGAGCAACTGCACTTGCAGAGTGCAGCAAGAGAGCCGCACTATGGGCTTCGAAGTAAACCGTTGCTTTGCCTTTATTTTTGAGAACCCACATTAGTTATTAAAAGGGTGTGAGCTGACAACTGTCAGAGAACTGATCATCGGTTGAGTCTTGTTAGACAGAGAAGTTTGCTCATGTGTGTGAATATGGACCTCTGGGAAGGAGCTCAGTAGATACTTCTACTCTACTTCTACTCTAATTGGCATGTTGATAGACTTAAAAGGAAATGTGCTTGTTTGATTAACATTTGTATTTTCTGCATCACTCTTGTATCATTTTGTATCATTAATAATATATTTAAATTAATGACTCTTAATGACTCACACATTGCACTCAAAAGTGGCACCTCAGATCAAACATTAGCCTGTGAGCATAGTAGAAGAACTGTTTGTAGGGGGTGAATCATAACTTTGCTTTGAGTAATTTGTCATACGATATCACACAGAACATGCTTCCTTCATATTCAGGCTGTGCGCACTAAATGTATGTATTCTAATGCCTCGTACACACGGTCGGAATTCTCGCCGGAAAAAGCTCTGATGGTTTTCCCGTCGGAATTCCGACGGAATTTCGCTCAAACTGTCCTGCCTACACACGGTCACACCAAATTCCGACGGTCAGTAACACAGCGGCATAAAACACGTTCGACAGCACTATAAAAGGGAAGTTTAATGCTTCCGAGCATGCGTCAAATTGTTTCCGAGCATGCGTCAGAAATTTTGCTGGTCGTAATTGCATACACACGATCGGAAAATCCAATAGAAAGGTTTTCCATCGGAAAAATTGAGAACAGGTTCTCAATCCAAAGTCCGTAGGAAATTCCGACAGAAAAAGACCGATGGGCATACACACGGTCGGAAAATCCGTTGAAAAGCTCCCATCGGACTGTTTCCATCGGAACATTCCGACCGTGTGTACGCGGCATAAGGGTCACTTCCTCTAGTTGTATGATAAAGACTTTATATCCCATCTTGATGTTCAAAGCTCTCTAATATTCCTACCACATATAAACCCATTAACCATGCTGCTGTATTTAAAGTGCATCGGTCATGTGTAGGCTGATATTTCTAACCTCTCCTGAAAATGCTAGTTGCCTGACTGGCACCTGCTTGTTGTGCCTGAGAAGGACATGGCATGCAGACCATCAAAGTCATCAATACTTTCTAAATCACTATATTTGTGCTTCCGGCCCGATCTTATATGACACTGATCAACTATAGAGACTATAGTGAAGTGTTTTGAAACCATCTATATTTTCTGACACTCGTGTGCTGCATCACACAGAGATCTTGTTCCCAGAAGCACCTATAGGGAAGTGTGTTAGAAAAATCCTGTGACCTATATGTTCCCAGAGCACCTATAGTACCCATCACACAGATCTTATCCCAGGCCCTATAGGACAAAAGTCCCATCACACAGCCTATAGGCCACTTTTCTTCAGGCCAGAATGGAAGCAATGAAACAGAAAGTGCACCTGTGTGTGCAAGTCTGCAGAGTCCCATCACACAGAGATCATAATATAGGACTTGAAGATCACAGCAGGACGCTAGCCAATTTTCTGGGGCTTTAGTACAGCCCTCACATATAAGCACCTATAGCTGTACTTGAAGTGTGTTAGTCCCTGCTATCACACAGAGATTCATTTATATTTTGTTCCCAGAAGCACCTATTTAGAAAGAGGGGCTTGAAGTGTGTTAGTCCCATCAGAACCATAGCTCCTATATTTCTTCCCCAGAAGCACCTATAGGACTTGAAGTCCTCCTATCACACAGAAGACCAAATATTTAATTTTCGTTCCCAGAGGCACCTATAGGACTTGAAGTGTGTTAGTTCCATCACACAGAGATCATATTTTTTGTTCCCAGAAGCACCTATAGGACTTGAAGTGTGTTAGTCCCATCACACAGACCTATATTTTCTTCCCAGAAGCACCTATAGGACTTGAAGTGTGTTAGTCCCATCACACAGAGATCATATATATTTTGTTCCCAGAAGCACCTATAGGACTTGAAGTGTGTTAGTCCCATCACACAGACCTATATTTCTTTCCCAGAAGCACCTATAGGACTTGAAGTGTGTTAGTCCCATCACACAGAGATCATATATTTTGTTCCAGAGGCACCTATAGGACTTTGAAGTGTGTTAGTCCCATCACACAGGATCTATATTTTCTTCCCAGAAGCACCTATAGGACTTGAAGCACCTATAGTCCCATCACACAGACCTATATTTTCTTCCCAGAAGCACACTATAGGACTTGAAGTGTGTTAGTCCCATCACACAGAAGCACCTATATGACTTGAAGTGTGTTATTCCCATCACACAGACCACATATTTTCTTCCCAGAAGCACCTATAGGACTTGTAGTGTGTTAGTCCCATCACACAGAGATCTTATTTTCTTCCCAGAAGCACTATAGGACTTGTAGTGTGTTAGTCCCATCACACAGACCTATATTTTCTTCCCAGAAGCACCCAGAGGACTTGAAGTGTGTTAGTCCCATCACACAGATCATATATTTTGTTCCCAGAAGCACCTATAGGACTTGAAGTGTGTTAGTCCCACACACAGACCTATATTTTCTTCCCAGAGGCACCTATAGGACTTGAATGTGTTAGTCCCATCACACAAGATCATATATTTTGTTCCCAGAAGCACCTATAGGACTTGTAGTGTTAGTCCCATCACACAGTCCTATATTTTCATCCCAGAGGCACCTATAGGACTTGTAGTGTGTTAGTCCCATACACAGAGATCATATATTTTGTTCCCAGAAGCACTATAGGACTTGAAGTGTGTAGTCCCATCACACAGACCTATATTTTCTTCCCAGAAGCACCTATAGGACAAGAAGTGTGTTAGTCCCATCACACAGAGCTATATTTTCTTCCCAGAAGCACCTATAGGACTTGAAGTGTGTTAGTCCCCACACAGACCTATATTTTCTTCCCAGAAGCACCTATAGGACTTGAAGTGTGTTTAGTCCCATCACACAGAGATAAATTTTGTTCACAGAAGCACCTATAGGACTTGAAGTGTGTTATCCCATCACACAGAGCTATATTCTTTTCCCAGAAGCACCTATAGGACTTGTAGTGTGTTAGTCCCATCACACAGAGATCATATATTTTGTTCCCAGAAGCACCTATAGGACTTGAAGTGTGTTAGTCCCATCACACAGACCTATATTTTTCTTCCCAGAAGCACCTATAGGACTTGAAGTGTGTTAGTCCCATCACACAGAGCTATATTTTCTTCCAGAAGCACCTATAGGACTTGTAGTGTGTTAGTCCCATCACACAGAGATCATATATTTTGTTCCCAGAGGCACCTATAGGACTTGAAGTGTGTTAGTCCCATCACACAGACCTATATTTTCTTCCCAGAAGCACCTATAGGACTTGAAGTGTGTTAGTCCCATCACACAGAGATCATATATTTTGTTCCCAGAGGCACCTATAGGACTTGAAGTATGTTAGTCCCATCACACAGACCTATATTTTCTTCCCAAAGCACCTATAGGACTTGAAGTGTGTTAGTCCCATCACACAGAGATCATATATTTTGTTCCCAGAGGCACCTATAGGACTTGAAGTGTGTTAGTCCCATCACACAGACCTACATTTTTCTTCCCAGAAGCACCTATAGGACTTGAAGTGTGTTAGTCCCATCACACAGAGATCATATATTTTGTTCCCAGAAGCACCTAATAGGACTTGAAGTGTGTTAGTCCCATCACACAGACCTATATTTTCTTCCAGAAGCACCCATAGGACTTGAAGTGTGTTAGTCCCATCACACAGAGATCATATATTTTGTTCCCAGAAGCACCTATAGGACTTGAAGTGTGTTAGTCCCATCACACAGAGATCCTATATTTTGTTCCCAGAAGCACCTATAGGACTTGAAGTGTGTTAGTCCCATCACACAGAGCTATATTTTGTTCCCAGAAGCACCTATAGGACTTGAAGTGTGTTAGTCCCATCACACAGAGATCCTCTATTTTCTTTGCAGAAGCACCCATAGGACTTCTAGTGTGTTAGTGGCATCACACAGAGCTCCTATATTTTCTTCTCAGCAGCACCCACAGGACTTCTAGTTGTGTTAGTGGCATCACACAGAGCTCCTATATTTTCTTTGCAGAAGCACCCATAGGACTTCTAGTGTGTTAGTGGCATCACACAGAGCTCCTATATATTCTTCTCAGCAGCACCCACAGGACTACCGACTACAATGGCTGGAAGACCGCCAAGGGGAGGCAGAGCGTGCAGAGCCAAGAACACAGGGCAGGCAGGCTCTGTTTCTAGTGGACGTGGCCGTGGACGTGGTCGTGCATCGTCATCAGCACGTGCCCATGGGACACGCGCGTCTTTGTTTTCGGCAGCTGGACATGTGGAGCCGCATCATGCTGAAGGCTTGGTAGAATGGATGACCAAGCCCTCCTCATCCTCATCATCCTCTCTCACCCAGGCTCAGGGTACTGGCAGAGCAGCTGCCAACGCGTACTCAATGGCATCATCAGCCACCCCTTCCCTAGACCCACCATGTCCTCCTGAGGAGTCCCCCGAACTCTTTGAGCACAGTGTTGGGTACATGCTCCAGGAGGATGCCCAACGATTCGAAGGCTCGGATGATGATACCCAGCTTGAGGAATCTGGCAGTACTGTTCCACCAGCTGCAGCTTACTGCCAGGTTTGCTCTAGTGGTGAAGAGGGAGGGGATGATGAGGTCACTGACTCCACGTGGGTGCCTGAAGGGAGAGAGGATGAGGAGGAGGACGAGGAGGAGGAGGATGCGGCGTCACATGTCCAACGAGGCAGGATGCCCCCTGGAGGCCAGGTAGAGGCCAGCACAGCAACTGTACAACACCGCAGAGCTCCGCCTGTGCAGGGCGCTGCCTCTGCACGTTATCAGAAAAAGTTCTTTGGTGTGGGCCTTTTTTGAGACGAGTGCATCAGATCGCACCACTGCTATTTGCAATATTAGTCTCAAGCGTATCTCGCGTGGCCAAAACATCAGCCGCTTGGGCACCACAAGCATGAGCAGACATATGTCGACCTGCCATGCAGCTCGTTGGCAGGCACACATAAAAGACCCACACCAAAGAACTAAGCGGACCTCTCCTTGCTCCTCATCAGCTGGGATCTCCATCCCCACTACACCTTCAGTCCTCTCTGAAAGCTGCTCTGAGAGGACTGAAGGTGTAGAATTAGGTGTGTCACAACCAAGTACTTGCAGTACACCGACGTCCGATTGCAGCAGGCAAATTTCCCTGCCCCAGCTGCTGGACCGTAGAAAGAAGTACACTCCAGCCATCCACATGCCCAGCGGTTGAATGCTAGCTTGGCTAAATTGCTAGCACTTCAACTGCTGCCTTTTCAGTTGGTAGACTCGGCCCCTTCCGTGAGTTTGTTCAATGTGCGGTTCCTCAGTGGCAGGTTCCCAAACGCCACTTTTTCTCACGGAAGGCGATTCCGTCTCTCTACCGCATGTGGAAGGCAATGTCCATGCCTCGCTGGACAGGGCGGTCAGCGGTAAGGTGCATATTACCGCTGACTCATGGTCCAGCAGGCATGGACAGGGACGGTACCTTTCTTTCACGGCCCATTGGGTCACTCTATTGGCAGCTGGGAGGGATGCAGGACAAGGTGCAGTAGTGTTGGAGGTTGTTCCGCCACCACGCCTCCAAAACGCTACTACTGCTACTGGTTGTGACACACCTCTCTCCTCCACCCCCTCCTCTTCTTCTTCCTCCAGTGCTCTGTCCTTGGAACCAGCGGTGCTCCGTAGGCGTACAAAGGGCTACGCAAGTACGCAGGCAAAAAGATGCCATGCCGTGCTCGCGCTGGTGTGTTTGGGGGACAGGAGCCACACTGGGCCAGAGGTTCTGGCAGCTCTGCAGGGGCAGGCCGAGAGGTGGTTGACGCCACGTCAGCTTAAGCCAGGAATGGTCGTTTCTGACAATGGCACCAACCTCCTCTCCGCCCTGCGACAGGGGCAGCTCACCCATGTGCCCTGCATGGCTCACGTCCTCAACCTGGTGGTGCAGCGGTTCTTGGGCAGGTTCCCAGGCTTACAGGATGTCCTGAGGCAGGCCAGGAAAGTCTGTGTGCATTTCCGCCGATCTTATAATGCCAGTGCTCGGCTGACTGAGCTGCAAAAGGAGCTGAACCTGCCCAAGAACCGCCTAATATGTGACATGCCCACCAGGTGGAACTCAACGTTGGCCATGCTGCAGCGACTGCACACGCAGCAGAGGGCCATCAATGAGTACCTTTGCGACTACGGCACCAGGACAGGGTCAGGGGAGCTTGGTTTTTTTTCCCCACGTCAGTGGAGCATGATCAGGGATGCATGCACTGTCCTCTCACCATTTGAGGAGGCCACGAGGATGGTGAGCAGTGACAGTGCATGCATCAGTGACACTGTCCCTCTTGTCCACCTGTTGGAGCATACGCTGCGTGGGATAATGGACAGGGCACTTGAGGCAGAACAGAGGCAGGAAGAGGAGGACTTCCTTGCCTCTCAAGGCCCCCTTTATCCGGACAGTGTTCCTTCTGTCCCACCCATCACACAGGAAGAGGATGAGGAGGAGGAGGAGGAGGAGGAGGATTGTGTGAGCATGGAGGTGGAGCCTGGCACTCAGCATCAGCAGCAGCAGTCTTTTAGGGATGATGTACAGTCCCAACAAACCAGTGGACTTGTACGTGGCTGGGAGGAGGTGGCTGGCGATCATGTCATCCTCAGTGACCCAGAAGACTCCGGACCGAATGCCTCAGCTAACCTACGCTGCATGGCCACCCTGATCCTGCAAAGCCTGCGGAAGGATCCTCATGTTCTTCGGATCAAGGAGAGGGACCATTACTGGCTGGCCACTCTCCTTGATCCGTGGTACAAGGGTAAGGTTGCGGACCTTATCTTGCCGTCGCAGAGGGAGCAGAGGATGAGACATCTCAGGGAGGCCTTGCAGAAAGGTCTGTGCAACGCGTTCCCAGAAACTGGGAGGTTACAAACTCCTGGTCCTGGGCGACGAGTTGCTGAGGCTTCGGTCAGTAGCAGAAGGAGCGGTGGGGAAGGTGGACGTCTGACCGATGCGTTCAGACAATTTTTTAGTCCGCAGCCCCAAGGTATGATCGGTTCCAGCAACCATCGCCAGCGTCTGATATACATGGTGCAGGAATACCTTGGGACAAGGTCAGACTTGGACACCTTTCCCACCGAAAATCCTCTGGCTTACTGGGTCCTGAGGATGGATCACTGGCCAGAGCTTGCACAGTATGCAATTGAGCTACTGGCCTGTCCTGCCTCCAGCGTTCTTTCCGAACGCACAATCAGTGCTGCTGGAGGATTTGTCACCGATCATAGGTGCGCCTGTCCACCGCCTCGGTTGATCGACTGACCTTCATCAAAATGAATCAGTCTTGGATCACCACCAGCTACCAGGCACCTGAGGCGGATATAACCGAATAATTTATAATGTCACATCCCTTCAAGACTGCCTATGCTGATGCTGAGTGACTGTCCTCTTATGTTCACTGACTATCCTCTTCCTCCTCCTCAATGATCCATGCCACCACACCAGTGCCTAAGGCACAATTTTTCAGCCCCTGTTTAACAGGGGCGTGTACATACAATTTTTATAAAAAAATGCTTCGCAACACGTGTGACTGCTGTGCTCCAAGTACAGTATCTGTGAGGGGTTGCAGTTTTGTGGCACCAGCACCAGTGCCTAAGGCACAATTTTTCAGCCCCTGTTTAACAGGGGCGTGTACTTACAATTTTTTAAAAAAAATGCTTCGCAACACGTGTGACTGCTGTGCTCCAAGTACAGTATCTGTGAGGGGTTGCAGTGTTGTGGCACCAGCACCAGTGCCTAAGGCACAATTTTTCAGCCCCTGTTTAACAGGGGCGTGTACTTACAATTTTTTAAAAAAAATGCTTCGCAACACGTGTGACTGCTGTGCTCCAAGTACAGTATCTGTGAGGGGTTGCAGTGTTGTGGCACCAGCACCAGTGCCTAAGGCACAATTTTCAGCCCCTGTTTAACAGGGGCGGGTAATTACAAATCTTGATCTAATAGTTCACAGCAGGGCCCATTCCTGCGCCCACCAAGAGTAACTATGAGGGCCTACAGTCTTGTGGCAACACCGTCCACCACCACCGCCAAAGGCACAATTTTTCTGCCCTGTTCATCAGGTGCTTGCAATTACAAATCTTGATCTAATAACTCACAGCAGGGCCCATTCCTGCGCCACCAAGAGTAACTGTGAGAGCTTACAGTCTTGTGGCAACACCGTCCTCCACCACCGCCAAAGGCCCAATTTTTTTTTTTCTGCCCCTGTTCATCAGGTGCTTGCAATTACAAATCTTGATCTAAAAACTCACAGATCGGAAATTCCGATCATCTGTAGCAATTCCGACGCGCAAAATTCCTATGCATGCTCTGAGAAAATTTGACGCATGCTCTGAAGCATTGAACTTGATTTTTTTCTCGGCTTGTCGTAGTGTTGTACGTCACTGCGTTCTTGACGGTCAGAATTTGGTGTGATATATATGGTTTCCTGGGTCACTGGGGAAGCTATAGGATTGGCTGCTGCTGCCCCATGTGACTCCGACAGCCATCTTGGGTCAGGCAGAACCTGTTAAACCTTGACTTCTGGGCTTGGCGTGCATTTCGCATGTTGGTAGCGTAGGGACAGGTCACCCCTCTGACAGGGACAGTGATTAGCAGATTAGCAGCAAGGAGAGGTATAGGTCCAGACAAGTAGAGAAACGATAGGGACATGCCATTTTTTCTGGAGACCTCCGCATTTGGGCATGGACCGGCCAGGCCACATTCTGTCCCTCAAGACATCCGAGACTTGCTATACTACTCATTGCTGTGGCACCCTGTGAGTGTTCCCAAATGGGTGCTTTCCCACTGGGCTTGTTATGAATTGCTGAATTTTAACTTTAATACAAGTTCTGTTTTCTGCAACTGCACTGCCGCACCACACTGCACCTCCCACAGACCTGTCAAATGGGGCAGGAAAAGATTCTTCTGACAATATCTAGGATACAAAGGGGCATCAGAGGGGCACAGGGGGTGATTTCAGGACTAACATGCTACTTGTGGGGATTAGAAGGTGCCTGCAATTCAGGAAGGCTGTTGGCATAGAAAGATCTCCCAAGTCTCAGCAAAGTCTCCATTCTCCAGGACCCAGTCCTTTAGAAAACTGTAAAGTCAGTTGTCTGTGCCCAGAACCCACACCCTGAAGCCCCTCAACTTGTGTGGGTGGGAACCCTGGGTGGTATCAGACTCTTCTGATAATAAAGCGCAGCATTGTCCCAGTTTACTGTATGTTAAAAGTGTAAATTCATTATATTTTAGGTGATATAGGTTTCTGATAAACACACAAAAATATATGTCATTATTGATAGGTTATTGGGACACATAGCGACATAGGGCATAGACGACAGATATGGTCTTACTGTAAAGGTTAATTCTATTTCCGACATAACTACGTCAGGACACAGGCCTATGGGTGGAGGGTGCTATCTATCCTTAGACTGAAACCATGTTGGGTATATATGCAAATTTGGGTGTCACCAGAGAAATGCTGACAATACAGTATGGGACAGTATAAGAATGGTAGGGAGGAAGAAGCTAGTGAAGAAGAGGGGGAGGTGCTGGAAGCAAGATGGAGTAGGAAGAGAAGGTGTAGAGTGTGAGGAACTCGACACTCGGAGAATGTAGCATCAGATGTCCCTTCCTCCTTCTGAGGCCTAACCATCCATATTTACTAAGATGACCTGATCTCTGAAGCTGTAACCATGATGTCTTGACTTTGCTGAGAATAAACAACCTTGCAAGTATTTTGGATGAGAAACTGATTCTTAATAATGGTATGAGAATGCTGCCTTGAAACAATACATACATTCAGTCATCTTTCAATAGCTTGTTGCAGACTTTGTTTTTTTTTTTTTAAGAACTTTGTTTTTTTTTTGTTTAAGAACAGAATGACGTTAGTCTTAGCAGGCATTTCTGTAATCACTTTACTGTGGCTCCTCATCATTCCTGATTATGTACTCTGTATGCCATTTTACTGTCTGCATTTGTCAAAGGAGTAGCTGCCTTTTTTGACTAGTAAGTTCCCCAATGACTGAAAACATTACATCAGGCAAATTACTCACCTTTGTAGAAGTAGCTAAAAGGTCTCCTTCAAGTAATTGCAGTACATTTTAATCACCCTATTGGAGAGTAGCCTGTTATGGTACACATGGGATGGCTGAAAAGCTTACATGGAGCCATAATGCTCTAAGCACCACAAATTACTGCAAATCATTTGATGCAACCGTAGATTTCAAGGGGAAAGCTAGTGAGATACCAGGTAGTTGTGTAATGCTAGTTGGGACATAGCTAGGTCCTTAAAGTGGTTAATGAATGTTATTAAATTACTTGGGTGAACACAACAATATGTTAGCTGAAAGCAACAAATTGACTTGCAAATCATTAATGTCAAACATGAGTCCAATTATATAGTAACCCTGAATAGAGATATAGGCTGGCTGCCACCATCAGGACAATGGTACATATTCATGTGTATTCATGTAAATACTGTATATTGTTGGATATAATGTTTTGGCATATAGAAGATCTAACATGGCCTTGATAAAGCTTCTTGATTTTAGGGAATTTTAAAATGTGTTAATCAAGACAGGAATATCATCAAATTTATAGTTCTGTATTTTGTTGCATATAATTAAAGTGTAAAATTATATAATCTTTTCTGTATTCTTCACTATGACCAGTGAGTAGACACTACTGTGTTACACATTTCACAGAGCCTGTCTTCTGAACTACAGAGGTGCTGAGAGGAGGAGTTTCTTGAGGTGGAGTTAGTAGAGGAATCACCGCTTGTAGACAGTAAGGTACCATGGGATATGTAGTCCTAAGGCCTCATGTACACTGCTGCTGGTAAACTGAGGTTTAGGAGCAGTTGGGCATTTTTTTCAGCTGCCCCTGAACTTTCCTCTATGTGATCTTATCAGTACATGTACACAAGGTCGTTTATAGTCGTTTCTAGGCAGTTGAGTTTAGAAGCTTTTTTTTGGACGGATGTTCAGAAGCATTTGAAATGCCGAATGCCTGTAACAGCTTGTAAATGCTGTTAATGTGGTAACTCGCGTTCAGCAGCGTTTCGTTTAGAGAGGTTTTTTATTTTAACAAAAAAAAAAAACACTTCTAGGCGTAAACGTGGCTAAACATCTGTTTTTAGACGCCGTTTTCGAGCTGTCAAGTTAAATAGTTCAGGAGAGGTTGAACAACGTCCCGTGTACATGAAGCCTAAATGTGTACATGAGGCCTAAATGTGTACATGAGGCCTAAATGTGTACATAAAGCCTAAGGCCGGGTTCATACTGGTACGACAAACGCTCCGACATTGGGCGTTCATGTCGCATGATGTGTGAAAATCAATGTTTCCCTATGAGAACCGTCTTAACTGGTCCAACACAAGTTGGTCCGACTTTGAAAATGCTCCCTGCACTACTTTGGTCCGACTTTGATCTAATTTCAGCCCATTGAATATCACTGAAGTCGGATCAAAGCCGGATCGCCGTCTTAACTGATCCGACTTTGGCATGCGACTTGTGCTCTGATGATCTTGAAGGGGAACTCCACGCTAAATAAAAAAAAAAAAATGCATGGGTTCCCCCTCCAAGAGCATACCAGGCCCTTCGGTCTGGTATGGAATTTATGGGGAACCTCCACACCGAAAAAAATAAAATAGCGTTGGGGTCCCCCCAAAATCCATACGAGACCCTTATCCAAGCACACAGACTGGCAGGTCAAGAAAGGGGGTGGGGACGAGCGAGTGCCCCCCTCCTAAACCTTTTTGCCATCTGTGTCCCATTGGGGAGATTTCGCTTGGGCAGAATCGTGCGATTCTGCCTGCAATTCCAGAATCGTGGCAAATCACGGGATGCGTTTGCAATGCCATTACTTCTTACTGACACCCCACTCACGAGGCAATTTTGACGAGATTGTCGTGCAGTAAATCCACTGCAATCGCAGCAAAATCGCAACGTGTGAAACTTGTCCCTCAAAAAGGACCAGTAGCTTCTTTTGGGCGACAGCTTTGCATGTTGCAGTTAGCCATGATTGCAGCGCGGTTTGATGCGTGACAATCATGGCAAAATCGCACCTCGACTAAGAAGGACGTCCAGGTGTGAATGGAGCCTAAGGGAAAAAATTTATAGTGGATTTCCTGGCAAACACTGAAATCTATATGTGTTTCCTGTTTTATTTACCAAAGTGTTTGTAATCTTACCCAACTATTCTTGTGACACACACAACTCGCCTAGTCAAGACTATTCTTGTAAGAAACACACCTCTTCTAGTGAAAAAACACTGTTCTTCCTGGATGGGTTTCTGGGTGAACTCCTTGGTTGCATAGCTCCCAACCCTCCCTGATTTCAAAGGGACTGTCCCTGATTTCAAAGGGACTGTCCCTGATTTGGAACAAAGTCACTCTGTCCCTCTTTCCTCCTCATTTGTCTCTTATGGTGGTCTGATCTATATAAGTTGTATATAAAATGCACTTTTTATCTTTCAAAAAGTGTTTCCCAGTGCTAAACCTTTCATCCAATTTCTAAATTGCTGCATCAAAAGTCAGTATAAAGGAATAGCAGCGGTTAAAAAAACACTTGTGGGTTTAACTAATCTTTATTTTGTATAATTCTTCTTTAACAACTTCCAGACCGCCCACCGTCGTTATACGTCGGTACTTTGAAGAAGGATATCATTGTTATGGCAGCAGCTAGCTGCCATAACCCCGGTATTCTCTTCTTCAGTGAGCAGTCCAGGTAAGATAAAAGCCGTCTCTGTGGCGGATTCGCTTTTATCGTCGGCGGGAGAGGGCCATCCCCTCCCGCCACGAACCGGTGCCCTCCGCCTCTTACCAGGCCTGACATGGAGACGAGTGAGGGGAAGATGGCCCACACCCGTTTCCATATCATTGCAGGGCGGAATTGACGCCAAAAAGTCACTTCCGCTTATAGCTTTTAAAGGGCCATTTTTTTTTCATATTTTTAAATGACAATTTTTTTTTTTTTTTTATTGCTTTTAGTGTAAATATGAGATCCGAGGTCTTTTTGACCCCAGATCTCATATTTAAGAGGAACTGTCATGCTTTTTTCTATTACAAGGGTTGTTTACATTCCTTGTAATAGGAATAAAAGTGACACAATTTAAAAAAAAAAAACAACAGTGTAAAAATAAAAAAATAAAAGGTAAAATAAATAAGAATAAAAAAATGATTATTTTTAAATGCGCCCCGTCCCGTCGCGTGCAGGGGGGAACGCATACGTGAGTAGCGCACGCATATGAAAACGGTATTCAAACCACACATGTGATCGGTAGAGTGAGAGCAATAATTCTAGCCCTAGACCTCCTCTATAACTTAAAACATGCAACCTGTAGAATTTTTTAAATGTCGCCTATGGAGATTTTTAAGGGTAAAAGTTTGTCGCCATTCCACGAGTGGGCGCAATTTTAAAGCGTGACATGTTGGGTATTAATTTACTCGGCGTAACATTATCTTTCACAATATAAAAAAAAATGGGCTAAGTTTACCGTTGTCTTACTTTTTAATTAAATTTTTTTTATTTTTTTTAAAAAAAAGTGCGCTTGTAAGACCGCTGCGCAAATACGGTGTGTCAGAAAGTATTGCAATGACCGCCATTTTATTCCCTAGTGTGATAGAAAAAAAATGTATAATGTTTGGGGGTTCTAAGTAATTTTCTAGCAAAAAAAAATGTTTTTAACTTGTAAACAACAAATCTCAGAAAGAGGCTCGGTCCTTAAGTGGTTAAGGTGGTGTGACAGGGGTGTATACAAATGTGGATTTAACTAATCCTTTATTTTGTATAATTCTCCTTTAAGGAAGGGGGTGTGTCCTATGCTTACATACCTTTGCTAATAGGTGTCCTTCCAGTGGTGGCTGGTGCTAAACTTTTTTTGGGGGGCAGCAAACAAACCCCCCAGGTCCGCCCAGACTCAAGGTGACAATCCCCCCCACACTCACCCCTCCATGGCTTCCTCAGCTTCTCCTCCCAGCCAACCCGATCCACCTCCTGTCCTGATTGTCCGGGAGCAGAAGCCAAAAGACAATAGCAAATATTAATTCACTAGTGTCACAAGTAGGTGGGTTCGGGGCACTGAGCACTGCCTTTTTCAAGCCAATTAGAGCCTCAGGCTCTAATCATGTGGCTTGAAAAAAAAACTTATATAAACTTATGAGTCCGGTGCCCTTCAGGGGGGTGGCGCCCCTGCACCCCTAATGGACCGGCCGCTCCTCTGTCCCTTGTTCCCATCTCAAAATGTTGGGAGGTAATGTTGGTTATGCATGTCCTATGCCCTGATGACTCTGTGTCTTGGGTTGTGTCCCTAGATCACAGCATATTTGGGTTACTGAGCATGCCCAATAACTCAAAAACAGGTATAGGCTGGAATGACCGTGGCTGTGGGTGGTTGTTTCATGCGTAATTAGGCATGGGGTCACCCAAAAAGTAGAGGTGATCTGAGCCGTGATCACCCATAAGGTGGGCAGAGATAGGGGTGACAGTGTCCCAGGACTGGAATGAAGATGGTAGGTGTGTATTTGTTGGACTGAGGTTATGATGCTTATTCTCTGTCCAAGGAGACCAGAGGAAAAGCAGCAAAAAAATGAATTACTTTGTTCAGGAACGAAATGTGTCACCTGTTTAGCTGTGCAGTGTGGAAAAAGTGTGTAATCACAGGGTTTGGCAGATAAATCTTTTCCAGCTGTGTATTTTGCTTGGAGTTTCGCTTTAACAAGTGCTGCTTACTTTTCTGAATGGGTACAAACTTTTCTAGCCATTAACACTCATTTCATATATTACAGTGCCACCTTGTGGAAGAATATATGAAATACAATGTTACTTTTCCAGCATGTTGCTTATGTGATGATGACTGCATGTGAAGAGCGTACCACAGAAAAGCCTTCTTTAAACAGAAGGTACATCACATATACCAAAAATAAAACGAATATTCCTCATTTCAGGACGATAGGTGGAGCCATGCTTTATGTCCTATTAGCCAAATGCACATGAAAAACCACAGGCATATAATGCAAAATATAGCTTAATATCATTGAGCTATTTATTCCAGACTACATACAGCTGTTTCAGGCTTTTTGCCCATCATCAGTGAAGTGTATGAAACCTATTGCAAATATGGAGCAGAGCTTGGGACCCAACGAGACAATATAACCTGAGGTCCTTTTTTTATACCGCAGCTAGAACAATACCTGCATGGAGTTTGCATGTTCTCCCTGTGTATTGCATGAGATTTCTCTGGGTACTCCAGTTTCCTCCCACAAACTAAAGGTGTGCCGGTAAGTTAATTGGCTCTGGTCCAAATCGGTCCTAGTATGTATATATACATTATGCGTATGCATGTGAGGTAGGTACTATAGGTCGTAAGCTCAAGATAAGAGACTGAATGTACTGTATGTAAAGCTCTGCATACATTGTTGGTCTTATATAAATGCACCAACAAATAAATACCTTTTTAACAGTTTTGTTTTGGGAGAGTGATTTTGTTTTCTGTGCTTTATGCTGGCACAGTGCTCTTTTTTTACCTAAAACAGTAGGAGTAGAGTGGAATATTTGAAGTGAACACTTGCTTACTGGACAAACATAACAAAACAATACTAAATGATAGCTTTACATTTTATAATATCACTTTGAGATTAACTTAGAAATGGAAAATAGTATACCCAAAGCTCCTATAAGGTCACTTATGAAATCTAAAAAAATATATGAAGAGAGGATTACTGGTTAGAGCAAAGTTTCCTAATACATTTCCAAAATAAATTTCCTTTTTTGTAAAATGTTTAACCAGCTGCTTGGCTCAATAAAGTATAACTACTGAACAAAGCTGAGATGTTATTTTTACATTACAGTGCCACCTTGTGGTAAAATATATGGACTACAGCACTAAGGTATGATTTAGTAACACACACTTGGCATTGAAACCACTATTGTATGTGAAATACAGGGCGTCTCACCCACATTTTTACTAAGGCAGGCCATAGATAATGCGATTTTATTTTCTGCAACCATAGGTTACAGGAAGGAAGATCACTTGATTTTAACTCAAAAATCACTTGGGGCAGAACACAGTAATTATTGCTATTGGCTATAGCCGCTGGCAATAATCACATGCTAGAAATCTGACATAATGGTTGCACCCAAGTCGATCGATGGATTGACTTGGGGACAATCAGCCTGTACATACATGGATTGAATCTCGGCTGATTCAGCAGAGATTCAAACCATCTATGTCTGGCTTTACTCCATGGCAGCATACAAATGGGTAGACTCCATCCTCACTCCTATCCCATAGAACCCCTCTCCCTAAAATTCTGTCTTCCTTACCTCATATGACCTAACAAGTGGACCTAAAAAGATTTTCAAGAAGAACCCCTTAGTAGTAGAACTATAGACAAAACTTTTTTCTTTTTGAATAGTGCAAAGGAGAGTTATAACTACTGTCAGATTTTTTTTTGCAATTTGTGTCCCAGTTCCTTTCACTTCCTTTCCCATAGCCAAACAGGAAGTGAGAGGAAATTCCTGCAAATTAAGAGAATTCCTTGGGGACCCTCAGGTCACCAGAACTAATGTCCCCATTGGAAGATTTCCCCTCAATTACTTTTCTGGGGACAACCCAAAATTTGGGATTTTCGTTTACTTTCAATGATGATGGTAAACAGGACAAATAGAGAGGGTGAATCTCCTAAACCGGGGTATAGACAGCAATAAAAAAAAACTGACAGGTTTTCCAATGTAACTTTTTTGTTAAAAAAAAATAAAATCTATTTATATCAGTTGCCTTGGGTGATCTATGTACATTGCAGAATACTACCCAGCTTCTTTCGGATCCCTACCTTTTTATTTCTGTTCTGAAAAGATAACTGTTGCTTCATCATGTCCTGTTTTCTGTATGGCAGGGTCTGATTCATTAACCACCTGGTGAAATCTCAGGGCTCTAATGTCGTAAGCTGCATTGTTGGCATCCCTGTAGGGGATATATATATATATATATATATATTTGTTTTTTTTGGGCTGCTTATTTAAACTTTAGTGGCTGCAGTTTGAAGTAGACAGGTAACATTTAATATCTTTAAATAAGTGGATGGCTTGAGTAACAATTGTTATAATATATATATATATATATATATATATATATATTAGCACTGTTACTGATTAAAATTGTCGTGTTCGATTAATCAATTTATTTTTAAATCGATTAATCAACTAATTTCGATTAATTATAATGCACATACAGATCCAACTACTTTTAGCTGACCTCCTTGCATTGCAACTCTGCATTAGTCAGTTGTAAATGTGGTATACACTATATACAATCACCCAATACTAGTTAGTTTCCACAATCCATGACTTAACTTCACAGTTCACACAAATACGTTTTAAATTCAGAGAACAGAAAAAAACTGCGCCACAACATGTAATTAAAAAAGAACTAATGAAATTAAACTTTAAACAGGATAGTAACTGAGTGGGATTCACAGGCATATTAGTAGTCCATAGAAGAGGGCAAAAAAGATGGTGAACAGAAGTCTATGTAATCTATGATGAATCCACTTCTTCACGATAACACCTTAGTGCACACAAATCCAACAGGTGAATCCCACCACCAGTAATCGAAGCTGCTTACCAGAGAGCAGCTATCAGAAAGCACAGCTCCTCATACACAGGATATAACGTCCAGCACCACACTTCCCCAGATGAATAAAGCACAAGCCTCAAAACTCAGCAGTCAGTAGATGCTCGGCGATCAATGGGTAACATCATGGACCATGTGGATTAAAATGAGGAGACCATAGCGTGATACAGTAAAAGCAATGGGTTTTAATAAGAAACAAGCAGTACAAAGTACTCACATTTGAGCAGATAAGTAATGCTTTTTTAAAAAATGCCGGCCGGCATGCATGGAGCCCTTCCTCCTCGTCTCAGGCGCGTTGACGTCACTGCACGTCCTCCCAGATGCATTTCATCTTCATAAGACGTTTTCAATGGGGATTTTAAATTCAAACTGTAGCACTGACATAAGTCTTTTTTTCCACAGTAGCGTGACAATCCCTCCACCTCCGGTCTAACTAATCACTCTCACCTTATGGCATTTACCCCTGTGCAAACAGGTGGTCATGTAAGCGGGTATCAAAAGGGTTAACACGAACCATAAACTTCTCACATGTCTCCTTAGATCTCAGCAAGGACGGCAGGTCATGGGTAGAAAGAAAAGATCTAAGTGCTCACCGCTCAAGTATAAGATAACATTTTTGTGTTCAAACACAAACTACTCATATAAAGATGATAAAAACACAGCATGTAAAGCCGACAATCGTGTTAGTTCCGTAGGGCAGCAGCGGGTGACAACATGCGTAGCTCCTCCCCTGTTCAATCAGAACTTTGATGGCACCGGACTCCTCCCCCTTCCCTTCGTTAGCAGGAAGGGGGGAGAAGTCCGGTGACGTCGATGTCCGTGACGTCACTGGATCTCCGCCGGAACTCCCTGAAGACCCGGAAGCCGGCGGAGAGGTGAGTACCGATCAAAAGAATTTTGATCGATCAAAAAAATGAATCGATTAATCGAGAAATGAATCTTTATTTTCCACAGCCCTAATATATATTTATATATATATATATATATATATATATATCATTTTGTATTATGATTATTCTTAACAATGTGTAATTCTCCCTTAAATTTGCTCATCATCCCTACTTGACTTGGATTTTTTTTGTTGTTTTTGTTTACTGAGACAGGTCTTGTGCAGCTGGAAGTCTAATCCCTACATGTTGTGACTGCTCTAATGCAGATTAGTATTTATTACTGCCAACTCTATGCAAAACCATTTGCTTACTGTCCTGAGCCATGAGATTGTCACCTCATCCTTGTGGCCAGCCATTGCCAAGAAGGTAAGGGGAATCTTTCAGGTAAGGTTTCTTTCAGGTGTATGGGAAACTGACTAATGGGCTTGTCAGGCAAAACCTGCTCTAATGGCTATCATCTCCAGCCAGAAAATTTGCAGAGATAAGGACCTTAGGCTATGAGGGGCCTTTTTTGATGTTTTGCTCAGTCCTGCATGCAGAACTACATAGGAAGACCAGTTCCAGTCACTGGATGTCAGGATACTTTGAGCTTACTCACAACCTTTTCATTCGAGATTTAGGCTATTTGTCACTTTTTCCGGAAATATTATAGCAAAGGAAACCTCATCCAGATTCATCACTCAATATAGGGCTAAAGGTTTGCCTCTTACAGACGCAATGACAGCACGCTTATCCAGGAGTGTGTGGATGTGGACTCCCTGTAAAGGAGAAAAGAATTGTAGTTGGGGCATGTGTCATCAGTGCGCCACGTATCTTAAAGCAGTACTAAAGCCCACTTTGTGATTTTTACCTAGAGGTAAGCCTATAATAAGGCCTACCTGTAGGTAAAATAAATATCTACTAAACGTGTACTGTTTAGGAGATATTCACTCTGCATGCAGCCAGTGACATCACCGGCGCATGCACTCTAAAGGTCCAGCCTACCTTGCTGGACCTTCAGAGATTTGTGCCAGAACCAAGGGCCCCGAGCACATCATCGTGGCTCCGGCCAATCACACAGCCTGAGCACGCAAACCCCAAAGAGACCGGGGAAGATGCCATCGGTGACAGCATGCCGTGAGAGGGTTTTTTTTCTAAGGTAATTATTCCATAATGTGCTAGTATGCAATTTTTGTTTAATTTTTTTTACCAGCCGTGGTTTACAACCGCTTTAAGTGTCTGGCTGTTTGACGTGAGGGTGTGGCATCTTCATCAAGTATGTGAGGGGTGAAGGGTGGCTCTGGGTTATTGCGTTTTCGCCACTGTAATGTGGTCGCTTTGGTGAACAGTTGGATGTTGTTTTCGGGATCCGTGATGTGCTAGCAATATATGCACTGACAGTTTCTAGGTGGTAATTGCTACAACACCCATTTACTTCAGGCCATCTCCAGGAACATGTGCGATGGCCCCCTACCCAGAAGAGCAGAATCACGTATGTGTATATATATATATATATATATATATACAGTGGTGTGAAAAAGTGTTTGCCCCCTTCCTCATTTCCTGTTCCTTTGCATGTTTGTCACACTTAAGTGTTTCGGAACATCAAACCAATTTAAACAATAGTCAAGGACAACACAAGTAAACACAAAATGCAATTTGTAAATGAAGGTGTTTATTATTAAAGGTGAAAAAAAATCCAAACCATCATGGCCCTGTGTGAAAAAGTGATTGCCCCCCTTGTTAAAACATACTATAACTGTGGTTGTCCACACCTGAGTTCAATTTCTCTAGCCACACCCAGGCCTGATTATTGCCACACCTGTTCACAATCAAGGCATCACTTAAATAGGAGCTGCTTGACACAGTAAGGTCCACCAGAAGATCCTTAAAAGCTACACATCATGCCGAGACCCAAAGAAATTCAGGAACAATTGAGAAAGAAAGTAATTGAGATCTATCAGTCTGGAAATGGTTATAAAGCCATTTCCAAAGCTTTGGGAATCCAGCGAACCACAGTGAGAGCCATTATCCACAAATGGCGAAGACATGGAACAGTGGTGAACCTTCCCAGGAGTGGCCGGCCGCCCAAAAATTACCCCAAGAGCGCAGCGACGACTCATCCAAGAGGTCACAAAAGACCCCACAACAACGTCCAAGGAACTGCAGGCCTCACTTGCCTCAGTTAAGGTCAGCGTTCATGCCTCCACCATCAGGAAAAGACTGGGCAAAAATGGCCTGCATGGCAGAGTTCCAAGGAGAAAACCACTGCTGAGCAAAAAGAACATCAAAGCTCGTCTCAATTTCTCCACAACACATCTTGATGATCCCCAAGACTTTTGGGA
This sequence comes from Lithobates sylvaticus, assembly GCA_028564925.1. Lineage (NCBI taxonomy): Eukaryota > Metazoa > Chordata > Amphibia > Anura > Ranidae > Lithobates > Lithobates sylvaticus. Next base: position 137,659,104 of record CM053026.1, read on the forward strand.
CAACATTCTGTGGACCGATGAGACAAAAGTGGAACTCTTTGGAAGGTGTGTGTCCAAGTATATCTGGCGTAGAAGGAACACTGCATTTCAGAAAAAGAACATTATACCAACAGTAAAATATGGTGGTGGTAGTGTGATGGTCTGGGGCTGTTTTGCTGCTTCAGGACCTGGAAGACTTGCCGTGATAAAAGGAACTATGAATTCTGCTGTCTACCAAGAGATCCTGAAGGAGAATGTCCGACCATCTGTTCGTGTACTCAAGCTGAAACGAACTTGGGTTCTGCAGCAGGACAATGATCCTAAACACACCAGCAAGTCCACCACCGAATGACTGAAGAAAAACAAAATGAAGACTTTGGAGTGGCTCAGCCAAAGTCCTGACCTGAATCCTATTGAGATGTTGTGGTATGACCTTAAAAAGGCCGTTCATGCTCGAAAACCCTCTAATGTAACTGAATTAGGACAATTCTGCAAAGATGAGTGGGCCAAAATTCCTCCAGGACGCTGTAAAAGCCTCATTGCACGTTATCGCAAACGCTTGGTTGCAGTTGTTGCTGCTAAGGGTGGCCCAACCAGTTATTAGGTTTAGGGGGCAATCACTTTTTCACACAGGGCCATGATGGTTTGGATTTTTTTTCACGTTTAATAATAAACCCCTTCATTTACAAATTGCATTTTGTGTTTACTTGTGTTGTCCTTGACTATTGTTTAAATTGGTTTGATGTTCCGAAACACTTAAGTGTGACAAACATGCAAAGGAACAGGAAATGAGGAAGGGGGCAAACACTTTTTCACACCACTGTATATGTGATTCTGTGCAGCCGACCCACACTATCAGTAAAGCTACAATGTGTGGTCAACAACTAGTTTAGTAAAACTTGGACTGGATCAGCCTTGAAATGTATGGGAGAGGGGTCCTATGGGGTAAGAGTGTGGGCAGAGTCTACCCAGTTGTATGCTGCCATGGAGTTAATCAGGAATGGAAAATTATGGCAAGTATTTGATAACAATTTTCCATTTTGGAAGCACAAGGTTAGCTTGATATAGAAGGGTCCCATGCTAATTTATTAAACCTTAGGTGATTCAATTAAAAGAGGAGATATATTTAATGTTCACAAAAGTTCTCATATAGGAACAATGTAACAACATAACTGATAGGTTTCATCGTCCAGAATAAAGAACCTCTTAATTATATCAATATTATGCCCAAAAAAATATAAAAACACAAATTTTGGGGGAAAAGTGAAAAACATTGTAAATCATTATATTTATGCAGCCAGGAGATACTAGGCTAAGATTGCCTGTGCTATCAGGAGATACTCTGCAGCACTTACTACAGCATGGATGTTTACTCTAGTGTTCAACTTGGAACCAATGTTGCCATGTCCTGAAGACAGAGTGGAGCAAAGGATCTTGGGGCATGTAATCGGAAGAGCCCGGTTTACACTGAGATCAGACTGCCATGGACTACGAATACCAGCCGGCTGGAGGGGGAGAGCTGAATGCTGGGAGAGGTAATATACAACCTGTGCGGAGGCAGGATCACTCTCTTGGGACCACGGCCTGAAACTGCAAGCAGTGACTCGGACTGTAGATTGTGCTGCGGCCAGATTGAGGCCTGTGCTAAAGAGGGAAAGAGTCATTGCGAGTGGGTGCGGGTGCATCTGCTGCCAGCAACATCTGATCATTCATTGGCAGACTAGAGGCCACCCTCCTGAAATCCACTCCAGATCCAGCTGGATGGTAGCACGGTGCGACGTGGGGTTCTGGGGGTTCCCCAGAAGACGTCAATAGACGTAACGGATGTAGGGAGGCTGACGCACTGACGTCATCGCGTTCCGCGTTGTGAGCGGGTGTTTTCGCTAGCCGGCCGGCGTTTTTTCTTACCATATCCTCTGCTAATACACTAGTTATCTGTGTAAGTAGAATTTTTACTCTTTTATTTCAATAAATCGTTGGTTTTACACTATGGGAGCATCCCCTGTTTCTTTCTGATTCCATGCTGTTGTCGTTTGACCTTGAGTTTACATCCTCGGAAGAGTCCCATACCTAGACCAGCCCCCAAAAGGAATCATTGTTCTAATTTGCACCTTGTGGCCACCCATGTCCGGGGAGACCCAGATCCAGTGCTGAGGTCCTATGATCTATGGTACATCCCGGTACCATCTACTTACAGGCTTGGTTTAAGCTTGCCTCTGGTAAGCCTAATAATAGAGCGGTGGTGGATCACTTTCGTTGGTGGATTTCTTATTGCATGAGTTTTGGATACCACATTGCCATATGTATATGTCTTCATCACTTTGGACACTCACTGTTACACACCAATAATTTTTCCAGGATTTTGATTTTCCAGCAATTTCACAAGGACCTTCCTATCACTTCTAGTCTTTTTGTGTTTTACTTTATTTTACATTTACATTACATTCCACACTGAGAGAATCTAGTGTTCATCCTTCTTGCCAGGACACATTTTGCCCATCTTAAAGAGCTAGCTAAAGACTCTATCCTTTATATTCAAAGAACTACAGCATATCCCTCCCACAAGGGATAGGCACATTTGGTGCCTACCTAGGCCCACACAGTAACCAAGGACTCTACTTATTAAAGAATAGGAATAAGAACTCTAGAGTGTTTGCTTAATGTGAATTTAGAGTTTATACATTACAGGGGGCTGTGGTGTCAGGAGATTAAAGGGAGAGGTTTGACAGAAGTCTACTCATTCCTCTACCCTTTTTGGCCCATAGCCATAGACCCTATACAGCGTAAAATTCTGCTGGTTATATGTTCTTGAAGTGTTCTTATTGTCTATTTCTTAATTGGCTTTGCCATCAAGCTTATTGACAGTGTCTTACCTACTGCATGTTACAAACTCTGTTGCTGAATGCACTGCCATTATTCTGTCAGTAAACAAATCTAACTGGTTTACTTTGCATGTGTGTGTGTGCATTTAAATTCCATTGTTTATAAGAAAAATGTTCGAACCCAGAGTGTCAGAGGTGTCTGAGGACTTGTAAGGTCAAGGCAACCAGTGGGGAACAGAATCTTTGTGCAGCCCTCATGGGTAGCGCTATATTTATTAGGAAATATAAATGAACCTTTTGATGTAAAATATAATGTGCACATGCCCAGCTTCATACTGTGGGTGCTGTAAATATGCTCAGTATAAATTCAGTTTGCCATTGTTAGTGAATGAGGCCTGTTTAACTATTCAGAAGCAAAAAAACAAAACAATAAAACATCAGTAGCTCTTTCTATATCTATTTCAGAATTTTAGATTCAAAACTTTTCATTATTTCTTGTTCTATTCTCTGGAGTGTAAATAGTAGTCTAGCAGTCTTGTAGTGACTTGCATCCCTTTCCTTTGAGACAGAAAGCCAAATGAAGCATTACCCAAGGGCAAAGACTGCTCTCAGTGAGGTCTCTGGTGGTACACACTCAAAGCACATGGTGTGGGATGATTTATTAAAAATCTGGAACAGAGAAAGGCGTTATTGTTCTCCACATAACCAGTCAGATCACTCTTTTCTTTTTCTTAACTGCACTAGAAGAATGGTAGCTTGACTGATCTCATGTCCTTAATGGTAAGCGCAATGCTTTTCTTTACTGCAATTTTTATAAAGCTATCCCAACATTTATACTGTATATGTATATATACATATAATGTATCATATACATATCAGTATGGCTGTTACAGCACTTCCTCAAACTCAATGCTTCCTACACTGAGCTCATAATATTAACTCTACTCCCCCCACGGCGCCTCCTCCAACTTTTCCATGGAGATCAATACAGTGGTGTGAAAAAGTGTTTGCCCCCTTCCTCATTTCCTGTTCCTTTGCATGTTTGTCACACTTAAGTGTTTCGGAACATCAAACCAATTTAAACAATAGTCAAGGACAACACAAGTAAACACAAAATGCAATTTGTAAATGAAGGTGTTTATTATTAAAGGTGAAAAAAAATCCAAACCATCATGGCCCTGTGTGAAAAAGTGATTGCCCCCCTTGTTAAAACATACTATAACTGTGGTTGTCCACACCTGAGTTCAATTTCTCTAGCCACACCCAGGCCTGATTATTGCCACACCTGTTCACAATCAAGGCATCACTTAAATAGGAGCTGCTTGACACAGTAAGGTCCACCAGAAGATCCTTAAAAGCTACACATCATGCCGAGACCCAAAGAAATTCAGGAACAATTGAGAAAGAAAGTAATTGAGATCTATCAGTCTGGAAATGGTTATAAAGCCATTTCCAAAGCTTTGGGAATCCAGCGAACCACAGTGAGAGCCATTATCCACAAATGGCGAAGACATGGAACAGTGGTGAACCTTCCCAGGAGTGGCCGGCCGCCCAAAATTACCCCAAGAGCGCAGCGACGACTCATCCAAGAGGTCACAAAAGACCCCACAACAACGTCCAAGGAACTGCAGGCCTCACTTGCCTCAGTTAAGGTCAGCGTTCATGCCTCCACCATCAGGAAAAGACTGGGCAAAAATGGCCTGCATGGCAGAGTTCCAAGGAGAAAACCACTGCTGAGCAAAAAGAACATCAAAGCTCGTCTCAATTTCTCCACAACACATCTTGATGATCCCCAAGACTTTTGGGACAACATTCTGTGGACCGATGAGACAAAAGTGGAACTCTTTGGAAGGTGTGTGTCCAAGTATATCTGGCGTAGAAGGAACACTGCATTTCAGAAAAAGAACATTATACCAACAGTAAAATATGGTGGTGGTAGTGTGATGGTCTGGGGCTGTTTTGCTGCTTCAGGACCTGGAAGACTTGCCGTGATAAAAGGAACTATGAATTCTGCTGTCTACCAAGAGATCCTGAAGGAGAATGTCCGACCATCTGTTCGTGTACTCAAGCTGAAACGAACTTGGGTTCTGCAGCAGGACAATGATCCTAAACACACCAGCAAGTCCACCACCGAATGACTGAAGAAAAACAAAATGAAGACTTTGGAGTGGCTCAGCCAAAGTCCTGACCTGAATCCTATTGAGATGTTGTGGTATGACCTTAAAAAGGCCGTTCATGCTCGAAAACCCTCTAATGTAACTGAATTAGGACAATTCTGCAAAGATGAGTGGGCCAAAATTCCTCCAGGACGCTGTAAAAGCCTCATTGCACGTTATCGCAAACGCTTGGTTGCAGTTGTTGCTGCTAAGGGTGGCCCAACCAGTTATTAGGTTTAGGGGGCAATCACTTTTTCACACAGGGCCATGATGGTTTGGATTTTTTTTCACGTTTAATAATAAACCCCTTCATTTACAAATTGCATTTTGTGTTTACTTGTGTTGTCCTTGACTATTGTTTAAATTGGTTTGATGTTCCGAAACACTTAAGTGTGACAAACATGCAAAGGAACAGGAAATGAGGAAGGGGGCAAACACTTTTTCACACCACTGTAACACAACTATCAGCCCGTCTCCTCATGCCAGGGTAATACATGTAATCCTGAGCACTGACCTCTTCTTTCAGCCCCACATCCAATTATTGTTCAAATCTTGCGCTTTAACCCCTGTAACACTTTTAAAATACACCCCTTAATACACCCCTTCTTAAAGCCTAAGTTTAACTAAAACTAAAAACAGAATAATCAGAGCAAGGAACATAACTTACAATTAGTGGGATTTGTCGCTTGTCTAGAATGTTTTGCTTTAAGTAGAAATCTTGTTATGTCCTATCACTTCCATCCTCCAACCTGCTGTAATCTTCCACTGTGGCAGGGCTTAATAAAACTAGTGGGCTGTCAGGTGTTGTCATCACAGCCGGCATTCATAGAAACCATACTACAGCTTCTATGAATGGAATAAGATCTCTGAATGGAGGGTCGGGTGGATGATTGATAGCTCCTCCCCTTCCATTTAAAGATCCTGTGTCATTTATGGAAGCTTCTATAAATGGCTGATCAAGCATGAAAGGGCAGGCACAGTCAAATTCTCTTGATGAGAGCTTCTGACAACCCACAGGTTGTATTAGCCGGAAGATTGTAAGGTTCGGGGAGTAGGACACATCAAGATTTCTAATGAAAGGAGAAGAATCTGGACAAGGTACATATCCTGTTAACTGTAAGTGTTAGTTTAAGTGCTGTTTTTAGTTTTAAGTAAACTTAGGCTTTAACCAACAACACCACAGAGCTACTAATTCACTGCCTGGTTATCTCTCGCCTCGACTATTACTCCCTCCTAGTTGTCCCACCTTTACACAGGCTACCCCCTCCTTCAGTCTTTATGATTGCTGCTGCCAGACTCATCCATCTTGCCAACAGCTCAGTGTCCAGCATCTCTCTCTGCCAATCTCCCCACTGGCCTCCAATCACCCAACAAATGATATTCAAAATACTAACAACATACACAGCCATTCACAACTTTGCCCTGAGCTACATCACCAACCTTACCTCAAAATATCACACAAACAGTTCTCTTTGCTCCTCTAAAGACCTCATGCTCTCTAGTTCCCTTATCTCCTCCTCCGATGCTCACCTCCAGGACTTCTTTAGTGACTCTTCCAACCTCTGAAGCTCCCTACATGTACCTTATTCTAACCACCTTTACTTGCTTTCAGCTTGTTCCTCACAGTTATTACCTTTTGTATCTCTGTACTTGTGCACAGTCCAGTCTTTTTATCTTTAGTGTCTAAAGAAAGAGAGGGTACCCATGCCCCAATGAGTGTTCGGATACAGTAAGTGGTTTTAGAACACATCTACGCATAACAGCTGGTGGATGGTATGCTGCTAAGATTTGAAAATAATAAATATGCCTGCAGATTTCAAATGTCCAGAATCCTTTATGCAGTGGGTCCTAATGGTACCTGTCTGAGTGTTTCTGCTAACTTCTCTGCAGTAGGGATGAGCCGAACACCCTCCGGTTCGGTTTGCAGCAGAACAAGCGAACAGGCAAAAAATTTGTGTGAACACGTTAAAGTTCATGGGACGTGAATGTGAAAAATCAAAAGTGCTAATTTTAAAGGCTTATATGCAAGTTATTGCCATAAAAAAATGTTTGGGGACCGGGGTCCTGCTTGAGGGTAAATGTATCAATGTAAAAAAAAGTTTTAAAAATGGCCATTTTTTCTGGAGCAGTGATTTTAATAATGCTTAAATTGAAGCAATAAAAATGAAATATTCCTTTAAATATCGTGCTTGGGGGGTGTCCTTAGTATGTCTGTAAAGTAGCGTGTTTATAACAGTGCCACAGCAAAATTAAATTTCTAAAGGAAAAAATGTCATTTAAAACTGCTTGTGGCTGTAATGTATTGTCGGATTCCGGCAATATAGATAAAAATACCAAAAATGGCAAAAAAATGGTGTGGATGTGTCCCCCCCCCAAAAAAAAAAAAACCATAGCAAGCCATTCAGGTCTGGTGTGGATATTAAGGGTAACCCCGCACCAAAATTTAAAAAAAAATGGCGTAGGGGCCCCCCAGGCACCCAGGCACTATATATTCTGAACAGCAGTATATATACTATATGGCCTGCCCTATAAACTCTGCATAAAAACTGGGCCTTAGGTGTTGGTGGTACCAGAACACTGTAAGCCCTCACAGTTACTCTTGTTGGTGGCAGGAACATGCCCTGCTGTGAAATATTATATAAAAAATTGTAATTACATGGCCCTGTTAAACAGGGGCAGAAAATTTGGCCTTGGTTGGTGGTGGTGCCAGAACACTGTTAGCCCTCACAGTTACTCTTGTTGGGCATAGGAACGGGCCCTGCGTTGAAATATTATATCAAAAATTGTAATTACATGCCTCTGTTAAACAGGGGCAGAAGAATTGGGCCTTGAGTGGTGCTGGTGCCACAACACTGTAATCCCTCACAGATACTCTTGTGGGGCACAGGAATTGGCCCTGCTGTGAAATATTAGATCAACATTTTTAATGAAATGCCCCTTTTAAAACTTACCAATGCCTAGGACCAGGCGAGGACCGTGGTCATGAAAATGTAGTGAGATCTCTGGCCTTGTCCAGTCTAATGAGAACTTTCCACTGTATGTGGTGGGTTGGGAGGCATGATGGGTGCAAGATGGACAAAGTTATTGGGCACCAGACACTTCTTGGATGTAAAAGAGATTTTATTTCTCTTAACTGTCCTTTTTTGTATTTTTGGGGGAAAGAGGGTTACGGCCCTTAGGTAGTTGCCCATTCAATTGGCAGACTCTGAGACTTCAATAAGAGAACTGCGGTGCAGGGAAAGGCCCCAGCAAAAAGCCACATCGGCACTTGCAGGGTTGCTGTCTCCTATGGTAACAGCCTTTAACAGTTCCTAACTCAAATGTAACAGTCCTTTAAACTTCACTACAACTGCCTCTTGTAGTTCTTCAGCACTGAGCTCCCGGTCTCTCACTAGACCTGCTGATTCACTGACTCTGAATCCCTTGAGCTCCTCCAAGGTTTGCGGTGGTACCCCCTCAAGCGTCACCCACACGTTCCTGGTGGGTCCCTAGCTTGGCAATCCAGATACTTCTCAAGCTTCACCCCTGCTAACCGGCGAGGTCCCTGACTTGTCTTACAAGGCTGCTCTGCAAGCATCTCCTTCACGGGTTGGGTCCCTGACTTGATCACCGCCTGAAGTTTCCCGATTCTCCACTGTGCCCTTTTGGTGAGAATGTGGTTCCGGTACTTGCTTCAGTTACTCACTTTGGTCCCTGATAAAGGTGGTTGGGCCCTTTGTGGCGACAGCTTCCCTTCTACCTCTGAGCACTGACAGGTTCTCCGGCTGGCAGAACTGTCACTTCTGGTTGGACTGCAAACCGCAATCCCAACCCTACGCTGCCCTCCTTACTTCTGGATAGGCCCTCACAAAGCCTAGCAGCCAGATGCTCCCGGGATAGGCCCAATCTCTGGCCTAGCAGCCCGGGGCACGCGATACACATCCACCCAGTCAGCCGTCTAGGTGGCACAGAACATAGATCACCTGACCTCACCCGAATTTAAAGGTTCTCCCAGCAGGCCAAGGGATTAAAAAAAAAAAAGAGAGAAACAAGAGAAAACCTTAAAGAGAGAAACAAGAGAAAACAATGCGAATGCATCCTAGCCTATAAGAACGTAGTGCAATATGTAGAGAGTGATTTGAACTAATCCTCAGCAGACGGCATGGGCGCCGCCCCCCCCCCCCCAATCCATGCGCCCGGCCCCTTTCAGGATGCCGGATGCATGGATTCCTATGGCAGGGGGTGGTATTTTTTGATTATTTTCACACTAACCTTCCACCCCGCCAATCAGGAGGCAGGACGTTAGACCTGCTTCCTGATTGGCCAAAGTGCCAGGCCACCCTATTGGATGCCTGGCGCTTGGGAAGAGGAGCGAGGAGACTCGTGCTGGAGCAGAGGTCGCCGCCACTCTGAGAGGTAAGTGCCAGAGCCATGATCTGCACGCGGGGTGGTGGGGATGGCAGCCAGAGTCGCAAACCCCGCGAGTGGGGGGGGGGATCGGTGGACACAGTGGCTGCATTTGATGGGCACAGGTGGCTTCATTTAATAGGCACAAGTGGCTGAATTTTATGGGCACAGGTCGCTGTATTTGATGGGCACAAGTGGCTGCAGTGAATGGGCACAGGTGGCTGCATTTGATGGGCACAAGTGGCTGCTTTGGATGGGCACAAGTGGCTGCATTGGATGGGCACAAGTGGCTGCGTTTGATGGGCACAAGTGGCTGCGTTTGATGGGCACAAGTGGCTGCATATGATGGGCACAAGTGGCTGCGTTTGATGGGCACAAGTGGCTGCATTTCATGGGCACAAGTGGCTGCATATGATGGGCAAGTGGCTGTATTTGATGGACACAAGTGGCTGCATTTGATGGGCACAGTGGCTGCATTTGATGGGCAAGTGGCTGCATATGATGGGCACAGTGGCTGTGTTTGATGGGCACAAGTGGCTGCATTTGATTGGCAAAATGTCTGTGTTTGATGGGCACAAGTGGCTGCATATGATGGGCACAAGTGGCTCCATATGATGGGCACAGTGGCTACGTTTGATGGGCAAGTGGCTGCATTTGATGGGCACAGTGGCTGCATTTTATGGGCACAAGTGCCTGCATTTGATGGGCAAGTGGCTGCATATGATGGGCACAGTGGCTGCGTTTGATGGGCACAAGTGTCTACATATGATGGGCACAGTGGCTGCGTTTGATGGGCACAGTGGCTGCGTTTGATGGGCACAGTGGCTGCATTTGATGGGCACAGTGGCTGCATTTGATGGGCACAGTGGCTGCATTTGATGGGCACACGTGGCTGCATTTGATGGGCACAAGTGGCTGCATATGATGGGCACAAGTGGCTCCATATGATGGGCACAGTGGCTACATTTGATGGGCAAGTGGCTGCATTTGATGGGCACAAGTGCCTGCATTTGATGGGCAAGTGGCTGCATATGATGGGCACAGTGGCTGCGTTTGATGGGCACAGTGGCTGCGTTTGATGGGCACAAGTGTCTACATATGATGGGCACAGTGGCTGCGTTTGATGGGCACAGTGGCTGCGTTTGATGGGCACAGTGGCTGCATTTGATGGGCACACGTGGCTGCATTTGATGGGCACACGTGGCTGCATTTGATGGGCACACGTGGCTGCATTTGATGGGCACACGTGGCTGCATATGATGGGCACACGTGGCTGCGTTTGATGGTAAAGTGAGGCTGCAATTGATGGGGGGGTTCAGGATTTTTCAGTTTGTTTGCGCCCCCCCCAAAGATTTTGAGCACCAGCCACCACTGCTAAGCATGTCTATATTATTTACATCATGAAAGCAGGCCCCTTTCTCATTGAGAATTCCAACCTTTTTCCTAATCAGCATAGAACTATAAAACTTCAGCAATGCTTTGATCAGTAACAGTCCTGACGTATGTGTATGAGTCCATTATTTGAAGAAATAGGCAATCATTTCCTTATCACAGCCTATTCTAACCAGCTACATGCTCAGTGTCCATGACAGGTTACCGTCCATTAATTTTACTTCAAATGGACTACATTTCCCAGCAGTTCCTTTTCTTCTTCCAAAGGCAACTCCGGGCAAAAGGGCATGGCTGCATCTCAGGCAACAAGCAGCCAGCTCATGGTGCACTCTTCAGGGTGGAACACCCCAACAACTTCAGTTCTAGCCAACTTGGCTTAAGGTATCACTCACTGTATTGCGCACAGTCCTGGCGATACAGCTTTCTGAGATGTTCCCCATTAACAAAGAACTTTGTGCAAAGAATAGAGTAGCTTCAGCAAAGCGTCCTTTGACTCCACACCTGCACATAATTCACAAAAAGAGATGATATTCGTATTTTTTACGGTTACCAGTAATACCCAGGATCAGATAGGATCAAAGTTTCTCCCTTGGTGTTCACAGTAGTGATAAACAAGGCCAAGGATAAATCCAAGGAAAAAACCAAGCTTAACTTACCGACCACTGAGAAAAGTGCAACAAGGCCAAGGGAGAAATCAATAGATCTCTATCAATCCACCAGGATAACTACTGGTAAGTACATTTGTGAGGAGCTCCCTGACTAAACCCCAGGGTGCTACATAAAAGTCTAACATTAAGGCAGTTCCTTGATCTCCATAACGTGGGTTCGGTTTTAGTTGCTACTGGAAACAAACCACTGGGCAGGGATCCAGTATATTGACCCCTCGCTACCAGAGGACCCATCACCTATACAAGGTACCATGCTGGTCAAATGGCTGCATATTACCTTGCACTAGTCCTTGGTTATCCATAGCAAATGCATTACTCTTTTTTCTTGACTTGCTGAGTATACCTTTGTCGTAGCTGAGCCTCATACCCCACATGTGCCTTACTTACCCAAGTTCATTGAATACGCCAAGCAATGTGTACCCCTTTGAATAACTTGAGACCAAGCTCAAAACAGTTGATGTTACTTTAATTAAAGTTCTTTCAGTTTTACAGTCCATAATTAACAATAGTATAAGAAGAACCCTACCAATTTCTAGCAGGCTGTAGTCCATTGCTGGCGTTCTCCATGTTTTGGTTGATCCCTGGAATCCTGGTGCCTCTGACGGACTGCAAGGCGCAGCAGTCCTTCTCCACCGAAGTCACAACATGTCCTGTTAGTGCGGCTGGACCAAAAATGAAGAAATATGAAGTAGCTGGAGATTACATATTTAGGCTTGTCCTGTATTCCCCCAATACAGGCAGCAGCTTTCTGTGCAGAGCCCTTACCCCTTTTATTTACAACACAGAAGGCAGGGCAGAGCCCAGAAAAGACTGGAAAACTGCAGAAACAAGTTTAAAACATTCCCAGCTGGAGTCAGCCAACTGCCTATCTAACACACTGTAGGCAACCTGCCTACAAGCTCGCCCATACCTCCCTTGTGCTTGATTATGTCTCTGTTCTCTGCTCCTGCAGTTGCTAGGATTCTTGTGCTCCTGTGCTATGAGAGGTTAATTGTATAGCAGTAATGAAAGAATTGGTAACTGGATTTTGATATATTCAGAGATATGTCCTTGCTATTTGCCAGACTGTCAGAAATAAAAAGAATCAATCCTCTGCGCTAGAGGTGCTAATTAGTGATTGGGCTTGTCTTTGCTGTACGTGAAAAAGGTCAAAAAATTGAAAAAAGGGTATAGCTACCACAGCGCTGACGGGCCTAGATGAATACAATAAAGTGCAAATGCTGTGCATAAAAAAATTTTGTTCAAAATTTATCAAGAAATGCAAAAAATATCAAGCATGTTGCCAGTGAAATAATGTGCAAATAAGCATACATTTCTGGTTGGAGAGTTCCTTTCGCAGGTTTCTTCCACAAGTGCTACTGTGCTATGAAATTTATTAAAATCAATCTTTACAGAGTGAGTGTCAATCTTAAAATCAATCTTTACAGGGTTCCAAAGTAGAGGGCAAACAGATAAGACATCAATTAGCAGTCCATTCGTTACAGAAAGCGATAGGTTGTGAGAGAACCTAACTGAAATCAAACAAGCATCGGACGTGATGTCACCGCGGTGCCGCAAGCTGCGGCTGATGCGTTTCACCCCTCCCACAGGGTGTTATCAAAGACAAATGGACTGCTAATTGATGTCTTATCCGTTTGCCCTCTACTTTGGAACCCTGTAAAGATTGATTTTAAGATTGGAACGCTGTAAAGATACACCCCTGGAAGGATCATACCCAGGAGTTGGCGTTTTCATCACCCCGCTCACCATATTAACCTTGCTTGACCCGCAACGCAGTACTGCTTGGGGGTCCATTGGATCTGGTGAGTTCAACCATAAGGGGATAGTGTGGATCCTGTGTGCACCTGTTTACAGCATCGTATGTTTTTTAGCACAGCAGCACTTTTGGAAGGAACTTGTGAAAGTAATTTTCATTTGAAAGTTGATATATGTTTATTTGCACATCACATTCACTGGTCACATGCTTGATATTAATGTGCACCATTTCATAGCACAGTAGAACTTGTGGAAGAAACCTGCGGAAGGAACTTTCGAACCAGAAATTTGTGGTTATTTGCACGTTATTTTTACAGTTTTCACTCGCAACATGCTTGATATTTTTTTGCGGTGTTTGATTAATTTTGCACTTTATTGTATTCATCTAGGCCTGTCAACGCTGTGGTATCTATACCCTTTTTTCCCTGTCAGAAATAAACCCTCAGCATTTTTTAGTTTGACACATTGAGTACAATAAAATGAACATTTCCCAGTAAACTATTTGTTACATTTTTTACCCCATAATGTGCAGTTTACAGCTTTCAGTGTTGCTGTCTCCTATCTCAATGCCGCTTCCTCAAACTCCAGGCTTCACAGGACATTATTTACAGTGGGCAGTGCAGTCTCCAGTCTATTAGCTTGGAGAAGGGGGGGGGGGGGTGAATGCCTTGCCATTCTAGGCTATAGGGGGCTGTGTGTTTATATTGAGGCACACAGTGTAGGGAGACACAACTGTAGTCCCTGCATGCAATGGTGGCTCCATAGGGTTCTGCAAGAGAAAGGAGCCACCCTGAAACAGGAAAACTGGAACAGTGGACATGGGACCAACTTAAACTAGAACATAGCCAAGAATTAAAAGACAAAAAGCTGCATACTCTGTTTGTGATTAAATCAGCTACTTAAATTCCTTAGGCCCCTTTCAGACCGGCGGATCCGTATTTAGCCATCTGCTTGCTCTGCGGGAATCACTCCGTTGATCCCTGCTGAGCTGGCAGATGACAAGACCGTCTCTGCACACTGTGCAGGGATGGACCTGTCAGAGAGCCCGCACTCCTCTATGGGGGGATCGGATGATTACTAACTGGCTGTCAGTTTTCATCCAATCCGATCCGCCAGACTGATGGATCCATCCGTCTGGATTTTGCAGAGCGGATCGGATTGGGGCGGATTGGATGTCAGTGGACATGTCACCGCTGACATCCATCACTCCATAGAGATGTATGGAGCTACTGTTCAGATCCAATACCAATATGCGTGAGTGATTCACTCTCAAAAGAGTAAATGTGAAAATAAGTGTTTTGTCCATAAACACACTATACAATGTAACCATGTGGGATCTCTATCAAAGAGACGTGAAATAAACTATAATATATATATATATATATATACTTTGTTTGACCATAGAAAATAATACAAGATGCCTCTAAACAATGCAATAATACACCTTAATTGTGATACTAAAGTGTAAAGAACAAAATAAACGTGACTTTTGTGTGGCTTGTCTGAAGAGGTCCATCACCACTAGGACTGAGGCTTACTGGAATTTGTGGACTAGGTGTATACCATGTGAGTCACAAAGGCTTGATGGTGTCAGCCACACCAATGGAAACAACTCCCAGCCCAGGTATGTAGTAACGGCAAACCAAGTCTTTGTAAAGTCTTCCAAAGGGACTCAGGAACAAGATGGTAGGCAGTGTATGGTACGGTATATCTCCCCAGGTATGACCGGTAATAAAGAAAAGGGGACTATATAGTGTAATACCGTCAGGCGTAAAAAATGTATTAAAATCTGACAAAGTGGGTACTCACATTGACATAAGGATTAAAAGCATGGATATAGTACTGGTAGCAGTGACATCAGCGAATCATCTACCGACGCGTTTCGCCTCCATAGGGCATCATCTGGGGGAGGGGCAACCTTTCCGCTTATGGAAGAGATAAGGGATGTTGTGACAGATGAATGGCAGAAGGTGGAAAAAAGACCCTTTGGCAGAGTCGGATGCCCAACTATTTGATTCCATGCCATCAGTAGATGCATCAGTCATGAGACTGGCTAGGAACACAACGCTTCCCTTAGAGGATGCATTTTTTTCAGGGATGTCCTAGATTGGAGAATTGATTCAGATCTAAAGAAGGCTTATTAGGCGGCCGGGGGAGCATGTGAACCAGCAGTGGCCCTAGCCTCCGTCTCCAGGGTGGCACAAGCTTGGACCAATAACATCGAACTAGCCCTCAGGCAGGGCGTGGAGTGTAACCAGATTATAAAGGCTCTCGATGAGTTGAAGTTATTATCAGATTTTATAGCCGAAGCGGCCATTAATACCTTGAAATGCTCCACCAGAGCTATTTTATATTCAGTCACAGCTATGAGAGCACTCTGACTAAAGCCCTGGTTGGTGAAAAACTGGAGACCGCAATTAATAGGGTTACAGGGGGCAAGAGCGGCCTGATCCCTCAGGGTAGGAATAAGAGAAGGACATTTGCAGCAAAAGCAACCTTTCAGCAGAAGATCATGAATGCCAGAACATATTGCCCAGGACGAGAATACAGAAGGGACCAGAAGGGCTCCCAAGCTACCTTTTTCAAGATGGGGAAAAGAAGGCTACAACGTTGGTGCAGGAAAATCAGAAGTCCTTTTGACTCCTTGCCCCCCCAGCCCGGGCCAGTGGGTGCCCGTCTGAGCACATTCACTCAGGTTTGGGTGGAAACCTGTTCGGATCAGTGGGTCACTTCCACAACCCTTCAAGGTCATTTTTGGAGTTTCAAACACCATCCGCCCTGCTCTTCTTATCTGCCCACCATAATCCCAGCTTCCAAGGAAAAGCGGAAAATCCTTCTACAATACGTTCAAACTCTGGTTCATCAGCAAGCAGTGATACCGGTTCCAGAATTGGAAAGGTATTTAGGATTTTATTCCCTGGTCTTTTTGGTATGCAAAAAGTCGGGGGATGGAGACCAGTTCTAGACCTGAAACGGTTAAACAAGTTTATCCGGCTCGAACGTTTCAAGATGGAATCCCTCAATATGGTTATCCTAACAGTACAGCCAGGTGATTGGATGGTCTCTATAGACCTCCAAGATGCGTATCTGCATATACTTATCCATCGTGATTTCCAACCATTCCTAAAGTTCAAGATAGGGGAACTTCAGCTAAATTTCCAGTGCTTGCCCTTCAGCATATCAACAGCTCCCAGAACCTTTACCAAGGTATTGGTGGAGAAGGGTATCCGTGTTCTACATTATCTGGACGATATCCTAGTCCTATCTCAGGACAGGAGAATCCTGAACAGCCATCTATAGGAAGTCACAAGCACATTGAGCAAATACGGATGGTTAATAAATCATACAAAGAGCAGGCTCATTCCAACACAGAGGATGATATACTTAGGGGCACTGTTCGACACCCAGAAGAGGGCAGTATCGCTCCCACTGGAAAAAATCTCTATAATCATAAGGAAAGTAGGGAGGGCACTGGCAAGCAAGTCCATGTCGGCTCCAGAATGCCTGAGTCTCCTGGAATCTTTTTCCTGTTGCATCTCGATGGTAAAGTGGACCAGGTGGCATCCCCGCGGTTTTTGACAGGGGTTTCCATCCCAATGGAGGAGAAGATCCTTGTCTCAGAGAATTATAATCATAATATCAATGAAGTCCAGCCTGTGGTGGTGGACGAGACCACCCAACCTTCAAAATCACTGTCATCTTGGCCCCATCTCATGGATCATGCTTACATCCGACGCGAGTCAGTTGGTTGGGGCGCTCACTTCAAAGATCAGTTAATCCAAGGAAAATGGCAGTTCAACTTGGAGGGCATAGTCTCCAACATCCTACAACTGAGGGCGGCCTGGAAGGCAATATCACACTTGGCACCTCTTCTCAAAGGCAGCTCTCTCCTGTTACAAATGGATAACAGAGCGGCAGTAGCCTATGTCCAGAACCAGGGGGGAACTCACAGCAGATCATTATCCATCGAGGTAGCCCTGTTTTTAGCATGGGCCGAGAAGGATCTTGTCAACCTCCGAGCGGCCTATTAACCAGTTCCCCAGAATTAACTGGCAGATCGCATGTCCAGGAAATCCATCAACAACGAGAATGATTTCAGAGAGCAGTTTTAAGGTTAAGACTACCTAGGAAGACACTGTACCCAAAGTGGGATTTACCTTTAGTACTGAATACTCTGACCGCACCTCCATTCACACCTACCGAGGATTGTGCTCTGCAAAATATTACTCTGAAGGCTGCCTCTCTAGTAGATGTCACCTCAGGCCATAGGATTTCGGATATCCAAGCCTTGGGAGCTCAAGATAGGTACATTACATTGTTACCGGACAGGGTCGTTCTACAGCCGATTCATCAGTTCATATCCAAGGTTCCGAATTTCTATCATTTTATTCAGGAATGGGTTCTCCCAGCTTTTGAAGAAGACCCAGCTATGTCAAGATTACATGAACTAGACGTTGGAAGATGCTTCATCTGTACATCAAGCTAACGCAGTCTTTCCGCAAAGACCAACGCCTATTTGTTATTCCAAATGGAGTTAGGAAAGGGTTGTCAGCATCCAAAAGAACTATAGGAAGCTGGATTGTACGTCTGATTCAAAAGCCTTATCGGGCTAGTGGTCTTCCGGTTCCAGGGGCAATCAATGCGCACTTGACTCAGGGGAAAGCCTCTTCCTGGTCGGCTTTAGTACAGGTCTCCCTGGAAACAATTTGTCGGGCGGCAAGTTGGTCTATATTTACCACCTTCATGACCTATTATAGCCTGGATCCAGCCGCACTAACTCGTGATTTTGGGAAAAAAAGTTACAATTTTGTTACCCCAAATAAATTATATCTTTTACAGCAACCCTCCCTGTTATTTACCATGTGTATGCTGCCATGGAGGCACCAGGAAAACAGAAAATTGAATACTTACCTTTCCGTAATTTTCCTTTCCTGGTGCCTATCCATGGCAACATACGCCCTCCCTTACTATAATCTGCATTTTTTGAGACTAGTTACAAGAATGACGTGGGGGGAGGGGTAACTCTTTATTTTATAGATTTAAAGTGGTCCTGTGGGTTGGTTGTGGGCGGAGCAATCAACCATGTGTATGCTGTCATGGATAGGCACCAGGAAAGAAAAATTACTTAAAGGTAAGTATTCAATTCTCAGTTTTAAGGCTGGGTTCATACCATTGCCGCATGTGGCTCCCATCAGGGGTCCGGTGCGTCCTGGTTCACCATTTCAGGTCTGATTTCAGCCTGAATTTTTGGCTGAATTTGGACCTGAAATGGACCAAAAGATGCACAGGGCTCAAATTTCCATAGAGAGCTGGTCAAAATCTCCTGCTATTGCGAATTGGATGCGGAGAAACCGCATCCAATATGAAATGGGGTGAACCCAGCCTTAAGGATAGGTTTGTCTTTCATAACATGGTATATGTTACACTCATATTCGGGGTGTAACATGTACCGTGTTATTATGAATGCCCCCGAACCCCACCCACCCGGCCGCGTCACTCAATCACTGCGCTCTGTGAATGGAAAACTACAAGGTCCAGCAGCCTTTCCTGTTGTGGGCTTGTAGTTTTCAATGAACTACCATGACGCTGTGAGTGCTGTGGTAGTTTATTCATTTTTCCTGTCAGCATGTATCGGCTTCCTCGTACGAGGTACGAGCATGCCTATACACTGATAGGTCTGCAGGAGACCTGCATGGCATCAGCGATCTGCTGATCGGTGGCGCTATGCTTTTTTACCTCCAAACAAACAATGTGCATTTATTATTTTTTCTGAAAAGGTGAACTTATCTTTTAAAATAGGATCTCTTCTGGATTGTCAGCTGAAGACAATATATGTAGATATTTCTGACCCTTGCTACAGCTGAAGTAAAACAGTGAAGCACAGCTCCAAACAAAACATTTTATAAAAATAATTTTGGATAGAGTGAGTGGGAACTTGTGCCAGGGTATAAATGCTGACTGTTTGAGGAGATTCCTCTTTTCTATTTGTTCTGACAACCATCACATGGACAGGAATTGAGGAAATACTGTATTTCACATAGACAGATAGCTGTAAACAATTCCTAAACCTTCCCCTTCTACTTGAATTCCCCTAGTTCAGGGGCCTTCTAGTGTTTTGTAGTAGAAAGGACTTTTCCCTAATTTTCTGTTCTGTCAGTGGCACTCATAATGTTAACAAGAAAACAAAATACCAAATGGTGAAACAGCAACTGAAAAAGTTTTTTTTTCCCTCTACCTCACTGACAGCCTTCTAGTCCATAGTAAATGTGGGTGCTGCTATTTCTGACATGCAGATTTTATAGCTGCAATACCTTGGATTGACTTCACATTGACTGTCCTTATCTGCAGGCTTGTTATAGATCGATGTCTCAGAAGGTATGGAAACCAGAGCATGAACCTGGCATCCCTTCTTCAGAAGATGGTAATCAGTCGAAGCTTCTTTATTAAGCTGGGTACACACGCACAGTTGTTTTTTGTTCAAGCAGCCGATTGAACAAAAAAAAAAAAAAGAACGATCCCCACAGGTGATGTAGATGCAGAGATTGTCCGTGCCACCCTATTGTATTCTGACAGCGGGGGCTCACCCCATTGGAATATACAGATGAATGAATGAATGACTTGTATAGTGCTACCTATGTGAACTGAATCGCCTCAGGGTTCTGTTTGCTGCTGATCTGTGGTATAGCACAGTCCTTTTACCCCAAGGGGTCCTGAAGCGCTTCCAAACACATACACATATTTGGCCAATTTTTCAACAGGATCTAATTAACCTACCAGCATGTCTTTGGAGTGTGGGAGGAAACCGGAGTACCCAGAGGAAACCCACGCAGTTACAGGGAGAACATGCAAACTCCAGGCAGATGGTGTCGGGATTTGAACCAGCGAACCTATTGCTGCTAGGTGAAAGTGCTAACCACTATACCACTGTGCTGCTAGATCAGCTCTGCAGCCATTGACTGCATGCATGACTTGTGGGCGGCAATTAGTGCCCAAAAGGAGATCCTCTTGAACGAGCTTGCTAATGCCCTGGGAACACGAACTTAGGGCCACGGTTATGCAGAGCTCCTTTTTAAGGTGGCACCCTGCTTACCAGCACAACTGTAGCTTGCCACCTCACTTCAAGTGACAATAGGAGCTTGCTCCAACCAGTCCCTTAGCGCAGAACTCTTGACTTGAATTCTTCCCTACGTACCCTTGTTTTCAGTACCTCCAGGCTAGGTCCCTAGGTCCCCCGTGCTGAAAAGTCGGTATGGGGCTTCGATCACTAGGGAGGGGGCCAAGCTTAACAACCCCCTCACTACTGGGGTAACCGTCTCCCATGCCAGGTAGCAACCTTCCATTGACTGGTTGCTATAGCATTCACGCCACCTTGCTGGTTGCCCTGGTTACCCATAACAACGGCAATATAGCCACATCTTCCACACACTCCTTTGCACGTTTAACTCTTGCACGGTAGCCCTCTCAAACCTCCTACTCATCCCCTCTGTACAAGCCCTGATACGCTCTGCATGCACCCCTTTGTATGAAAAACTTCCGACCAGGCACTGATATGGTTAAAGTAACTTGTACTGAAGAACTTCACAGCAAGTACAAACATTTCAACACAGTCTCTTACAAGCAATTAAAGGTTCTATGGCATACTTTCTCTCTTCTCTACCACAGGCTTCCAGACCATAACTCTTATGCCATGTACACATGGTCAGACTTTCCGATGGGAAATGTTGGATGTGAGCTTTTTGTCGGAAAGTCCGACCATGTGTATGCTCCATCGAACATTTGCTGTCAGACTTTCCGCCAACAAATGTTTGCTAGCAGGTTCTCAAATTTTCCGGCAACAAAACGTTGTTGTCGGAAAGTGGGATCATGTGTACACAAGTTCGCGTACAAAAGTTCACGCTTGCTCGGAGTCAAGTACAAGACGGATGCGCTCGGTCTTGTAAAACTAGCTTTCGTAATGGAGATAGCACATTCGTCACACAGCAAATTTTGAAATCTCTCAATGCAGCGCATTCTCTTCTTCTTTATAATGCTATAATAATGAAGTTGCTTTTCTGCTGATATTCACACAGAGTTCTGACAAACGGATTTTTTATTATTTCTCGTGATCTCCTGAATAATCTTTGTTTTTTTTTTTTTTTTTTTTTTTTTTTTTATTTTTTCTCGTGATCTCCTGAATAATCATAGTTTTTGTTGTTTTTTTTTTTTCTCGTGATACCGTCTTATGGTACTGCGACAAATGGTGAAACTTGCGACAGATTTCTGTAAGTGTTGATAAGGTATATATCAATCAGTCTGACGATCTGTTGCAAGAATCTCATCTGCAAAGAGGTAGAGTGAAGCTGTTTGGAGTAGTTGGGTGAGTATTACCTCTTGTATCAATTGACCCTTTCTTTTTAGATTGTAAGCTCTAACGAGATTCCTCTTGTACCAAATTGTAATGTAATTGTAATGTCTGCCTTTATTTTGTTAAGCGCTGCGCAAACTGTTGGCGCTATATAAATCCTGTATAATAATCATAATAATGGAAATGTATTAAAAATCTGTTCCAGAGAAATGTAATGACAAGTTTTGTTGCAGAATTGTCTCAAAGATGCAATACAATAATTACACTTGGGACACAATCAACAATTTACTCCAGCAGAAGATAGTTACCTCCACTTTGCTTGTCATCGATATGGCAGTATTTCTTTATAAATTTGCAGCAACAGTACAGTAAAAGTGGTGCAAATAAGAGCTACTTGAATTTGTCGTGCACTTCATTCATTATTAACAATGAAAATGTAATAGAGCTTTCGTGAGTTTGAAGCAGTGTTAACTTTTGTTGACAAAAATATTTTCGTCAGCTGCATTTTAGTGATGAAAAGTAAACGAAAATCAAATCAAATGTTCGTCAACGAACGAAAACAGAACAAAAATGTGAAGGAGGGACATTTACCCACCTGGAACTTTTGCTTTCCTGTCTGTTAAAGCCCCAGTCCCCTGACAAGCTGTATTGGCTGAGAGACGCAGGCTCCCTCTGTCTTCCTAAACTCGCCAAAAAAACCTCCAACGCTAGATCCAGGGGTTTTCTCCTTAACAATGCTTTAATCCACAATGCCTCTTTGGGGTGCAGCCCTTGTCAGACTGGGAAATCTTATAAAAAAAACAAACAAACACACATGAGAGCACAAACACCTTGTGCATTACCATAGACAGGTTTATTACATCTACTGAGACAAATAGATACTCACAGGTGGATAAAAACCATACGCATTAATCTTAAATACTTCAGCAAAAAGCGATGTGCCCGTCTCAGGACCAAACCTGATTGGATGGCTGATGCGTTTTGGGGGACGAACCCCCCTCCTCAGAGCTAATCCAACCTATTGTTCAGTGGCCATTTAAAGTGGTTGTAAACCCTCTGGGACCACTTTAACCTACAGGTAAGCCTAGATTAAGGCTTACCTGTAGGTGCAAGAAATATCTCCTTAACCTACATGATTAAGGAGATATTTTACAAAAAACGGGCACCGATGTCTACGGCACATGCACGCCGTAGACAACAGCGCAAGCGCACTGAGCATGCCGTAAGTGAAAGTTAACATGCCATCGCTGACGGCTCCTGGGCGAATGTGCCGGAGTGACGTTATCGCTGCTCCGGCCACTCACATCGCCGGAGCAGCGATACCCGGAAGGAAGATGGATGCTTAGTGGAAGAGGGAACAGCTGCGACATCGCTGGCTCCTGTGTCAGGTAAGTGACACATAATGGACTACTATGCAATGCATAGTAGTCCATTATGCTTTACCTTTGCAGGGAAACAAAGGAAGTAAACCCATCATGGTTTACTTCCTCTTTAAAGTGGTGGGACACCCTGAAAACAAAAACTTTTAAAAATGTTAGTAACAATTTCAAATGAAAAAAAAAAAAAAAATTTTTTTTTTTACTTACCAGAAATGGCTGTTGCTAGGCAGATTGTCCTAATCTGCCTCCTCCAGCTCCGCGGTGATCTTCTCTTCTTCCGTCTTCTATGGAATGGGGCGCAGTGTGTTATGGGAACTGTGTCCCACAACACATTGCGTTCCCCATTCACAAATTCCACTCACGCATGCGCAGTAGGCCGCGCGCCGACTCGCGCATGCGCAGTAGGCCGCGCGAAGCCGTTTTCCCTTACTGAGGATGGCGGCGCTGGATCCGGAACGCCGAGGGACATCTCGGCCTCCACGAACAGCATCGCGGGCGCCCTGGGAGGGTAAGTGTACTTATTAAAAGTCAGCAGCGACTTTTTTTTTAGCTGCTGACTTTAAAATTTTTTTTTTTTTTAGCTGACACACCGCTTTAAGTGGTTATGTACATAGGGTCCTCCTCCAAAAAAAAAAAAGGGGGGGGCGGGGAGTGGGATAAGGGAGGGGGGCAAGCTAAAAAGGTGAGGTCAGTTAAATAACTTGGTGAGATTATCATTCCAGGAGTATATAATGAGTTTGGAAATTTTAGAGAAGTGCTTAAATAATGCATTAAACTTAACTAAACTCATTCGATTTGAGTTGACTAAAATATGACTAAAACTAAAGCAATTCAGATTACTAAAATACAACTAAAACTAAATTGGAATTTGACGTCAAAATTTAAGTGGTTCTAAAGTCAGAAGGTTTTTTTATAATGCATTAAGATAAAAAGCCTTCTGTGTGCAGCAGCCCCCCTCAGCCCCCCTAATACTTACCTGAGGTCCTTTTCTGTCCAGCAATGTCCACAAGTGTCTCAGCCATCCGAGATTCTCCCTCCTGATTGGCTGAGACACAGCAGCGGCACCATTGGCTGTCGCTGCTGTCAATCAAAGTCAGCTAGCCAATCAGGGGAGAGAGGGAGCAGGGCTGGGCCGGAGCTCCATGTCTGAATGGACACAGGAAGCTGTGACTCGGCTCGGGTGCCCCCATAGCAAGCTGCTTACTCTGGGGGCACTAAACAGGAGGGAGGGGCCAGGAGCACAGAAGAGGGACCTGAGAAGAGGAGGATATAGGCTGCTCTGTGCAAATCCACTGCAACAGATGAGGTAAGTATAACATGTTTGTTATTTTTATTGAAAAAAATAACAAGATTTTACAGTCACTTTAAGGTTTTTCACCTTAATGCATTCTATGCATTAAGGTGAAAAACCTTCTGTGCTGCAGCTCCCTCAGACCCCCCCTTTTTCTTATCTGATCCAGAGATGTGCAAGAGCACATCGGCTCCAGTCTTCAGCCACTCTCTCTCTCTCATCATTGGACAGATTGATAGCAGTAGGAGCTGTTGGCTGTCAATCAAATACTGTGACACGTGAGCATCTGTCTGTGTCAATGGACGCAGCAGCAGGATTCGGGAGCGAGCCCACGCAGATGGCCCCATTGAAAGCCTTTCTGTGGGGGGCAGCAGATGAAGAGGAGGGGCTTGGAGCACCGGCGGGGGACCCCAGAATAATAGGATCGGGGCTGCTCTGTGCAAAACTATTGCACACAGCAGGTAAGTATAGACATGTTTATTACAACCACTTTAACACTGGTTTGGAGCAAGGCTTCTGATAGCATACACACCTCCAAAAATGTGCTGCAAATGCCTTATTTGTATGGAATTATATAAAAGAAATGCAGTTCATCCACCTGAACAGTAAGCTGCAATTGGCACAGCTCACATTGAAAAAAACAAAAACAATTAAAAAACAATTCCAAGCACACATAATTTGTTCATAGTTCACTTACAGGCAATTTAAGTCCTTTAAGTGGGAAAAACTCCAAATTATAGGTACATCTGGTAAGCAAACGCAGCAAATGTTGCCACCAAGTGGCCAGCTTTGGAATGATGTTCTTTTTTATCGTTCTGACAGATGTTACTGTTCAGGCAAAGCATTTTTCTTGGAAAAGTTTAGTTTAGCGAGGCAGACAGAGTGCTTGTTAAGTCGATACTATAAATTGCTGACAGCGTTATGATGAAGAAGTATTACTATTTTTCAGTGCTGCTTGCGTAAAGACTTCTCTGCACGAAGTTAGTCATCTCTTTGAGACGGGAAGTTGCAAAATCCCCAGCTGTTGATTTAGGAATTGGTGAACAGTAAATCGTTCACATTTGTAAATTCCTACTAGATCCCCTTTCTGTTGACTGGCTTTTTGCACGCCATGCGCAATTATAATCTTGTTCTGCTAAGTCATTTAACCTCTTAATGGCAAACACCTCATTTGTGGTATATTGTTTTCAGTATGTGAAAATTGAAAGGATTTCCCACAAACCTCAATAAAAAAGTATTTAAAAAAAACAAACTAAAAATATAAATGTGATTCATAGTAAAGGATTGAGTTAAGAGTTATATAAGGGAATAAGAAAAATAAAGGCTTTACCACCATCTTTTTTTGACATGTTTTAATAATTGTGATAATTTTACATATTTATGTGAGGATAAACCCCAACCATGCCATTGCTCTTTTGTTAGCAAGAGCAATGTTGCATCAATATATATATATATATATATATATATATATATATATATATATATATATATATATATATATATATATATATATATATATATATATATATATATATATATATATATATATATTTATTTATTTATTTTTTATAATTTTTTGTTTTTACTGAAGCCTTTTTACCACCTCTTCAGGCAGTGCCAGCCCACCTAGGCACGGCTGTGCCTTTCACTAGCCCTCCAGACTAACTATCCACACCAATCCACCTGACTGACTCTTTACAAGCCCACCTGGCTGACTCTCTAGGGAAATGCAGAAGACTTAAGCACACTGCTGTCATGGGGAGACAGGGAGACTGGCTACATGTGGCAGTTTCCCTGCTTTGTTAGTCTCCACAGTGTTGCTACTCACTCTGTCCTCTCTTGCTCCCATGCCTCCAGGATAAGACTCCATCTTTGTGTTGTAGAAGGTTCCTTCGAGCACCCGAACCCTGGCCCAAGGCAGGACCCCCCCAGACAAGGGGCACCCCTGAGGGTCACAGCCTCCTCAACACTGTTTTTCCATCTTTTCCTCCCCACTCCCCTGCTGGCATAGCCCATGATTATTTATAGGGTAAGCTCTGCCCCCTGCCAGCCCACCACTAGATTCTACAACCTTCTAGACCAAGGGGAGGCACCAGAGAGCTGCCAGGATGAGAGACCCAGCCCTGAACATCACTGAACCCTGACCCAGATTCCATAGCTCAGGCTTAGCCCAGCGCTAAACTATATTTTACCTACTGTAAATTCTAACACACCCTGCACTAACTTCCAGAACACACTAAAGGGAGCTACAGAAGTCACACTTAAATTTTTTTGTCCCATTGGGGAAATTTCTCATCACTGTCCCAAATAAACAGCAGGAAGTAAGAGGAGATCTCTCTAGAGGCAGGCAGAGCGTCTAACCCTTCCACATTTTATCTAAAACTAAAAAAAATTACTTTCAGCTCTGAAGAGTGATCTATGTGTAGCGCCGGCTCCTAATGAGCAGACTCTATTATTTTTCAAATTTAAGTTGTCTGAAGCCACAGTTGGGCTTCGGGCTAATTATTCTAAAAGTTCTGGTTTCTGTACCAGTTCAGCTGGGTTGCACTGGTTTCTCCTTGACCGTAGGTGTCGCTGTCACCAGGGGTAAGTGTAGAAACGCAGTTCAGCTGGATGTGTTGAATGCCACCTATTGCTTGGAAATAGCTCAGTGGGAAAGTTCTTCCTGCTGTGAATTCTGGGGGATGGTATTTAAGGTACCGACGCCAACACGCCAAATTTCTACATCGCGTCTACTACACGCCGCAGAAGTTGCACAGAATTTACCCCCTCAGGTCCCCTAACTGCCCTAGATGTCATTCCACTGATAGCTCCTTCCTACATATGTTCTGGAATTGTCCCCATATTAAGCACTTCTGGTTGGCCGTTTTTGAGTGCATTAACGTCCGTTTACAACTCATTGTGCCTGTATCACCTGAGCTGGCCTTACTGGGCATTCATGAGGATGACCAAAGACCCAGGTATACTAAGCTGCTGATTTCCTTCCTGGTGTTTTATGCCAGAAGGGAGATCCTTATGAAGTGGTCATCGTCCTCCCCCCTACGGTTGAATCATGGGATGCCACAGTCAATGGGGTACTCCCCATGTACAGGATGATTTACACTAACAGAGGGTGCCCTCAGAAATTTGATTGGATCTGGTCGCCCTGGATAGAACAATTTTAGATCCCTTTGCTACAGGTGTACTACGGTTTCTTTTTAACAGTGGACGTGGGAATGGGATGGCTGCGCCCCCCCCCCCCCCTTATGGATAGACATTTATGCTCCGGATTGCAGTGATATAAGTGCCTACCTGTTCTGTTTATATTATTGTATGCAAGTTATGTTTTAGATGTTTTTCATGATATTGAATGTACTTCTCTGTAATGCCTGACTGTGAATTGTTTTGCAATATTTTCTCAATAAAAACCAACCTGGTTGTTAAAAAAAAAAAGGTACCGACGCCATATCCAGGTTTTTGGGTTTTTTTTTGGGGCTTTTTGCCTTTGCTCTGGGGTTCTCCTTGACCCCGACCTCATGGCCCTCCTGGCCTGGGGTGCGCAGCCTATGTATCCTGTGTCTCGGGGCCGGCTGGCCCGAGGCTATGCAACTGAGAGGGTAGCCCCGAAAAGTCTTGGGGCCTACTGATTCAGGGATGGTCCGGTGCTGTCTCACCTGCCGAGAGAGGCCCAGAAACAGGAGGAACCAGGGGAGGACTAATCCAGGAGAGGACCAAGAGCAAGGCTGGTACCCCCCCAGAGGCCTGGAAACTCAGTTGAAGGACACATCCTGGATCAACAAGTCTGTGGCAGAGACTTTGTCGAGCATATCTACCGGCTGCTAGGCCAAGTGAGAGGGGCCTATCCGGGGGTTGCTGGATCCAGTGTTTGGAGCTGTTTGTCCTCTGGATTCTTCTAATACCTCTATTCCGCAATTACCGAGTGCCTGAAATCACCCTTAACTCTCTGACCCTTTATTGAGAGCAAGGCTGGTACCCCCCCAGAGGCCTGGAAACTCAGTTGAAGGACACATCCTGGATCAACACCCATACAGTATCGCCGGATCGGCTGCAAGAAACTGGTACTGTATGGCAGTTCTCAAGATCCCTCAGTAATGCTTAAATTTAATCAACAAGTCTGTGGCAGAGACTTTGTCGAGCATATCTACCGGCTGCTAGGCCAAGTGAGAGGGGCCTATCCGGGGGTTGCTGGATCCAGTGTTTGGAGCTGTTTGTCCTCTGGATTCTTCTAATACCTCTATTCCGCAATTACCGAGTGCCTGAAATCACCCTTAACTCTCTGACCCTTTATTGAGAGACTTTGCCTTTATTTCAAATAAATAAGCAAAAAAGGACTAAGTGTCAGATTTAATATTCTTTGGGCCACTTTCCAACGGGACCCCTAAGACGGAGATGCAAGCAGGTGAGGTAACGGTAAGCCCAAATCAAACCAGCAGTTCCTTCGGGGGTTAGTGCCACATGTGTTTCAGAGAGCATTTGATAGGTGGTGAGGAGGTATTATTTTATATCCTCATCTCCTCTTTTAACCCCCAAAATGACAGACCATCATGCCGTAGTCGCATATGTTGTGCACGGTTGCGGGGCAGCGTAGCTCCATTCACCTGAAAGGGTCATGTTCATCAGGTGGTAGTGCCTGTCAAGCACGACAGGGGGTATAATTCTTTAAGTACAACTAAAGGCAAAAAACTTTTTTTCCCATTTTGGATAGCATAAGAGGGGTTAATTCCCCTGTAAGGTTTTTTTTTGCCAACTGTGTCCCATTGGGGAGATTTCCCTTCATAGGTTTTATTTATTACAAAATGTGAACAGTGCAGAGACCAATCATGAATCATATTTCAGTTTACTTAATTGTTTTAAAGAAATTAAAGATAATTGTTATTTTTTGCATTGCATGTACCGTAATAGGCGCATAGAATTGACCATCTCTAGTGTTAGTGTTTACAGTTATATGACGAGTTAAACTTACATTTCTATGTGTGAAACTTCTTTGTTTTATTTGTTGACTGATCATTATATTCCAACAAGATCAGACAGGGAAATGTGTTGCTGTGAGCCAAGTTCTTGTTACGCTACTCTTACATGGTTTGTTTAAAGGTTACAAAACAGTAAGATTCTGGGAAATGCTGATTAAATCGCAAATAAGATTTATGATTATAATTTTTGTTACAGTTCCACCCCTATGGGACAAAGTACATGTTGTATCGTGTGCCATGTTGCTAAGTGCTTTCTATCCCTAGTTATCAGGTCAGATCTGCTCCTCTTGCCGCAGCTGATCTGACAACAGCAGGCATGTCCAAAGTCCAGCCTGCAGGCCAATTGCGGCTGCGTTCCAGTTTTCAATGGCCCGTCTGGTTATTTGGACATATATATATATATGTTTTGTGGCCCCCAACCATCTCCCAGCGCCAGGGCCACAAAAGATATATATGCTGGCTGCCTTGGAGGGAACAGGGAGGAGACGGGATGAGTGCCGTACACACAGGAGTATTTCCTGTTTACACGGCAGCCTCTGTAATAGGAAGTCCCGTCTCCTGCACTGCCATTGGACAACTGTTCTGTCCATCAAAGGAGGCAGGACTTTCTATTAAAGAGGCTGCCAAGAAAACAGGAGTTGTTCCTGTATGCAATCTTTTGGCGCTCGTCCCGCCCCCTCCCTGTCCCCTCCAAGGCTGCAGATGAATGGGCATCAATCAGGCTGCACTTATGGCAATGGTGAGTCTGCATTCATGGCAATGGTGGGTTCTGCATTCATGGCAGTGGTGGGTGCTGCATTCCTGGCAATGGTGGGTGCTGCATTCCTGGCAATGGGTGGGGGGGGGGGTTGGTGCTGCATTCCTGGCAATGGGGGTGCTGCATTCCTGGCAATGGGGGTGCTGCACTGATGGCAATGGGGGTGCTGCACTGATGGCAATAGAGGTGCTGCACTGATGGCAATGGGGGTGCTGCATTCATGGGTATGGTGGGGCTGGATTCATGACAATGGGGGTGCTGCATTCATGGCACTTGTGAGGCTGCAGATGGGCACTGACCCTTATGTTGCTTCACAGTTCTTTATTTAAAATTTAAGTTTTTTTCCTGAAACTTCCCTCTTAAAGTGAAGGTGCGTGTTATACCCTGATAAATACAGTATATCCAAATAACATGCCCAAAGTCATCTCTTTACTCACACACAGCCTTGTTGGGCAGTGTATTAGTGCTCGAACTAACACACTTAGACCACATTTTAATGGTTCAAAGAATGTCAGGCAAAATGGTCGGCCCTCACGCATGTTCACTTCATCAAATCTGGCCCTCTTTGAAAAAAGTTTGGACACCCCTGGACAACAGTTATGAAGGAGACGGTTGATTCAGGTGCAGCTTGTCTTGCCTTTGAATACTTTCCCAAGACAAGTAAGGGCAAGAGGAATGCAGAGGGATGGGGGCGTGTCAGGCTTTGCATTGCTTTTTGTAATTTCTTGTCTCAAGAAAGTGCTCACAGCCAAGTCAAGCTGCACTTGAATTAGCCGGGTCCTATAAAGGTCTTCAAACTGGCCATGGCAGGAGGGGTGGGAGGCAGGTTGGACCTCATAACTATGGTTAGAAAGCACTTAGCAACATGAGACAAAGTACTACATGTACTTTGTGACATAGAGGACAGAACTGTAATACATAAACTATACATATAAATATATAAATACATTATAATGATTGATCTTACATTTTGTAGAATTAAGGTAGGTCTTATAGGCAAAACTTTTATCATTTTGGATAGAGTAAGGAAAGGTTATAACCCCCGTCAGATTTTCTGTTTTGCCATCTGTGTCTCATTGGGGAGATTTACCTTCACACATGTCCCATAGCCAAACAGGTAGTGAGAGGAAATCCCTGGAAATTAAAGGAATCCCTTGGGGCCCCCATGTCTCCAGAACTAGTGTCCCCATTGGAAGATTTCCTTTCTGTGGAAAAACAAAAATATGGGATTTTCTTTTACTTTAATTTTCAATGATAATAGTAAACAGGACAAACGGAGAGGATGAATATACCTAATGGAGGCACAGGCAACAATAAAAAGCTAATGGGTGTTCTAATCCCTCTCCGCTCCATCCAAAACTAAAAAAAAAGTTATACTAATTTATACTAAGGGAAACTCCCATGTGTTCTGACAACAAGCTTTACTGACAAAATTAACTTAACTTATCATTGGAAAACATGGGGAACGACCTGATGTCCAAAGTCACATAACAAGTCGCACAAGTGTGAATGGGGTGTTAGTTTGTATTAAGAAAGCCAAAGAAAGTCTTTAATTCCTCATGTTAAACATAGTGGAGGATCTCTAATGGTTTGGGTATCTATCTTGTTGGAGTTTTGAATTTTGATAACTCTTCTGCATGATCGTATAGCATCCAAAGAGTCAGAGGTCATTTTACTTTTTGGGTATAAACACATATGGTCACAAAGAATCTATTTAAAATATATCAGAATACAGAAATAACATCAAATCAGAACAAATAAGCAGCCAGTTTAATCAGGGGTAATAATGTAAAGAGCAACATAATATCTTAAAGTCGTTAACAGAGGTGATAAATTTGTAACCTTAAAGCGTTTGTTAACCCAAAAAAAAAAAAAGGATCCTGCTCCTTTACAGCATGTTATATGACACAGTGCTTGCCCTGTGTCATTTGGCCCCCTGTAACACCTAAAAAACCTGGCTGATCCTGCTAGTTTCTCCCCACCCCTCTGTAAACTGACCACAGTGTATCATGACTGCTGAGCCCTGACACATGCCTCTGTCATCCGCAGCCTGCTATCTGCTCTCCCCTCTGCTCCTGTGTCCTCCTCCCCCTCTGCCTGTGTGTGAGCCGCCCCTCCCCCTCCTGCTGCTCTCATAACAATAACCTGTATACACCATCAGCACTGCCTCATATTCCAGCATTCCCTCTGTGAATGATTTATAAATATAAATGCTGTAAATACCTCATTTAAGAGCAGAGATTGCGATTACATGACCAGCCAGCTCTCTCCTCTCCTCCTCCTCCCCTCCAGACTGACATCAGCAGGGGAATCTCAGCCCTGCCCGGTGCATCTCTCAGAGGAGGAAAGGAGAAAGCTGGCCAGTCATGTTATCACAATCTCGGCAGTGAAATTAGGTATTTGCAGCATTTATTTTTATAAATCACACACAAAGTTTTAAAAGAAATCCAATAAAATCAAATTTTGTCATACATTTAGGCTAGAATGTATTCTGCTACATGTTTTTGAAAAAGATCCTGATAAGTGTATGATAATTGGTTTGTGCAAAAGTTATAGTGTCTACAAGCTATGCTACGTATCAGTGAAAATGTATCAATCCTGATGTACTAACTCTCATTTCTTGAAGCCCTAAAATGTCAGGATAGTACACATACCCCCCAAATGACCCCTTTTTGTATGATGACAGTCCAAGGTATTTAGTAAGAGGCATAGTAAGTTTTTTGAAGTTGCAATTTTTTGCCCAAAATTGTTTGAAAAATTAGGATTTTTTTTCTCCTGGCTTTCTACTGGCTCATACTCGCTATTCGAGTCTGACGGAGAGAGTTCCCCGCTATGCTCGTCTGACATACTCTGGAGTATATGGAAAGCCTCCTCGATGCTGAATAATGTTTTTAGCCATGTTGACAGATTACTGGGACAGATGTGACAGATGTGTCAGATATGTGACAGATGTTGATCACTGGGACAGATGTGGCAAATGATCATGGA
Source organism: Lithobates sylvaticus (assembly GCA_028564925.1). Classification (NCBI taxonomy): domain Eukaryota; kingdom Metazoa; phylum Chordata; class Amphibia; order Anura; family Ranidae; genus Lithobates; species Lithobates sylvaticus. Next base: position 137,691,991 of record CM053026.1, read on the forward strand.
CAGATGTGTGCAGATGTGCACTGGCACAGATGTGGCAGATGATCACAGACAGATGTGTGCAGATGTACACTGGGGCAGATGATCACAGACAGATGTGTGCTGGTGTGCAATGGGACAGATGTGGCAGATGATCATTGGCAGATGTGGCAGATGATCACTGACAGATGTTCACAGATGTTTACTGGGACAGATGTGGCAGATGTTTACAGGGACAGATGTGGCAGATATTTACTGGGACAGACGTGGCAGGTGTTCACTGGGACAGATGTAGCAGATGATCACGGACAGATGTGGCAGATGATTATGGACAGATGTGTGCCAGATGTGCGCAGATGATCACGGACAAATGTGGGAGATGATCACGGATAGATGTGGCAGATGATCATGGACAGATGTGGCAGATGATCACGGATAAATGTGGCAGATGATCACGGATAGATGTGGCAGATTATCATGGACAGATGTAGCAGATGATCACGGATAGATGTGCGCCAGATGATCACTAGGACAGATGTTTACTGGGACAGATGTTCACTGGGACAGATGATTTTGCTGGGACAGATGTGGGGCAGATGGGTGAGGTGTTTTTAACTGTGTAGGGACCAGTGATGTAAGTAACTGAGTTAAAATAAACTGAGTTACCTAACGCAGTTACTTTAGAGGGTAACAAGTAATCTAACTGATTACTTTTCCCCTCATGGTAACTCAGTTACCATTACTTTGGCTTAGTTACCCCAATTACATCTACCGCCACTAGATGGCAGTAGTGTTATTTCGGTGTCCTGCCGAAAAAGTTCCCCCGCCGGATAAGGACCCCCTGTACTGCGCAGGCGCAGGGCTTGCACAGTATGAAGGACTACGGAGCTTCCGAAAATTGCCGAACCTAAACAGCTCTGAGTGAACTCTACACCGCGCCGGCGCAGTTAACATGTAATTGTACGAGGCGATGCCGCACGCTCCCGATGCTTGTGCTACTCTGCAAGGGGCGTCTATCGTGTAAGTAAGGGGCGGGTCTAGTATTACTGTAACCAAGGGGTGCATTTATTATTATTGTTATATATCGAGCTCTGCCCATTAATTTAACATTCACCCTCTTCTGTAGCCATCCGCCCCTTACACCATATAATAATAATAGACCCGCCCCTTGCTTACACGCTATAACAGATCTGCCCCTTGGTAAGAGTAATAATAGAGCAGCCCCTTGGTTACACGAGATATAACAATAATAATAAATGCGCCCCTTAGTTACACGTATAGAATATTTTATAAAAAAGGCAGTCAGTTACTTTGCTGAGTAACTAATTACTTTTCCAATGTAGTAACTGAGTTACTAACGCAATTACTTTTTGGGAGAAGTAATTTGTAACTTAACTAATTACTTTTTTAAAGTAAGATGACCAACACTGGTAGGGACACTGTAACAGGTCACTGTGTGGGGACACTGTTTTGGAGACAGGGTAATTGTGTAAAAAGCTGTAAAAAAACAGCTCATACACACTGATCCCCGGCTTGCAGCACAGATCCGCTCTCCTTCCCCTCACTGGCAGGCTTTGTGTGAGGAGAAGGAGAGCCGATCATGCATCAGGATCACGCAGCTGGGGTGGGAGGAGGTTAAGTATGAATTACTCCAACAATAATGAGTTCAGAAGCAGTTTGCTAATACAATAAATACATTCTTCAGGGATTTGAGTTGAGTTGAGTTTATACAGAAAGGTATTTATTTATTACAGGCACTTTTATAGCACTGTCAATTTACGCAGTGCTTTACATACGTATTGTACATTCACATCAGTCCCTGCCCTCAAGGAGCTTACAATCTAAGGTCCTTAACTCACATTCACACATACTGTATGTAGTGACGGGCTCCTGAAGAGCATGCGCTATGTTTTTGTCAATTTAAATGTTTCTAAAACCACAATTGTTTTAAATTATTGTCTCAGTACCAGTTTGGCTGGACTGTATTGTGTTCTGCTTGGCCATAGGTGTCTGTGTCACCTATGGCAGGCATTGGAATGCAGTCCGGTTGAACGCATTGGGTGCCAATCTTTCTCAGAACCAATAAGTGGGTGTGTTGTCTCGCTGTGCATTCTGGGAAAGGGTACTTAAGGTACTGAGGTCACGTGATTCAGGATTCCAGTCCAGAAGATCTTTCTGACTGCCTGGTCCTGGTCCTCCTGACCAGCCCTCAGGGGCCCTCATGGCCTGGGCTGCGGATCCATCCATTTCCGAGTCTCGGGGCTGGCAAGCCCGAGGTGCAGTAACTGAAAGGAGGGTTCCAAGGTGGTCCGGTGCTGTCTCGGTTTTGGAGAGGCCCAGCAACTGAGAACGCAACCAGGGAAGGACTCTTCAGAAGAGGGCCACACACAAGGCTGGCTGCTCAGCAAGAGCCTGGAAGCTAAGTTGAGAAGACACCAGGTGAATCCATACCCATACGGTATCGCCGGACCAGCTGCAAGATACTGGTACTATGTGAGGGTTCTCTAAGTTCATTTATCCTTCAGTTATAACCAAGTCTGTACCAGAGACTTTTCATCCTAAAGTTCTACAACCAAGTCTGTGGCAGAGACTTTGCTTTATCTGAATCACCTGTCGGTTATTTAAATTCACCAAAAGGGGATTTATCCGATAGCTGTAATATCCAGTTGCGAATGGCTATTCCCTGGAGTGTATAGTGAGAGACATTCAAGTGTCAGCAGTTCCAAGAGTACCTGAACTTCCTACCCATACCCTCTATTCCTTCATTGAAAGACTGTGTTTTGTTTAACGTTTTTTGCAAATAAAAAATCCCTAAAGTGGATCCAGTGTCAGTTTCTACAGTTCTTTGGGTCATCTCGGGAAACCCCTAAACGCACACGAGGTCAAGAAGGTAACGGTAAGCCCAAATCAAACCAGCAGCTCCTTCGGGGGGTTAGTGCTACATGTACATATGCTGGGGCCAATTTAAACAGGATACAATTAGCCTACCAACATGTCTTTGGAGTGTGTGAGGAAACCAGAGTACCCAGAGGAAACCCACACAGGCACAGGGAGAACATGCAAACTCCAGGCAGGTAGTGTTGTGGTTGAGCTTCGAACCAGCGACCCTAGTGCTACTAGGCAGACATGCTAACCAAAATAGAAGTAGATGTTGGAATAAATGATTACCACATTGGACAGAACCCCATGATCAATAGTGGGCGACGAAGAGTTTGAAAAGAATAAGCAGTCCTTATTTAAGTCCTGATTTAAGTGAAATGTTGGGAGCCGGAAAAGAGGAAAACTTGAAAGAGACAAAGAAGATTACTCTAACAATCGAGTATACAGTTTACAGTATCGATCTAGTGCTGAACAATCACAGGCTCCTTTTTCATCAGCATGAGCAAATAGGCAAGCATTGGCTTTGTCATATCTTACTTTACAAATGAAAGCTTCTCTTCCCCACTGTAGGTTAATAAGACCAATTTAAACCATGACTGACATCTAGTGGTGTTTTATAATATTTCACCATCTGCTTGATTTTAAATGCTGCTTCAAACCTATGCATTTTTTAACCTGATGAATCTTCCATTGAAATACATAGAAACACATAAAAATGTATGCCATTAATGCAGGTCAACAAATCCAGGCTTATTGTTTGTAACAACCTGAGTTTCTTTATCTATCACAATGCAGCTAATTGATTGTATTTTCTTTTCTTTAAGTTAAAATTTTGATTATAACGTTTTTTTTTTTGAGGGCTGCAAGTTTTGAATTATTGTTTTAAAGACAATCCTGGTTTTAGCACAGGAAACAATCTACTTGTGCTCAGCTAATAAACATTTTTTTTTGGTTTTTCAATAAAGTAGGGAAAGCTAGAACCCCTGTCATGTTTTCATTGTTGTCTGAGTCCCCTTTAGAGAGATTTACTCTGACAGGTGTTTTACCCTTCCTAACTCCACCCAGAATATATAAAAAAAAAAACAGTTTTGGTTTTATGTAAGAACAGACATTGTGTCAGCCTACTTAAAGTGTTTCTAAAGACTAATTATTATTACCTTAATACATTCCCTGCATTGGGGTGAAAAAAAAACAACCCCCCAAAACACTTAGCTGGCTGGCTCCTCTCTCGATCCCATGCTGTAATTCATGCTCCAGCATGGTGCCACAGTGCCATTCATTGCTAATAGAACCGCAGATCTCTTTCCTGATGCTCCTCAGTTGCAGCGCAATGCATAGTTGTGCATTGCTGTGACCAAAATGCAGGAACAAGTTTTGGTCAGTTGTGGTGCACACATTAGCGCACAACATCACGCGTATCAACATGTTAGTTAAACGCCTTGCAATGGTGTAAATGGGCCCTCTTGGTGACATGGATCAGAATCACTACTTATCTGCTGCAAGAGACTGCTTTATTAAAGTACTAGCGACTAGACATAATGAGTGTGAATCTTTTTTTATTCTTATAATTACTGGTTTAGCAATGCCTTATTTTCTGCACCAGTCTTCTGCTGTGACTGCTATGTGCTGGAGTGGCGGGCTGTGTACAATTACATTTTTTGACCATGTGTACATGCCATTAAAACTTTATAATTGAAAGCAGGTATTGGCCAAAGTAGGATGTGTTTTTTAAGTTCAAATTATCTTTATTAAGGTTTTTATATTTAACAACCAGAACATGTAGAATAAGTACTTAAAACAGGAGCTAATTTCTGAGCTAAGTTGTGTTGATAAACCTAAGACAGTTTTAACTAGGGACAAAAGGTTTTAACATAGCGCAGTGGCAGCTGGTGCTCAAAATTTATGTGTGGGAGCAACCAAACTAAAAAAATCAGAATAAAACCCATCAATTGCAGCCTCACTGTGCCCATTAAACTCAGCCACTGTGTCCATCAAATGCAGCCACTGTGCCCATCAATTGCAGCCAATGTTCCCATCAAACGCAGCCACTGTGCCCAAACGCAGTCACTGTGCCCATCAAACGCAGCTACTGTGCCCATCAAATGCAGCCACTGTGCCCATCAATTGCAGCCACTGTGCCCATCAATTGCAGCCAATGTGCCCAAACGCAGCCACTGTGCCCAAACGCAGTCACTGTGCCCATGAAACGCAGCCACTGTGCCCATCAAATGCAGCCACCGCGCCCATCAATTGCAGCCACTGTGCCCATCAAGGGAAGCCAATGTGTCCATCAATTGCAGCCAATGTGCCCATCAAACACAGCCACAGATGTGTACCCTGTAAAATGCCTTCTCCACGTCTAGGGACAGCAGCAGAGAAGATGTTCAATGGTGGGTAATGGAATGGATACGATTTATGACCCTTCTTGTAGCTTCAGGGGCTTGCCTACCAGGGACAAAGCCGACCTGGTCTGGATGGATCAGGGAGGGGATATGTTTTACCAGCCTGTTGGCAATCACTTTAGCTAACAGCTTTATATCCGTATTCAAGAGCAAAATAAGTCTATAGTTGGAAGCCAGAGTGGGGTTTTTTTCAGGTTTAGGGGTGGTGGTTATCAGAGAGCATAGCATATCGGTAGGTAGGAAACCAGAGGACCCAGCCGTATTGAAGAGGTCAGCCAGTTTCGGGGGTTAATATATTAGCACATTTTTTGTAGAAGGAGTTGGAGAATCTGTCTTCCCCAGGAGTTTTATGCAGAGGCAGGGTTTTAATCTATAGAGTCTGTATTGCATGAGTTTTCCATTGGTGGGTAATCAGTAACTTGGCGGGGGGAACCCCATTTGTAGGGTGTGTGGTTGTTCTGGAGCACTTTTGTAATGGTGGATAATTGCCGCAGGTTATCCATAGTAACATTGGATAGATCCACCTAGAGGGCCACCACAGAGAATGGGTCCGGTATAATGGAGGCACGTTTGGCCACTAGCATCACTTTTTCCCTGGTATTGAAGAAACGTATGTCAGCCAATACATCTCTTGGCTTGGATTCAGGGAGATGGGTTGGTTTTGGGAGCCTGTGGGCTCTATCTATTTCCAGATCTCTAGCAGATAGGTCTGGCACCAGAGCATGCATTAGAAATTGCATTCAGATTCAGATTGCTGGATTGCATCCGGGATGTTATGACGTTTTTATGTTGTTCCTGCGAGACCTGTCTACCAGGTCCGCCATTTTAAGGCTGATTTGTTGTAATTCATAGTCATGCTCAGTAAACACATTGATTAAGTCATAATGTGCATTGAAGAGGTCAGGCATTTTGAATTCAATATGTTGGATTCTCTGGTCTTGCTGTTGTTTCACATTAGTTAAGGAAGAAACAGTAGCAGATAGGTCTGAAAATAGAGTGCGCCTTAGAGAAATTAGCATGCTCGTCAGGGTTTTGTTCAGATATGGGCTGATCTGAAGCAGGAAAGGCATCAATAGCTGAAGGCTGCTGTGGGTTAGGGAGAGGGAGTATGAGTGCAGCACTGTGAATTACAGCTGGATCAGTGTCCTCCCTTCTGGGTTTGGATTTTACTGGGCTTGTGGAGGAGGGGAAGCAGGGTGGGGAGAACTCACCAGGGTCTGTGGTAAAGGTTGATGTGTCTGCCTGAGGTGTCCTGCCGCCGTCAGCATAGGAAGAGAGGAGCCGCGTTGCCTGCCTGTAGAAGCTGCCACCGCAATCTTGGCTGCTGCATGCTCCGGCTGGAGGAAAGAAGTATGTGACCTTTGTCCAACACTAAATACTGGGGTTGACAAACATAATGTAAAAAAAAATCAGTATACTAGCTAGATCCTAGTTCAACACTACTGTGTTTTATGTTCTTCCGCTACTTGGACATGCTGCCTGGAGGAAGGAGGATGTCTGCCAAGGCTGGGTGAGGAAATACACCCAATGGGGAAACTACCAGCCCAGGCAAAGGTGGAACAGGAAACGGGCCACACATGCGACCCAGAGCCACTTCTGCGACCCAGAGCCAGTTTAGCCAACACTACGTCCTGATGAATAAGTGCCAAGCGTAAATTCTTGGAAACGCGAGGAATCTCCCGTACCGCGCTCGGGATGCAGAAGCCCTCCTTAAACCCTGCTTCCAAAAGAACCGCTGCTGCTCGATCCAGGTACCTATTTAGAAAAGGGAGTATTTTTTGCAGCATCACGGCGTTCTCGCTTTTTAATGAAGGGTTGCTGGAGCGACCTTTCCCCTGTTTAAAACAGCGAAGGAGGGGATGGATACTGCCGCACCCGGAACATTTGTGTCTGAAATGGCACGAGTTGCAAACCGGCAGGTCCTCTCATTGAATTGCCAGCAAAACCACTTCCTTCTAGGGGCCGGAGATCCAGAGGAGGATGCACCGCCGACCCCCCCGAAAAAAAATTGACCTGTAATCCTAGGAGAAGTCATGAACTTCATACACAGACTTATATCCCTGTGGTCCCATCGGATGGAGGGATGGATGGCTTCATGCTGATGGTCATGTTCGTCATAGTAGAGCCACACCAGCCCCCTGTGGGCCTCACTATTGGCCTCTAAGTAACAAAACAGGGCCGAACAGTTCTCCGGGGTCTTTTCCCCTATCACGCTCACAAAAATCGCAAACGCCTGCAGCCAGTTTGCAAATGTGAGCGCTACCTCCTCTTCTCTTCTTCCTCCTTTTTGCTTTCATCTGGTTTAACGCAATCTAAATTACATTTTTCCAGTGGGAGAAAAGAAAATATGTCCACAAACTCATCTTTCCATATCTTTTTGCGAACCTCCGTTTTAAGGTGCGAGAGAGGTCTCTCGAAGCAGACATAAACCTTGCACCGCGCCACATGCACCAGGCACACCTTATCCGCATCCTTGTCCTTCGACGTCGCAATGGTACTTGCTCCAGTGGCGTCCTTGCCCACTGGCGTGCCCACGTCTATCACTGATGGTTCTTTTTGAGGGGCTGAACTGCTACCAGCCACCATCTCCCTGACCTGGGGGGGGGATGTCCACGGCATCACCGGCAACAAGTCCTGTAGCGCACCATTGTCAAAGCGCCATAATAACTCTCTCAGGCAATCCCAAAGAACCCCATCCCCCCAGCCCCAGGCACACACCCCTGGGAACTGGAACTCTGAGCACTACCTCCCCCCAGCATAACATTAGTACCCAGTGACACAGAAGAGGAAGAAACAGATTTCGATAAGGACTCACCAGGCTGCACTGAGCGGGATGCTCCTCCAGCCTCAGATCCATACACCCCAGCCACCTCCAGGGACTCCTCCACCAGCTCCCCCTCCTCAGAGCTACTCTCTTTGAGCGGACCGCTGCCTGCCCGTGGATCCTCTGCTGCTTGCCAGCCGACCAACCTCTCCCATTGGACACAGCCTGTGGTCTGTGCTGGAGTCTACCCGAGGGCTCAAGCCTCCACTGCTCCGGCTCCCGTTGCTGACGTCATCAGCCCGCGCCGCCGACTTCTCCTCTCTGGCAACACCACGTCCAGCCCTCCCAGGGGGCTGGGGCTCCCAAACCAACGCTGCGGCTGAGGGGCGTTACCCGGGCTTAAGCGATCCGGAGGCCTGGACCTCCGAGCATGTGTGTAGGCAGGCCTCGGTTGAGGGGGGTCCTGCCTCACCCCTTGCAGCTAAGCTGCTACCTGTGTCTGGGCCCAGTCTGGGCCATGCAGTGCAGCAGCAGTTTTAGCTGGCTCATAAGCTGCTCAAGCTTGCTCATCCTCTAATTTCTTTGTTTTTTGTGTTTGTTTTTTTTTAGGCCAAGACCCAGCAGCAAGACAGACCTGGGACATTCCTACTCCGATCTCCACTTTGCAAGTGATGCCCCTTTTGCTCCTCCCCTCAACTACTAGCATCCATTTACAGCCCTTACCCCGTACTCGTCCAAACAGGTAAGAGCCTATTTCTCCATTTTACCAGCCCCATAACTTAACCTATTATGTCCTGGTAGTTACTTCCACCCTGTCATGTATGTCCTTCACTTTCATTTTATTTTAGCTCCGTACATGTCTGGAAAACACTGCAGGGATACCAAACTAAGTTCCGGGCCTTCCACAACGCATGTCAGCTGTACTTTGCTTTACACCCTCAGACTTTCTCACTAGAATCTACCAAGGTGGGATTTGGAATCTCTCTACTCCAAAGGAGAACCCCAGACCTGGGCCTGCTCAAAGAAAACAACGTACAAATGCAAGCTATGTAATCCTTCTTTGACGCCATGGCCCAGCTCTATGAAGACCCTCAACGGACTGCCATGGCAGAGTCTGCTCTGTTTGCGCTCTAGCAAGGCCGCAGAGCGGCTGAGGACTATGTTACGGAATTCAGACGCTGGATCGCACATACCCAATGGAATGACACAGCTCTGCAACACCAGTTCCGCATGGGTTTTTTCAAATACCTAAACAATAAACTTGCCTGAGTTGGTATACCCAACACCCTAGAAGCACTGATCACCCTAGCTATCCAGATCGATCAGCGACTCCGTGAGCGTCGATTAGAGCGATCCGTCCAGCAGGGTCGTCCAGTATTGATTACCCCAAGAGCTCCAGTTCCTCCTCACACTACCTGGCACCAGCCAGTTCAAGCCCTGCCAGCTCAGCACCTGACGCTTCCGAGCCCATGCAATTAGGATTGATGCAACCAGTCCTGTCCCCTGAAGAGCGAGCACACCGCCGGCAGAACAACCTTTGCCTCTACTGTGGTGAGGCCGTCCATTACGTGCGCAGCTGCCCTGCCAAAACTCGTAAGTGCCCATCTTCTTTTCCTGCTCACCTGTCAACGTTGTCTGCCAATGCAACTCACCTTGCCCTTCCACTCTCGTTCCAGCTCCCGTAAAGAATAATCTCAGTCAACGATATCAAGCAGCTGCTTTATTGATTCAACCTTTGCCATCCAGCAACACATTCCCCTGCAACAAAAGACACATGGACTTTCTGTCTACCTGGCTGATGGCTCTAGTATAAAATCAGGACGAGTAACCCAGGAAACACCTCCCAACATAAGGAACTACTGAGCCTTGACGCCATCCCCAAGTCAATTGGATATCAGGAGAGGTCAAGTTCTTGTCTTCTTACTGCCAGAGACATTGTATATAAAGACCCCCTGCTCCACCAATTACACTGCTATGCATGGACTCTGATCAAGACTTACTTCAGTCAGTGCCTGAACCATATCACAAATTTATCAAAGTTTTCTGTAAACGATCTGCAGACACACTTCCATCTCATCGCCCCTATGACTGCCGGATCAAGCGTCTTCCTGGAGCTGAGATTCCCTTTGGGTGCATTTTTCCACTGTCACAATGGGAGCAGGAGGCATTAGAGGAATACATCACGAAAATCTGGAGAAGGGGTTTATCTGCCCTTCTACATCTCCGAAAGGTGCCGGAATATTCTTCGTAACAAAGAAAGACCAGACTCTTCGTCAATAACTGCTACCCTTTGCCCCTGATGCCTGAGCTGTTTCAGAGATTAAGGTCTGCCACTATCTTTACCAAGTTAGATCTGAGGGGAGCCTATAACCTGGTTCACATCTGAGCTGGGGACGAGTGGAAGACAGCCTTTCATACCCGATTTGGTCATTACGAATATTTGGTCATGCCATTTGGACTCTGCAATGCCCCTGCCACCTTCCAGCATTTTATCAATGACTTGTTTAAAGACTTTTTAGACATTTTTGTAATTGCCTACTTATATATTTACGATATCTTTATTTTCTCAGGATCGCTTGACCGGCATCAAGAGCATGTCTTCAGGGTGTTATGCTGGCTTCTCCAACATGGATTGTATGCAAAGGCAGAAAAATGTGTTTGAGCAGCAGAGCATTCAGTTTCTAGGATTGGTGATTTCCACGACTGGAATTAAGATGAACCCCCAAAAGGTGTCCACCATATTAGATTGGCCTGTGCCTATGGACAAGAAAGGAGTACAACATTTTGTAGGCTTCGCAAATTTTTATAGGAAGTTCATTAAGGGGTTCTCCGCCATAATCACTCCCATCATGCAGCTGATCAAGCAAAACTTGCGATTCCGCTAGAATCCGGAAGTCCAAGATGCTTTTGAGACACGCAAGAGACTCTTTACCTCAGCCCGATCCTCAGTCACCCCAATCCTTCACTGCCCTACATCCTTGAAGTGGATGCATCCGAAATAGCAGTAGGGGCGGTTAGTTCCCAGCGTCAGGGTATCAAGGATTTAATGCATCCTGTGGCTTTTTTCTCACGGAAGCTTTCCCCTGCGGAAATAAATTATGACGTAGGAGATCGGGAATTACTTGCCATCAAGGTAGCCTTGGAAGAGTGGAGATACTTGTTGGAAGGTGCCATGTATCCAGTACTAATATACACTAATCATAAGAATCTAGAATACTTAAGATCTGCTAGGCGGCTGAGACCACGGCAAGCTCGATGGGCCCTGTTCTTTTCTCGTTTCTCCTTCCACATTACCTACCGACCTGGATCAAAGAATATTAATCCAGACGCATCATCTTACATGTACGATGACCCCAAGGATCTATCTGTTCCAGACACTATCTTACCCGCAGGCAACTTCCTGCTTCTACAAACAGATCTCCCCTCCCAAATGAAAGAAGCCTCCACGGACATTCCTATGCCCTCCGGGGTCACTCTAACATCTAGGGATGGCTTACTTTGGAGGGGCAGTAAAATCTTTGTTCCAAAAGATGTATGAATAGGGGTCTTGAATCTACTTCATGATCATCCGCTGGCAGGTCACTTTGGTTTCCATAAGACCCTTAAGCTGGTACGACTCACATTCTGGTGGCCTGGTCTGGAGGAGTTCTGCAAAAAATACGTAAACTCATGCCCTATGTGCACTAAAAAAAATCCCATCAAGAAATTGGGCCTGGGGGCTATTGAAACCCTTACTTGTTCCTGATAGACCATGGAGGATGATCTCCATGGATTTTATAGTAGAGCTCCCGTGTTCTGAAGGATGTACTGCAATCTTTGTAGTTGTGGATCGATTGTCCAAAATGGCCCATTTCCTGCTGCTAAGAGGCCCCCTATCCGCTATGGAAACTGCCCAAGTATTTATCAAAGAAATTGCCAGATTACATGGAGTCCCTGCAAACATCGTGTCGGATAGAGAGGTGCAATTCACTTCACGCTTTTGGAGAGCCTTATGTGAAACCTTGAGGATCAAACTAGCTTTGTCCTCAGCCTACCATCCCCAAACAAATGGGCAGACAGAGCGAAATAATTAGACCCTCAAACAATATATTAGATGTTTTCACGTCCTTTGTTAAAGACGATTGGGTGTCCTTACTGCCCCTAGCAGAATTTACCTACAATAATGCCAGGGCATTTCTACCTGACTTTTTTCCAGAATCTTCAGTTCCAGCAGTCCAGAGCACCGTGGACTTCCTCGGTCGCAATAACCAGGTTTTACAGGAGGCAGTGACAAAAGCCCAGGTGGACAGCAAGAAAGCTTTCAATAGAAAGAGAAGAGGGGAATTGAATCTGCAGCTGGGCGACCAGGTATGGCTCTCCACGACTAACCTCAGGTTGGCATGTCCATCAAGAAAATTGGCACCCAAGTTCATAGGACCATTCCCAGTGAAGAGGAGAATTAATGAGATATCATATGAACTATCCTTACCTGAAACACTAAGAATTCATCCTGTATTTCACGTTTCATTGTTAAAACCTGCAGTACCTGACCCCTTCCCTGACAGAGGGTCTAGACAACCAGAGCCTGTTCTGGTTGACGGATATTGAGGAATACGAAGTAGAGGCCATTCTAGATTGTAGGAGACGGCAGAACCAAGTGCAATACCTAAAAAAGTGGATAGGGTAGGAAGAGAATTCCTGGGAACCAGAATGTAACATCCACGCAAGACGGTTGATTCATTTTTTTTTTCCTTGCCCATCCACAAAAGAAAGGCCAGTTAGGTATCTGGAGGCTGCCCATTAGGAGGCCCATTAGGGAGGGGGCAATGTCCGGGACTTGGAGGGAGACGGAGGTGTGTGCATGCGTGCATGCACACACATACAGGCACTTCTACCTCACTGCGCTCTCGAGGCCACTGTCCCAACTCCAGTGGCCCCTGAGCCAGGGCTGTAAGAGAGGTCTCCTCCTACAAGTCAGGCTCTATGACAAGGTACATAACAGGTTTTTTGAGCATATGGGACCATATCCTCATAAGGGACTCCGAATAACACTGCATACAAGTAGCTTGTCGCTGAGTTGGAGGACTGCCTTAATGTTTGACTTTCACATGACTGCATCCCTTGTCCTGGGAATGATGAGAACGCCCTCGGGCAAAGTGTAAACCCGATGTTACAACATATGATCCTTCTGGTCGCCTGGCGTAGCCCAGAAGAACCCACCCGGGATAGGCCTACTGTGTGACCCTTACACTTGGTGCCCAACGAGTTAATGGGTAACACGTGGATAAGATGTCACCTGTCCATCACAAGATGCCCCCTACCTTTACAAGGACATGGCCCATCTCTAACAGTAACAGGAAGTTATCAAACCAAAAAGCCTGTTACTCACCTATGAAACCTGATCTCTGAACATTGCGGAGCAAATGCTGAATTCTACCAATGGTGTTTGGAGGGTAATGCTTAAAACTAAATTCTGGGGGGGGGGGGGGATAAACAATTTTGAGCAATTTGCAAGAATAAATAACTTCTATTGATGCCTGCCCTACATTTAGCTGCTGTTCCATTCTCCATAAAACTGTACTGTAAGGTCTCCTGCACAGCAGCTCCTGAGTGCCAAGGTGAAATATTCCTGGTTTGTCCTGGCACCCAGGAGCCCCACGTGCTGGGTACAGCTGCCAATAAAAGTGATGGCTACTACATCGGCATTTACCCACACACTCTGTAGCTTCCATTCATTAATATGGGCTGCCTGCACACAGCTCTCCGCAAGCACAAAAACATAAACAAATGGCTCTTCACTAGGGATGAGCCGAACACCCCCTGGTTCAGTTCACACCAGAATGTGCAGAGGCTAAAAATCTGTGCGAACACCGTTAAAGTCTATGGGACACGAACATGAAAAATCTAAAGTGATAATTTTAAAAACTTATATACAAGTTATTGTCATAAAAAGTGTTTGGGGACCCGGGTCCTGCCCCAGGGGACATATATCAATGCAAAATAAAGTTTTAAAACTGACGTTTTTCCAGGAGCAGATATTTTAATAATTCTTAAAGTGAAACAATAAAAATGAAATATTCCTTTAAATATCGTGCCAAGTAGTGCATCTTTCCCGTGTTTAGAACAGTACCACAGCAAAAGGACATTTCTAAAGGAAAGAAATGTAATTCAAAACTGCTTGCGGCTGTAATGAATTGTCGGATCCCGGCAATATAGATAAAAATCTTTGAAAAAAATGGCATGGATCCCCCCCCCCCCAGTCTATTACTAGGCCCTTTGGGTCTGCTATGAATATAAAGGGGGAACCCTGCACCAAAATAAAAAGAAAATTCCGTGGGGGTCCCCCCAAAATCCATACCAGGCCCTTCAGGTCTGGTATGGATAGTAACCATTAGCCGACCAGCGCACAATGATTTACAACGGCACAATGGCAGGGCTGGGCAAATGAGCGTACAGGTACGTCCCCTTTAAGACATGGCATTGTGCGCATGCACCACCGGCGGTGCGCGCAATGCCACTTCTTAAAGAGAAGTCCCAATCGTGTCACGGAGCGGAGGAATGGGGAGATGCCTTTATAAACAAGGCATTTCCCCCTTCTGCCTAGTGACATGACAGGGATCTACTGCTCCTGTAGACGCTATAACTTTTGCGCAAACAAATATCGACCTAAACTGAGAAAGAAATTATTTTTTTTAATATATTTTTGGGGAATATTTATTATAGCAAAATAATTTTTCAAAATTGTCGCTCCTTTTTTTGTTTATAGCGCAAAAAATAAAAAACGCAGAGGTGATCAAGTACCACCAAAAGAATTGGGGCAAAAAAAGGACATCAATTTTGTTTGGGTGCAACGTCACGCGACCGCACAATTGTCGGTTAAAGCGATGCAGTGCCGTATCGCAAAAAGTGCTCTGGTCAGGAAGGGGGTAAATCCTTCCGGGGCTGAAGTGGTTAAGGGGAACCCTGCGCTAAAATAAAAAAAATGGCGTAGAGGTCCCCCCAGACCCTTATCCAAGCACGCAACCTAGCAGGCCGCAAAAAAAGGGGGGAGAGAGAGTGCTCCCTCTCCTGAACCGTACCAGGCCACATGCCCTCAACATGGGGAGGGTGTTTGGCCCCCCCAAAACACCTTGTCCCCATGTTGATGGGGATAAAGGGCCTCATCCCCACAGCCCTTGCCCGGTGGTTGTGGGGGTCTGCGGGTGGGGGGCTTATCGGAATCTGGAAGCCCCCTTTAACAAGGGGACCCCCAGATCCCCCTCCTATGTGAATGGGTATCGGGTACATTGTACCCCTACACATTCACCAAAAAAAGTGTCAAAATGGTAAAAATGACAGTAGACAATTTGGGACAAGTCATTAAAAAAAAAAAAAAAGTATCCAGCGATGTCCATTCATCTTCGATCACAGCGCCAACGGACCTGGAAAAAAAAAAAGGAAAAAACTCCAACTTCATGGGAGGCTTCCGCTGACTGCAAGCTTTCTGCATTGATAGCTGTTAAATAGCTGAGGACAGGGCCACCCAGTAACGTCCCCTTATGACGTCATGTGACACTGTGATCAAAAATTAATGGACATCGCGGGACCCTTTTTTTTTAATAAAGGACTTGTCCCAAATTGTCTACTGTCATTTTTACCATTTTGACACTTTTTTTGGTGAGTGGGTAGGGGTATAATGTACCTGATACCCATTCACATAAGGGGGGGTCAGGATCCGCAGACCCCCACAAATGCCAGGCAAGGGTTGTAGGTATGAGGCCCTTGTCCCCATCAACATGGGGACAAGGTATTTTGGGGGGACCCCAAAGCACCCTCCCCATGTTGAAGGTATGTGGCATGGTACAGTTCAGGAGGGGGGCGCTCTATTGCCCCCTCTTTTCTTGTGGCCTGCCAGGTTGCGTGCCTGTAGGGCTTGGTATGGATTTTGGGGGGACCCCCACGCAATTAATTTTTTTTACATTTTGGTGTGGGGTTCACCTTAATATCCATACCAGACCCAAAAGGGCTGGTAATGGACTGGGGGGGGGTGATAAATCATTGTGCGTTTGTCGGCTAGTGGTTAATATCCATACCAGACCTGAAGGGCCTGGTATGGATTTTGGGGGGACCTCCACTCAATTTTTTTTTTAATTTATATTCATAGCAGACCCAAAGGGCCTGGTAATGGACTGGGGGGGACCCATGCCATTTTTTTCAATGATTTTTATCTATATTGCTGGGATCCGACAATACATTACAGCCGCAAGGAGTTTTAAATAAAATTTTTTCCTTTACAAATGTAATTTTGCTGCTCTCATTTATAAAACTATGTACGACTGCCATGTAAGCAGCCTTACATAGTGTGGGGCGTGGACTCAGCCTCCTAAACCATGATGAACGGCGAGATCGCAATGCATTGACGGCTGCTGATTGGCCAAAGGCATGCACCCTGCCTTTGGCCAATCATGGCTCTCACAGCAGAGCGCGCTGTGATTGGCCAAAGCATGCAAGTCAGGTGCATGCTTTGGCCAATCAGCAGCCTTCAATGCACTGCAATCTTGTTGTTCATTAGGGTGCATATTCGCATATGACGCATATTCGACGAACGGGCGAACACCCGATGTTTGAGTCGAACTTACGTTCGACTTGAACATCGGGCTCATTCCTACTCTTCACGATATACTGGGCTAAGTGCCCATTGGATTGAGGTATTAAACTAAATATTGCTTTGTTTAGGCACGTTTACATGTTTTTAACTGCTTTTAGAGTGTATATTTGGGTCCTGCATGGAATTCAGTTTCTCTAAAAATAATCACAAAGCAACATGCCTTGCTCCTCTGACACTAGTTTGCGGTGCTTTGCCAAGCTAGTTTTCAACGGTCTGAAATGCTTCAAGGCTCTTAAAGAGCTACCATGGCTTAAAGCGAAACTTCACTCATTTACACAATCCTTCCCGCTTGTCCCGTCCCTTCCTGCAGCCTCCTGGGGCACATCACATGCTCCAGGAGGCTGCAGGACTATTCACAGAGTGCTCCGCAAGCATGCACGGTGGGCAGCCAGTTATGGTCCTCCAAGATGGCAGTGCCGGAGACCCACAGCGATAAGAAGAACTGGCTATGAGAAGATCTCTGGACCCCAGACACTGGTAATTACCCGATTTTCAAAAGTCAACAACTACAGTATTTGTTTCTTCACCAACTGACACACTTCTGGTTCCAAGCTGTGCTCAGTGCTCTGCAGTTCCATCCGCTGGCCCCTACATAACTATGGGACATATGAGCTAGTAGATAGAACCACAGCTCACAGTGGAGGGCCAAACATCCCATACACATAGGAGTATGTCAGATACTGCAGATTATTCATCCAGCATAGCTCTTATAGCTCTTCAAGTAGAAGTGAGGTCATCTCTCTGATCACTCTGCTCTCCTCTTCTATCCGGCTGCCCCTTTTTAGCACATTTCCATGCAGCACACCCATTAGGCTATTGCAAGTGGCTGAAACCAAATCAAATGCAGTAAATTACACTAATTGCATTAAAATTACATTTTGTTAAAAGACATGCAAAAGACTACTTTTTAAACTGTATAAATAGTCACATATCCATATACTGTTTTATTGACGGTCCTGAATACACTGTATATGTAAGATTTTCCCACCTTGTAGCATTCCTGCATGTCCTTTTTACTCCTCTTACTTAAAACAGAAGTAACTTTGAAAAAAAAAATGCTGATTAGTAGGCTTTTTATGAAAGAAGGGAAGTGAAGGGTGCTCCTTTAAAAGCTTGCAGTGCTAACAGGCACCCCCAGGGGGCAATGTGTGAGGTGTAACTCCCTCCAAATAACTCCCCACCTTCATAATGTGCAGGCTTACACATTATTGCAAAAAGCTACTGGAGTCCGAATTTTATTTCTTGCTGGCGGTTTCCTTCTGCTGTATTAAACATATATTTACCACAGAAAGGAAAACATACATTGTATGATTTATAAAGGATACATAGCTGTTTTCAGATGAGGCTTTGCATCCGCTTATCTGAATTCAGCTTTAATACTCATTATTTGTTCCTTTATTTAACTGAGCGTAATCTTCCATGTACGAACATCATAACCTGAAAAAAGATTGCTACCTATTGCCATCTTGTGGTCACTTTTATGATTTGTCCTATATTGAATTGCTAATAAAAAGCATTGCATATTGAAAACAGTTTCTCCTGTTTCTTCTGTTGCTTAAAGTTCCTTTTGAGTGTTTAAACCAAAACAAGAATCTCTTTTTCAATAAAACATGGAAGATTATGACACCGACTTACTATGACACGGACTAACAAAAGTGATGCTGTGCTCAATGCAATTATTCAATCACAAGCCCCCATATGGATTAACCCTACTTACCCAGAGATAGCCAAATTAGAGGGGTTTCAAGCTTGGAGACATAAAGGTGTATATTTC
Source organism: Lithobates sylvaticus (assembly GCA_028564925.1). NCBI lineage: Eukaryota > Metazoa > Chordata > Amphibia > Anura > Ranidae > Lithobates > Lithobates sylvaticus. Next base: position 137,710,413 of record CM053026.1, read on the forward strand.
CTGGACCAGTTATTCCTAGGCTAAACCTTTAAGTCATGTGACCAATTACGCTCTGAATTTCCTCTGTCCCACAAACAATTTTATCAATACCTACATCTGCGTCATTCAGTACAAACGCAAGCGTAATCTGCTAACATGCATAAGTCTGACTCCCATCTTCTTACAGAGATTGTCTGCACCACAATAATGAAGGGGTTGCTCTCCCGTATTTATGTATCCCTGTTGTCCACCATACAAAATCATGCCACTCTACAGAGTAGAGCACAATGGTTGGAGGACCTAGGTCTAGGTGAGATTAGTGGCAAGCACTGGTACATAGTCTTGGAGTCCATAACCACAATATCACTATCAGCATCTCACAAGCTTTTTCAACTATTCATACTCTATCAAACCTACAGAACCCCTGAGAAGTTATTTAGATGGGGTAGGAGGGATACACCCATCTGCCCTAAGTGCAATCTATGTAGGGGGGACTTTACCCATATGATCTGGATCTGTCCAAAACTCAACAGTTACTGGATTGAGGTCCTGCAAACCATCTCATTAGCTGCTGAAACTACTGTGCTTTCAGAACCTTTCATGTATTGCTAGGAGCGCTGGATGCTGACCTATACCAACCAGGGGCCTATATAATTATCTCTCGCCTGGTATATCTTGCTAGGAAACTTATAGCTAGGTACTGGCTGTCACCTACCTCTCTGAAACGTAAACAATGGATATAATATGTTAATTCTTTACTATTAAGGGAACATCTCTCTTACTGTTACCGAAATGCCACCCGCAAATTTGAGAATGGCTGGTTAGATATACTGGGCTTAGCTCCACCACAACTAGTTATGAACAGGCTCCTTTTTTTTTCTTCTCTTTACAATGTTTTCTCTCTTGTGTTGCCTATACGGTATGCTATGTTATCATATTAGGTGGTATCCTAATATTTTGGATAATCCCACCTGCTGTTTGTTGGGTTAGACACTAATGATGTTGACAGGATTAAATTCGGATATTTGTACAGTACTGTTTTGCTTTTCAGCACGCTATGCATGCTATTTTTATTTAGAGTTTGGATTTAAAAAAATAATTATTCAATCACAAGGCAAATCCTGTTATTTTTTAAGGATTGTAAAATATTCTGAAGTAAACAAACAAAATGCTATGTGTTTTCATATGCAGCCAGCAGGCGCAGCTCTAATGCCGCATACACATGAGCGGATTTTCCATCTGAAAAATCTTGGATGGTTTTTCCGACGGAATTCCGCTCAAGCTTGGCTTGCATACACACGGTCACACAAAAGTTTGCTGAACTTTCGACCGTCAAGAACGTGGTGACGTACAACACTACGATGAGCCGAGAAAATTAAGTTCAATGCTTCTGAGCATGTGTCGAATTGTTTCAGAGCATGCGTAGAAATTGCGGAATTGGTACAGACGATCGGAATTTCTGATCAAAACTTTTTCCGACCGAAAAATTGAGAACCTGCTCTGAATGTTTTGCTCTGATGGAGCATACACACGGTCGCATTTTCCGACCAAAAGCTCTCAACAGTCTTTTTTTGGCCGAATTTATGATCGTGTGTACGCAGCATAAGAAGCTATTTACATGTCTATTGTTTGCTGTGCTACTGAAAAAAAAAGCTTGTTAACCACTTTCCGACCGGTGGACGACGATGTACGTCCCTTTTTTGAAGAGGGATATCTCGGTAACGGCAGCAGCTGCTGCCACAACCGAGATATCCATCTCTTCAGGCGCCGGTCGGCATTCCGATAATGGTGGTCATCGCGGCGTATTCGCCGCGAGATCACCGTTATTAGCGGCGGGAGAGGTGCCCCCCCCTCCCGCCGCTCTCCCGCGCCTTCCGCCGCTTACCGGAACCGTCGGCAGCGGCGGAGGCGATCGGGTCCTTTCTCCTCCTGTGCATAGAGATGAGTGACGCTAAGATGGCCGCCACTCATCACTATACCATAGGAGGGCGGAAGCGACGTCAAAAACGTCACTTCCGCCCATACCTCTTAAAGAGGAATTTTCAAATGTCATTTTTTTAAATGACATTTTTTTTTTTTTTTTCATTGAAGTCCAAATATGAGATCTGAGGACTTTTTGACCCCAGATCTCATATTTAAGAGGACCTGTCATGCTTTTTTCTATTATAAGGAATGTTTACATTCCTTGTAATAGGAATAAAAGTGAGCCAATTAAATTTTTTTTTAAAAAACAGTGTAAAAATAAATAAAATCAAGAAAAATAAATAAGAAAAACAAAAAAAAATGTTTTTAAAGCGCCCCGCCCCGACGAGCTTGTGCGCAGAAGCGAACGCATACGTGAGTAGCGCCCGCATATGAAAACGGTGGTCAAACCACACATGTGAGGTATCGCCGCGATCGGTAGAGCGAGAGCAATAATTATAGCCGTAGACCTCCTCTGTAACGCAAAATATGCAACCTGTAGAATTTTTTAAACGTCGCCTATGGAGATTTTTGAGGGTAAAAGTTTGATGCCATTCCACGAGCGGGCGCAATTTTGAAGCGTGACATGTTAGGTATCGATTTACTCGGCGTAACATTATCTTTCACAATATATAAAAAAATTGGACTAACTTTACTGTTGTCTTATTTTTTTATTAAAAAAAGTAAATTTTTTCCAAAAAAAGTGCGCTTGCAAGACCGCTGCGCAAATACGGTGTGAAAAAAAGTATTGCAACGACCGCCATTTTATTCTCTAGGGTGTTAGAAAAAAAACAATATATAATGTTTGGGGGTTCTAAGTTTTTTTCTAGCAAAAAAAACTGTTTTAAACATGTAAACACCTAAAATCCAAAACGAGGCTGGTCTTAAAGTGGTTAACAAAGCTCAATAGTTAAAGTTGATATTTACACACAGTTGAAAGAGTGACTCATCCCCTTCCTGCTTGGTTGTGTGTCAATCAGAGATAGATTGTCTGAAGGATATGTGGTGCTCTCACTTTAGAAAACCCAAAATATTCTGTGGATTCAGTAGCTGCACCCTGTATTAAATGTTTGTTTATCAAACATAGATTTGACATATGTAATAAAAACGGAAAAAAAAAGTTAATGATTCAAAAGCATTATCATTTCCCTTCCCTCAGTTTGCCTGCATATAACTGGGGACTCATTTAGGGCAATATTTCATGTTTATTTCTTCAAAAATAATAGTGCCCACCCATCATAATATTGCCTCTGCAGTGAACATACACTCACCGGCCACTTTATTAAGTATACCTGTTCAATGGCTTGGTAACACAAATTGCAAATCAGCCAATCACATGGCATCAACTCAATGCATTTAGGCATCTATATGTGGTGAAGACGACTTGCTGAATTTCAAACCGATCATCAGAATGAGGAAGAAAGGGGATTTAAGTGAACATGGCATGGTTGTTGGTGCCAGAAGGGCTGGTCTGAGAATTTAAAAAATTGCTGATCTACTAGGATTTTCATGCACAGCCACCTCTAGGGTTTACAGAGAATGGTCAGAAAAAAGAGAAAATATTCAGTGAGCGGTAGATGTGTGGAAGAAAATGCCTTGTTGATGTCAGAGGAGAATGGGCAGACTGGCTTTGAGATGATAGAATGGCAACAGTAACTCAAATAACCACTCGTTACAAGCAAGGTATGCAGAATACCATCTCTAAGGGCACAACACATCAAACCTTGAAGAAGATGGGCTACAGCAGCAGAAGACCACACTGGGTGCCACTCCTGTCAGCTAAGAACAGGAAACTGATGCTGCAATTCACAGAGGCCAGGACGGCTGGTGGTGGTGTAATGATGTGGGGGATATTTTCTTGGCACACTTTGGGCCCTTTAGTACCAATTAAACATTGTTTAAAAGTCACGGCATACCTGAGTATTGCTGCTGACCATGTCCATCCCTTTATGACTACGGTGTGCCCATCTTCTGATGGCTACTTCCAGCAGGATAATGCACCATGCCACAAAGCTCAAATCACTTCACCACTGGTTTCCTGAACAGGACAATGAGTTCACTGTACTCCAATGGCCTTCAAGGTCACTCAATCCAATAGAGCACCATTGTGATGTGGCGGAATGGGAGATTTGCATTATGGATGTGTAGCTAACAAATCTGCAGCAACTGCATGATGCTATCATGACAATATAGACGAAAATCTCTAAGGAACACCTTGTTGAATCTATGCCAAAGAATTAGGGCAGCTCTGAAGACAAAAGGGGGTCCAACCAGGTACTAGCAAGGTGTACCTAATAAAGTGGCCGGCGGTGAGTGTATATTGTAACTGCAGTGTCCTCTGCATACATGATATTTATGGAGCTTCTGTAATGTATGACATGTATGACAGTGCTACAAAACATCTGCTGATTGGTCTACTACTCTAGATTTGAGGTAAGAATAATGGCACACCTAGTAAGAAATCATCTGCTTACAGCTTGACTAGTCTGAGACACTGCGGCTTTGAAAGCTGCAGTTTCTCAGACTAGTCAAGCTGTAAGCAGATCTTTGTATCACTGTTCCCCACCTCTGCGGTCTAATATAGGTGATCATTCAAGGTCTGATTGCATGCAGCTATTGCAGTGCTTTGTCCTCTCAGCACACCGACACCTAGCAGCCTGTTTAAGTGGTCTACAAATCATGTCCCCAGTGATGTTATCCTATTAAGTTGGGGGGTCTCTCCCATCCTGAAGAATTCCCAACACTGCAGCATAAGGGGAAGTCCTAACACCCATATACATACAGTACATATACTGTATAAAACAAACTATATGAGCGATAACAATATTTTATAACATACAAAAATATATCATATTGATAAAAGAGCATACAGTTTTTTTCAAATTTTTTTTTTTAAAAGTCAGCAGCTACAAATACTGCAGCTGCTGACTTTAAATAATCAGACACTTACCTGTCCCAGGGTCCAGCGATGCGGGGGAACGAAGCCCCCCCTGGCTCCCCACTTGCGGCGCCAGCATTGTTACTGTGGGCACCGGGCTGTGGCTTCACAGCCGGGCACCCACTGCGCATGCCCGAGAGGAGCCGCGCACCGTGATACACCGCACAGTCATCTGGGACCTTTCCCGTCTCCCAGATGACTGAGTGCGCCGAGGGGAAGTGATGTCACCAGCCTGGGCACTGACGGAGGCAGATTACGAGGGACCCCCTAGCAAAAGGCATTTAGAGGTAAGTTAATTTATTTTTTTTCAATTATTTTTTTTTAAATATTTTTAGGAATTTTCAGAAATGTTAAATTTTTTGGGGGAAACACCACTTTAAGCCAACTACTTGCCACCACTAGGGGGCAAGTAAAATTCCACAAAGGGTCCACATGCAGAAAACGAAGACAGGATCCTATTTTCCATATTATATCCAAAACTAGAAAAAAATTTGTTTTAACTTAAGGCAAGTGCTAAACAAGGAGGATTGTTTAAGTGTGGGCAGAAAATGTGCCCCCTAAAAATAGATACATTGGGGGTGATTTACTAAGAAGAAGGCACTACACCAGTTCATACATTAATTGCCCATACATAGGCGTGCGCGATGGCGCTGTTTGGCGCCGAGTAACTTTTAAAAGTTCCTCAGTGACACTTGTGCGGCGCTGTTTTGTCTGCAGCTCTGTACTTGAATTATCTGAACCCTTTTGCTCTGAACCCGTTTGCTGTTTGTTACCGACCAGGCTCCGTCTGACTTCTCTGCCTTCTCCAATCCGACCCCGGCCTGCCTGACTCTGCCTATCTCTGCTGTGAACAGTTGCCGACTCCTGCCTGCCTGCTGACTCTGCTGTTGCCTGCTGCTCTCATCTACCTGATCTCCTGCCGACCCGGACCGTCTGACCTTGTTATTGCCTGCTGACCCGCCTGTCTGACTCTGCCTTCGCCTGCTGCCTTGTGTTGCTGTGTTCCGGCCTTCTCATCCAGCTCCAGCAGTCGCTGTTCCTGCACCTCCTGCCACTCAGCTGCCGGTTTCTCCTGCCTGCTGCCATCTGCAGTCCAGCTACCCCTGGAGGACCTACTCACTGTTCCTGTGCTGACCACTGCAACTATCAAGGCACTACTACCCACTGTGCTCACGAGACCACTGTCCCCACTCCAGTGGCTCTTGAACCAGCGTTGTATGAGAGGTCTTCTCCTACAAGTCAGGCTCTACTACCAGGTACCTACCAGAGGCGGTGCGGCATAGGGAATGTACAGCATTGCATACAGAATGAGGAGGTGCGGAATAGGGAATGTACAGCATGGCATACAGAATGAAAAGATGCAGAATAGGGAATGTACAGCATGGCATACAGAATGAGGAGGTGTGAAATAGGGAATGTATAGCATGGCATACAGAATAAACCACACACAAAACAATTGAGTGCACCACAGTTATATGCTACTTACTCCACGTTCCCAAACAGTAATGTCCATCAGCCCATAGGAAATGGGAAGGTATACAGAGCCAACACACTCCCCCGCAGTTTCTGGGACAGGACCTGGGAAGGACCACTCACAGATGCATAAAAAAGAAACCCAGAATAGGACGCTGGGGTTGGAAGGATCAATAAACAACACTTTATTGAAGCAGAGCACACTTACAGCATTGAAACTCTAGTTACAGCATCATGAATGTCAAGGAAAGTCTCACATAGACATGTATGGTTAGGGCTGATCAAACAGCATCATGTGAATCAAACCACCAAAGATTGCAAGAGAAACAGAGGAGACCAGCAGTGTCTATGGCCGCAGGTGTGATGTCAGAGAATGGGCAGGGTGCAACAACTCGGGCTACTTGACAAAGGGGGCGGTGCCCCTGAAACGCATTACAGCCTGCCCATCATCTGACATCACACATCTGATCCTTCGGGTTTGCATTAGGGCTGTAGAATACGCTGTAGAATCTGACAGGGCGGTAGATCAACTTTTGTATGTATGCCCATACATGGATAGAAATTTGGCCAGTCCCTGCTTAATCAGATGCATTTCAATCTATGGCCAGCTTTAGAATACAGTTACACAGCAGAAAAGATTTCATCATTCACCTCGCTTTTGTGGATGGGGAAATATGTTTTTTTTTAATCAGCCCACTGGCTGATCGAAAAAAAAAACACAGTCTATGTATGGCCAGTCTTATGCCCCATACACACGCTCGGATTATCCGAGGACCAGTTCCGTCGGATCCTGTCCGTCGTACTTTGTCCGATGTTGGTGTTGCATACACACGGTCGGACAAAGTTGTCGGAAAATCCGATCATTCTAAACGTGGTGATGTTTGTTGCCTACGACGGGACTACGTAGAGGCTAGTAGCCAATAGCTTTGGTCTTGTAATGTGATCTGAGCATGCGTAGCACTTTGTCCGTCGGACTACGCTACACACGATCGGATTTGGTGTGATCGGACTTTGTTGTCAAAAAATCTATCCAGCAGGAGATAGGACTTTGTCCGTCGGACAATCCGATGGAAACTGTCCGATGGTGCCTACACACGGTCGGAATTTCCGACAACATTGTCCGATAGGACAGAATCCATCGGAAAATCCGACCATGTGTATGGGGCTTTACACTGTCCTTACACTTATTGCGCTCCATGTATGTTATGTGTTCCATATGTTAAAGTATAGTATTCAATTGTTTTTTTTTATTATAATTTTTTCAACAGTTGCCCATTTTCTGTGCCGTTTGCAACTGTTTTAATGCAGCTCATCTTCACGGTAGGCTCAGACAAAGTATTAGCTCTCTGTCTGTATTCTGTTTAAGCCCCATACACACGGTCGGACAATCCGCGGACCAGGTCTGTCGGACCATGTCCGTCATACTTTGTCCGATGTTGGTTTTGCGTACACACGGTCGGACAAAGTTGTCGGAAAATCCGATCATTCTGAACGTGGTGACGTTTGTTGCCTACGACGGGACTACGTAGAGGCTAGTAGCCAATAGCTTTGGTCTTGTAATGTGATCTGAGCATGCGTAGCACTTTGTCCAGTCGGACAACCGTACACACGATCGGATTTGGTGTGATCGGACCGTGTTGTCGGCAAATCTTTCCAGCAGGAGATAAGACTTTGTCCGTCGGTCAAACCGACGAACACTGTCCGATGGTGCATACACACGGTCTGATTTTTCAACAACCTTGTCCGATCGGACAGAATCCATGAAAAAGTCCGACCGTGTGTATGGGGCTTTAGGTTTATGCAACTGTGATGGGGCATTAATGTTCCCCACTGCCTGATTTAACCCCTAAATACCTGCAGCACTTCGCCACAATCACATGGTGAATGGGAGCATCATGTGACAACATGGGAGTGCAATAGGAAGCTTCATTGTAGGATCATCTGGTATTCTTTTGATGAATCCTACAGATTTAAAGTTTATGTAAACCCTAACAATAAACTTCTCTTATTGGATACCTTTTGGTCTGTTGAATTAACCACCAAAAATGTTTTGAGGTTGTTGAGCTATATGACTGAGCCCATAAGGGTGAAACATATCAGAGAGAAGTGGTCTCCAGGCAGGGATGAGCTGTGTTGCTTGTATAGCTGAATTAAAATCTTTACTGAGCAGAGTGACGTCATCGGTATATGGCTTCTCTATTTCTGTAAGTGCATGTTTTGTTATATCTGTGCAAAAATTACCTGTTGAGCTTGAAAGAAATTCAGAACTGTCCCTTGTATTGTACACATTTCCTGTGTTAGCTCCAGGAGTTATAGACCACTTTCACACCACTTTCCGGTGTTTTAGCACACTGGGGCGGTGCGCTTGCGGGATATTTCGGAAAGTCCTGCATGCAGCATCTTTGTGACAGGTTGAGAGCACTGTATTTAGAGTTCCCAAAACGCCCTGCCCATTTGAATGAATGGACATCGCTTTCAAAGCGCCTGAAAAGTATTTTTAAAAAGCTGCAAAACGTTTTTTGGGGTTTGAAAGCATCCCGCTAGCGGTCGAAAAGAGCAGCGCTTTAGCGCTAACGCCCAGGGCTTTCAGTGTGAAAAGGAGTCTAATTAGCTCTCCTGATTCTTACATGGGGACTACAGAATGATTAGCTCTTATGTTGTGGAGAATGGGATAGGGGTGGGCTTGAGTTATTTAGCAAAAGACCCAGTTGTCTGACACCACTTAGTCTACAAAAGTGTGTGTTTTCTTGCCACAGAAGGATTGAGCATGTTCGTCCCCTCCTCCTTCCCCCTGCAGATTTCTGGGAAACACACACCGCGGGGCCATTCATATAGAGCAGTATGACGCGCACAAACGCTGTAGGAAACCGTAAGGCTTCACTGCCAGTTTTGCTTACATACAATGCCGGTGTCTGCGCTAGACATGTGCAATTCGTTTTGTTCCGGATTCGTTTTTTAACTAATTTCGACAAATTCGTTAATTCAGAAAGATCCGAATTACTATATATTATTACTGAAAACCCATTTAATGAATTTTTCCAAATATTCGAAAATCCAAAAATCCGAAAATTCGGAAATTTGAAATTCGAAAATAAGAATGAAAACCCGAACATTGAAAAGAATAAAAATCCAAAAATAAGAACGAAAATCTGAAAATTCAAAAACCCGAAAATTTGAAAATCTGAAATGATAACTAACTAATAATAACTATTACTAAACTATTAAATTATAGGTATTGTAATTTCCTTTCAAATGTGTCTGTTAGTGACTGTTACAAATACAAATTTATCCGAAGTTATGAATTATCCGAAATAACGAATGCCGTATCTAAACAAATGGAACGTAACAAATTACTTTTTATTATTTATTATTACCTGTATTTATCGGCGTATAACTCACACAGGCGTACAACACACACATGCGTATAACACGCACCTTCATTTTGAGAGGGAAGTTTCAGGAAAAAAACATATTTTTTTAAATAAACAACTTTGAAGCAAATTAAGGGTCAGTGACCATGAATGCAGCCTTATTAGTGCCCATCTGCAGCCTCCCCATCTCCCATCAATGCAGCCTGATCAATGATCATCTGCAGCCTGATCAATGTCCATCTGCAGCCTGATCGATGCCCATCTGCAGTCTCAATGCAGCCTGATCAATGCAGATCTGCAGCCTGATCAATGTCCATCTGCAGGCTCAATGCAACCTGATCAATGTCCATCTGCAGCCTGATCAATGCCCATCTGCGGCCTCAATGCAGCCTGATCAATGCCCATTTTCAGCCTGATCAATGCCCATTTGCAGCCTGATCAATGCCCATCTGCAGCTTGATCAATGCCCATCTGCAGCCCAACCAATGTCTATCTGCAGCCTGATCAATGTCCATCTGCAGCCTGATCAATGCCCATCTGCAGCCTCAATGCAGCCTGATCAATGCCCATCTGCAGCATGATCAATGTCCATCTGCAGCCTGGCCAATGTCCATCTGCAGCCTCATCAATGTCCATCTGCAGCCTGATCAATGTCCATCTGCAGCCCATCTCCCATCAATGCAGCCTAATTAATGCAGTTTTTCAGCCTCAATGCCCATCTGCAGCTTCACCATTTCTCATCAAAGCAGGCTGAACTGTGCAGGAAATCACAGAGCCGTCATCTCCTGTTTACTCAGCTCTCACTCGGCTCTCACACACACAGTCCCGCCTCCGCCATCGGCATTGGACCAGGACACTGGTCCTATGCCGGTGGCAGAGGTGGGACTGTGTGTGTGATGTAAGAGCCGAGTGAGAGAGTAAACAGGAGATGATGGCTCTGTGAATTCCGGCGGCAGTCGTCCCCCTCCGAGGTACACTATCGACGTATAACACACACCCGTGATTTGCATCCTATTTTTGGGTGGAAAAAGGTGCGTGTGATAAATACTGTAATTTGTTCCGTTCCATTTTTTTAGATGCTGCATTCGTTATTTCGGATAATTTGTAACTTCAGATAAATTCGTATTTGTTGCGTTCACTAACAGCCAAATTTGAAAGGAAATTCCAATACCTATAATTTAATAGTTATTTATTATTAGTTAGTTATTGTTTCAAATTTTCGGATTTTCTTTCTTATTTTCTAATTTTCGGATTTTCAAATTTTTGAATATTCGAATTTCCAAATTTTTGAATTTCCGAATTTACCTATTTACGAATTTACGACTTCTGAATTTCCGAATTTACTTATTTACGACTTATTTACGAAAAAAACAAATAAAACAAACAAATTTTTCGGCAGTGCACATGTCTAGCCTGCACCTGATACCGATTGAATAATCGTCTCGGGTGAGGAAATCCTGGATCCCTGGACAGATAAGTGTCCTTATATTAAAAGTCAGCAGCTACAGCATTTGTACCTGCTGACTTTTCATTTGTTTTTTGGGAGACTGAAGCTCCTCTTTAACCACTTCAGCCCCGGACCAATTGGCAGCCAAAGGACCAGGCCCCTTTTTGCAATTCGGCACTGCGTCGCTTTAACTAACAATTGCGCGGTCATGCGACGTGGCTCCAAAACAAAATTGGCGTCCTTTTTTCCCCACAAATAGAGCTTTCTTTTGGTGGTATTTGATCGCCCCTGCGGTTTTTATTTTTTGCGCTATAAACAAAAATAGAGCGACAATTTTGAAAAAAATGCAATATTTTTTACTTTTTGCTATAATAAATATCCCCAAAAAATATATAAAAAAACATTTTTTTTCCTCAGTTTAGGCCGATACGTATTCTTCTACATATTTTTGGTAAAAAAAATCGCAATTAGCGATTATTGATTAGTTTGCGCAAAAGTTATAGCGTTTACAAAATAGGGGATAGTTTTATAGCATTTTTATTAATATTTTTTTTTTTATTAGTAATGGCGGCGATCAGCGATTTTTATTGTGACTGCGACATTTTGGCGGACACATCGGACATTTTTGACACATTTTTGGGACATTTGTCATTTATACAGCAATCACTGCTATTTAAATAGCACTGATTCCTATGTAAATGACAGTTGTAGTTAGGGGGTTAACCACTAGGGGGCGGGGAGGAGTCAGTGTGACGTGTTGTGTTTTTTTTTTTACAGTAGGGGGCGTGGCTTTACGTCTGACGTCATTGATCGGCGTTCCCGATGACAGGGAACCGCCGATCACTGACAGTCAGTGTAGGAAGCGCGGGGAGAGGTTTGTTTACATAGACCTCTCCCCGTTCTTCCGCTCCGTAACCCGATCGCGGGATACCAGCGGCGATCGGGTCCGCTGGTCCCGCGGCCGGGGTCACGGAGCTCCCGACCGGGTACGTGATTCTGCCTGCCCGTGCCATTCTGCTGACGTATATATGCAGTGGCCGGTCGGGAAGCGGTTAACCTCTTCGCGCCCGGGCTATAGCCGAAAGACGGCTACAGCGCGGGCGCTCCCTGCCGGGAGAACGTCCCTGAACGTCCTCCTGTTTACTTCCGCAATGCGCGCTCCTGAGAGCGCGCATCGGGGAAGTTCTGTGCTGGCCGTGTCCCTCGGACACAGCCGGTCACAGATCGCTGTAAACGGCCAATCACAGCGGCCGTTTACAGCGCGATCGGCGTGTCCAATGAGAGATGATCTCATATGTAAACATATGAGATCATCTCTCAGCACCGCTCTCCCTCCTCACACAGAGACAGCGTGTGAGGAGGGAGAGATGAACGGCTGCAGCGGCCGTGAGTAGTAAAAAAAAAAAAGGTGCCATCTGTCCCCGCTGCCACCTGTCCCCATTGCCACCTGTCCCCGCTGCCACCTGTCCCCATTGCCACCTGTCCCCAGTGCCATCTGTCCCCAGTGCCACCTGTCCCCAGTGCCATCTGTCCCCAGTGCCACCTGTCCCCAGTGCCATCTGTCCCCAGTGCCACCTGTCAACAGTGCCATCTGTCAGTGCCACCTGTCAACAGTGCCATCTGTCAGTGCCACCTGTCCCCAGTGCCATCTGTCAGTGCCACCTGTCCCCAGTGCCATTTGTCCCCAGTGCCACCTGTCCCCAGTGCCATGTATACGTGCCATCTGTCATCAGTGCCACATAGTGCCATCTGTCATCAGTGCCATATCAGTGTCACGTTTCATGAGTGCCACATATTAGTGCCATCTGTCATCAGTGCCACCTGTCAGTGTCACGTGCCATCTGTTATCAGTGTCACGTGTCATCAATGCCACGTATCAGTGCCATCTGTCATCAGTGTCACGTGTCATCAGTGCCACGTATTAGTGCAATCTCTCATCAGTGCCACGTATTAGTGCCATCTCTCATCAGTGTCACGTATTAGTGCCACATGATATCAGTGCCATGTATAAGTGCCATCTGTCATCAGTGCCACATATTAGTGCCATCTGTCATCAGTGTCACGTGTCATCAGTGCCCCGTATCGTAATACTCAGGAGGAGTAGCAGAATTTATTTTGGGGTGTCATTTGTGGTATACACATGCCATGTGAGAGAAATAATCTATTACAATGACAATTTTGTGGGGGGAATTTTTTTTTTTTTTTCAAAGAATTGTGGGAAAAAATGACAACATCAAAAACCTCACATGCCTCTTACTAAATACCTTGGAATGTCTACTTTCAAAAAAGGGGTCATTTGGGGGGTATTATTACTTTCCTGGCTTGTTTGGGTCACAAGAAATGAGATAGGCCACCAGTACATCAGATGTGATACATTTTGTATAATTTGCACCACAGCTTGTAGACTCTCTAACCTCACAAAGACCAAATAATATCCACTAATTTGGATTATTTTTACCAAAGATATGTAGCAGTATAAATTGTGGCCAAAATTTATGAAGAAAAATTTATAATTTGCTAAATTTTATCACAAAAACTAAGAAAAAATTTCGGTCTTTTTTCATTTATAGCGCAAAAAATAAAAAACCCAGAGGTGATCAAATACCACCAAAAGAAAGCTCTATTTGTGGGGAAAAAAGGACAAAAAATTAATTTGTGTACAGTGTTGTATGACTGAGTAATTGTCATTCAAAGTGTGAGAGCACCAAAAACTGAAATTGGTCTGGGCAGGAGGGGGGTTTAAGTGCCCAGTAAGAAAGTGGTTAAGGAGATAAAGCACAAACATTTTGTATGTACTGCTTGTTTTTTTTTTTTTGTTTTTTGCCTTGGCATACAGTGTACTTTAAAAACATTGAAAAATACTTTTTAAATGAGACAAACACGGTAATGTATATTTTTGTGTTCGGGTTTACATAAACGTAAAGCATATTTCTGCTTTTGTAGTCACATTTGAGAAAACCCCTCTATATGTTTATGTGTTCCCATTCATGCAGCATACAGTCCCCACACAGACTGAGCTATGGCTCATTGAAATCAATATAACGTATATGTTAGAAGGCCAGTATGGTGGCCTGAATTTATGGGAGGAGCCCGGGGGGTATTTAACCAGCCCACCGCAGGTAGGGGTCTCGTTTGACCTTCATTTCATATATGACTGTTAGATATCTTGTCACGAATCTCGTTGTCGAATACGTACGAGTCATTCGTTAGTACCTACACGTAGCCGCACACTCACTCGCACTGCTATCTGCAAACAAATAGCCGGTCGCCCACGCATCACTACAGATTTGAAATCAGTCGCAGTAGCATTTCACCGTTTACCGTAACAGATCGATATCGTATCCTTACCTCGGTGTCATGCTCCACGGACTAACTCGTTGTCAGTCGCAACTCAGGCACAACGATTTGTGTCCCCGGCATAGCCGAAACGATCATACATTTCGGCCATTTCACGGTCATGTACCACACCCCGATTCGAATCTAGCCGCATCCGATTCATCCCGGTGTGTCCCAGCTGTCGGGCCCCATTTCAGTACATGCTCCAGGGTGCGGTCGTTTCTAGTCGCAGTTTTCGACCCACCGGTCAAAACACCTCTGTCATGGCAATCATTCCGCTGTCACGTATATCACGTTCCGATTCGAATCTAGTCGCACCCCGGTGCCTCGATTCGTTCCGGCGTGCCCCAGGTGCTTCCAGGCCCCATTTCGTCACATGTTTCAGAGTCCGGTCGCTACCAGTCGTAAAAAGTTTTAGGCTCGCCGATCGGTGCCTCTGTCATGGGAACATTTCACCGTCATGAATCACGTCTCGATTTGAACCCGGTCGCACCCTCGTGTACCGGTTCGTCTCCGACGTACCCCAGGTTTTTGTCGGCCTCATTTCAGCAAACTACTTCTGAGTCCGTTTCGTCGTTGGTCGTAGTCTCGGCCGACCGATCCGCACCTCGTCACAAACACAACTTGTTCACTTCGTTGTCACTATCACAGACTGCGCTCCGATTCGAATCCAGTCACATCCGTGCGCCGATTCGTTCCGGTGTGCCCCAGACGTTTGTTGGCCTCATTTCAGTACATGCTCCGGAGTCCGGTTCATTGTCAGTCGCAGTCACGGCTCGACCGTTTTGTGCCTCTGTCATGGCAGTTAGTTCGCTGTCACATACCACGCCCTGATTCGAATCCAGTGGCATCCGCGATGCATCGATTCGTCTCGACGTGCTCCAGTTGACTATGGCCTCATTTCATTTGAATTTCCTCATTCTGGTCGGTACTCACAGTCACAGCATCTACTTTGCGCCTAAGACGTGGCACAAACATTTCTCATTTTACTTCACACAGAACTGTCACAGCAAGTCACAAAAAAAAAAAAAAGAAAAATTGAAAAGAAAAATTAAAAAAAAAAAGAAAAAAAAAAATATAGGGGACAAGCGTCACAGGGTAACACCAGCCAGTCACCCAAATATCTTTTCAGTCTCAGTTAGGCGAACCCCTCACCAGTTGTCATGGGCGCAGGGGCGTGCCTTTCCCAGCCACGGCCAGGAAGGCAGAGCTTTTCAGGCTCCTGTTCCCTCCTCCAGCCACAGCTGGGCCCAGCACCCAACAAGCTTCCCTCCAGTCAATATCCGTGGCTATAGCACAACTCCACACCATGGTGTCGTCCTTGGCGAACACAGTCACGGACGTCCAAGCCAGAGTGACTCTCCTTGAAACTCACCCGGTTCTGGCTGTCCCTGACCCAGCCACAGTCCAGGTTCTAGCACCAGTTGCCACAGGTACCACAGGGACAAGTCCCGTCATCTGCCCAGCCCCCTGGTTCCAGCCAGCATAAAGAAGGACATACTGGATGGCAAGGATATCAACCTACCAACCATTACCTGGACAACTTCTTGCTAATAGAGCAGCCCAATGTATCACCAGTAGACCTTGACAAATTGAGAGTCGTCTTCAAAAACTTCAATGTCCCCATTGCTGAACACAAGGTCGACCGGCCCACACACTCCATCACCTTCCTCGGAGTTGTCTTGGACACTTGCTCCATGCAGGCCAGTCTCCCCCTCGACAAGTTAACCCGCATCAGAGCAGTTCTTCTAGACTTTACCCGCACAAGAGGGTGCACAAAGAGACAGTCACTACTAGGCATGCTCAATTTTGCCATGCGAATCATTCCTCAAGGTCGTTCCTTCGTCTCACGGCTGTTAGTCTACCTATCACAGGCACAAGACCCCGACCAGATTCTCAGCCTGGACGCCACGGCCGTAGCAGACCTAGCGATGTGGGAAGAGTTCCTTTCCTCATGGAACGGAATATCCATGTTCATACCGACCATCTCGCCCCTCTCGCCACAGGTGGTGACAGATGCTGCAGCCTCCACGGGCTTCGCAGCCATTTTTGGCCACCATTGGTTTGCTGGCTCTTGGCCTCCGCAGATTCTGTCAATCCCTGGGTTCAGCCGGACTTCCTCCCTCTTCGAACTCTACCCAATCATGGCAGCCGCCAAACTTTGGGGTCACAACTGGACCAGACAGACGGTAAACTTCACGACAGACAACCAGGCCATGGCAGACATCATTAACATAGGCAGGTCCAAGTCACTTTCGGTGATGTCCTTCTTACGCAGGCTGGTCCAGCTGTCGCTACGGCTCCAATTCAACATCCATTGCTCATTCATCCCAGGTAAATACAACTTGGCAGCGGACGCGCTGTCACGCTTTAACTTCATCTCCTTCTTCCGGCAGGTTCCAGAAGCCGACCAGGTTTCCGCCCCTATCCCCGCTTGGTCTCAGCTAACCCTAGACTAGACCAACATCTACGTGGAGCCACCCAGCCCATCAACCAGTCCCTGTCATACAATACACTCAAGGCCTACCGCGCAGCCTGGGACATGTTCAAAAAATTCCTAGCGACCTGCGTCGTGTCAACACCAACAGACACCAGGCCCATTCCTTTCCTTTGTCTCACATTGCCACGCACAGTTAAACCTGTCCTACAACACTATCCGGCTGTACCTAGCCGGCGTACATCACTTTCTGGCCCTCCAAGATCCCACAAGACCGTCTGTCTTCTCGTCCCACGCAGTTCGAGCCATCCTGCGCGGCATCCAGAAACAGCAGTCGGCAAGCAAAACCAGACGTCATCCCATTACGAGTGCCATCTTCCGCGAGATGTCCGCCATATTCGCCGGTTCCCCTTTTGGTGTCCTCCCCAGCCTGGTCATACAAGCCGCCGTCTACCTGGCCTACTACGGGTTTCTACGACCCAGCGAGTTCACCTGTAACAGCTCGACCAGTCAAACCCTGTGCAGACGTCACTTAGTTTGCCATCAAGACCACTTCGTGCTCCACCTCACAGTCTCCAGGACCCAGCAAGCAGGCCCTGGGGTAGACATCCATCTCTATAGAACTGGCAATTCCTGGTGTCCAGTGGCCCTGCTCAATCGCCTACTCTCACTCCTGCCAGAACATAGGGACGCTGATCCCTTTCTACCTTTTCCAGTCAAACCCCTAAGTACCTGCCAGTTCATGAGACATGTAAGGATTCTCCTCCGCAACCTACACCTCAACCCCAGCGAATACTCCGGTCACTCTTTTCGGATCGGGCCGCCTCAACCGCCTCACAACATGGGGTCCCAGACCACGTCATCCAAAGACTCGGCAGATGGAAGTCAGCCTGCTTCACCCGGTATATCCCTGACCCACAGGTGGAAATGTCACGGGCCTTTGCCCAACTCACGCAGTGAATGGTTCCGAAAATTAATAAACAACTCTTCAAACCCTACCTAAGTTTTTGCCCCCTTATTTTGGCATAGCCATAGGGCTTCAACCATAAGTTAGAAGGCCAGTATGGTGGCCTGAATTTATGGGAGGAGCCCGGGGGGAATTTAACCAGCCCACTCGCCTGTGGTCTTTGTCGGTTTCCTATGCGCAATACCCATCCTCCCATTCCCCCTTTTAAGGGCATTTCTCACAACATTACCCTCATCAAACACTCATTTCTAATCTTGGGTATGCCCCCTTATTTTGGCATACCGTCCATTAGACCAAGGCACACTTCAGGTCCCCCTTTTCATGTTATAGATCTTATGGCAAAGTTATCCCTCTTCAGACACGTATCGGCCATAGGGCTTCAACCATGAATATATATATATATAAAGCATGAGGGGTGATCTTAACAACACAGAACCAGCATCTCACCATGCTTACAAGTAATGCAATGTTCACAAGTAAAAATATTATTGTAAAACCACTCACAATTGTGTCAGAATTTGCAATTGGTTTTTTTTTTTTTTTAATATGGCACTAACTGTCATTAATTTTTTTCTGGTGTCTTTGATTTTTGCCTTTTTTTATTACAATTGTAAAAATGAATTCACAGGTTTAAATAATATTATCATTTATATTCAGTTTTGTAATATTGCCTTTTCTGCTTCTCCTGGTATTTTTTGGTTCAGTTTCTGAGGAAAATAAACATAAAAAAGGTTCCTTATTAAGATGCATCAATAGGCTAATGTGGTAATGCAAACAATGGAGCTTCAGGATTTATCTGACATTTATATGTTAATGTCAAATTTAATTTCTTTTGTGTTTTATTATTCTGCTCTATTCAGATTAAAATATTATAGTTATTTTTTTTTTTATCATAATGTTAACTGCACTGTGACAAGACTGACATTTTTGTGATAGTTTTATTAGCAGCGCACTCTCATAATAGATGTACATGGTGTATATTTTTATTTTGGATAATGCATTGTTGCGGAGTAAGAATTTTCACTAACCAGCCAAGCAAATGTGGCTAAACTAAACATTTAAAGGAATTATTTTCATAGGGACCTCTATAGGTTAGAATGCTATCTTCCCGGTTGCCACGATGCTTCAGAGCCAATATAGAGATTTTTGTGTCTCAACAGTACAGACAGATCTCTGGAGGAACATAATTCAATCCTTATGCCGTGTACCCACGAGCGGAATGTCTGACAGAAAAAGTCAGATGGAATCTTGTCATCGTATATTCCGATCGTGTGTGTGCCTCATCAGACTTTTTTTTTTTCAAAAATTCTGACAGACCTAGAAATAGAACATGTTTTAAATATTTCCGATGGAACCGATTCCTATCGGGAAAACGCTCGTGTGTATGCTGTTCTGACGGACAAAAAACGAAGCATGCTCAGAAGCAAGTACGAGACAGAAGCTATTGGCTACTGGCTATTGCACTTCCTTTTTCTAGTCCCGTCGTACGTGCCGTACATCACCGCATTCTAGATGGTCAGACTTTGGTGTGATCGTGTGTAGGCAAGACAGTTTCACGGAACTCTGTCGTAAAAAATTTCAGAGTTTATTCTGACGGGAAAACCGGTCGCGAGTACGCGGCATTGCTCAAGTTTTTCACATTGACATTCGAATGTCCTGGGTGCTTCAGATTCTGTGTCACTCTCATAAGCAGTAATTATGGTGAAGCGAAGATACGTTCAAGATCATTTTGAGTATCTAAACATGTAAAAGAGAAAAGATCTTCACTAGGGGTGTATCTACAGATCATGGGGCCCCATAGCAAAATTTTGATGGGAACCCCCAGTGACCTCTCTCTGTGCCACCTTACAATGTCACAGATCAGCAACAACTCTGTGTAGTTCTTTCTCAGTATACTCACCTTTACTCTGTACTCAGTGGTGGGAAGACATGTGCGCTTTGTTTCGCCTCAAATTGAAATTCTGACACTTGTTTTGTTATTCGGTAATTCTGATGTATCCGAATTACAATAGTAACAAATTTAAACAAATCTGAAATAATGAAACAAAATTTCAGATGAAATTCAAGTTCTAATAGTTCTCGAATTGGAATTGTTTTAGAAAATAAAGGAATAGAATAGAAAAGAATATAATGCAAAAGAATAGAAAATGAAATAAAATAATGTAGAATAGAAAATAAAAGAACAGAATAAAATAGAAAATAAATAAGAATAAAAGGCCCTGCGTCTATGATGTCACTCAAAGGTAAAAATGCCCCTGCTTCAGTGTTGTCACATGACACCTGCTCAGTAAAGTTCAGGGGTCAGTAGTAAGTGAGGCAGAGTTCAGGGTTTAGTATTATGTGAGGCAGAGTTCAGGAATCAGTAGTATGTGAGGCAGAGTTCAGGGGTCAGTAGTAAGTGAGGCAGAGTACAGGGCTCAGTAGTATGTATTGCAGAGTTCAGGGCTCAGTAGTATGTATAGCAGAGTTCAGGGGTCAGTAGTAAGTTAGGCAGAGTTCAGGGTTTAATATTATGTGAGGCAGAGTTCAGGGGGTCAATAGTAAGTGAGGCACAGTTCAGGGGTCAGTAGTAAGTGAAGCACAGTTCAGGTGTTCAATAGTAAGTGAGGCAGAATTCTGGGGTCAGTAGTAAGTGAGGCAGAGTTTAGGGGTCAGTAGTAAGTGAAGCACAGTTCAGGTGTTCAATAGTAAGTGAGGCAGAATTCTGGGGTCAGTAGTAAGTGAGGCAGAGTTTAGGGGTCAGTAGTATGGGAGGGAGAGTTCAGGGGTCAGTAGTATGTGAGGCAGATTTCAGGAATCAGTAGTATGTGAGGCAGAGTTCAGGGGTCAGTAGTAAGTGAGGCAGAGTACAGGGCTCAGTAGTATGTATTGCAGAGTTCAGGGCTCAGTAGTATGTATAGCAGAGTTCAGGGGTCAGTAGTATGTTAGGCAGAGTTAAGGGTTTAGTATTATGTGAGGCAGAGTTCAGGGGGTCAATAGTAAGTGAGGCACAGTTCAGGGGTCAGTAGTAAGTGAAGCACAGTTCAGGTGTTCAATAGTAAGTGAGGCAGAATTCTGGGGTCAGTAGTAAGTGAGGCAGAGTTTAGGGGTCAGTAGTATGGGAGGGAGAGTTCAGGGGTCAGTAGTATGTGAGGCAGAGTTCAGGGGTCAGTAGTATGTGAGGCAGATTTCAGGCTCAGTAGTATGTGAGGCAGAGTTCAGGGGTCAGCAGTAAGTGAGGCAGAGTTCAGGGTTCAGTAGTATGTGAGGCAGAGTTCAGGGATCAGTAGTATGTGAGGCAGAGTTCAGGGGTCAGTAGTAAGTGAGGCAGAGTTCAGGGGTCAGTAGTATGTGAGGCAGAGTTCAGGGGTCAGTAGTATGTGAGGCAGAGTTCAGGGGTCAGTAGTATGTGAGGCAGAGTTCAGGGCTCAGTAGTATGTAGTGCAGAGTTCAGGGCTCAGTAGTATGTAGTGCAGAGTTCAGGGGTCAGTAGTAAGTTAGGCAGAGTTCAGGGTTTAGTATTATGTGAGGCAGAGTTCAGGGGGTCAATAGTAAGTGAGGCACAGTTCAGGGGTCAGTAGTAAGTGAAGCACAGTTCAGGTGTTCAATAGTAAGTGAGGCAGAATTCTGGGGTCAGTAGTAAGTAAGGCAGAGTTCAGGGTCAGTAGTATGGGAGGGAGAGTTCAGGGGTCAGTAGTATGTGAGGCAGAGTTCAGGGGTCAGTAGTATGTGAGGCAGATTTCAGGCTCAGTAGTATGTGAGGCAGAGTTCAGGGGTCAGCAGTAGGTGAGGCAGAGTTCAGGGTTCAGTAGTATGTGAGGCAGAGTTCAGGGATCAGTAGTATGTGAGGCAGAGTTCAGGGGTCAGTAGTAAGTGAGGCAGAGTTCAGGGGTCAGTAGTATGTGAGGCAGAGTTCAGGGGTCAGTAGTATGTGAGGCAGAGTTCAGGGCTCAGTAGTATGTATTGCAGAGTTCAGGGCTCAGTAGTATGTATAGCAGAGTTCAGGGGTCAGTAGTAAGTTAGGCAGAGTTCAGGGTTTAGTATTATGTGAGGCAGAGTTCAGGGGGTCAATAGTAAGTGAGGCACAGTTCAGGGGTCAGTAGTAAGTGAAGCACAATTCAGGTGTTCAATAGTAAGTGAGGCAGAATTCTGGGGTCAGTAGTAAGTGAGGCAGAGGTCAGGGGTCAGTAGTATGGGAGGGAGAGTTCAGGGGTCAGTAGTATGTGAGGCAGAGTTCAGGGGTCAGTAGTATGTGAGGCAGATTTCAGGCTCAGTAGTATGTGAGGCAGAGTTCAGGGGTCAGCAGTAAGTGAGGCAGAGTTCAGGGTTCAGTAGTATGTGAGGCAGAGTTCAGGGATCAGTAGTATGTGAGGCAGAGTTCAAGGGTCAGTAGTATGTGAGGCAGAGTTCAGGGGTCAGCAGTAGGTGAGGCAGAGTTCAGGGTTCAGTAGTATGTGAGGCAGAGTTCAGGGATCAGTAGTATGTGAGGCAGAGTTCAGGGGTCAGTAGTAAGTGAGGCAGAGTTCAGGGGTCAGTAGTATGTGAGGCAGAGTTCAGGGGTCAGTAGTATGTGAGGCAGAGTTCAGGGCTCAGTAGTATGTATTGCAGAGTTCAGGGCTCAGTAGTATGTAGTGCAGAGTTCAGGCGTCAGTAGTAAGTTAGGCAGAGTTCAGGGTTTAGTATTATGTGAGGCAGAGTTCAGGGGGTCAATAGTAAGTGAGGCACAGTTCAGGGGTCAGTAGTAAGTGAAGCACAATTCAGGTGTTCAATAGTAAGTGAGGCAGAATTCTGGGGTCAGTAGTAAGTGAGGCAGAGGTCAGGGGTCAATAGTATGGGAGGGAGAGTTCAGGGGTCAGTAGTATGTGAGGCAGAGTTCAGGGGTCAGTAGTATGTGAGGCAGATTTCAGGCTCAGTAGTATGTGAGGCAGAGTTCAGGGGTCAGCAGTAAGTGAGGCAGAGTTCAGGGTTCAGTAGTATGTGAGGCAGAGTTCAGGGATCAGTAGTATGTGAGGCAGAGTTCAGGGTTCAGTAGTATGTGAAAGAGAATTCAGTGGTCAGTAGTATATGAGGCAGAGTTCAGGTGTTCAGTAGTATGTGAGGCAGAGTTCAGGGGTCAGTAGTATGTGAGGCAGAGTTCAGGGGTCAGTAGTATGTGAGGCAGAGTTCAGGGCTCAGTAGTATGTATAGCAGAGTTCAGGGGTCAGTAGTAAGTTAGGCAGAGTTCAGGGTTTAGTATTATGTGAGGCAGAGTTCAGGGGGTCAATAGTTAGTGAGGCACAGTTCAGGAGCCAGTAGTAAGTGAAGCACAGTTCAGGTGTTCAATAGTAAGTGAGGAAGAATTCTGGGGTCAGTAGTAAGTGAGGCAGAGGTCAGGGGTCAATAGTATGGGAGGGAGAGTTCAGGGGTCAGTAGTATGTGAGGCAGAGTTCAGGGGTCAGTAGTATGTGAGGCAGATTTCAGGCTCAGTAGTATGTGAGGCAGAGTTCAGGGGTCAGCAGTAAGTGAGGCAGAGTTCAGGGTTCAGTAGTATGTGAGGCAGAGTTCAGGGATCAGTAGTATGTGAGGCAGAGTTCAAGGGTCAGTAGTATGTGAGGCAGAGTTCAGGGGTCAGCAGTAGGTGAGGCAGAGTTCAGGGTTCAGTAGTATGTGAGGCAGAGTTCAGGGATCAGTAGTATGTGAGGCAGAGTTCAGGGGTCAGTAGTAAGTGAGGCACAGTTCAGGGGTCAGTAGTATGTGAGGCAGAGTTCAGGGGTCAGTAGTATGTGAGGCAGAGTTCAGGGCTCAGTAGTATGTATTGCAGAGTTCAGGGCTCAGTAGTATGTAGTGCAGAGTTCAGGCGTCAGTAGTAAGTTAGGCAGAGTTCAGGGTTTAGTATTATGTGAGGCAGAGTTCAGGGGGTCAATAGTAAGTGAGGCACAGTTCAGGGGTCAGTAGTAAGTGAAGCACAATTCAGGTGTTCAATAGTAAGTGAGGCAGAATTCTGGGGTCAGTAGTAAGTGAGGCAGAGGTCAGGGGTCAATAGTATGGGAGGGAGAGTTCAGGGGTCAGTAGTATGTGAGGCAGAGTTCAGGGGTCAGTAGTATGTGAGGCAGATTTCAGGCTCAGTAGTATGTGAGGCAGAGTTCAGGGGTCAGCAGTAAGTGAGGCAGAGTTCAGGGTTCAGTAGTATGTGAGGCAGAGTTCAGGGATCAGTAGTATGTGAGGCAGAGTTCAGGGTTCAGTAGTATGTGAGAGAGAATTCAGTGGTCAGTAGTATATGAGGCAGAGTTCAGGTGTTCAGTAGTATGTGAGGCAGAGTTCAGGGGTCAGTAGTATGTGAGGCAGAGTTCAGGGGTCAGTAGTATGTGAGGCAGAGTTCAGGGCTCAGTAGTATGTATAGCAGAGTTCAGGGGTCAGTAGTAAGTTAGGCAGAGTTCAGGGTTTAGTATTATGTGAGGCAGAGTTCAGGGGGTCAATAGTAAGTGAGGCACAGTTCAGGAGCCAGTAGTAAGTGAAGCACAGTTCAGGTGTTCAATAGTAAGTGAGGAAGAATTCTGGGGTCAGTAGTAAGTGAGGCAGAGTTCAGGGGTCAGTAGTATGGGAGGGAGAGTTCAGGGGTCAGTAGTATGTGAGGCAGAGTTCAGGGGTCAGTAGTATGTGAGGCAGAGTTCAGGGGTCAGCAGTAGGTGAGGCAGAGTTCAGGGTTCAGTAGTATGTGAGGCAGAGTTCAGGGTTCAGTAGTATGTGAGGCAGAGTTCAGGGATCAGTAGTATGTGAGGCAGAGTTCAGGGGTCAGTAGTAAGTGAGGCAGAGTTCAGGGGTCAGTAGTATGTGA
The DNA here is from genome assembly GCA_028564925.1 of Lithobates sylvaticus. Classification (NCBI taxonomy): domain Eukaryota; kingdom Metazoa; phylum Chordata; class Amphibia; order Anura; family Ranidae; genus Lithobates; species Lithobates sylvaticus. The sequence continues at coordinate 137,735,116 of CM053026.1, forward strand.
GGCAGAGTTCAGGGTCAGTAGTATGTGAGGCAGAGTTCAGGGGTCAGTAGTATGTGAGGCAGAGTTCAGGGGTCAGTAGTATGTATTGCAGAGTTCAGGGCTCAGTAGTATGTATAGCAGAGTTCAGGGGTCAGTAGTAAGTTAGGCAGAGTTCAGGGTTTAGTATTATGTGAGGCAGAGTTCAGGGGGTCAATAGTAAGTGAGGCACAGTTCAGGGGTCAGTAGTAAGTGAAGCACAGTTCAGGTGTTCAATAGTAAGTGAGGCAGAATTCTGGGGTCAGTAGTAAGTGAGGCAGAGTTCAGGGGTCAGTAGTATGGGAGGGAGAGTACAGGGGTCAGTAGTATGTGAGGCAGAGTTCAGGGGTCAGTAGTATGTGAGGCAAAGTTCAGGGGTCAGTAGTATGTGAGGCAGATTTCAGGCTCAGTAGTATGTGAGGCAGAGTTCAGGGATCAGTAGTATGTGAGGCAGAGTTCAAGGGTCAGTAGTATGTGAGGCAGAGTTCAGGGTTCAGTAGTATGTGAGAGAGAATTCAGTGGTCAGTAGTATATGAGGCAGAGTTCAGGTGTTCAGTAGTATGTGAGGCAGAGTTCAGGGGTCAGTAGTATGTGAGGCAGAGTTCAGGGGTCAGTGGTATGTGAGTCAGAGTTCAGGGTTCAGTAGTATGTGAGGCAGAGTTCAGGTGTTCAATTGTATGTGAGGCAGAGTTCAGGGTTCAGTAGTATGTGAGGCAGAGTTCAGGGTTCAGTAGTATGTGAGGCAGAGTTCAGGGTTCAGTAGTATGTGAGGCAGAGTTCAGGTGTTCAGTAGTATGTGAGGCAGAGTTCAGGGTTCAGTAGTATGTGAGGCAGAGTTCAGGGTTCAGTAGTATGTGAGGCAGAGTTCAGGGTTCAGTAGTATGTGAGGCAGAGTTCAGGGTTCAGTAGTATGTGAGGCAGAGTTCAGGTGTTCAGTAGTATGTGAGGGAGAATTCAGGGGTCATTTTTGGAAGTGGAAGGGCCCTAAAGGTAGACAATTAAACAGAATCTGTGCCTAGTGTCTGTGTACACATATTCCACCGTCATTGTACCCACAAAATATTTCTACTTTCTAAGTCACAAGTGACAGTCTCACAGATACACATAAACCTCAGAATGAAGGATCATTTTTAAAAACAAAACAATTTCATTACATTTGCTCTTCTGCACACAAAAACTGATCACGTCATCTACCTTAAAGGAGAATTTCAAAAACCAGCAACTGTTGGGACAATGAACACCTTGGTCAGGACTATGTAATGTACAACATAATGTATAGAGTGTAGAGGTCAGGAATAAGTAATATACAAAACAGCATACAAAATGCAGCAGTCAGGACAAGCTCCCCTGTTCACATCAGAGCCCCCCTTACATCAGGGTGCCCAGAGTCCCCCCACTCAAAATAAGTGTCCCCAGAGTTTCCCCCAACTTCAGGGTCCCCAGAGTCACCTGCTTTTGAACAGGTTCCTCAAAGTCCCTGCTCCCCCCTTATGTCAGGGCCCCCAGAGTCTCTCCCTTATGTCAGGGTCCCCAGAGTCTCCCCAACCTCAGGGTTCCCAGAGTCATCCCCTTTCATTAGGGTCCCCATAGTCCCTACTCCTCCCTTTCTTCAGGTCCCCAAACCCCCCTCCTTATGTCAGGGTCCCCAGAGCCCCTACCTCCTTATGTCAGGGTCTTAAAATCCCCCCTTATGTCAGGGTCCCCAGTGCCACCACCTCTTTATTTCAGGGTCCCCAAAGCCTCCCCTCTACATCAGGGTCCCCAGAGTCCCCCTAACATTAGGGTCCCCAGAATGTCCCCCCAGGGTCAGAGTCACTGCCTTTCAGCATGGTCCCCATATTATTCCCTGCTCCCCACCTTTCATCAGGTCCTCAGAGTCCCCCTTCTAAATCAAAGTCAGGGTCCCCACAGTCACCCCCCTTATGTCAGGGTCCCCAATGTCACCCCCCTTACGTCAGGGTCCCCAGAGCCTCCCCGTAATGTCAGGGTCCCCAGAGTTCCCCCTTATGCCAGGGCCCCAGAATCCTCCCTAATGTCAGGTTCCCCAAACTTCACAGTCCCCAGAGTCACCCGCCTTTCAACAGGGTACCCATAGTCCCTGCTTCCCTCTTTTATAAGAGTACCCAGAGATCGTTCCCCTAACATTAGGGTCCCCAGAGCTGTCCTCCAACATTAAATCAGGGTCTTTAGATTTCCCTTACCCCCTTGCATAAGAGTCCACTCCATTATGTTCTCAATGCAGCTCACAGCTAAAGGTAAAGCTCAGAGGCAGGGCACTGGTAGCAGGTTTGGAGCAGGAAGTCCCTTCTTCCTCCTCTGAATGCTGGGGTGGTGTGAATGGCTGGGGGCACTGCAAGCAATTGTTAGGTTGCTAGGACACTGGGCGGTCCTAGCAACCAACTAATTGTGGGAGATGGAGCTGCAGCAGCAGCCGTTTAAACAAAACATTCATCGATGTGAGATGGAGCGGAGGTGCTATGGGGATGTTATAGCATACCCATGCACTCCCTTGGTGCTGCCCCTGTGCGCTTTTGACTAGTGTTGCATCTACGCCCCCGGCAAGAAGGCAGCCTGCCCCCACTTTCTAAAGGCACCTGTGTTGAGAAGGAGGTGTCTGTGTTCTCAGCACAGTGCCTTCTCTACTACCCACATAACAGTGCTGCTGGAGTGAAGAGAGAGCAGAATCCTTCCTCCAGCAGCTGTTACAACCCTGCACTGTGCTCTGTTCTGAATGGCAGGAGTTCCCAATGTAACATGTTCCCAATGCTGCAGCTGCCCCCCCTCCTTGTGACAGCAGTCTGGGGAGAAGTTCCCCATACTAGCTGTCAGTTTTTGAAATGTGTGGCCATGCGGTGCTCCACCCACACTGCTGCGTCATTCATACACAGAACTCTGAATGAACTACAAGTCCTTTGCGGATGTCGACTTGTAGTTCTCAATAAGGGTAGTTCAATGATGCCCCTACGGGATGTATGGGTGCACAGATACACTGGCAGGTCTGCAGGAGTCCTGCATGGCACCAGCAATCTCCTGATCACTGGTGCAATGCTTTACAGGCTCCAACAAAAAAAATCACATTTTTTACCTGCAAAATTAACTTTAAGCTACATTGTTGATAATACATTAACCTTACATGACAGCATTGCATGGTTTAATACTAGTTTGCTATACATGTTGAACATTTAAGTAATGATGCCAAGGTTAATGATAATTTCTGGCTTTCAAAACGAGCTCTGTGTATCATAAGAGCAGTTACAGACACTTTTGTGTGCAAAGATACGTTCAAAGATTGTCTACGCGTATTAAGAAATATGATGTAACAACATCATTGTTACAACATATTTACAATCATGTGCAGAAGAATTGTTACTTTGGGTCTGCATTTGATATTGGTTAAAGCAGTGTTTCTCAACCTCTTTACCTTGGAGGAACCCCTGGCAAAAAGTTTGAGATCTCGAGGAACCCCTAAAATAATGTTCACATCTACAGCTCACAGAACATTGGTATGATCAGCGAGGTGTTGATAACAAAAAGTATTTGTAAAAATAGCATTAAATAAAAGAATAAATATTAAAACGTACGGTACCTATTTCATGTGAAACTTGTGCTTTCTTTTCCTGCAGAGCTGATCCATTCAGAGGACATTATATGGGACAGGGGACATGACAGGAGACATTACATGGGGCAGAGCACATGATGAGACATTACATGGGACAGGGGACATGACAGGGGACATTACATGGGACAGGGGACATGACAGGAGACATTACATGGGGCAGAGCACATGACAGGGGACATTACATGGGGCAGAGCACATGACGGGACATTACATGGGACATGGCACATGACAGGGGACATTACATGGGACAGGGGACATGACAGGAGACATTACATGGGGCAGAGCACATGACAGGGGACATTACATGGGGCAGAGCACATGACGGGACATTACATGGGACATGGCACATGACAGGGGACATTACATGGGACAGGGGACATGACAGGAGACATTACATGGGGCAGAGCACATGACAGGGGACATTACATGGGGCAGAGCACATGACGGGACATTACATGGGACATGGCACATGACAGGGGACATTACATGGGACAGGACACATTACATGGGGCAGAGAACATGACAGGGGACATTACATGAGGCAGAGCACATTACATGGGGCAGGGGACATTACATGGGGCAGAGCACATGACAGGAGACATTACATGGGACAGAGGACATGACAGGGGACATTACACGGGACAGGACACATTACATGTGGGAGAGTACATGACAGGGGAAATTACATGGGACAGGGCACATTACAGGGCACATTACATGGGGCAGAGCACATGGCAGGGCACATTACATGGGGCAGAGCACATGACAGGGCACATTACATGGGACAGGGCACATTACATGGGACAGGGGACATGACAGGGCACATTACATGGGACAGGGGACATGACAGGGCACATTACATGGGACAGGGGAGAATACATGGGACAGGGCACATTACATGGGACAGGGCACATTACATGGGACAGGGGGCATGACAGGGCACATTACATGGGACAGGGCGCATTACATGGGACAGGGCACATTACATGGGACAGGGCACAAGACAGGGAACATTACATAGGACAGGGGACATGACAGGGCACATGACATGGGACAGGGCACATGACATGGCACATTACATGGGGCAGGGCACGTGACAGGACACATTACATGGGACAGGGCACATTACATGTGGCAGAGCACATGACAAGGGATATTACATGGGACATGGCACATTACATGGGGTAGGGGACAGACTGTTGGGCACATTGTGGGGGGACACAGCGGGGCAGTACTTGCTTTCTTCTGCTGGATTCAGGGCTCATTTCATATTTTCTCCAGTGGCGTGCTGTTCCCCCTCGGCCCAGGAGGGGAGGAGGGGCCTGTGGGGAACAGCGCGCTATAGCCAATAGGGTGCCAGCCGCTTCCCAGCCTATCTCTGCCTGTGTCTGCGATCCTCCTGTCAGCTGCCTGCAACTGACAGTCAATTCGAGCGGGACCCCTGGGGACCTCGCCAGTTGAGAACCACTGGGTTAAAGCAACCTTCCAAGTGAATAAAATGTTAAATTGGTTCTTATTTAACTCCTTATTAATGCGTAGGTAATCCTAATCAGACCTAATGAACTTCTTCCTCAAAAATGAAAAAATAAATGATTTTATTTCAATAAAAATACATTTAATTATTTAACTTTAGTGTCAATATAAGTGGGGCCTCCTACAGCTGTGTTCTCTGTACAGCACAGGGATGATGCTACTTATACAAGGTAATAACTAGGTTGGAAAAATCATTTAGTGCACACAAATTGAATTACAGTATATTCTGTGTGGCTATTAAGGAATATACTGTAATTAAATGAAAGTTGTAACTGTAATTGTCTTTAAACAGAGAATAAGCATAACTACCTTTCAACCAGGAAATGTAGGTCAATAAGGTTTACCTGGAACTTTTTTGGTGGGTGTTTCCATTGTCCTGGTGCTCCAGGGCCTCCAAATATGTGATAGGTAGTCAGGAAATTAGACGCATAATTTATGTTTAGTTTATGCTCCTTGGATTTATTTTGGGCACCTCTATGCATTTACGTTGGGGAAAAGTCTAATGCCCAGTACACACGAGCGGAAATTTTGCCAGCAAAAGTCAGAGGTGAGCTTTTGGTCGGAAATTCCAACCGTGTGTATGCTCCATCGGACTTTTGCTGAATTCCCACCAACAAAAGATTGAGAGCAGGTCCTCAATTTTTTTCGGTGGGAAAAAGTTTCGATAGGAAATTCCGTCTGTACCAATTCCAACACGCAAAATTCCTACGCATGCTCGGAAACAATTTGGCGCATGCTCAGAAGCATTGAACTTCATTTCCTCGGCTCGTCATAGTGTTGTACGTCACCGCGTTCTGGACGGTCGAAAGTTTAGAGAACTATGTGTATGCAAGCCAAGCTTGAGCGGAATTCCATCGGAAAAACGATCCAAGATTTTTACGACGGAAATTCCACTCAAGTGTAAAGGGCATAACACATGTGGTATCTTCATACACAGGTGGCATAGCAGAAGGTGTTTTGGGGTGTAATTATAAGTATGTGTTTGCTGTGTGTAAAAAAGAACCTGGTAAAAAGAAAATTTTGTGAAAAGAAAAGCAAATTCTATTTAATTTAATAATTTTCCAAAAAAATTTACAAAGCATTAAAAACATTACAACTTCAAAAACTCACTATGCCTCTTACTAAATATCTTGGACTATCTACTTTCCAAAAAGGTCATGTTGGGGGTATTTTTAGTATTCTGGCATTTTAGGGCCTGAAAAAATGAGATAGGCATGTACCATAGTTTGTAGACTCTATGACTTTCACACAGACTAAATAACATACACTGATTTAGGATATATTTTACCAAAGAAGTGTAGCTTAATACATTTTGACCTAAATGTATAAAGAAAGGTTATTTTTTTTACAAAATTTTATAACAGAAACCAACAAGAATGTGTTTTTCACAATATAGTAAAAAATAAAAAACCCACTGGTGATTAAATGCCACCAAAGGAAAGCACAATCTATTTCATAAAATTATAAAAATGTAATTTGGGTACAATGTTGCCTGCCTGAGTAATTGTAATTCAAAGGGTGACAGTGTTGAAAGCTGAAAAATGGCCTGGGAAGGGACAGGGGGAAAGTGTCTGGTCTTGGGGTGGTTAAAAAAAATATAGCTTACAACTGCTTTAACAGATTTAATAAAGTATGACTTGTTATTTTTTGGCCTGCTAGAATACTGGCTGATCTATATATCTATCTATCTTTCTCTATCACTCTCTCTATCTATCTTTCGAAAAACAAAACAAAACAAAAAAAAAAAAAACACAAAAAAACGATGCACATATTTTTGTAGTAATTCATTTTTAACACAAGATGCCAGTGTAGTACAGAAAATGGCTATATTATGAGACTCTAAGGATTAGAGAAAGAGTATTACGAATAGTAGAACATACAGTAAAAGTAAAAATAAAATTAATGTTGTAAAAAGAATGTAAGCTTTCTGGTTTTGTACTGAAGTCATCTTAAACATACTTAGTGAATTTGTTTGGTATCTAAATGAGATTTAAAAAATGTCAGTGTACAGAAAGGATACAGTACATTCAATTTCATAAAAATGCTTTCCTAAGCTTCAAGTATGAAAAATTAATGAACAAGACAACAGCTATATCCCTAACATCTCAGTGCTTCTTCAGGTTTGGGGAACATTTCATTAAACAGTGAACTTTATATAACAAGATTTGCAAATGTTCTCTTTAATTGTGACCCTCTGGCCTCTGTTCTGTGGTTTTCTTTTTAGAGCCTAACACACTATTGCCAGCATTTCTAGGAATATTTTATTACTGAGCCTGTGTGTTTTATTATGCAATACACTATGTTCCTCATGTATCAATATCTAAAAGAAAGAACTGTGCTTGTCTGCCATCATTTTACTTCAATTCTCCAGGAGACATACAAGAAAATGAAGAAAAGAATATGACCAGTAAGAGTTTTGTCTTCTTGCAGTTTGATAAACAGAGCCTAAGATTGTTTTAAGGGCCATTAAACAGTACCTTGTCAATTATTACAGTCATACCCCACTTTTACGTACACAATGGGGTTTATTTACTAAAGCTGGAAAGTGCAAAATCAGGCTCACTTCTGCATAGAAACCAATGAGCTTCCAGGTTTTATTACCAAAGCTTAATTGAACAAGCTGGGGTTAGAAGCTCATTGGTTTCTGTGCAGAAGGGAGCCTGATTTTGCGCTTTCCAGCTTTAGTAAATAAACCCCATTGTGTACTTAAAAGTGGGGTATGCATGTATATTCCTATGAAAGTGTATCTAAAGCCTAAAACCTCTTTTTCAATTTAGAAAGTGATGAAGAGTTAGAACTCACATCAGGTTGTTATTACTGTCTGTGTCCCCAAATGGGGTATTCACCTTTTCAATTTGTCCTGGAGGCCATTGTAACCAGGACTGAAGGTAGGGGAAAAAACAATGTTCTGAGCTGTGACCAGAACAGGAATATAGGGGAAATATTCCAAAGTGTATGCTTTTTCCGATGACAACTGACCAAGAGGGACATTTCCCTCCCTTTTGAGAAAATTCCTCTCACTTATTGTGTTGTATATAGGATCGAATAGAAGAAAAATCTCTCCAATGAGAAACAGGTGACAATAAAAAAAAAAAAAAAAACCTTATGCTATTCAAACTTTTTAAAGTTTTGGCTTTACATATACTTTAAACTGGGTGACATCATATTTTTTTCAGCTTAAATTTTGCTTAGTGAACATTGAAGAATATTAGAATGCAATTCCAGGTGAAACTCCCTCTTGTTTTTATTACTGTCTATGTCCTGCTGGGGATACTTCCCCTTACTTTGTGTCATAGTGACATATAAAGTGTAGAGAAATCTCCAACAGGAACAGAGACAGCTAATAAAAAAGATTTTTTTATTACTTTTGTGCCTCTGTTAGAGTGATCAATGTTGTTATTAGGGGATACATGCAAGAGAAATATCTCCTATGCGCTACAATTTACCAGAACTGACTTTTTTTCTCCAGTAAACGCACAAAATAAATATGATATAAGTAACCATATTAAATATAAATATGTTATATTAGTATATCTTAGTAATACAGTACCAACTAGAAATATTTGTATTTGTATTGCCATTTTTTTACTTTATAATTAAGTATTGTTCCATTTCTATTTTAGAGTTTAGTTAAGAATAGGTTATTCTTTGCCTCAACCTGTGGGATTTTTTTATTTGCAAATATCTAAAATTCATTGATTGTCATATGATTATAAAGAAAAAATGGCAATGTATATTATTTCTTCTCAGTTCTTCTTTCTCTCCTTTCCATAATAATTGTTAACTGTTAATATTTCACTCCCTAAGTGAGTGAGGGTCCTTTTTTCTTCCAATGTTATGAGCAGGCTAATTATATTATTTACAATATATTATATTTATATTCACATTCGTGTCTTTATTTTCTTTTTACATTTCTATTTTTTATCAGGAACAATCTTAAATATTAATTAGAGAGTTCAGTAGGTCTTTCTTTCTTCAACACTGATTAAAGTAATTCAAATCAGATCTATTAATAAGTAGTCTTGGACTCACGATGATGTCAATTTGCATGATAAATATAGACAGGTTACTTAAAAATACATACATACTACCTATATATTGCAGCAAGTAATAAAACAGACAGGCTGATGTCAAATATGTGAATAGCCTGGCATATTGGGATTATAGCTAAATTTATATTTCCAGAAGTAACACAACTTTCATTGAAGAATAGGTTTCCATACATGGTAAGCAGGCAAATGGTTATGTTAACCCAGGAATTGTATTCTGTACTTTTCAGTGCTATTTTATTTGCAAAGGTATTGAAATCTAGGTATCAGGTTTAATATCTCAGTTTATGATTAGTAGATTAGAGTAGAGTATGATTAGATATAGAAACAATGATAGTACAATCACTAAAATGGATTTAGCTGTTGTTTGCAGTATGCAAAATTGTCAATTTAGATTCTCCAATGAGAACAGCCATCGTCAGATGCTTATAAATCTTAATCTACTGCGAATATACTTCTGGGTTTTCATAGGTCTTGTGTAGAAACTGTGCCCGAGCAAATGTTTTGTTTCTGTGTTCTTTATAAACTCCAGCAGGAATTAATAATTAGAAAGATGTTGTAAATGCTGTGGAGCTCAATGATCTTTGTGTATTTCTTGCTATGTATGGGAGTAGACCCCACCACGTATGTCGATACCTGCTCAGATACACTGTAGATACATATGTTAATTTACAAGAGAAGAAGGAAATGTTCACTTACCAAAGTGTAATTGTTCACATAGCAAATTGAATAATAACTTACCTTAGAGAATAAATTAATTTAATGAATCCAAACATATGCAAGGTAAAATTCCTCTTTTTAAAGTACCCTACACATCAAAAACACATAGGGATATATTTATAAAACTGTACATGTGATATTCAAAAAATATTCACTGGAGGGGAATCTTCATGATACATGTTTTTAATTTCAGGGAATGCTTAACCACCCATGTTTGGTGTGAATGTTTCATTCACTTTTTTATATATATGACCCATGGCAGCAATAAATGCATTTTCACCCAAGTGAGATTTGCCAGGATTAGCTCTGCTTTCCACAGTCAAATTCACCCTTTTTACAATAGAATGAATGTGCACCAGGTGAATGCAGAGGCCAGTGAACAACAGCCATACAAACGGATATGCACAATGAAGTGAAGATTTGGTTAGCCTGCAGATGATAGTAGCTCTACATAGTATCTGCTGGCAATAGCTCTCCATGGTTCTGAAAATGTGCATAAACAAATTTTCAGTGCCATGGCAAACTATTACTGCTAGGAGGGTTAAATGTCTTTTTTTAGAAAATAGTGTGGCTCTTCCCTAGAATAACTATCCCAGCATGCCAGAGACCCTGGCAGGTATCCCCATAGCAAGGGAGTTGTGATCATACAGCTCCCCTGCTATGCTGAGACCAGCCCACATACCTTTCAACGTCGGGTTCTTAAACCCCCCCCCCCAAAAAAAAACAGAAGTCTCCCTCCCAAATCACCGGTGCTCAGTGCTGACAGATACCAGGCTCTACGCCACGCTTGGCACAAGTAGGGGCTTATGTACTGCCTTTATGCATAGGAAGTATGTAGGTAGATACCCCACTCCCCGGTGAACTGATTTTAGGGGTCCCTGAGACTCCAACCCATATGTCATTGGTGCAGGTATGAAAAAGTAGAATCATAAACATTTAAAATGTTATTTATTTATGTAGTTTAACTAATATTTACTTTTCCAGGTTTCAGCAATGTCTGAAGATGTCCCACAGTAACCATCCAACGTGGTCACATGAGAGGGAGGACAAACAGGGCTTCCTTACTGCTCCCTTGAGTTGGCATAGTTTTATGTGCTTAGGGGACTCTGGGGATGGAGCTCCCTGTGACACCATTCCCCACATTTGGATTAAGGCAAGCAAATTTAGAAAGAGGGAATGTCAAGTGAATTTGTAGAGAAGGTAAAATGCGCCCTTTTCTTACATACAGTGAGTGAATGTTGCACCAGGGATTATTTACTAATAAAGAACAGATGTCAAATATCAGGGAATGTCATTTTTACTGCCTAAAAATTTGAGGAGTTTTCACTAATTTGGCTTGTTACACAGGGTGAATGCTCGAGGCAAATTTTGTGTGAATATTGGGTGATTATCAGAGAAAAGCTTTATTAAATTTACAACTCAGCATCACGTTATTCACTGAGCTAAGTGAACATTCTTAAATCAACCTCAAGCCTGCAGATTTCAATTACCTGAGCACTAACAAAAACTTTTGCATATATTACAAAATACAGATAAACTGAGACAGGGTCAACCAAAATTCTTCAAGCAAACGTTCATTGTTTCTTTCTAACCAAAATCAAAGCTATGCTTTTTGGTACAGGGTGCCTTTCCTATTTCAAAATTTAACAAAGATACAGGTATACTAAAATCATCTATAATACATGAAAAAGGGAGTAAAATATTCCTATGCAGTTATATTTTTAGAATATATCTACATACTATATGTAGTATATGTATACTTTACTGTATATACAAAAGCAGTTAAAGCAGAACTAAAATTTATCTGTGCGCCACAAACCAAAAATGCTATTTAATACAAATTTACATTCAAAGCAAACTTACAAATCCATCCATCCCTGTCTCCATGCTTTCTTTTATTGAGAAATCACTTTGAACCCCCCCCCCCCCTACCCTACCATTTCTAGCTACAGCCATCTTGAGTTAGGGCAGGTGATTCATGTAGCATTTGCTTCCTGTAATCCATCTTCTGAAAAAGCCTTTCCTCCCCTCCTCCAGATAAAAAGAAAAAAATACCCATGAAGTCTCCTGAAATGTATGACATCATTCTTGCCTTGGCCAGAATCCAGGGAGCAACTGAAGAAAAAAAGGGATTAAAACAAGTAATTATAATATACCATCCTACTGTATCTATTTACTAATTCTAGGATTAAAAATAGTTAATTTTGACTGAGAGTGTAAATTTCTGCTTTAAGCAGCACGATAAACTGTATTGCAGTTGTGAGGGTTCCAGAAGAACCAACAGATCTTCTATGGAGTTTTCTGGGGTTCCTCATCTGGGCTAGTTTGTATAAGTCAGTTTTCAAAATAAATATTCTATAACCATGTACACTGGGAATTGTGTAAAAAAAAAAAGGTGTTCACAAAAAAACATGTTCACAGAGCATCATAATAGATATCAAACTGTGAGTCAGTGGAGTGTATTCAATGTAAATTCTATAGCTGGATTCTGTCAGTAGAGCTAACGAGGGCCACACATTAACTGATCCCACAAAGTCCAAATTTGTAAAAACCTATCTGACCTATCCCATATCCAGGCTCATCCCATTAGACGTCCCATCAATCTAATGCCCATTATTATATAAAATAGATGTGCCTGAGAGGGGACAAAATTTGACTTCCAATGGAAGGGATTAGTCTTCTGGCAGCTACAAAAATATGCAAGGTCAATCACTTAGGTATATCTGGAAAATGAAGGCCAAGGAGGTTCCCATGCTCTGCAATGTCCAAATACCTAGTACCCACCCCCAGCTATGCTCCTGATGTGGCTGGGGTGGAAATGGGTGGAGCCTGTTTTCAGGACAACCTGACACCAAGCAACAGGTCCTGACACCATGGGATCATGCCCTGGTTCAGTAGGGGACTGCGGTGTGCTTGTCCTCCCTGCTCCTTTCTGGAATATGACACTGTCACTTTCTCACTCCTCCCCAGAGCTACAGCCAAGCCACACAAGCCCTCCACCCCCCCCCAGGACTCCAAGACCACCTGCAGGATTATCCCTGCTCCCCCTCTGATTGCTGATGCTGTCTATGTGAACCTGGCCTGCAGCCAGGCCACACAGTACCTCCACTAACCCCAGGACCCCGTGAATTTCTGTCATAGACAGAAGGGGGCCCTCCTGTAGGTGACAGCTGGTACCTCCGACACAAAAGGAGCAAGCAAAGGATCCATAACAAGCAGATGCCAATACTTGTTTAGGATATGTCTAATTTGCTTGTGTTGTGTAGAGTAGGGAGTGATGACACGTGTTGTGTCCTCATTTACAAGTTTTTTAGGGGTGGAAAGCAATTCTCGACGAAATAGCGTAATTGTTTTCTGATACACCTTTTTGATGGAGGACTTGGAGTATCCTCGCTCAAGGATGCTGGTCCTCGGGACATCAGCTTCCTTTTGAAATAGGATATCATCGGAACAATTGCGGCAAGCCCTTAGGTACTGGCTGTAGGGGATAAATGCCATCAATGGCTTAGGGTGGAAACTCGAGGTGTACAATAGCGAGTTACCCACCATAGGTCTGTGGTAAAGCTCGCTAGATAAATTGCCGTTGATTTGCTTTTGAATGGATACATCGAAGAAAGTGATTTCACTCATACTGTGTGACATTGTAAATTTTAAACTTATATCATTGGTATTGATACGAGTCATAAATTCATATAGAAAATCGTTCGATCCATCCCAGAATCTGAGGATGTCGTCTATGTAACAATGCCATGCTATAACATAGACAGCGTGTCGTCTGCCAACAACTGACATTCTCACTCCCCCAGGTACAGGTTGGTGTAGGATGGGGCACAGCAGGTCCCCATAGCCACACCCTGTACTGGGAGGAAGTGGGAGCCGTTGAAGGAAAACATATTGTGTTGAAGTATAAACTCCAGTGACATCAATATGAATTTGTTGTATTAAGGTTCATATTGATTAGCTTGAAAAAGAACATGGCGTATCACTGCGAGGCCCTTATCGTGAGGAATTGTGCAATACAAAGCCTCAACGTCTATAGCCACTAGTTGTGTGCCGTCACTGATATTGATATCTTAGGATCTGTAATAAGTGAATAGTATCACGTACATACGATGGCATACATAACACAAATGGTTTTAAATGATTATCAACTACATGGCAGAGGTTTTCCGTAAAGTTGCCACATCCGGATATGACTGGTCTACCTGGAGGGTTCTTAGAGTGTTTATGCAGCTTTGGTAGCGCATAAAAGATGGCTTCCCTAGGGAAATCAATGCAAATGAATTCCCAGATTTGTTTCAAGATAATATTAAAGTAAAAATCTTCATCAACCATAAGGTAGAATTCCTTTGTAAACTTAGCCAACGCCAAATTTGATATAGGGCGATACCACTCAGAATTGTGAAGTATCCTTGTGCACATTCTAGTATACTGGGCATTGTCCATAACCAAGACATTTCCACCCTTGTCAGAGGGTTTAATGACAATATAGTGGTTACAGGCCAAGCATCCAAGGCCTTTTTCTTATCAATACTCAAATAAGAGCATGATTTGGAATGATCCTTCAATTTTTGGATATCAGCAGATACCATTTTCAGAAAGGTTGCTGCATTGGGATTGGAGCTGGGTGGAGGGTATAAACTGGATTTCTTTTTAAACAAAATATGTTCACATCGTGCTTTACAGTGTGATTATCATGCTATATATAAAGGAAAATGGAAGGGGCGTGGCCTAATGCATGAATCATTAAAAAAAGAGTTTATTATAAACAAATTAGGTATATACAGAGTAATACTACATATCCGTACATATGAATAAAAAGCAATGTTAAACACTTGATGGATTGTTATAAAGTGATAGCCACACAAGGGATGATCAAATGATGTCTAACGCGTTTGGAGTGTTTTCCTCTTCATCAGAGCCTTAGAAGGCCAAATCTGGTCTGTGTGTTATAATATGTATAAATAGATACAGGAGGCTGGATGGGTAGTGTAGCATAACACTACATAACACGACATAGGTAGGATCTAGGAATTATCCTTCCACATCACAGCACTGTACATTAAACAGACAACAAACAGATATAGATAACAATGGAATTGCAAACACTAATGCAAATGTTAAAAACA
Source organism: Lithobates sylvaticus (assembly GCA_028564925.1). Taxonomy (NCBI): domain Eukaryota; kingdom Metazoa; phylum Chordata; class Amphibia; order Anura; family Ranidae; genus Lithobates; species Lithobates sylvaticus. The sequence continues at coordinate 137,750,181 of CM053026.1, forward strand.
TATATATATATATACATACACATGCACACAACACATAATGTATAAAATATATATATATATGTAAAAAATGTCACATAAACATATAAAAACTACGCATATATATACAAATATATGTTCATATGTACATTAAAAGAAAGCATAATCAGAAGCTTTTGGCTGAAGACATGCATGAAAGATTTGTATAGAGTATACGCTGACACCATACATAGTTTCAGACATGGACCACTATGCCTAGGCCACTTGCAAATGCCTTCTTTAATGGGGTGCAATACATGTATAAATGGGTATACACACATACACACACACGCAAACTTATGTATGCAGAGCCAACCATATATGCATACGTAAATGCACAACATTGCGTTGGTGGATAGATACATAACTCTATACTGATATGAATGAGAGAACTGTCATATAGGTAATGGTATATATTGTAATGGTATAAGTTGTATTCGTGATGGTAGAAAAAGAAAACTGATTTGAAAAAAATGTGTGTATAAATGAAGTAGATAATGAAGTAGATAATGAAAAAGACCGAGCGCGCCCAAAAAAGACCGAGCCGACTGCTCGGCTCCGCTTGCAGTCCCGCCTCCCTGCTGTTTCTGGAGCGAGAGCTGCCGAAAAAGACCGAGCCGACTGTACTGTGTACTCGGCTCGGCTTCGCTCGCAGTCCCGCCCAGCAGGGAGAGGTTTGTTTGTTTTTTTTGCTTTCAGCGCTCTTGCACTTTCAATAAGAATTGCGCGGTCATGCAACACTGTATCCAAATAAAATTTTTATCATTTTGTTCACACAAATAAAGCTTTCTTTTGGTTGTATTTATTCACAAATCAATTTTTTATTTTTTGCTATATAAGCGAAAAAAAGAGCGGAAATTTTGAAAAAAAATATATATTTTGTACTTTCAGTTTTAAAAGAAATCCAATAAAATCTAATTTTTTTATAAATTTAAGCCAAAATGTATTCTGCTACATGTCTTTGGTAAAAAAAAAAAATCCAATTAAGTGTATAATAATTGGTTTGTGTGATCACAGACATATGTACGCAGATGATCATGTACAGATGTGCGCAGATGATCATGGACATATGTGTGCAGATGATCATTGGGACATATGATTTTAGTGTTACATATGTGGGGACAGGTGTTTTTACTGTGTGGGGACGTGTGTGGGGACAGTGTTTTGGGGATACTATTTTGGGGACATTGTTTGTTTACATTGTGTGTTTACATGTGTGGGGACACTGTGCCAGTGATCAGTGTGTAAAAAGCTGTAAAAAAACAGCTCATACTCACTGATCACCGGCTGGCTGCAGCGATCTGCTCTCCTCTCCTCACTGACAACTTCTGTGTGAGGAGAGGAGAGCCGATCGCCTAGCAACCAGCTCTCTATTTACATCACATGACGGCTCTGATTGGACACAGCCGTCATGTGATCAGGAGGGCCAATCACAGAGCCCCCCTGCCGATCGGAGCTGTGCAAACCCCCTCCTTCTGAGGGACGTTCTTGAATGTCCACTCAGAAGGAGGAAGCTCCCACCCGGCTGTATATGTGCAGTGGCCGGGTGGGAGGTGGTTGATCTACAGATTGTAGTGTTCTGTGGGTTAAGGAACAATTAATCTCTTGAGCGTATTGTACTTCTTTTCATTTACAACTCACCTTTGTATGTTGATATTGCATGATATTATTTTATTATGTTCTATTTATAAAACATTGTTGTTGCCCTTAAATGTGTAGTAAAGCCCACTTTTTTACCTACAATTTTTACCTATAATATAGCTTACCGGTAAAATTAATATCTCCTAAACGAGCACGGTTTAGGAGATATTCACCCTGGGTGCAGCCAGTGACATCACCGGCACATGCACTCTGAAGAAGAACTTCAGAGCTTCCTGCTGGAACCGAGGGCTCCCGTGCATGCATGGGAGAGACATCATTGCGTAAACCCGGAAGAAAGACCCGTGGAAGATGGAAGCCCTCTCAGCGTGGACAGTGAGGCGCTGGAGGGCTTTGTTGTAAGGTAAGTATTTCATAATGTGCTAGTATGCAATGCATACTAGCACATTATGCCATTGTCTTACAGCTGTTTTTTTTTTTTTTTTAAACCAGCTGGAACCAGTTACAACCACTTGAAAAGTAATTTATGAAATATATAATAAAATCTCTGAAATATAAAAGTGTGAGGTTTTTGTACGTTGACTGGTTATCAGCATTAATCTGCCTTCATCATATCTACAGGTTCTGTGCATTTATGTGATTTCAAGCAAATATACAGATCAACAGCAGCCCCAATTGAAGATGGTTCATGAGCATTGCATAGGGCAATGGCGGGGATTTACTAAAATTGGAGCGCTCAGAATCTGGTGCAGCTGTGCATGGTAGCCAATCAGCTTCTAAATTCAGCTTGTTCAATTTAGCTTTGACAATAAAACCTGGAAGCTAATTGGTTCCTATGCAGAGCTGCAACAGATTTTGCACTCTCCAGTTTTAGTAAATAACCCCCAATGCGTACAAACTTATACAGTAATTGCAATCCATTTTCTTAATAATAAAGAACACATGGTCAAAGCCATAGCTGTAGATAACACTGTCCATCAAGTTACCATAAAAGGTTGGAAAAGATAAAACATGCTACAGCACACATATTGGACAAGTGTTATTGTTAAAAGATAACATTGTCTAAATCAGTTACCAAATGCAAATGTTAATAACTATTGCAGCACAAATACTGGTTATATTGTTTGTTGTAATTTAAGAAAAGGGTTGTTAGGATTGTGGTTCATATTTTCTGCTTATGTAAATATGAATGTCATACATGTTTTCATAGTTTATATATTGCTATAAAAAAGCATGTCCGGTGTTATCCCTTAGCCTCTAACAGTAGCTTGAAACATACTGTATATACTCTTATTATTATTCATAGTCATGCTGAGCAAGAGCTACTTATGCATATTAAGTTTTCTTTGTTTCTGAAATAGCTCACCATTACTACTATTAATGAGAAATATATTTGACATGTATACTTGAAGCACTACAGGTTGAGCACTCCATCAGAATTTTCCGGCGATACGGTTGGTACATGCTATATGCATTCTAGTTAATACAAAATGTAGGTTATTATGCAATATATGATAAAATAAACACTTCAGACAACCTTAGTTATTTCATATATTGATTGCTTTTGCCTGCAAGACCCTCAACATTTATTGTAGACATTCTATTTCTAGCAATGGTCTCTTTTTGGTAACCTAAGCAAAATGTTGGTGACAGAGATAAACTCATATCCTGAATGTAGAGATGAGATAGCAGAAAGACATTTTGGAAGAGGCCCTGAGTATGTCCCATAGAACAAAAATGTGTTGGGTGGAACTAGCACACGCTGTCTGGAAGTTTACCGATAGTGTCCACTGGAAGTTTTAGCAAGCTTGTTTTTACCTAGTTTGTTTATGACATAATAAAAGTGCCCCCAGTGCCATCTGTCAGTGCCCCCAGTGCCATCTGTCAGTGCCCACAGTGCCATATGTCAGTGCCAGTGCTGCACATCAGTGTCCCCTACCAGTGCTCATCAGTGTCCCCTACCAGTGCTCATCAGTGTCCCCTACCAGTGCCCAGTGCCACCTATCAGTGCCCATCAGTGCCACCTATCAGTGCCCATCAGTGCCATCTATCAGTGCCACCTATCAGTGCCCATAAGTGCCATCTATCAGTGCCATCCATCAGTGCCCATCCGTGCCACCCATCCGTGCCACCCATCCGTGCCCATCAGTGCCATCTTTGCTGTGCCCATCAGTACCGACTTATCTGTCCCCACCAGTGCAGCCTATCAGTGCCCACCAGTGCAGCCTATCAGTGCCCACCAGTGCCACCTATCGGTGCCCACCAGTGCTGCCTCATCAGCGCATATCAATGAAGCAGAAAATTTACCTGTTTGCAAAATTTTATAACAAACTATTAAACATGACTTTTTTTTTTTTATGTTTAGCAAAAAATAAAAACCCCAGTGGGATTAAATACCACCAAAAGAAAGCAGTATTATACTATTTGGAGCCTTTTTTTTATGTTTTCTGTGGCTTAGGAGAGCATCTACCATCCTTAGGTATAAGAAAGAGTGGAAGACCTTAGAGTGCAGGAGCTTTTTGTCTGATGAGAACAAACATGTATTGACCTCTGTACATGTGAGGTCCTAATGTTTGGTGAGTTGAGTGTGCACCTCAAATGTTTAGTGGCGGTTAGTGTTCATCCACATTTTGAGATTTGCATGGATTTCTTTATGTATGAAAGGGTTGACTCCCAGCATTTCAGGATTTGACAATTTATGATGGTCTTTTGATGTGAGATGCACATCTTGGTATCTGAAAGTTTTCTTTTATAATAGAATGTACTAAAATTATAGAGGCTGTTAACTTAGCAAAGTGGATGATGGTAAATAAGGCATACATTTGTTAATTTTGAATATCCAATCATATGCAAGGAAAAGTAAAAAAATATATTTTTTCCTGCACATGATTGGCTGATTAATGTGCACACATCTTCATCTTAACCTCTAAGCTCAGGTTACATTCAATATGCTCAGTGTACAGCCTCTACTTCTTTAATAAATCAACTCTTAAAGTGGTAGTGAACTCCATGTGGACATTTGTATCTACAGGTAAGCTTATAATAAAGCTTGACTGTAGGTAAAGTGAATATCTCCTAAATTTGCAGTGTTTAGTTGCTATTGGTGTCACTGGCACATGCACTCTGAAAGGACGGCATACCTGTGCCATCCCTTTAGAGCTCTGTGCCATAAACCGTGACTTCCATGTGCATATGCAGGAGTAACGTTATTGCGGCTCACCCATTCAATCGGCCAAATCTGCAAACCCGGAAAGAAGACCGGGTGAAGATGGAAGCCCTGTCAGCAGTGACAGCGTGCCGCTGGAGGGCTTTCATTTTTAGGTAAGTTTTTCATATTGTGCTAGTATGCGATGCAAAGGTAAGACATTAGGTACCTTGCAGGGAGAATATATATTTTTTCCCCCACAAAGAGTTTACTACCACTTAAATGTACAGTGAGGTGAAGTGCAGTGAACTCAGTGCATATTCACCTCAAACACCCAACCATGTAGTGGAGAAATTAAAAAAAGTTTTATGTTGAAAGTAAAAACAGGTTGACTTTAACTCACGTCATGCTTAATAAAGTTAGGCCCTATGTGTGCTATGAACTTTAGTAAACTTTGCTGCTTTTATTATCTCTAACCTGAGAGGGGGGATAGTAGGATAATTATTTCCAATCCAGCCGGTAGATGTTTCTCCAGCTGGAAAGTGGGCCACAGACTGGCAGGTATTTCACTTAGACTGACACTATTCCACAAAGCAGTGAAGGGTCTTGACCCACTCACAAAGTTTTTCCCAACACATGGTAAAGTCTGGTCTTTGTAATAGTAAACACCTTTGACAGCATGAGGAGTTCATTATTGGCTTGTTTGCTGCACATCTTTTAACATCTTGTTTGCCTCTCAGATATGTAAATCACTAGGAATTAGATTTACATACATAAGCTCATGTGACCTATTCTTTAAATGATGGGTCAGTGATTGGGTGAGTTCTTGTCCACTTATTGGTGGCAGATAACATCTGCTTTACAAGAAAAAATTACTATATATATATATATATATATATATATATATATATGGTATAGTTTTAAACTTTTGCACTATTGCATGATTACTGGTTATTTTATTTAGTTTTTGTTATAGGGTTTGCCCTTTAAAAAATATAGTGCGGCACCCTTAAATCTTTTGCACATACCACCACCAGACCTTGCATGTGTTTTTTTTTACAATCCAGAAATCCAGGCCATAATTATGTGTGCTCTTAATACAAATACATATGCATTTGATTTTTACAGCTATCATTGTTTTATCATTTCCAGAACAGCATGAAAGTATTATTATCTGTCGCAATTATGAGATACTGCTATTCTCATGAAGTTTGTTGTAACAAACATCTGCACAATAATACGAAGCCAGGTAATTATATAGTAATTTGAAATGAAAAAAAGAAATGGACATTAGGTTATTATATGAAATACAATATCCTACTATACAGAATTTCAATTTTTTTTCTCTTAAAGTGCAAACATCCTAAAAACTAATGAAAGCTGTAAAGAAACATCTTGCTTTATTTAATATTTATGTTAAATGTGCTATCTTTATATTTATATACTGTAATACTTGTAGAAATGTTACCCTATTTAGACCAAGCTAAGAGGGTTATAAATGATTTATTAATTTAGTAATACAAAATAAAAATTAAGTATGAGACTGTGACTGAAATAGGTACGCTTGTTTTATATGTTACCCTATAATATTATATGATTTTAAATAGAAATTTTACGTTACATTTCAAGCCATGCAGGAAATTGTAAGTCAATGAATTTACCAGGAAATATATAAAAATTGGATGTAGGGGCTGAATTATGAACTGAAAGTCCCTCTTTCAAGGGCAGCATTCTGTGAACTAGACTGGATTCCTTTTTTCCTCTATGCCTGTCGGTACGGAAAATTAGATTGTAAGAAATTTATTACAGAAAAAATTCACAAGGCACAGCAAAGTAAAAAGTAAGGTCACTAGGTATCTTTATTGCATATTCAAGAGGCTTTTAGCTGTTCATGGGCAATATTTATTGTAAGAGCTTTTTAGTTAATGTCTTCAAAATGCATATACTTTACAGGGCTATTTTTTTCTTTGAGTTTAGCATTAGCACAAAAATGTAATCGGTAATTGTTTTCTTAGAGGGATGTATTCACAAAAATTGTGATTTTTCAGGTACTGTCAATCATAATTGTGGCTTATTTGTGGCAGCCCCAGGTCTGCACACATTTGGAGGATGCTGATTTCATGCATAGGGACACATTTTTTTGGCAGGTTGCAGATAGTTCCTTTATTTTGTTTTTAGATGTTTTTGACTGCTGGCTTACTGGGATTTGGATTGGTCAGTTTTTTTTTGTTATAATTAAAAAAATAATAATATTTGAGACTTTTTAGTAGTGAGTTTATTTAGTAGTAATGCTATTGCTGATTTTGGTGGCATGGTGGATTACTAGCTGACCATGAAATCTAATCTAATTTACAAGGATAGTGCTAAATTTGTAACATTTTAATAAAGAGGATATGTATTAAGATGAAACTGGCATGGGTGACAGTAACAATTCTTGGGTGGGCTGGTATTAAACTCTAGAGTTGCGCTTGACACACAAAGAACCACCCCACTGGGAAGGCAGATTTTAGAAGGCAATATTTGTTTGCACAACATTAACATATGAAGAGAGCACTTTAGTTAACTAATAAAGTATATCTATAGATAAACCTATTTTTCATTTTGGATAGAGTAGGTGAAGGTTAAAACCATTGTTGTTTTTCTTTTGCTTTTACTTTCAATGCAAAAAAAAAATAATACAATATTAAAGTTTTTTTTTCCCCCAGACTTTACAGACAGCCTAAGTCAGAATATTCATACATTTCTGTAATTCCACCACCGTTCAGTATCTGTTCTATCTGTTTCCAGTAAAGGCTTTTTTATGTGGCACTGATGAGCCCAGTAGATCTTATGGGACTTTTGCCTGAGGAATCATTTATTTTCACCTGATAGACCTGTATTCCCTTTATCAGAATTTACCCTGCCTATATGTAAATTTTGTATAAAATAAAGTTTGTACATGGGTATGGCTGTGTAGTAGATCATGGCAATGATCTATCATGGTAAAGATGAATGCTTCTATGTGTCCATAAGTCAAGTCATTTTCTGCAATAAGACATTAAGACCCACATATCCCATCTCACTGCACAAATATAATACAAGTCCACCAATTTAAAATATATTATGTTCTATTTTGGGACACTTGTGATGAGAGATTCACAACGAGAAAATCTATCCACTGCCCAGATGTTGTCTGCCAGTTCCAGCTTCTGACAGGTAGCAAACGGTGCTTTCGACTGCAAAAAATAAACTTTGCTAACCAGTTCAGCTATGTCCCTGGGAGGAGAACTGTGTATGATAAACAGTATGCAAACTATCATTTGAATTGATGTATGACCTAACTACATAATTTATCGCTCCTAATCGAAAAAGAAAAATAGATCCTGTTGTGTTAAAGCAGAGTTCCACCCATTTCTGTGTTTATTTAAAGTCAGCAGCTACATCTCCTCTAACAGACAGCTCCTTTTACCTTGTGCAATATAGTAAAACCTGGTTGATGGTACTGATCCTATATTTCTTTAAAGGCGACCGCAGAAGGCCGAAATAAAGATAATGTACGGTTTTTTAAAATATATATCTAGTTAAAAGAGGCTGTATATGTCTTTTTAAGTAGACAGCAAGTCTGTTGTTTTTCAAAAGTCCAAGCTCTCCAACAAAATGTATCACTTTACAGGGTTGAGACAAACCACTTAAAGCAGAGTTCCAGTCATTTGTTTGTTTATTAAAAGTCAGCAGCTACAAAAAGTGTAATTTTTTTTCTTAATAATAAACAGCCATTCACCTCTCCCAAAGTCCAGCGGTGTACTCACTGCAGCTGTGTTCTCCCCATGTCCTCCCTCGGCAGTGCCTGCATCTCTATTATGGGCACCCCGCTGAGACAGCTTGCAGCTTCACAGCCGGGTGCCCACTGCACATGCGCGAGAAGCGCTGTGGTCTGTGACTGGCCCCAAAGTCTTCTTGGACCTGTCATATGTTCTAGAAGAATTCAGGAGGGAGGAGGTGACTGGAATTGAAGTTAGAGCAGGTACCTGTCAAATTTGGGTACACACGGTCTGACTTTTCGGCCGGACAATCCGCCGGATTTTCCAGCGGAGGTCCGCCAGACTTTCCGAACGTGTGGACTTGCCCACACACGTCCGGACTTTTCCGGCGGAAAATCCGCCTGAGTTTTGGCGAAAGTCCATGGGACTTTTGAAATGAACGGACTTGCCCACACACGGAGTAAAGTCCGTTCATTTATAACGTGACTCCAGGTAGACGGGACTAGCGAAGGAATTGAATGCCGCCGCCTCGATCGGCGACATTGACACCTCGCTAGCCCCGTCACCTGGTATGGATTTAAAGGGGAATCCCTACGCCGGAAAAACAGCGTGGGGGTCCCCCCAAATCCATATCAGACCCTTATCCGAGCACGCAGCACGAGCACACAGCACGCAGCCCGGCCGGTCAGGAAAGGGGGTGGGGACGAGCGAGCGCCCCCCCCCTCCTGAGCCGTACCAAGGGTCTGATATGGATTTGGGGGGGACCCCCACGCCGTTTTTTCGGCGTAGGTATTCCCCTTTAAACCTACCTGGAGTCACGTTTAAAATGAACGGACTTTACGACGTGTGTCAGCAAGTCCGTTCATTTCAAAAGTCCTGGGGACAAGCACACAGACGGCCGGATGGTCCGCCGGACTGCCGAGTCCAACGGACAATTTTAAGTCAAAACTTCTAACTAAGTCTGGAAGAAAAAGTCCGCCGGAGCCCCACACACAGTCGGATTGTCCGCCGGACTCTAGTCCGGCGGACAATCCTGCCGTAATGTCCGATCGTGTGTACGCGGCCTTGGATTAATTTTTTTTTTTTGTTCAGTATTTCCACTGTAGAAGTTGCAAAAAAATACATACAGTCAGTTTATCTAAGAAAACCTCCAGATTTAGCAGATGTAGAATCTGAATAGACAAAACTGTCCTAAGAAGTAGGGTTATCGAAAGAACCTGAAGAGTGGTCCAAAGAGAGAAATAGAAGAGGGTAAAGTAAGGATAGCAGAGGAGGAATGGCTAGGATAGGAGAAGGGGAGAAGATTTTGGCCAGGGTATTACACAGCGATAAGGTCACAAAAAGATGTTAAAAGGGGATATGCATATTATTGTTCCAGAAGACGATGCCCAAAGTATGCTGGCAGAAAATAAGTGACCCACAAATCCCAGATTTTGCAAAATGTTGCCATTGTACCTTGCAGTTTGGCCGTGAGTTTCTCATTAGTCAGTATCAATTGCAGTCTAGATTTAACCTCTTCAATATGAATAGTGTCAGTGAGCCACGCCCTTGCTACTTCGGTGAAGTTTTTAGTCAGCTTGCCAAACTCTGGGCTATTCAAATTTCAATCAATAGTAATATGCAAGTACAAAAAAAAATTGAGGAAAACAAGAAATAAGGTTCATTAAATTAAAAAAATTATAGGTGAGGCAAAGAAAACAAGAAGAGAAAATTCTCAGCATAGAGGAAAGGAAAGCTTATGTGCTCTCATAGACTGCTTCATTGGGAAGTATGCCATGGTGAAATTTAAGTACCTGAGCATGTCTCTAGGTCCTGCATATTACCTTAAGGTCGCCTTAAGTATAACTGGATGCTTTGCTCAAGCTGGTAACACAAGTTAGTAACAAAACTGTAAAGCCCCATACACACGGTCGGAAAATACGCGGACCAGGTCGGTCGGATCCTGTCTGTCATACTTTGTCTGATGTTGGTTTTGCGTACACACGGTCGGACAAAGTTGTCGGAAAATCCGATCATTCTGAACGTGGTGACGTTTGTTGCCTACGACGGGACTACGTAGAGGTTAGTAGCCAATAGCTTTGGTCTTGTAATGTGATCTGAGCATGCGTAGCACTTTGTCCGGTCGGACAACCGTACACACGATCGGATTTGGTGTGATCGGACCGGGTTGTCGGCAAATCTATCCAGCAGGAGATAAGACTTTGTCCGTCGGACAATCCGACGTACACTGTCCGATGGTGCATACACACGGTCTGATTTTTCAACAACATTGTCCGATCGGACAGAATCCATGAAAAAGTCCGACCGTGTGTATGGGGCTTAATGGTCTATTAGGAGCTTGAAGACAGTCTGTTATAATCAGCTCAAGTTGATAGGGCAGCTGTCAGATCTCAGGGAGCCTTTCGTCTCTGACTCTTAGCTATAACAGTCATCCTCATGCCCCGTACACACGGTCGGAATTTCCGATGAAAAATGTCCTATCGGACCATGTTGTCGGAAAATCCGACCGTGTGTGGGCTCCATTGGATTTTTTTCGTCGGACAAAATTTGAGATCCTGCTCTCAAATTTTCCGACAACAAAGTCCGATCGTGTGTATGCAACACCAGTGTCGGACAAAATCCGTCGGAAAAAATCCGACGGATTTTGTGGTCGGAATTTCCGACCGTGTGTACGGGGCATTAGAGTAAGGGCTTTTGTACATTAACATTGTTTTCCTAAATTTCACATGTGTTTAAGTTGCACATTGGAGTCAGCAGAATCTCATTGATTTAAATAAGGTAGTATGCAAATAAATAAACCGCGCTAGAGATAGGAACCAATCTATAAAAGGCGGCTGCTAAAAGTGGGATACACACATAGATAGATGGGGATTGTATAAAGCTGCGCCAATAAAAACGTAAAAAATTATTATAAAAATATACACAATAGAAAATAAAATTATTGTATAACCAGAATTAACAGTTTTCACAATATAGTCTATGGCCATGGAGGAGCACAAAGAAAACAACCTGAATTTTTTTTTTTTTATATATAAAATAAAATTAATCCAAAAACGTCCACAGTCTAATTGGAATTCAGTGCACCAAGTCCTGTTAGGTGCTAATTTATGGCTTCCATATACGATGATCGAAAATAGATAGAGGAAGAAACACCACAGTGACTATCTTGCATTTTTAGACTGTGACATACAAGGTTGTGGAGCCCGACCACCGGATAAAATGAACGCTTACCAGATGGCAAAGCTAATTAGGCACATAGGCTGTAAGGTAGGCGGCTTCCTAAACAGGGATCAGCTGATGTGTCTAGTCATGCAAGAAGCGATCATCCAGAAAGAAAAGGTCCCTCTGCTCTGTCCACTCCACCAGGAAGATTCCCACTAGTTGCACATGGCTGGATGGGAAGCCTTCTGTGGTCACATCTATGCTCCTCCTCCCAGTCCTCTATCGAAATAGAGGACTGGGAATAGATTTGTTGTGATAACTTACAACTGAACTTTCAGACCCTTGCATAAGCTCAATTGTAAATGTTTCTCTTGAGGATCATAGAGTTCCTAGGTCAGAGACATCGGTAGACATCGGTATACACCTTTCTGATTGTTTTGCTACACAGTCTAAGATCGCTACGCTACCTAGCGATCTTGTTGCAAATTTACTACTGTTTTCTTCCCTGGCAATGCTTATTTCCCCCTATAATTGTCCTGATGCACTGCCAGAGTTTCCCCTATGTTTACTGGTGTTATTTATACTGTAATTTTTCTGGGAGTAATGCCCACAAAGGTTGGTGTAGGGTGGGAAGCGATAGGATTTCCAAGTTTTCTGTAACTTACTTTTTCTCAGAGGTCCAAGCATAGCTCTCATGTATATTATGTCTTAATGTTGAGAAGGTTTACAGTATTTAACAGGTTGCAGGAAAATTGGGTCCTGTTGATAGGAATGATTCCCTATTGTACTCATAGTATGCTTATTTTATCATGGCCTCCTTACCACACCACAATTCCTCATGTGGAATATGTGTGGTATCTGTGAAAAGGTAAAGATGTCTACTGCACTATCCTTTCTTAAAGGTCAACACACTGACATCATTGTACTAGTGGAAACTCGAGTGATGAGTCAACTACAGAAGGCCCTGAAGAGACCCTGGGTAGGCTTTCACACCACCTACATCACACACTCCCAAGGAGTATCAGTCCTTATAGCCAGGTCAGTATACTTTGAGATGTGGGGGGTCAGTCCTAGATCCACAGGACAGATATATGTTTGCATGCTTCACTCTTTGGGTCACCGTTACTTATATTAGCCTACCTTATACCTCCCCCCCATAACTCTGCGGTGCGCTCTCTTTTTAGGATGGGTCCGCTTTCTTTTCTTTCATTTAAATATACTGTTAATAACAGGGGCATAGCGGTTGCTCTGGGATATTATATTATGTTATAAAAATTATTGTTTGCTTCTTTGTTTAACCACTTAAGGACCGAGCCTCTTTCTGAGATTTGGTGTTTACAAGTTAAAAACAGTTTTTTGCTAGAAAATTACTTCTAACACCCTAGAGAATAAAATGGAGGTTGTTGCAATACATTTTTTCACACCGTATTTGCGCAGCGGTCTTTCAAGCACACTTTTTTGGGAAAAAAATTGCTTTTTTGAATTAAAAGATAAGACAGTAAAGTTAGCCCAATTTTTTTTATATTGTGAAAGATAATGTTACGCCGAGTTAATTGATACCCAACGTGTCACGCTTCAAAGTTGCCCCCACTCGTGGAATGGCGACAAACTTTTACCCTTAAACTCCATAGGTGACGTTTTAAGATTCTACAGGTTGCATGTTTTGAGTTACAGAGGAGGTCTAGATTTAAATTATTGATCTAGCTCTAACGATTGCGGCGATACCTCACATGTGTGGTTTTAACACTGTTTTCTTTTGCGGGCGCTGCTCACGTGTGCGTTCGCTACTGCACGCAAGCTTGGCGGGACGGGGAACGTTAAAATCTTTTTTTTCTTATTTATTTTATCTTTTATTTTTGATTGGGTCACTTTTATTTCTATTACAAGGAATGTAAACATTCCTTGTAATAGGAAGCATGACAGGACCTCTTAAATATGAGATCTGGGGTCAATAACACCTCAGCAGACCCACCGCCGCAAGGCCCTTCCCAAGATGGCGCAGCCGCGTGGAGAGGAAGAGTTCAGCGAAGACTCACAGTCCGCATACGAAGAGGAGGTAAGAGACATCTTGTCTATCTCAGAGAAGCTAGAGGGGGCAGAGAAGGCAGGCACAAGGAGGGACAAGGCCATAGCGCGCCTGGAAAAAGTCACAGACAACCATGCAGCCCACCTCATTGAAATGAATCGCCAATTAGAGGATTTGGACAATAGGGGGAGGAGACACAATGTTAGGGTGAGGGGGGTACCAGAATCTGTGGACCCCAGCAATATACCCTCTGCCCTACAGTACGTTTTCAATGAGGTTCTGGAACGCCCGACGGACACCATGATAGTTTTTGACCGGGCACACAGGGCACTAAGAGCCAGGCCAGCCGACACGGCACCCCCCAGGGACATTATATGCTGTCTCCCGGACTTTAAACTAAAGGAGGAAATTATGCAAAAGGCCAGGCATAATGCACACATAACATTTAATGACACGGCCATCGCCATCTTCCAAGACCTTTCCCCTATTACTTTAAGCAACAGGAGAGCTCTGCGCCCCCTGCTGGAGATCTTACGCGAACAAAACATACCATACAAGTGGAAATTCCCCTTTGCATTGAATGTGACTTTCCAAGGCAGGCAGCTTTACCTGCGTACACCAGATGACCTCCAGAACTTCTGTCAGGACATCCAGATCCCGCTGATTGACCTACCTGAGTGGTACAGGGAATTCCTCAACCCTCCAAAAACACAGGGAATCCAAGCCTCACAACCCACCACACCTACCAAACCACCGAACAAAAGAGGGAAGTTCCAGACCAAACAAGGCCGGGCACAAGCGCTACCCCGAGACACGCCAACGCACCCAGAGAGCTACAGCCAGATTCAGGCCAGGAATGAGTTTTTAGATGAAGACAGGGTGGTTGATTTCACCACAATAATAGCACCACTGCACACTCACACATAGGTTGTTCATCTTAACAGTTACTTTTTGCACTTTATTTTTCTTCAACTTTATTTTACCCAGCACGGCTATTCTCTTAGGGCCACTTGTAGCAGGTGACCTCCCGCTTGGACTCCACCAGAGCTCCGGACCTGGGGCTACAACACCCACAAACGGACCTGAAAGGAGCCGGAAGGAAGGGGCATACACTGAACTCCACACTTCTAAGGTATGAACTTTCCTTTACCTAGTCTAAGAAGGGACACTCCATATGGAACTGAGTCAGTGCACAACCTCACCTCGCCTAATCGAGAAGCCCTACAAAGGGTCATGGGTAACCATGGCCTGAGACGTACACGGACAACTATAGGCATGGTAAGAAACCCAGAGCGGACCTATAGGGATTGGCCGGAGGGAGCTGGAATATGCAGACTCTAGAAGTTTAAACGGGCGCTTTCGCCATTGAGTGTGCAGTGGTGTGAACAGTGGTGGGAACCTGCATCACTAACTAATGATGTTTTACAGCACCCTTAACGGGTGATAGCTAAAGTTACGGTTACGGTTAATGTTTACTTACAGCATGACTTTTCTGTTAGCAATATCTATGAAGGGCTGGGGGGGAGGGAGTTTGAGGTGGATAACACACTTGATTCCTCTTTTTTGGGTTTTCTGGCTGTGCCGGAAAAACTGATTGTTGCCACTGATCTGGGCTTCCTCCCATCACCCCCACAGTGGACGCGGCAGTGTGAACGCCACAGTGACGCCTCGAAGTTTAGAGGACCTCACTGGGGCGCCAACAAGCGGCTCCTAACAAACTCAGTTACCTCTGGGAATCAAAACCCAGAGGTTAGTTACCGCATCTCCTGACCCACCTTCCAAAGTGTCGGATAGTGGGCTCACTAACCTATACCATTGCCACGCGCAATTCTACCTCTCTCTCCTATATCCTGTCCTCTTCTTAACATCCCCCACACTAGACTAGTGTGTACCCCCCCTTTTTTTTTTTTTTTTTTTACCCGTACAATCCTCTCCCCCTCACCTCACCCGCAGCATCCAACAAAATGATTTACTCAACATTAGGGAAAAACCCCACGGTGATATCGCACAACGTAAGGGGACTTAACAAACCACAAAAGAGAACACAATTATTACGTGACTTGGGGAAGAGGAGGCCGGCCTTCGTATTTCTACAAGAGACGCACTTTAGAGCGGACTCTATACCAAAGATGACAGATGGGTACTTCACTAAAGCATACCATGCACCCAATCCAGACTCGAAAACGAAGGGGGTATCCATCCTTATAGGACGAAATTCGGGATTCTCCCCTACGCACCAAAAGGCAGATCCGGGAGGCCGGTTCCTCTTCCTCAAAGGACATATAGGCAAGCTACCTATAACACTTGCATGCGCATACTTCCCGAACTCTGCACATATAACCTTTTGCCAATCACTGATAGACGAACTGACGGAATTTGCCTCTGGATGCATCATCTTGGGGGGTGACTTTAATGTCCCCCTGGAACCCACACAGGATACATCCAACGGCAAATCCACGATCACCTACCGTAAACTGAAAAAGACAAAAATGATGTTACACTCATTGACTTTGACTGATTCATGGCGAGTGACCCACCCCCAGGGGAGGGACTACATGTACTTTTCCCCTCTGCACCAAAAGTACACGCGTATAGACTTCTTATTTATTACACAAAGAGACCTCTCCAGGATGACAGGGGCACATATAGGGTCGAGATCGGTATCTGATCACGCACCTATATCAATGTCCTTACAGCTACAAGAGACACACAAGAAAAATAGTGGGTGGAGACTGAACCCGACATTACTGACAGACCCAGTGACTCTAGAAACGATAAAGAAAAATATACAAACTTACTTTCAAGAAAACACGACAGAAGAGGTATCACACTTGAACATCTGGGAAGCACACAAATGTGTAGTCAGAGGTCAACTCATGGGGTTAGCCTCACAGAAAAAGAAGGCAGCAGAAAAAGAACTAAAAGACCTATTCCACAGAGTCCAAACATTAGAGACCCAACACAAGAGGTCTCTGGCACTGACAGTTGCCGAAGACCTCCTGATAGCTAGAAAAGCCCTACAAGAGAAATTAGATCTACAGGCCAAAAGAATACTTTTTTATCGCAGAGGCTTCTTTTATGAACACGGAAACAAGAACAACAAATTCCTAGCTAGGGCTTTGCGAGACATTCGGGCTTCCACCACCATCACTCAGATCAAAGATAAAAATCAGACATTGATTCATAACACAGAACGGATTGCGGCAGAGTTTCATGACTTCTACTCTCGGCTGTATAATATTCCTCCCCCGCACAAACCTAAGGCGGTAGAGGGAACCAGAGCACAAATAATCGCACAGTACCTGACAAACAGTGGCTTACCTTATGCCTGTCTATGTCTGATGCGGAGGAAATTGACAAACCCATAGAGGTGATGGAACTTCTGCATGCGATCAAAACAATGAAATCAGGAAAAAGCCCAGGCCCAGATGGCTTCCCCGCCATCTACTATAAGACATTTTCGCAACTTCTGACACAACCCCTGCTGAAAGCCCTGAACTCACTTGCCACTCCCCAAGGCCTCACATCCACCTTTAATGCAGCTCACATCACGGTGCTTCCCAAACCAGGCAAAGACCCCAACTGCTGCTCTAGCTATAGGCCGATCTCGCTCCTAAATCTTGACATGAAACTTCTTTCCAAGCTTATAGCCGTCAGACTAAGTAAACTCCTACCAGATATTATTGGCCCAGAGCAAGCTGGGTTCATGCCGGGGAGGGAAGCCCGGGATAATGTCATCAAGGCCACAAACCTGATTCACACAATGAAGGAAGGGTCTGTCGAGGGTCTTCTCCTGTCCACGGACGCGGAAAAGGCCTTCGACAGAGTAGCATGGGACTTTATGTTCGCAATATGTAAACACATAGGCCTTAGAACGAATCTGCTGACGTGGATCTTGGCTCTATACCAAGCTCCAACAGCCAGACTGAAAATTAACGGTACCCTCTCTGAACCGGTAAACATTCGTAACGGAACCAGACAGGGATGCCCCCTATCCCCTATCCTGTTTATTCTCTCCCTGGAACCATGTATCCGTATGATAAATAACAACAACTCAATAGCGGGGATGAGACTAGGGACCAAACACTACAAAATAGCCGCATACGCAGACGATCTCTTGTTTGCGCTCACACAGCCACATATCTCGATTCCCAACCTAGTCAAGGAGTTTGAGATGTTTGGCTACCTAACTAACTTTAAAATTAATTACGAGAAATCCGAGGCACTCAACATATCTTTAGACCCAGGTAAGCTGCAACAGACCAAGGCCAACTGCCCCTTTAAGTGGGTAGATACTAAACTAAAGTACCTAGGGATATGGCTCACCCCAGACCTAAGCAACCTATACCTACAAAACTTTCAACCCTTCATACAGAATTTGAGCAAAGACCTCAAGGGTTGGAGTCTTAAACCACTGTCTTGGTTTGGCAGAGCTGCTGCCATAAAAATGACAATACTACCAAGGGTCCTATACCTGTTCCACACATTGCCCATTAAATTACCTAAAAACTTCTTCACACAGCTACAGACAACAGTGAGAATCTTTATCTGGGCTAGGAAAAAGTCAAGACTTAAAATGTCGACCTTGATGTCACCAAAAACAGAAGGGGGAATCAACTTACCCAACTTTAGACACTACTACTATGCCACACAACTGACCCGTATCTTAGATTGGAACTGTCACGCCTCCTCTAAAGACTGGGTGGGAATTGAAGGTCTACAAACGTCTACCCCACTGAGATTCACACCTTGGGTAACTAAAGGGGCCCTTGACACTGGATTGCTCTCGCACCCCACCATAGGACCGACCTTAGCAACCTTCCATACACTGACCCAAACACATAACCTGGCATCATCTCCGGGCCCCCTGACTCCATTAGCCCACAACAGGGACTTCGCATTAGGGCAGTCAACTACGTCATTCCCACACAGAGACGACAACACACCAATGACTGTCGCACACTGTATTACGGGAGGTAAGCTTAAAACTTTCGAAGCACTAAACATGGAACTACAAGCGAGACATTTTACGTTCTGGCAGTACAGACAACTACATAACTACATCCTCTGCACGGCCAACAAACAACAATTCCTTAGGGATCAGTCGTGGTTTGAACAGCTGTGTATCAAGGGAGAGCCGGTGAGCAAAGCCACTTCATTGATGTACAGCTGGTTACAGACTAACAAGAATACACCACCCAGTACACACAGGGCCAAGTGGGAAGCGGCACTCAAGAAAACATTTACTGATGAACAGTGGAACAATGCATGCATTCTTGCTCATAAATGTTCCATCAGCACTAGCACACAGGAAACCTCATACAAGGTACTGACGAACTGGTATTTTACCCCGGTCAGACTGCATACATGGTATCCAGAGACTTCAGAACTATGCTGGAGGTGTGGCATCGACAAGGGTACCATGCTGCACATCTGGTGGGATTGCCCTTCGCTACGCGGATATTGGGACGGGGTCTGTGCTCAGATACGTGCCATCACAGAGACCAAGCTTTCTCTCAATGCAGAGTGTTGCTTGCTACATATTTCTGACTACTCACTGTCAAGATACAAAAAGACATTGGCCCGACACATGTTGAACTCATATTTACCCCAAAATGCAATAAAAAAAAAATGTATGTCATTTAAAATAAAAAATCCATTTAAGAGCATTGGGCGGAAGTGACATTTTGGCATTGCTTCCGCCCTGCAATGATATGGCCTCATCTTCACGTCAGGCTAGGGAGAGGATCCGATCGCCTCCGCCACTACGGACGGCTCTGGTAAGGGGCGGGGCTAGGGAGAGGATCCGATCGCCTCCGGAGATAAAACTGATCTTGTGGCAAATCCGCCACAGAGACCACTTTTATCTTGAAGCGTACTGCCTGCTGAAGAAGAAGATACCGGGGTTATGGTAGCTAGCTGCTACCATAAAAATGGTATTCCTCTTCAAAGTAGCAACATAAAACAACGGTGGGCGTTCCGTAAGTGGTTAGATTTGGTGTTGATGATGCTGTTGTTTGTTTGATTGAGATTATTATTACAATTTTTTTTTTCTTCTTCTTCTTTTCTTTTGTGTAAACTTATGTTTTTCTTTCTGCATTTATTTAAAATCTGCTTTACAATTTTCAAAAATAAAATATGATTAAAAAAAAAACTTCCACTGGGTACCATGGGTAGAATTAACCTAATAAAAATGGTCCTATTGCCCAAAATCTTATATCTCCTTTGGCACTCCTCCATGTACCTACCACTGAAGCATTTCAAACTTTTAGACTCAATACTTTATTCATTTGTCTGGGGAAGTGGCAGGCATAAAGTATACTAGCATACCCTAAAAAAAAAAAAATTTAAAAAAAAATTATTTGTTTTGGGGGTGCTGCTCTACCTAAATTTAACTTGTACTACCTCACAGCTTAATTGTCTCACCTCTATCACATATACAAATTTGGCCAGCAGCGGTTCCAAACTCTCAAATGCACTCTGCTGGTGCCCGTTATGTCACACCCCATATATGCAATAATTCAAGGCTTACAGGACTCTTCCATGGCTGATGCCCAAGCTGGCCTCTTATACCATTATAAATGGATCTAGGACCTGGCCCTGACCAAACTGGATTTCCCCATGCACCACGATTTTATCCCCCTGTGGCAGAACAAGCACCTACCCGAAAACCTCTCTCTCCCACATGCTGGGTTATGGGCCTCTAAAGGTGTTTATTATTTGCACCACTTGTTTACTGCAGGGCCTTAAACCTTTCGATTTACTGAAGGAAGAATTTTCACTTCCTAATAACATACTCTTTCACTGCTTACAGCTAAGACATACCCCATGGACCCAATTTCCCACCACCTACGTTCATCCATTTACTAGAAGTAATCCTTGGTGATAATCAATAATGCACAGCTTACAGGGTTCTACCTTGGATGATGCCTGAGCAGACCTCTTATACTATTAAAAACAGATTTGGGACCTGGCCTTGACCAAATAATGAATATCTCCATGCCCCATGATTATAATAATGAATATCCCCCTATGGCAGAGCAAGCACTTATCCAAACTCTTTTCTATCCTGCATGCTGAGTTATGGGCCTCTAAAGGTGTTTATTATTTCCACTACTTGTTTACTGCTGGGTGCCCTAAACCTTTTGATTTACTGGAGGAAGAATAACATGCTCTCACTACTTACAACTAAGACATGCCCTATGTGCTAAGCGCCTGTGCCCATCCCTTTAATAGAAGTAATCTGTGGCAATGAACCCTTAAAAACTGATCTCCAGGTTTTACAAAATGCTACTCGTACTCATGCATCCTGCTACAAAACTTGCCTACCAGGTCACAACAAGTTTGATCGATATTGAGGACCTAGATGACAACAATTGGAGAGAAGTCCTCGATAATTGCAAGCTAATATCTCTTAAAATTTCAGATCACCTCACACAATTATACATACTACTTAACTTCTATTCGTCTGTCCAAATTTCGACCTGACTGCAACCAACTATGCCCAATGTGTTTGCTCGCTCCAGGCACTTTCACTTACCATATATACTCGAGTATAAGCCGAGTTTTTCAGCACATTTTTTGTGCTGAAAGTGCCCCCCTCTGCTTATACACGAGTCAAGCATTTTTCTGCAGCAGAGAATGACATTTCCTGACCCGACTTTGGGGCCCCGTATCTCGGGGCCACTTGGTGCTAGGAACCCCAAATTTGGTGTGCAAACCCAGTGAAACCATCACTACAACATATCCAAATGGGGTTCCTAGCACCAAGTGGCACCGAGATACAGGGTCCCAAATTCGGTCTGTGTCCATCTGCAGCAATGTCATTTCATGACCCTTTGGGTCCAGAGACCCCAAATTGCTGCAGCTAGGGGGCATCTAGGAACCCTTAACTACCAAGTTTGAAGTTCAGTAGACCTATGGCTGCAAATGGGCACAGTGAGGCATGCAAATGGGCACAGTGAGGCATGCAAATGAGCATTGTTGACCCTCTTTTCCACTTACAGTAGCTGCGCATTTCTCACCCTTGGCTTATACTCGAGTCAATAAGTTTTCCCAGTTTTTTGTGGTAAAATTAGGTACCTCGGCTTATATACGGGTCGGCTTATACTCGAGTATATACGGTACTTTGGGCCTGCCACAATATTCAAGGCTTCTGGGCACAGGTGGAGATTCATAACAATTGTTATTCATAACAATATGTGCTCTCCACTCACTTTGCACCCCAATTAGGGCTATATCCCAACCCCATTGCAAATAAATTCACAATGACATTTCTACAGGAAACTTTAGTCCTCACAAGGAAGTTGATTGCATGGGCTGGATGCAAGCCCTACCTCCTGCACTTAATGCCTGGAACCTGGAAATAAACACCACTGTACTCAATAAAAAGAGTATTTATACCTATAGGGGCTGTCCATCCAACTATAACAAAATTTGGGACTGCTGGTAAAAACATTCTGGTACATGCGGGTAACTTTTACTCAGACCACTCTAGGCCTAAAGTTATGCTGCAGACCCACTCAGTTTATTCGATCAATAACAACTAGATCTAACTGCAACTGTTGTCTAAGTACACTAGCTCCTATATGGCTACTTCTCTTTTTTTGCTCCTCCTTGCCCACTCATTGAGAGGTCTTATTCTATTGTTAAATATGTACCTGCCAAGGATTGGACCGCTATACATACCAATGTACCACTGCTGTCATTTTATAAATTATATTGTCAAAGATTGTTCAATCGTATTTTCTGTCCTGTACATTATGCTATGCTCATACTTCAATAAAGCACATGTTTTTCAACTAAAAATAAAAACTTATCTGCAGGTTTTGAGGGAAATGCCCCCATTGGTAATGCTCTTTCATTGTACACCCTAAGGGGATGATTTACTAAAGGCAAATAGACTGTGCACTTTGCAAAGGCAATTGCTCCAGAGCTTAGTAAATGAGGTAAAGCTTCACTACACAAAGAGTACCCAATCACGTGCAAGGAAAATTTAAAAAAAAGCATTTTTTTCTTGTACATGATTGGATGATGGAATTCAGCAGAGCATCTGCTCATTTACTAAGCCCTGGAGCAACTGCACTTTGCAAAGTGCATGGTCTAATTGCCTTTAGTAAATCAGCCCCTTTGTTTTCCTCTGTCCTTTTTTTGCCTACTATTGGGAAGCACTGCAGACCTAATTTTGTTATCGTCCTTCACCTTTTTGCAAAACTGTGTTCCAAAAAAGCAGTTAATATACATGACTCAGTCCCCACTCTATATTTCTGCATTCTATAATGGCAGGAAAGTAGAGAGAACTTTACTAAATTTCTACTAGCCAGGTTGTCTTTTATAGTGTTATTTTCAGACAATGCTGTAAATTGGTCCACTTTTCAATGAATAAGTGACCTTACTGTCCTAAAATCTTGCAGTTTCTTCCTTCTCGGTAAACCATTACATCTTTTACTTACAGATCATTCATATTACTTTTCCTTTTATTCTTTTCTTACAAGATTATTGTACCACTGGATCTATTCAGTTCTAGAATTGTTAATACAAGACTCTTTTTTGCTTCGAACTGTTTTCATGTTCACTTTTTATTTTCCTTCTCTTTTTTTCAGGCTTCAGTTCAAAAGCTGTGCAGAATTTTTAGATCTAAGACTTGGAAAACTTGCTCAAGAGAAATTCTGATATATAACTTTTCTATATGAAAAATAGTGCTTTTTCAGTATGTAATTTGAAATAGTCCTGAATTATGGGGTTGAAATTTAAGGTTTGAAGTCCTGTTCTTTGGCCTCCACCTAATCAGTAATTGGGCAAATATTCCTTTTATCAACAGACTTTTATTGTCCTCTAAAGAGTTCTAGAAAAAAAGTGATTTAAGAACTGTATTGTTAAAGCAGAGTTCCAGTCCCCCAAATTTTTAAAACACCCCTCTGTACTTGTCTAAACATATACAGCAACATTTAGAACATGTCATATGCGATTACTAACCAGATCTCGGAAGCAGGCAGGTTCCCTGTTAGCTGTGCGAAGCTGAAGCCCTCTTCTCTTCATTTCTGAGATTTCGGTGCAGCTGGCTACCCAGCATGCATCTCCTGGTCTTGCTTAAAACACAAATGATATTTGCGCTTGGTTAAAAATTAACAACAATGGCAGCCAGCACTAATAGGTTGTATCATCCACCCATAAACAAATATAAAACAAAAACTCCAAAATGAAGATGATATAGTCCCTGCACCAACTGAAGTGGATAGAAAATAAATGCACTAGTCACCGCTGTGATTGGAAGGGCAATCCGTCTTACCAGACTATGTTGACCCTCAGATTATGGAGGGTCATAAACGAATGGCTACAACCCAGGCAAGGTAGATGAATCACCAGGCTCCCTCAATGAACACCACCCTGACACCTCAAGAAAGATGTGAATCATGATCCCAGGACAAGGGGCTCATACTTTATATGGTAGGTGAATGCAAAATAGTATTTTCCCTCAAAGGATACAAGGACACAACAATAGTGCAGTATGCTTTAAAAATGCTGGATCGCTACTTTAATTTAGTTAGTTGCACTCACATTTGTCAATATAAGAACAAGCATATCTGTGTACAAATGGCTGTGTACAAATAGCATGCTTACGTTGTCCTGTCCCGGCTTATGCGTTTCGTCATCATCTATTAGCTGTGGGCAGCTGAAGCCCTCTTCTCCTCATTTCCCAGCATGCACCTCCCAGTCTTGCGCCTGCGCAGTAATGCCACTGTGCGGCGCTCTCTGGAAATAACGTGAGATTTTGTCACAAGTTGATTCGCATGGACTCCTGGGATACATGATGCCGCAATCCCAGGAGTCCTTATGAATCGCCTAGTGACGACATTGCCTAGGCGACTGTATCAAAATGTGCTGCTTAGAATACAAGCAAAAAGGTATTTTGAAAAAAGTAAAAAAAAAACAAAAAAAACAATTGCCATTGATAAGAGAATTTGCAATGGCCATAAGATACATTGCAAATGTAAAAAAAAAAAAAAAAAATGGGTGAAACTCCACTTAACATAATGTATGAGCTAACTAATCTTAGTGAACCTGGATCTAACTCAGATTGCACCAGATTTGGGTATCAGTAAACCTTTCATGGTTTGCGTTTAAACAGTTTGCCCTAATCTTTATTTACTGATGTTGTTTGAATCTTGCTTGGGGTGTCCTCTGCTTGGCTCCATTATTTTTTACAGTGAATCATGTGGGCTTGTGTTATCAATTAGAGATAGTACATAAGGAGCATGCATAGCAAACTGGTCACCTTTTTTACAGTGCATTTATTACTGCTTACTCTCTGTGTTTTTACTGTTTTCTTCGCTCAGAGTTACATAAGTAGTGTTAGGTTCCTGCCTGCAAGTTTACCATATATTATGTTGCAGGCCAGCATGTTGTAATCACACCCTCCATAGTTTGTAGAGTTAACGATAAGTGCACCAGTCTAACTTTCCAAGTGCTCACCCCATTTGCTGGACCAAGGTGCTGGCTTGGAGTCTGTCAGTCCTCCACACATGGCTCAGTATATTTCAAAGGAAAAGTTGCACACTGACGATGTCTTTACAGACATAACTTTAATCAGCCAACAATCTTCAGCAAATGATACCGCTCCCAAGCAAATTCCTATGACATATTTCATCCAAAGAGCTTTATCATAGAATACGGCAGAATAATCTCTCTTTCTCTCTCTACCCTTCTTTTTTAATGAGAAAACTGTCACGGGCATCTCTTTTCTGGATATGTTAAGTCTTTGGTAGATGCCACAGTTCAGTTGCAGGATGACAGTGACAACTTTATTCTCCAGTTGGATTGTGCACCACCACACAGGTGACGTGCGAGATTACCTCGATGCACATCTTCCTCACCAATGGATTGGACAAACTGCAGACTACAACATGCTACTGACCCAATGGCCACCCAGAAGTCCAGCCTTAATTGATATGTGATTAAGTCACAAGTGAGAAAAGTACAGTGATCAAATAGTTCAGAAAATCGCTTTCTGAACCTTCACCATACAAGTAACAACCGCCCGCTGTGATGTCCCTTCGACATATAGGAAGATTGCACACACACTATAAAGTACTGCTGTCTATAGCTAGAACAGCTAAAAGTGATTAGTAATCATATACTGTATCTCTCCCTCCAGGGATGTATGTCTCCATTCCTTCAATCATGAATATAAAACTGCAATAATTTTCTCTCTCCAACAGTGTATCTCTCTATTCCATCAGAAGATAAAGACCAGCAACAAAAGAAATACTCATAGTGCAGTCTTTTAATGGTGACTCAGAGTGCATAAGAATGTTAAAAACATAATTCAAGCTAAGATGTAAGTCTAAAAATACAAAAACATATGCGTTTGTCACACTTAAAACAGGGGCAGCCAATGTGACAAAGAATGGCGACACGATCTCTGGCAGATTGGCCTAGCTCAACGCCGTTTCAGGAGCGTGTCCACAAAGTGTGAACTGAGCTGGAATTTAGCTTTTATATTGTTGGTGTATTTAAATGGTGGGCCTGCTGAAAATTTTTTTTTTTTTTACATTATTTGTAGCTGCTGACTTTTAATAAGCACACTTACCTGTCCAGGGTGCCCGCGATGTCGGCCTCCCGAGGCCGACCCATCCCAAGGCTCTCGGGTCCCGACTCCGCCATTCCAACTAAGGGAAACAGGCAGCGGAGCCTTGCGGCTTCACTGCCCGCTTCCTACTGCGCATGCGTGAGTCCCGCATTGCTTTGTGAATGGCCGGCTGTGTTCTGGGACACACTTCCCAGAACACAGTGCGCCCCATTCCCCAGAAAACAACGCGAGGAGGAGAAGACTGAAGATCACTGCGTTGTAGGAAGTGGCAGATTAGAACGATCTGCCTAGCAACAGCCATTTCTGGTAAGTTAAAAAAAATATTACATTTTTGATTTTGGGTTTAATACTGCTTTAACATAAGGCAAATGTCAGCATTGTACCTACGACTCATAATTAATTTGGGGCTTACAAACAAAAACAAAAGTAAATGCTAAGGCCCCTTTCACACGAGGTGGACTCCGCTTCCACGGAGTCCGCCTCTGTCCGCCGGCTCAGCGGGAGATCTCTCCGTTGATCTCCGCTGAACCGGCGGATGACAAGTCCCTCTCTGCTCACTGAGCGGGGAGGGGCTTGCGAGCGCCGCTGGTCTCTTGGAGAGATCGGATGAAAACGGACAGTGTGTCCGTTTTCATCAGATCTCACCCGATCCGATCCGCCAGCGACGGATCTGGACGTAGAGCCATACGTCTGCTTTTGGCGGATCGGACCGGGTCGGATGTCAGCGGACATGTCTCCGCTGACATCCGACGCTCCATAGACTAACATGGAGCGCCCGTTCAGATCCGCCGTCAAAACTGACAGGCGGATCTGGACGGTCCGACCGTGTGAAAGGGGCCTAATAGAGAAGCCCTTTAGATGCCTTACCAGCTCACTAGAGTTTACAACAGTAGTCCATTCTGTGTAAAAAATTTAACTATAAACGTCTTGCCCTCTCTGCAAAAAAGAAATTGTTCTTCCTCTATAAGGGAACAATAGACAATCACAATAAGTCATGACTAGGAAACATGTCCTCTTAAACCCAGTTGTTTTAGACATGTTATTTAAGACAATGAGATAATCATTTATATTGTTATAAAGGTGTTAGTCAAATCATAATTAATGCAGTTAGTTTCTATACTAAAATAGGTATATAACTGGCATACACAATTATATCAGACTGCCAATGCAAATAACTTAATTGATTGACCTGGTACACAAAGGATAATATATTTACCAGCCTGAGCATGAATTTGGATGTGGTCTACTATATTGTTGGTAAAACGAATGACCCCTTTTTAAACAATGTGTGGTGCTTTGTATGATCCCACCTTGTTCTGAATGCAGGCTTCCCCAAACTGATTGCCACTAAATGTGTTCTCTTTGTGGGTTGCTGAGTTTAATCAGCTCCAAAATGGTTCTCTTTACTTGTCCTGACATATATTGGCTGAACTCATGCTGCTTGATGAAGAGGAGCAGAGAAACATTCATCAGACAAGACCAAGAAAATAGTCTGTTTGTAACAAATAGGGACTGTGGCTCTGGGTCCAGGTTGGTCACTAATGGGTTGTATGTAAGGCTAGTGGCACTATCTTGCACTGGTAAAGACTGGAGAGTGGAAATTATGCCACTGTCTTGCACTGGGGAGAATTTAGAAGGAGGAATGACTGATGGATGTGGGCTGAGGAGCAAGAAAAGGTCTAAGGCCCACAAGAGGTTTGGCCCTGAATCTGGCTAAATTAGCTATTGTCCTAAAAGTGAGACACTGTATGTGTTTTTGTCCCCCCCAGAATTTCTGTTGGGATTTAAACCACATGTAATCTATGCCTCTTTGTATTTGATCTACAAGCCAGGATTGCATTACCATTACCAATTACCAACAGTGGAACAGTCTGAAAGGCTGACACCAGAACATCACTTTTACTTCTTATTTTTGTAAATGCTTTATGAGAACTGGAAGCCAAATCTAATTTCTTGCCATGTTGTATCTGTGATGCTATATCAGTCAAACAAACCCCAGAAAGTGAAACTTCAAGGTTTGCTTCAAAACAAGAAATTGTGGCAGAATGGTCCGACACAGCATAATCTGTCTCAGTAATGAATTCCATGTTGCTGTACAGTATTAAAAGGTCATCCAAATTAATCAAATAATTGATTTGTTTTATGCGTAAGTGAAATATCACAGAGTTCATTACCACTGTTAATGTGTAATGTGAGTCTTTCATAGGCCAAACATAATAATATTCCTACGGTACAAAAACATGAATAAAAATCTAAGAACAAAAGTTGGAGTTGTTGATAATAGCAACCAGTCAAGTTTCATCCTTTATTCAATGGAAACAAGTATTCTGATAGGATGCTATGGGCTTTGCTATGGGCTATGCTTTGCTATGGGCAAAAACTATTATTTTATTTTTATAATTCATACTGTCTTTCAATACAAACTAGAACAGGTGCCTGTGTATCTGTGCGATGGAGATCAAATACAATTCAGTTCTACTTTATAATAAAAAGCCAAACCAGGCTGGCTCCCTTTAGGTAGATGCTTGTGGATGACAAGTGATCTACTTGACCAATTTTGCACTCGCTGTAGCAGCAAATCAGTGCAGGTGAAGTGCATGGGCAGTTGGGCATTCCTGCATATAAAAACCATTAGGAGCTTGCTCCCAACGTCCCAGGAGTGAGCATGCATCCATGTTCTATACTCATGCTTTTGTGCCCCAAACTTGAACATGAGTAGTGTGCTCTCCCTCATCATCTGCTGCTATAGTATGAGAAAGAGTACATTGTCCATATGCAGGTCAGGGACATGGGAGCTCATTGGCTTCTGGGATGCTGGGAGTGAGATCCTAACAGTTGAAGTGTCCTGGAACTTGGGCAGGATAGGCTAATTACCTCTGTGGGAGCTTTTGTCAGGCTTTGGGATGTCCCTCATGGCCTAATGGTAAGGCTTTTAAACTACAGTTAATATTTCAATGATGCACATTTTTTAGCACGCTTGGGCCCATAGACTGCATAGTCTATTTTCTTAAAAGGTGAATACAGCTTTTAAAGAGCAACATCAGTGGGTTTCAGTAAGCCTTTCTGCTATTCTTTCAGCTGTTTCTGGTTTTCTTCATTAGGTAATTATAGCAATAATTTTTTTGGGAAAATGTATTAACACTTTCAGTGTTAACTCTTATAAAAAAACTGTGGCTAAGGACATTAAAAGTCTTGATGCTGCAATTAGACTTTTCAGTTTTATAAAGGCATATTCATTAAACAAAACTAATATCTACACACATAATGGTTCCATTCTCACTGTTTGCTGTCTCACGCAGAAATAAAAGGTATATTAATGACAGTCTTTCTTTGATTTGTAGAGGACAATTATACTATTTTTGTGTAGCACCCTCTTGTAGTGTGCTAGAGAGAGTAGGTAAATTTAGGCACGTCTGGCTGGTAGCTAGGCCTGTTTGTTTTCATTCTGGGCTGAGAGTGGCTCAGTGTAGCATCACTAAGTCCTCCCTCTTCTTTCGAGAGCTTTATAGAGGGTTCTGGAAAGAGAGGAGGGAAGGGGAGGTGGAGCTGTCTGGGGTATTCTGAGGAGCCCTGACCAATCCCCAACCTGGATTGGGCAGGCCTCCTTAAATACCCAGGGTCAGCCCAGCTGGGGAGGAGTTGTCAGGTGGAAGAGCTGGAGTGAGAGAGTGTGGAGGCTGCCGGGTCCTAAGACTGAACTCATCTGCACCACTGTAACCCCCTTTCTCATCTGCCCCACCACCGTCCCTCCTGCACATCTGTCCCACCACTGTACCCCCTGCTCTTCTGCCCAACGATTGTAACCCCCTGCTCATCTGTCCCACCAATGCACTTCCTTTCACATCTGCCCCACTGCTGTATCCCCTTGCTCTTCTGTCCCACCGCTGAACCCCCCTGCTCATTTTTCCCACCACTGTAACCCCCTGCTCATTTGCCTTATCACTGTACCCCCTGCTTTTCTGTCCCACCACTGATCCCCCTTCTCATCCCTCCCATCACTGTACCTCCTGCACATCTGCCTCACCACTGTAACCTTCCTGCTCATCTGCCCCATCGCTGTACCTCCCTGCACATCTGCCCCCCACTGTAACCCCCCTGCTCATCTGCCCCACCACTGTAACCCCCTGCTCATTTGCCTCATCACTGTACCCCCCTGCTTTTCTGTCCCACCACTGTAGATCTGCCCCACCACTGTAGATCTGCCCCACCACTGTACTACCCTGCACATCTGCCCCACCACTGTACCCCCTACTCATCTGCCCCACCACTGTAACCCCCATGCTCACCTGCCCCACCACTGTAACCCCCTGCTCATCTGCTCCACCACTGTACCACCCTGCTCATCTGCCCCACCAATGTACCCCTTACTCATCTGCCCCACCAATGTACCCCCTTTCACATCTCCCCCACCACTGTAACCCCCTGCACATCTGCCCCACCACTGTAACCCCCTGCACATATGCCCCACCACTGTACTACTCCCTGCTCATCTGTCCCACCACTGTAAACCCCTTTATATCTGCTCCTCCAATGTTCACACCCTTTCACATCTGCCCCACCACTGTACCTCCATGCACATCTGCTCCATCACTGAATCATCTTCTCATCTGTCCTAACACTGAACTTATCTGCTCATCTGCCCCACCACTGTAACCCCCTTTCTCATCTGCCCCACAAGTGTACCTCCTGCACATCTGTCCCACCTCTGTTCCCCCTGCTCTTCTGCCCCACCACTGTAACCCCTGCTCCTGTGTTCCACCGATGTACGACCTTTCTCCTCTGCCCCGACACTGAACCCCCCTTCTCATCTTTCCCACTAATGTAACCCCCTTCTCATCTGGCCCAACACTGAACGCCCCCTGGTCATCTGCCTCATCACTTTCCCCCCCCTGCTTTTCTGTCCCATCGCTGAACACCCCTCTCATCCCTCCTACCACTGTACCTCCTGCACATCTGCCCCACCCCTGTACCCCCTTGCCCTTCTATCCCACCACTGTAACCCCCCTGCTCATCTGCCCCATCAATGTACCCCTTTCCCCATCTGCCCCACCACTGTACCTTCCTGCACATCTTCTCCACCACTGTATCCCCATACTCTTCTGTCTCACTACTGAATCACTTTCTCATCTATCCTATCACTGAACCCAATCTGCAGCACCATTGTAACCCGCTTTCTCATCTGCCCCACCAATGTACCTCTTGCACGTCTGTCTCACGTCTGTCTCACCATTGTATCCCCCTGCTCTCCTGCCCCACCACTGTTCTCCCTGCTCTCCTAGCCCACCAATACACCTCCTTTCACTGCTCTACCCCCTGCTTTTCTGCCCCAACACTGAACCCCCTGCTCATCTGGCCCAACACTGAACCCCCCTGCTCTTCTGTCCCACTTCTGAACCCCCTTATTATCTGTACCTCCCTGGACATCTGCCCTCCCCCCCTCCCCGCTGTACCCTCCTGCTCTTCTGTTCCACCTCTGAACCCCTCCTGCTCATTTTTCCCCACTGCTGTACCCTCCTGCTCATCTGCTCCACTGCTGTAAACCCGTCTCATCTATGATATGCGTGATACACAGAGTGGTGAAAGGAAGCAGAGATGAGACACATCGTGATACGCAGGGGTTCAGTAGTAAGTGACTCATAGTTTCAGGAATAATTTCAACAAAGTTCCCAGAAACTCAACAGTAATTCCACAAACTGTCACCTGATTGTGGTTTTCTCAATCAGTGAAATCCCTTCTTTCTGAGATTGGTAGTGGCAACCAAGCGAGTCATCTTCCTCCAGATGGTGGGTGGGGCTAGTAGGACTGCGATTGACTTTAGCAGTAGCCAAGTCAGTCCTCCTCCTCTTGGAAACAGGGACCACCTTCCCTAGCAAAACTGCACCAAATCTCTTCCCCATCACACATCTAATGATCTCAGCTACAGCAAAGTTAGAGAACCAAACAATGTTTTCCATCTTTTACAATGTGTGGGGGCATGGTGCCTCCCCCTCAATGCATGGGGAATTCTGAAATTGGAATGCATTAGTGTCTCACTGACACTTCCCTGCGCTGCTCTGCTGATGGGGAGGGAGTTGAGTGCAAGCAGAAGTGGCTTCGCATGAGGCTTGCGGCACCAGTGCTGGCGGTTGTCTACCCCTGTGCTACACTATAGGGGCCCGCAGTCCCTGCCTGCAAAGGGCAATTGCTAAAGGCCTGGCTGAGCCAGTGTCAGGCCTAACCGCTTTGTGCTAGCTGTGACTGGAGATTAGAGAGGAAGCAATGTGCTGTAGGAGAAAGACCTGAAGATTAGAGAGGAAGTGATGTGCAGGCGGAGAAATGGAGAGTATATACTGGACTGTATATAGTTGTCCCAAGCAAGTTCTACCAATTATACTGGGCATCCCATATTTCCTTTACCCCATCCAAGTTCAATCTCCTCAATAAAACAAAAAAAACAAATCATATGGACTGTTCTTTGTCTCTGAGTGTTTGTGAAGTGAATGCTGGGCTGGGCAGGGTGACAGACAATCCAAAATTTCAGCAGCCCCTACATTTGTGAAAGTGAATTTAGTGCCCATGTACAGTCAAGAACAGTTTTGTTTAAATTGTTGATTTGGAACTTCCTGAGGCCCTTTTTTCAACAATATAAATGATCAAAAATGTGTGTTCTGTTTAAAAGCTGGACCTACAAGTTTGTCCTGCCTCAAGATGAGCTATGAAATAACTATATTACACTAACTAGGAGACTCTTGCTTTTATTTTCAAGAAGCCTTTGTGCATTGTTGCCCTTTCTACTCCTTTTGTATCTTCTGCTTGCTTTTTAAATATTTTTTTACTTCGGATACCTTCGCTGCCCTTATTAATGTATTCTTTCTTTGTTTAATGTGCTAGCTATGAAACCACACTGCGTATTAATGGGGAGTTATTGTCTAGTGCTACCCCTTTAGGGGCTGCTGCATTTTTTGGTCCCCCTTTGCATGAACAGCCAGGAAACAGGTGTTTTCAGTACATACTCTGTAGACAGAAACCAGTACAAGGGCTTTGTTTTTAGTCTATTAAGGGAATCAACTTGGATGGGGAAAGGGTAGTATGGGATGCCCAGAACTGTAGTATAATAGAACTTTAGGACATGCAACAACTGTCTCTGGCTTCCAGAAAAGCACACAAGGCTATGTTCCAAAAGAACAAACGGAATAGCCCAACTGGCAAAAGTTAATTCTGAACTTCTGACTGCAGGTACTCTCCCTCCTCAGAGTAATGCCAAAGCATCCCCAAGCAGAGGTGTAGGATAGCTGTGATGGCTTGAATGGCTCTAAGCTGTCCCTTGTAGATGGCTAGCTGGGTATTGCACATGCCTGCTTCTTCTCTATAAGCTCTGGGGTGTAGAGTTGAAGTTACTCACTCCCTTGTAAAGATTCTGTAGCTCATGTGGTGTCTACTGAACAGGTCTTCTGCTGGACAGATCCCAATGGCTCCCAGGGTGACTTAGCTAAGCCTAGCTGAGGCTAAAAGGGTTTGAGTCTTCCTGAACTGCACCTATCTCTATCTTCCTCTTTGGCTCCTTCATTCTGGCCCCTTCTGCCTGGAGACAGAGACCCTCAGCACAGGGGTCACCTCCCAGGCCACTGGACCTTGGACTCTGCTCCCACATGGCGAGGCTCCAGAATACTTATAGGGCTATCTCTCCACCTTCTGAGACATCTTCACCCAGGGATTGGTGGAGACCGGATAAATATTCAGGCATCTCTACCCCTCCGCCCTCTAAGTTCTAGAACCCCTCAGGGGCTTCTAGAAGCCAGAGGGAGGCAGCAAAGACTCAGCCCTTGGAGCACTTGGAGGGGTTTTACTACTGTGCTATTTCCAGCACTAAAGCGACTGAAAGGGGTTTTACTACTGTGATGTGAACAGAGCTAAACAAAAAAAGCTCAGACTGAACACACAGCTGAATGACTCAGATGAATGACACACGCCCTCCTCCTCTCCTGTGGAGAGGGCACCATGTAGATTTTTTTTTACCAAAAATATATAGCAGAATAAATTTTGACCTAAATTTATGAAGAAATTAGATTTTTTACATTTTTTTATTGATGTGTTTTATAGCATAAAATACATTCTTTTTTTTTTTTTTTTTAAATTGACGGTCTTTTTTTGTTTATAGCACAAAAAATAAAAACCACAGAGTTGATCAAATACCACCAAAAGAAAGCTCTATTTGTGGTGAAAATTTTTATTTTATTTAGGTACAGTGGCACACGACTGCGCAATTGTTAGTTAAAGTAACGCAGTGCTGTATCCCAAAAAATTACATGGTCATGAAGGGGGTAAAAGGCTGCCAATAGACAGATGTGCAAGGCAACAGATCCGCTGAGCCTTGTGAATCACTTCATAACGTTTCCAAGGCTGGCTCTGCAGACCTTACAAGTTTATTAAAACGCAATCAAGGGTGAAGTCAGTAGCAGGGGCAGATATTGCAAATTCCACTTTTTTCAGCGGTAACTTGTCTGTTTAATATTTTCACAAATAGCCGTCTGCCAGAAAAACTACCACCACCACAGATATGGCATCATAACCCAGAAATGCCAAATATGACTACACTTGACAATTACTTTTGAAAAAAAAATAAAAAAGATATAACGGGTATTATCACTACCCAAGCCATTTCAATGTTAATAATGATACCTTTCCATTTCAATCTCTATTGCTGTTTTTTTTTTTTTTAAACATTCAGATGTCTATCCCTCTCCTATATATCATAACTGAAAAAGGTACAATAAATTCTCTGTCAGTTACAACTGCTAATTAAATATATGGCCTTGCAAGGTATTGTTAAAAACAGAAATACAAGGTAGTAAAAAAGCATGCTGATATGTACTGCATCATAAGGTGTACGTACACTCATAGCTAAAGCCTTTCCTAACTATCCCATAGAACGTGTGCACACTGTCACAGGAGCTGAGATATTTGACATTTACATAACTTTTGCTGAGTAAAACACTATTCTATGTTAAATACAGTTTTTGAGCCGTTGAGATATCAAAATGACATCTAGTGATTTTTTTTTATGCTTAGAAAGTCACCCATGATTTTTTAAGTCTTGTTTTTTCTGCTACTAGAAATATCACATCTTTACAAATAAATGGTCTTAACTGTTTTATATAAACTAGCTTGCCATTTGTTTTATTGGCCCTTTATTGGTATGTAAATTTTTCTAGTATTTTCTTTATTCATTGTGTTTAGAAATGTATTTTATGTTTCTGTTTGGTCAGGGCTGGGCTCAGCTCTTCCTTCTCAAAGCTGGCCGCTCAGCTGTCAGCTTATTGCCAGCTTCTTTCTCTCCACAGTGACTCACCTGTTGATGATATCCTGCTCGCCAGTCCTGCCTACTTAAGCCACCCAGCCTAGATGATCTCTGCCTTCACCTTGGTCACATGTCTAGAGATGCTCTCCTGTGTTCCTGTTAAAGACTTGCTTGGCTGACATTCCTTCTGGCTCCAGATCCTGCTTGCAGTTCTACTACGCTCATCTCTGGCTCTCTGACATTTTGGCTTGTCTGACTATTCGTTCCGGTTCCTGAATTCTGGCTAGGTTTTGACTATGTTTACTCTGTTTACCTTTTTATTATTATGATTATTATTATTAACCACTACGCACCCGCGCTATAGCCGAAAGACGGCTGCAGCGCGGACGCTCTCTGCTGGGAGGACGTCCCTGGACGTCCTCCTGTTTACTTCCCTAATGCGCGCTCCTGAGAGCGCGCATCGGGGAAGTTCTGTGCTGGCCGTGTCCGTTGGACACAGCCAGTCACAGATCACTGTAAACGGACAATCACAGCGGCCGTTTACAGCGAGATCGGGCTGTCCAATGAGAGATGATCTCATATGTTTGCATATGCAAACATATGAGATCATCTGTCAGCGCCGCTCTGCCTCCTCACACAGACAGCGTGTGAGGAGGGAGAGAGGAACGGAACCAGTGCGCTGTAAGTAAAAAATAAAAAAATAACGTGATCTGTCCCCACTGCCATCCTGTCACCAGTACCACCTGTCCCTGCTGCCATCCTGTCACCAGTACCACCTGTCCCCGCTGCCACCTGTCATCAGTACCACCTGTCCCCAGTACCACCTGTCCCCAGAGTGCCATCCATGCCATCTGCTAGTGCCACCTGTCCCCAGTACCACCTGTCCCCAGTACCACCTGTCCCCAGAGTGCCATCCGTGCCATCTGCCAGTGCCACCTGTCCCCAGTACCACCTGTCCCCAGTGCCATCCGTGCCATCTGCCAGTGCCACCTGTCCCCAGTGCCACCTGTCATCAGTGCCACGTCAGTGCCATCTGTCATCAGTGCCACGTCAGTGCCATCTGTCATCAGTGCCACGTCAGTGCCATCTTTCATCAGTGCCACGTATCAGTGGCATCTGTCAAAAGTGCCACCTGTCATTGTCACGTGCCATCTGTTATCAGTGGCACGTGTCATCAATGCCACGTATCAGTGCCATCTGTCATCAGTGTCATGTGTCATCAGTGCCACGTATCGGGGCCATCTGTCATCAGTGCCACGTATTAGTGCCATCTCTCATCAGTGCCACGTATTAGTGCCATCTGTCAGTGTCACGTGTCATCAGTGCCCCCGTATTAGCGTCATCTGTCATCAGTGTCACGTGTCATCAGTGCCCCGTATTAGTGCCATCTGTCATCAGTGCCACATCAGTGTCACGTGTCATCAGTGCCACCTGTCATCAGTGTGACGTGTCATTGTCCTGGTGCTCCAGGGCCTTCAAAAGTGTACTAGGTAGTCAACAATTTAGATGTGTAATTTATGCTCCTAGAACGCGTGATGGCGCTCCCTGCATTTTGGGCCTCTCTAAGTGGCCAGGCTGTGTAAAAGTCCCACATATGTGGTATCGTAATACTCAGCAGGAGTAGCAGAATTTATTTTGGGGTGTCATTTGTGGTATACACATGCCATGTGAGAGAAATAAACTATTACAATGACAATTTTGTGGAAAAAAATAATAATTCATTTTGCAAAGAATTGTGGGAAAAAAATGACAGCATCAAAAAGCTCACCATGCCTCTTACTAAATACCTTGGCGCTGTAAGTAAAAAATAAAAAAATAACGTGATCTGTCCCCACTGCCATCCTGTCACCAGTACCACCTGTCCCTGCTGCCATCCTGTCACCAGTACCACCTGTCCCCGCTGCCACCTGTCATCAGTACCACCTGTCCCCAGTACCACCTGTCCCCAGAGTGCCATCCATGCCATCTGCTAGTGCCACCTGTCCCCAGTACCACCTGTCCCCAGTACCACCTGTCCCCAGAGTGCCATCCGTGCCATCTGCCAGTGCCACCTGTCCCCAGTACCACCTGTCCCCAGTGCCATCCGTGCCATCTGCCAGTGCCACCTGTCCCCAGTGCCACCTGTCATCAGTGCCACGTCAGTGCCATCTGTCATCAGTGCCACGTCAGTGCCATCTGTCATCAGTGCCACGTCAGTGCCATCTTTCATCAGTGCCACGTATCAGTGGCATCTGTCAAAAGTGCCACCTGTCATTGTCACGTGCCATCTGTTATCAGTGGCACGTGTCATCAATGCCACGTATCAGTGCCATCTGTCATCAGTGTCATGTGTCATCAGTGCCACGTATCGGGGCCATCTGTCATCAGTGCCACGTATTAGTGCCATCTCTCATCAGTGCCACGTATTAGTGCCATCTGTCAGTGTCACGTGTCATCAGTGCCCCCGTATTAGCGTCATCTGTCATCAGTGTCACGTGTCATCAGTGCCCCGTATTAGTGCCATCTGTCATCAGTGCCACATCAGTGTCACGTGTCATCAGTGCCACCTGTCATCAGTGTGACGTGTCATTGTCCTGGTGCTCCAGGGCCTTCAAAAGTGTACTAGGTAGTCAACAATTTAGATGTGTAATTTATGCTCCTAGAACGCGTGATGGCGCTCCCTGCATTTTGGGCCTCTCTAAGTGGCCAGGCTGTGTAAAAGTCCCACATATGTGGTATCGTAATACTCAGCAGGAGTAGCAGAATTTATTTTGGGGTGTCATTTGTGGTATACACATGCCATGTGAGAGAAATAAACTATTACAATGACAATTTTGTGGAAAAAAATAATAATTCATTTTGCAAAGAATTGTGGGAAAAAAATGACAGCATCAAAAAGCTCACCATGCCTCTTACTAAATACCTTGGGATGTCTACTTTCAAAAAAAGGGGTCATTTGGGGGGTATTTGTACTTTCCTGGCCTGTTCGGGTCACAAGAAATGAGATGGGCCACCAGTACATCAGATGTGATCAATTTTGTATAATTCGCACCACAGTTTGTAGAGTCTGTAACTTTCACAAAGACCAAATAATTTCCACTAATTTGGGTTATTTTTACCAAAGATATGTGGCAGTATAAATTGTGGCCAAAATTTATGAAGAAAAATTAATAATTTGCAAAATTTTATCACAGAAACAAAGAAAAATTTGTTTTTTTTTCAAAATTTTCGGCCTTTTTTATTTATAGCGCAAAAAATAAAAAACCCAGAGGTGATCAAATACCACCAAAAGAAAGCTCTATTTGTGGGAAAAAAAGGACAAAAAAATAATTTGGGTTCAGTGTTGCATGACTGAGTAATTGTCAGCCAAAGTGTGAGAGCACCGAAAGCTGAAAATTGGTCTGGGCAGGAAGGGTGTTTAAGTGCCCAGTAAGCAAGTGGTTAACAAGTGTGATTTAACTGTACTTCTGTCTCAGTCTGATTCATGTTTTCTGACATGTTTGCAGCCAAAAAGTGACATGATGAGTCAGTTATTCCAGGATTTCTGATCTCTGGGTTAGACCCCTTTCACACTGGGGCCTCGGGCGCATTAGCGCTAAAGTGCAGATCATTTTACCTGCGCTTTAGCACTGTTTAAGTGGCGCTGTTCGGCCTCTAGCGGGGAGCTTTTAACCTCTTTCGGAAGCGCTGCCCATTCATTCCAATGGGCAGGGTGTTTTGAGAGTGCTAAACACAGCGCTCCCAAACAGCTCCAAAGATGCTGCTTGCAGGACTTTTTGGAACGTCCCGCAAGTGCACCGCCCCAGTGTGAAAAGTCAAACTTGAATGAATGGGAGGCAGTTTTCAGGCGCTTAGCAGAGGCTATTTCCAGCACTAAAGCGACTGAAAACCACCCCAGTGTGAAAGGGGTTTTACTACTGTGATGTGAACAGAGCTAAACAAAAAGAGCTCAGACTGTACACACAGCTGAATGACTCAGATGAATGACACACGCCCTCCTCCTCTCCTGTGGAGAGGGCACCATGTAGATTTTCAGCATGTATTATTAGTCAAAAGGTGCAGCGCAACACCTAACTAACCAGCCAAGCATAAAACATAGAAGCACTGGTCTTATCTGCTTATTTGTAAAAAAAAAAAGTTTATAAGAGTTTGTAAAATAGAAGAAATATGAACTTGAAATTTTGACCCAGCATCATTATTGCCATAAATTCAGATTTAAGACTTAAAGTTGTAAACTATAACCTTGTAAAACAACCCATTCAGTTTAAAAAAGAAATGAAAGGAAAAACATTATAGATATATAAAAAAAAAAAAAAAAAACCTTTTACCCTTTTAAGTGATCACATTCCCTCTGTTCTCAGCTGCATAAAAGATGGGGGTGGAAACACTGCAGCACACTGAGCTTCCGAGTGAAAGGCTGTGCAGGCAAGGCGTGTCAGGACAAGTCTGATCATTGGAGGAGAGCACACTGAGTTCCCAGCACAGCTAGAGAACTGACCACGGTGAGCTCTCCTGCTTAATGTGGTCAGTTTTTAATAGGAAAGCAGAGGGACTGGCAGGAACACCAGTAACTTCACATAAAGAAAGCAATACAAAGAGAACAGGATACTTTCTAATACATGGTACAGCAGACACATATAAGGAATATGAAGTGTTGGGGTAACAAATGCTTTAATCCTCACTCCTTACTAATGTATTTAAAGATGCAGTATACTTACAGTAGTTCATGGATACACGAGAGTTCTGTTATACTTCTATACTTTCCTTATTATGATTATTGGCCACACTTGCACATCCGTAGCAAGCTCTATATTGAGAATCCCCTTAGCTGCACATGTCCTGAGCAAATGTGCTTGCAGACTTGTATGCTTATGTTACAAGTGTTTGATGAGCAAAACCCTATACAGACCGAGCATTTTCTGTATGTATTGATATCTAAATATACTTTTTATACTCTAAAAGTGTAATGAATGAGCGATCTATACATATAGCATGTAAATCTAAAATTATAAAAGACTATGCATATTGATAGGCATAAATGAAGTGCAATTAAGTAATCCAATATCTTTCCAGTGAAACTGCTGGGAAGTCTCCAGTAAATTATACAGATTTCTATTTTATTTTATTAATTTATTGTTAAAATTATCATTTAGCAGTATATTACAGGGAACCATATTAGATATTTCCATTGACTGTACTACTCATTAATTCTTCTCACACCACTTTTCTTGTGACATTTGAACTTTTTTCATTATATAAAGCCGATCTTAAAATGACATTTCAGAGGAACAATCAGGGATACTAACATTTTATATTAAAAATTCAATCTATGAAAAAGTTAAATGCATTCAGGTTTAAACGATGATTTTAGTTAATGTTTTCCATATGGCATGATTTAAATTTTACAGATTTTCTTCTTGTCTACCATGTGTTAGGTTAAAATTAAAATTACTGCTCATTAAACACTGTCATATACAGGTCCTCTTTATCAAAGAATATAAAAGGTGCAACAACAGTTATTTGTTTTTTTATTCTCACAAATGAAAAAAAAAAAAAAAAAAAACTACTTTGGATTCCTTAAACAGTTCAGCTCTCACGCTGATGTATCTCTTATGGACCAGAGGAAGTTTTACATTTCTGCTAAGTGCCTATTGATTCAGCAATAACTTTGTCGTCACTTAAATTGATACCTCTAAATTGTTAGTGTACTGCAGTCAGCTGGTATTTTTTTAATTTTGCAGCCCAGGGATGAACTGATGGAGAAAGTGAAAGTACAATTTTAGGCTTCCTTGAAGAGAGGAGTTTTTAGACATTTCCTAAAAGTAGATAGAGTAGGACATAGATGGTCAGATTGGGGTAGGGATTTCCAGAGGGTGATAAAGGCGCTGAAGAAATCCTGACATGGGAGGAGGTAATGTGGTTGCTAGAGAGTAGGAGGTATTAGGAGGAGCAAAGAGGACAGTTTGGGTGATATTTTGAGACAAGGTTGGTGATATAGATTGGTACAGAGTTGTGGATGGCTTTGTATGTTGATAATAGTATTTTGAATTATGTTTATTGGCGAACCAAAGAATAGATTGGCAGAGAGGGGCAGCAGACACTGAATGGTTGATAAGGTGGATAACTCTGAAAGCAACCTTCATGATAGACTGAAGTGAGGATACATTGTGTAGAGGTAGGCGAACAAAAAGGAAATTGCAATCGTCAAGTTAACTAAGATAACAAGGGGGGTCAATAATTATCTTTACTATTATTATTATTATTATTATACAGGATTTATATAGCACCAACAGTTTGCACAGCGCTTAACAAAATAAAGGCAGACATTACAATTACATTACAATTTGGTACAAGAGGAATCAGAGGGCCCTTCTCATTAGAGCTTACAATCTAAAAGGGAAGGGTCAATTGATACAAGAGGTAATAGCTGTGGGGGATAAGCTGATGGAGGAAGTAAAACAGAGTTAGTTAGAAGTAGGATATGCTTCTTTAAAGTGAAGGGTTTTCAGGGATCGTCTAAAGATGGATAGATTAGGGGACAGTCGGACAGATTGGGGTAGGGAGTTCCAAAGGATGGGAGGAGGTGACAAGGGAGCTAGAGGACAGGAGGTCTTGGGAAGACCGAAGAGAGCGGATGTCTATGCGAGAGGCGATACTATGTCATTTGTTAGGAAGGGACGTATTTGGAGCTGTTACTGAGGCAAATACATTTGGACAATGATTGGATGTGGGGCTGAAAAGAGAGGTCAGAGTCCAAGTTTACATGTAGCACCCTGGCATGAGGAGAGGGACTGATGATTGTGTGTTTGATCCTGATGGAAAAATATAAGAATACTGAATAAATCACATAATGGGCCAAGTGGTAATATAGGGATGATCCATCCCTTCCACTGCAAGTCATCTCAGCCCCCACAAAGAGGAACTAGTACCCCAATAAGGATCCTTAACCACTTAAGCCCCGGACAATTTGGCTGGCAAAATACCAGAGCGTTATTTGCGGTTCGGCACTGCGTCGCTTAAACTGACAATTGCACGGTCGTGCGACGTGGCTCCCAAACAAAATTGACGTCCTTTTTTCCCCACAAATATAGCTTTCTTTTGGTGGTATTTTATCACCTATCAAACCGCTTCTTAAAGGGCAACATACAGATACGTTAATCTGCCTGTACGTGCATTCCGCCAACGTATATGGGCGTAAGCTGGTTGGCAAGTGGTTAAAGCCCAATTGAATTTGAGCCACATCCCTCATGACAAGCTTTCTCACCCAGAACTGTGTTGCAGAGAAGGGGTGGGGGTGTATCTGACCAGGCCTATGTAAATTACTGAAAGAGGGTAAGACTGTAAAAATAGAGGTTGATTGTATAAAGTCTACTTGGCTGCATATCTATTTCTGTAACCTCAATCAGACTTAACTGTTTTACTCTCCCACTCAACAATAACTATTTTAATCCTTATGCTCATAGCTTTAGTAAATAGATAAGAAAGTTAATTATATTTACTTGCTTCAAACTTTTTTTTTTTATTTCTTCAGTTGCTTCCTGGCTTCTGGGTTTTTGGCCTGGGCCAAAATAATGTCATACATTCCAGGAGTATTCATCTGAAGCAGGGGTTTTCCCAGCTAAGCACATAACCTGCCTGCATACCTGGGCTACAGGCATATGGACTCCAAGTAGTAAATGCTACATGAATCATCTGCCCTTACTTAAGATGGCCATGGCTTGAACTGCTAGGGGGGTGTTTTTCTCAACAAAATAAAGTATGGAAACATGGATTAATGGGTACCGTTTGCTC
Source organism: Lithobates sylvaticus (assembly GCA_028564925.1). Classification (NCBI taxonomy): domain Eukaryota; kingdom Metazoa; phylum Chordata; class Amphibia; order Anura; family Ranidae; genus Lithobates; species Lithobates sylvaticus. The sequence continues at coordinate 137,793,504 of CM053026.1, forward strand.
TAAATATTAAAATTGAAATAAATAACATTTTTAGTTTGTGGTATTCAAATACAGTTAGGTTACAGTGGGGAAAATAATTATTTGATCCCCTGCTGATTTTGAAAGTTTGCCCACTTACAAAGAAATTAAGGGTCTATAATTTTTATCATAGGTGTATTTTAAATGATAGAGACAGAATATCAACCAAAAATCCAGGGAAAAAAACACATAAAACAAATGCTATAAATTAAGATGCAGCTCAGTAAGTAAAATAAATATTTGATCCCTAAGCAAAACATGATTTAGTACTTGGTGGAGAAACCCTTGTTGGCAAGCACAGAGATAAGACAATTCTTGTAGTTGGTGACCAGGTTTGCACACATCTCAGGAGGGATTTTGGTCCACACTTCTTTACAGATTTTCTCTAAATCCTTAAGGTTTCTTGGCTGTCACTTGGCAACTTGAAGTTTCAGCTCCCTCTATAAATTTCCTATAGAATTAGGGTCTGGAGACTGACTAGGCCGCTTCATGACCTTAATGTGCTTCTTCTTAAATCCATTCTTTGTTGCCTTGGTGGTATGTTTTGGGTCATTGTCATGCTGGAAGACCCATCCATGACCCATCTTCAGTGTTCTGGCTGAGGGAAGGTTCTCATTCAAGATTTTGCAATACATGGCCCTGCGCATTTGCCCCTCAATGCGGCAAAGTACCTTTAGCAGAGAAACAGCCCCAAAGCATCATGTTTCCACATCTGTGCTTGATTGTAAGCCCCATACACACGGTCGGACTTTTTCATCAATTTGGTCCGATCGGACAAGGTTGTTGAAAAATCAGACCGTGTGTATGCACCATCGGACAGTGTTCGTCGGTTTGTCCGTCGGACAAAGTCTTATCTCCTGCTGGAAAGATTTCCCGTCAACCCGGTCCGATCACACCAAATCCGAGCGTGTGTACGCTTGTCCGACCGGACAAAGTGCTACGCATGCTCAGATCACATTACAAGACCATAGCTATTGGCTACTAGCCTCTACGTAGTCCCGTCGTAGGCAACAAACGTCACCACGTTCAGAATGATCGGATTTTCCGACAACTTTGTCCGATCGTGTGTACGCAAAACCAACATCAGACAAAGTATGACGGACATGGTCCGACGGACCTGGTCCACGGATTGTCCGCGCGTGTGTATGGGGCTTTGGAATGGTGTTCTTAGGGTCATAGTCAGCTTTTTTCTTCCTCCAAATACAGCGAGCCTAGTTAATGCCAAAGAGCTCAATTTTGGTCTCATCTGATCGGAGGTGGAAACATTATGCTTTGGGGCTGTTTCTCTGCTAAATGTACAGACCGGATTTGCCGCATTGAGGGTCCAATGGGAGGGGCCATGTATTGCAAAATCTTGAATGAGAACCTTCCCTTAGCCAGAACACTGAAGATGGGTCATGGATGGGTCTTCCAGCATGAAAATGACCCAAAACATACAACCAAAGCAACAAAGGAGTGACTCAAGAAGAACATTAACATCATGGAGTGGCCTAGGCAGTCTCCAGACCGTAATCCTATAGAAAATGTATGCAGGGAGCTGAAAGTTTGAGTTGCCAAGTGACAGCCAAGAAACCTTAGGGATTTAGAGAAGATCTGTAAAGAAGAGTGGACCAAAATCCCTCCTGAGATGTGTGCAAACCTGGTCACCAACTACAAGAAACGTCTTAACTCTGTGCTTGCCAACAAGGGTTTCTTCACCAAGTACTAAGTCATTTTTTGCTTGGGGATCAAATACTTATTTTACTCAGTGAACTGCAACTCAATTGATACAATTTGTATCATATATTTATTCTGGATTTTTGGTTGATATTCTGTCTCTATCATTTAAAATACAACTATGATAAAAATTAAGAAACCTTCATTTCTTTGTAGGTGGGCAAACTTACAAAATCTGCAGGGGATCAAATAATTCATTTCTCCACTATACACTTTAAGGTCTGTGAAATGGCATTGGAACTGTGAGTGCTGATTAGACCACAGCAAAGCCAGTGGCGCTGTTGATTCCAGAGATGAAGCTGAATTAAAAGGAAAATAGCAATCTGCTCTTGTAGGTTCAACATACTGTACCTTTTAATGTAAGCAGAATGTCCATTTGGCACCATGGAAAGAGGGCATGTACATATGTGCAACAGCAATTAAGAGTGTCAGAGGGAACCAAAACAGTATCTTTCCACAGGAGACAATTTAGATTGTGTCCATCGCAGGATTTGATTTTGTTACAAATGCATGTCAATTAATGAAGCCCAACACCCATTTTTATAATGCCAAAAAACACAGTAAGTGTAATGAATGTGTACTTACTCACAGAGGTCATCCATTCAATTTTAAATGTACGTTCATAAGAGAGCAGACTGCTCCACCTGTGCTCACAATAGCAATGTGCAGAACATTCTCTTGGTCCCTCTAGTCATACCTTGAACATGACACATGTCATCCTTTTATAAATTGGCTCTCTTTGTGTTCCATTCTAGCCGAAAGCTCTTGAGACAAAACTGTAAAGGAGCTGCCGGACTCAGATGTGCAAAATTAGTGTGCATGAAATAGATAACAGCCTGAAAGAGGGAAACTTTCACAGATTTGTCCACTTCCTGGGGTTTAGATAATATTGGCAGATGTTAGGTGTAAAGGAAACATCTGCATGCATAATAATGAGTGTTAGTAGAATTTAAAATGACAACTGTATCAAGCTCAGATGCTGTTCAGCTCTCCCATTTGTGCCGATTTGCATACAAATTAAATAAAAACAAATATTTGGTTTTCAGAATCACTTGACAAATAATCTGTGGGGGTTTGTCACAACAGGGTTGAATATACTGGCTGTTTGACAGATTATGCTTTGAAAATAATATTTAGTTAGCCATGCTGTTATCAAGCAAGGCGAACAATTTCTTTTAGCTTTTAAAAAAAAAAAAAAAACTAGACAGCACCAAATTAGGATCCTCACGAAAACTGCAGAAATTTTCCAGGACAAATGGGACGTCAAGCAAAGGCTTTGCAACTCTTTTAGAGTCACTTTTAATTTTTATTCATTTACATTGATGATGGTGTTAGCAGTGACAAACTGGATCAATGGCAATTTGCATTTCTTAAGAGTTAGAGGATTTAAAGTGAATGCACATTGTGACATTAGCAGGAATACCTACTGAAATCAAACTTGAAAAATTAGCAGGAAATACTAAATGTTACCTAACCGCGTAACCCTGGTATCTGGACTAGTGTTGTCGTAAAACTCCGTCAGTCTCCTTAAAGTGTTACTAAACCCACAACAGTAAAATCATTCTGTATATGCAGTAAAGCATGCTTGTTATACTCACTGTGGAACCTACGGGGTTAATCCTCTGCATTGTGTAAAAGGGCTATTTGATCCTGTGTTCTCTGATCTTCCCCTTCTTCCAGCGTCCCCAACTCCTCTCTGAATATTGTAAATGGAAGGAGTCAGGCTGCACATGCTCAGTTTGGTGTATATTGCTAAAGAGTTTTTTTTGTTACTGGGAGAGTGCATGTGGTCAGCAAAGGGCCAATCAGCACTGTCCAGACAAAGGGTAAGGGGTCTTGAGGTTTTAGAGGACAGTGCGTACAGAATAAACTCCTCCTACCAGCTTTACCACAAAGGGATAGAAGTCACAAGACTGCTATAGACTTCTGATAAGAAAAGGTATTTAGCTCTTTATATTTACTAAAATTATTGCATTTCCATGTTCTGTGTACCGTGGGAGACCAGATATAGTGAATGCAGGGTCCTGGGTTTAGTAACACTTTAAGGCCCCTTTCACACGTGCTGACAGTATGTCCGTGTTTCATCCATCCGTTTTCGGATGAATTACAGACATACATGCATCCCTATGGGATAGCGGGTGTCAGCGGATGAACATCCGCTGACACCCGATATCATCCGTCCTCGCTATGATCCGATTCTGCAGACGGAGAAAAATCCTATTTTTCTATCCGTCTGCAGAGCGGATCGGATGAACACGGACAGACGGTCCGTGTTCATCCGATCACCCCATAGGGGAGAGCGGCGATCTGACAGGACGGTCCCTGCACAGTGTGCAGGGACCACCCTGTCATCTGCCGGGTCAGCGGGGATCAACGGAGCGATCCCCGCTGAGCAAGTGGATATTCTCAGGGCGGATCATCACGGATCCGTCCTGTGTAAAAGGACTCTTAAAACTTGAGGATCCCAAAGCTAGCAAATAAATGTCTCTGCACCTTTGCAAATGACCAGAAACTGGAGTCTATCAATTTTACATGGGGTGAGGAGGTAACAATTAGAAGTTAGGTAAACCCAAAACATAACAGTAGCACAAAAGAAAACCATAGAAGGAACCTCATATTTTTGTTTAATACTGTAGTCATTATGAAGCAAACAAATGATTGTAGCATTAGTTTTCTGACACCCACTGCTGGAAATTGCTCCAGCAGGCAATTTAAAACATGAGAGATGTTCTAACCTTTCCAAGCCCATTAAAAAAAAGTGTTCATAATGCAGACAAATCCATGTAATTAATTAAACAGAAGGGTGAAATATGAATTGGTTAAAGAGTGCAAAATGTGGAATGGCGACTAGTATCTATTTAAGTAAACAATGTACAGTATCCTATATGTAGGTGCATATGACAAAAAAGACAACAATGACAGCCACTGGGACCGTTTTAAAAATAGCAAAAAAGGAAAGGTGCACATGGAAATAAACAAAACAATGCAAACTTTCAAGCTAGCCAGCGAAAAACTCAACCAACCTGTTTCTGCTACTGATGATAAAAACAGAGGCTTTAGTTGCATTAATTTGAAAATACATGTGGTAACCGCTTTGACATGTCATGGTCCCCCTGATAAGTGCGGTCCCTAACTCTAAACTACCTGAGTTCCCAACTATGGGATAAGCTGTATATACTGTATATAAAATAATATAATAATACACAAACAGCAGGCTCACCTACAGACATAACAACACAGTATGTGGTCACCAGGCTGATGCCTCTCAAGCCACCGACCCCACCAAACACAAAAAAATCTAAAAACAGTCTGGAAAAGGCATGAACAGAGTAGCAGTTCAGAAAGAGCATTGGATAATCCACACCATCCTTGCACCCCTGAATTAAACACACTTGTGAAGTGCCAAAACAGTAACTACAAAACAAAAAAGAACAAGCAAAGTGCACTGGATAGTGTGAGCAAAAACATTTATTAAAAAATAAATAGAATGAAGCAAGAAAGAAGTAAGGATCAATCACAAAGCAATGTAAGCAACCAGGGACACTGTACACAGACCATCCTCACTCCTTCTATAGAAGCAGGCATCAAAGGAAGAGTGGAATCCCTGTCAGCCTATACCATGGCGTGCTAAATCTGGTAACACTGTGAAGTTAGAATAGCTCTACCAGCTTTAAAAAATCCTCCAAGAGTGAGCCTCACAGCAAGGACACCACCAGGCGACGCACCCACTAATGAAACATCAATGAGGCTCCTGGCAAGTATAATTAATGATTGTGTTTCAGGCCCTCACAGCAACATGGGTGGGCTGAAAATGGAATAACAATATTATAACAGCGACATCAATGTGGTGCAGGTTCAGAGAGCTCAGCCAATCAAATGACTGAAGGGCTAGATCACCTGGAGGCAGCCTTTGCTTCCTTAAAATTACAAGACAGTGGAAGACTTCCGCTCTTATCTCTTTGACACTAGCAAAAAGATAAAGGGGCACATAGGCAGGGCAATATATAAAACAGTACAAAGGAATCTTCCCTATACATCTCGATGGTATGAGAAACCAGAAGTGATGAGTATTTTGTCACTTCCGGTTTCCCCAGTATGTAAAGAAGTAATTTTGACATGTAAAAAACATCTGATTAAACCGACCTGTAAAGGCTTTTAAAGCATCACCTATGGAGATTTTTAAGTACTGCAGTTTGTTACCCAAAAAATTGCAGTTGAAAAACTACTGCACAAATATTTGACATACAAAATTGCAAAACCCACCATTTTATTCTCTATGGCCTCTGCTTAAAACATATATGTGTAGCACCCTCTAGTTAGGTAGGTGCTAGAGTGAGGATGTTCCGGAGGATAGTAGGAAAATTTAGGCAGGTGTTTGTTTTCGTTCTGGGCTGGGAGTGGCTCAGGGTAGCAGCTGGTGACTCACAGGCAGCATCACTGGGACCTGCCTCTTCTTTCTAGAGTCTGTGAGAAAGATCTGGATAGAGAGGAGAAGAGGACTGGTTGAGCTGTCTGGGGTATCTTTGGGAGCCCTGACCAATCCCCAAAGTGGATTAGCAGGGGGCAGACCTCCTCAAATACCCAGGGTCAGTCCAGCTGGGGAGGATTTGTTGGGTGGAAGAGCTGGAGTGAGAGAGTGTGGAGGCCCACAGAGAGCTCCCCAGTCTGAGGGGGGGGGGTGGACCTTGGGCTGGGGCTTGGGTGCATCCAGGAGGAGAGAAGAGATCCTGGAAGAGAGGCACGTGAGAGAGCAAGTAGAGGACAGCGGGAGAGAACACTGCTAAGAGACTCCAGGCAGGACAACTGGATGCAGCAAGTGAAGTGCTGGTGAGTGAGGCACAGTTGGGAGGACTGGGAAGGCATGCCTGAGAGAACTGGGAGATTGCAGTTTGAGATGGGTGCAGAACCAGAAGAGTGGACTGTGGAAAGGGCAGTGGAGAGTGGTCATTGCAGCCAGGCTGGCTGGCAGGGCCTGAAGAGAGATATCTGGGATTGGTAGCTGAATAGAGGACAGTTAGCACCGGACCTATTTCTACACCACAGGGACATGAGGTCCCTGCCTGCAAAAGGCAATCCACTGAGGCCTGGCTGAGTTAGGGTCAGGCATAACCATGCAGTGCTAGCTAGTCTGGAGGAGAAACAGTCTGCAACCTAGGGAAGATCTGGAGGAGTAACAGTCTGCAGCAAGTGAAGTGCTGGAGGAGTAACATTGTGCAACAAGTGAAATGCTGGAGGAGAAAGGGAAAGAGGTCTTAAGCAAGAGCTGTTCTGGAGAAAATACTAGAGTGTATATACTGGAGTGTACAGTAGATAGAAGTCCCACACATGTGCTGAATCATCCTGGGCATCCCATAATTATCCTTTACCCATCCAAGTTCAATCCCCTCAATAAAAAAAAAAAAAAAAAAAAAAAAACCTTATGGACTGTTCTATGTCTCTGAGTGATTGAGAGATGGATGCCTGGCTGGACAGGGGACAGGTGAACCACAGTAATCAGCAACCCCTAAGAGTCCATTCACACAGGGGCAACACGACTTCCAGCGCGACTTTGGGAGGCAACTTGGACACGACTTGAGTATGAATCACAGCGTGACTTGAGGTAACTTAAAAAGGCAACTTGAAGTTGCCTCCAGGACAGGGGACTTTGCCAGTGGCCAATCACATAATAATCAGCTCTGTGGGAGGGAGGGGTTTACCTAGAAAACTATTTTTACTTCCTGGAAAGTTGCTTCAGTTAAGACAGGGGATCAGACTTGGAGGCATTGGAGGCAACTTCCATTGAAATCAATGGGTACAATTCGCCTAGAAGTCGGATTGAAGTAGCACAGGAACCTTTTCTGAAGTCGGAGCGACTTCAGTAGTGTGCATTAAGCCGGCTCTCATTCACTTACATTGATTTTATCATGTCGCGCGACTTGAGGCAACTTGGGGCAACTTCAAGTCGGATCCAAAGTTTCCCCTGTGTGAATGGACTCTTAGGGGGCATGGCTACATATAATTTTGGGGGTTCTAAGTAATTTTCTAGGAAGAAAACTGATGTTTATATGTAAACAATGTGTCAGAATAGGCTTGGTCTTCAAATTAAGAAACATACGCTTTAAAAAATAAAAATAATATATATATTATAAATAAAGTGATACAGAGAATAGATGCATTAACTCATAGCTACTAAACATATTTAATCATATAATTTAAATCATATTTATATGATTTAGAACAGGTCAGACAGATGAAAGATGGTGATAATGTTATTGTTTGTTATTGCACCTTACATATTGTTCTTTTTAAATAAAGTCCTTTGGATTTCAGCTGATATATTTATTATAAATTAGTGGAATTGTCAGTTTATGGATCTATATTTATTTTGCATATACATTTTGTTTAAATCAAAATTGATTTATATAATACTTTTTGTAGAAAGATTACAAGCCAGAATTGAAAGCGTGAATGAAATGTGTGACATGAGAAAACGTAAAAGACTCTAGAGTACCATGTCACAATATACCCAGAGAGAGTGCAATAGATTGAGGTGATTTTATGCTTGGATTTCATCTCTCAGTACACTTATTTCACCTCTCCTGTCACATAGAAAATAAGCTAAAAAATAATAGGAAAGAATATACAGTATCCATTTTCCTTAAAGGGTATCTGTCACAGCAGAAACATGAGACCCAGCATTGTTTTTAAGGTGCAAGCTAGGTAATCATCCTTGTTTCATTGCCTAGAGAGTCACTGTTCTGGAAAAGGTGCATATTAGGTGTCCAAAGGCTTCACTGGCTACATGCTTGTTCTAGGTCAGTGATTCACCAAATAGTGATGGGACTGACAGAGTCGGAGATTGCACCTTCCAAATCAAATAATTAAATACATTTTTTTCTTCGTTTTTGCCATATTTTGATAATTTCTTCCTATTTAAAAATGCGTGGAAATTTAAATTTTGTTTCATGAAAACACCTGTCTCAGAACTAGAGAAAGGTTGTATTTAAACAAAAATTAATTTTTTAAAGACAGTTGAGAATTTTGTCATCCATCCCTATCTGGACCCCTCAAACTAGTCACCGCATTGCCAGTTCGTTTGCCAAATTACCAAAAGAAGAGACTGCTAGCCTGCATTTTGTTGTACTTGTCAGCAGAACTGACCATTTTCTTGTCATTTGTTTTAAAGGGTTACGCAAACATATCACTCTCAGAACTTCCAAAACACCTACTGTAGACAAACACAAGTGATTGTAATGAAAAAAAATGTTTTTCTTTTTTAACCACTTCTGGACCGCCCACCGCCGTTATACGTCGGTACTTTGAAGGAGGATATTGTTGGTTTGGCAGCAGCTAGCTGCCATAACCCCGGTATCCTCTTCTTCAGTGAGCGGTCTGGTTTAAGATAAAAGTGGTCTCTGCGGTGGCCTCACCGCAAGATCACTTTTATCGGAGCCGTCAGCAGCGGAGGAGATTGCGTCTGTCCCCTGCCTGGGTATGGAGACGAGTGAGGGGAAGATGGCCCCCACCCGTCTCCATATCACGACAGGGTGGAAGTGACGTCAAAACGTCACTTCCACCCATAGCTCTTAACGGGCCATTTTGTTTTTGTTTTTGTTTTTTTAATTGACAACATTTTTTTTTATTGCATTTTAATGTAAATATAAGATCTGAGGTCTTTTTGACCCCAGATCTCATATTTAAGAGGTCCTGTCAAGCTTTTTTCTATTACAAGGGATGTTTACATTCCTTGTAATAGGAATAAACGTGACACAATTTTTGTTTTTAAAACAGTGTAAAAATAAAAAATAAAAGGTAAAATAAATAAGAAAAAAAAAAATTAACATTTTTAAACACGCCCCGACCTGACGAGCTCGCATACAGAAGCAAACGCATACATGACTAGCACTAGCATTTTTATGAAAATGGTGTTAAACCACACGTGTGAGGGATCGCCGCGATCGGTAGAGCGAGAGCAATAATTCTAGCCCTAGACCTCCTCTGTAACTTAAAATGTGCAACCTGTAGAATTTTTTAAACGTCGCCTATGGAGATTTTTAAGAGTAAATGTTTTTCGCCATTCCACGAGCGGGCGCAATTTTGAAGCGTGACATGTTGAGCATCAATTTACTCGGCGTAACCTTATCTTTCACAATATAAAAAAATTGGGCTAACTTTACTGTTGCCTTATTGTTTAATTCAAAAAAGTGTATTTTTTCCCAAAAAAGTGCCCTTGTGAGACCACTGCGCAAATACGGTGTGACAGAAAGTATTGCAACGACAGCCATTTTATTCTCTAGGGTGTTAGTAAAAAATGTATAATGTTTGGGGGTTCTAAGTAATTTTCTAACTTGTAAACAACAAATCTCAGAAAGAGGCTCGGTCCTTAAGTGGTTAAAGTCTTTACTACTGGGTGTATAGTTCATAACTTGATACTGTACAGGGTTTATACTTTAGACTCCATTTCTTCCTGTGCTTGTGTATTTCTATTTGTATTAACAAGGGAATTGTTAGGTTAATTACAGCAGAGCAGCACAAAAATGAATGTGTGCATGCATACAATATATTATATATATATAGTATATGAAAAAGAAGTTTATTATTTTGTATTATTGCTGGTATTCTTATGTTGGTATGCCTAAAATACCCGCTTTGCGTTTTCAATCTTAATAAAAAAACTGCTTACTCCCTTCATGTACTGTAGAATTGCATTCCAACATATCCTTGTTTCTCCACCAGCACCATCAGTGATCACCATCAGTGACAGAAGAAAACGTCAGCAGTATTTAATGATACAGTCTGTGGAATATCTGTAAGTGTTTGCTGCCATGACCAAAGGCAGATGTGCTGGGCCACAGCAGTATGCCCCCTACTTATCCAGAGAGTTCTATGGTCTTTGAGTCATATCTGATGACAATGTAGATTATTGGGTCTAATGACTGGTCCACTGGCCCAAACTATCCTAGTTTGCCATATGTGTGTTACCTTGCCTGTGTCTCAGCACCCAATCCAAGGGAAGATTTTTTTGTATCATTGTTAATATCAATTATGCAATCACCAAAATCAACAATACCTGGTTAAGTTGTCCAACCCATCCTTGATTATTTTTTTCTCCACTTGGTATCTGGCCCTATCTTCATGTTCCAAACAAACAATTTTCCATAATGTGACTATTACTGCTATTGTTAATTAAATCATATCTGCCTCCTGTAATGCAGCATGCATTTAGTGGTGTAAAGCTGCTGAACCTTTCTTTCTTGCGATATGGTTTATTTAATATAGCAAATGCAAAATGAAAAGCCTAGTGTCCAATAGGTTTTTTGGCCATATATCTAATAACCCTCAAATTAAGTGAAGATTACATTAACAGGCCTCACAAAAGTAGGGTGAAATGAATAGGAAAATAACCGTCAGGTTTGCAATGTGGGTTAGCCTGGGCACACAGATGCATTTGCATCCAGCAAACATCCTGACCTGCTAAAGCATACATTCACGTTCGGTGCATGTTGTGGTCTGAGTTTACAAATAATATAATAATACTACGTTTCTATGGAGTGTGCATGGTAACACCTTACAATAAAAAAAAGTAAATATAAAAACTACAAGTACCATAATTTCCCACTAAGGTATAAAATACACATGCGCCAAACAAGAACAAACTTTAAAACACCAATATGCCATGCCTCAAGTACAAATAAAGGAACCTATAAGTAGGTGCCTACAGGGGGTTAATGTGTCTGCCTATGAATGCCCTTTTTCCCCTGGCTGTGCTAATTTCCTCCTGTTAGATGAGCCAGCCAGGTGCTAAATGTTACAATTTCTTAAAGTGGATGTAAACCCCCCAAAAAATTTGTAGAGAATAAGATTTCCTTTCATTTGAGCCCAGTCTTGCCACACAGATTTACTCCAGCCCTGAGAAATCCTCTTTTATTGTTCAGTTAGAAATATCTTGACAAAGTGCTGAAAACTTTGTCAAAAACGACCCCTTGCTGTGAGTGACAGGTGATTTACATATCTCATGCACTAGGGTTTACATCCACTTTAATGTTTTCCTGTGTCCTTAAGCTGACCTGTGTGCTGAGGTAGCCAGGCTGTAAGGATTAATGTCTTTCCCGACATTTTCAACCTGATTGACGCCCCCTATAGGTTAACCAACATGGGGTGGCTAATAGGGGCCTTTTCGGGGTTGCTGGAGAGGGTTTCATGCCCTGGAACCTTATGGACGTGTAGCTGTTAATCATGGACTTACTGCCTTTTTGGATTACTGCCCATCCTGAACTCTAAGGGACTTGCATGACCTCTTGTGGATTAGTGTCTTAATCTACTATTAGATAAAGGAAAGATGGCAGCTCGATCTTCCGCAAAAAATACATTTATTAATCCAGGTGTGGTACAAAATAATACAGGGCTTACACGTTTCAGCATTTAGCCTTAGTCATAGCTATTGGCCATGTTTGCTTGAGTGCTAGGAGGACACTACAAAAGCCAGTGCACCAACTTCTAACCACCTCTGGAAATTACTACATTTTTTCTACTATATTTAATTCACTGTTGCCTTAAAAAGGATTGCTTTATGGACTTGTCTTCTGCATAAGGTATGCACACTCTATGGACGTTAGAAGAGCTTTGTACAGGAATTGTGTTGAAACTTCTTTTTGAAAACTGCACTGTATTCAACAACTACCACAGTAAAGGATCATGTTTGTTTATTTGCTGTGTCCAGGCGGCCTACTGATCGAAGGATTTGGGGAGCGCATGCACGCCGCCGGCAGACTTAATGTCCATGGGCAGCGCGCATGCGCTTCCCAAAACCGGAAGTGCAGGATCACGAAGGTACGTGATCCTGCGCAGGAGAGCCGCCTTGCCACCATATGTGTAAGTTATACGATCGGCAAGCAGTTAAATGGATGACACCCCTCTGCTAACAGCTCAAGTTCCACACCTTTGTAAGAATACTTGTCTATTTTTAATCCTATTCTGTGTTGCAAATATTTGCTCCAAAGATATCTCTAAAAATAATTGTGAAAAAGTAAAGTATCCCCACTGTATGTGACATATGTTCTAAGAAGGTATTAGACCATTGTGATATGCATGTACATTGTATTATGTTTGGAGGGATTGGGAGGTTTATGCAGCAAATTATGTAAATGCTTGTATATGCACTTACTGACCAGGCTTTTTTATGACACTTGTTGTTTACAAGTAGAAATCTGTATTTTTTGCTAGAAAATTTCTTAGAACCCCCAAGACATTATATATTTTTTTAGCAGAGCCCCTGGAGAATAAAATGGCTGTTGTTGCAATTTTTATGTCACATGGTTTTCGCGCAGCGGTTTTTCAAACGCACTTTTTTTTTGGAAAAACTTTAATGACTAAAAAAAATAAAACATGCTTCACCCACCGGTGAATTTGCCACTCTGATCAATTTTATGAGAAAGATCAGCACCTGAGGGGTTTATGTAATGACATATTTTCCCAGTTGTAAGTGCAGTTGCTTCAGAGCTTAGTAAATGAGGGGAAGATCTGCTGACTTCCATCATCCAATCATGTGCAAGCAAAAATTCTATTTTAAAAAAAAATGTCCATGCATTTGATTGGGTATTCTTTGTAAAGTGAAGTTTTACCTAATTTCCTAAGCTCTGTAGCAACTTGCAAAGTGCACAGTCTATTTGCCTTTAGTAAATAAACCCCTAATGTTTCTGTGTTTTTGCATATTTAGGTTTCTATACATTACTGTTGAGAGAACTGATCCAAAAAGGTATAGACTACTCCAGATTGGTTATTGTATTTTTACATTCCTTAAATACCTAATGCCTGGACCACTACTTATTTAACACATGCATTTATTTATTTATTTCCTTTAGTGAATTTACTTTAATGCCAATTTATGAGGTATTTACCAAGTGTTTTTTTCTTTTTGAGGTAAATACTGCATAAGGTGATAGGGAATTGACATTTCATTTATCTCGTGATATATTTGGGGAAAACGTGACAGATCACCTAAATACCTCATGTAATATGCTTTAGTAAGTGGAGCCCTGGGTGTCACCAAAACAGGATAGAAGGGGAGATCTTCCATTGGAGGTACAAGTTTTTGTAACAACAGGGGATTCCCTCACTTGGGAGGGATTTCTTCTCCCTTCCTGTTTTGGCTATGGGACAGGAAGTAAAGGGAAATCTCCCTGGAGTTGGATACAGATGGCACTAAAAAAAACCCTAACATGGGCTATTTATTTATTGAATTTTCATAGTTTTATTAAATCTGCCTTACAAGACCCACATGGTCCATTAAAACAGACATAATTACAATTCTGAATGTATGACAATATAGCAGAAATGTACCCATTTTTAAATGGCATAAAAGATGGGGTCATAACTGTTCTGCCCACCGGGCTTCTATTCAGTTTACTTATGTTTATGTGCTTAAAACCACTCCCGGACCGGCTCACGCCGATATACGTCGGTCCTCAGACAGAACAATAACAGTTTCTTACTCTATCCAAAATTAATAATCAAAAAAAAAATGTTGCCTTTATTTCTAATTTAACCCTGTAGCATCTGTTAAAAAAATAAACAAATATGAATTCTGAGTAGAATGATCCTTTAAAAGAAACTGATGGCTTTGAAGCTACTATATTCTTTTCACACGGAGGGGTAATTTAAATGGAAAAAAATGAGGTTGTCCCAAATTAATAACATACTTTTAAGGATCAACTTGTTAGTATAAAAAAGCAGGAGCACCCTTATTAAAATCTAAACTACTGCATGCTCAAAATAGATATATACATGTTACAAGGTCAGGTCAGTCTTTTCTAAATTAAAAGCTATTCTAAGCTATAGCATTCATAATCATCTAAGATCTAAAGGAGTGGAGTACAATTTTAATGAGGTACGGTGAACATAAAAACTGCAGGCAACTGCTTGTGATTTATAAAGGCATTATAACATCCAATTAACTCATTAGCCACGATGCGCCTTGTTCATATACCTTCAATGCTATTATCTAATAGCTGACTGAAGTATTATGCTTATGCTATTTGCTGTTTTTCAAATATTAAAATATACACAAACCCACTTATATATGCAGTGCCACTAGGTGTAGACTAAGGATTTTAGGATAAAAAAATAAATTAAGAAGGTAAAGTGTTAGTTGGGGATTTGTAAAATTCAACAAGAGTTCTATCTAATACTGAAATATTTCCTACTTTTAGGAAGACAACATACTTTTCAAGGAAAATTATCTTTCTGTAGGCTGTGACCACTGACAGATTTCAGCAGGCCCTCAACCTCTTGTGTTCTTAGTAGGTGATGGTAAAACCTTTGTGGGGAATAGTGGATTAAAGCAGTCGACGGAGGTATCTGAACAAAAGGAGAACATTTTATTTTTTATTTTTTTGTTTCAAAATCTCTATGACAAAATCGCTACACAAAATCTATGTACAGGTAATTTAGTACTTGTCAGCCTAATGCTGAGTTGCTGTTATCTCTTCACCAATTACATCCATAATATTAAAAGTAAGAAAACAATTTGGTAGGTGAGTTATTAATGTACTTTCATCATGCTGAGTATATTGGTGAACTAAGTTAAAGCCTAACAAAATAGTTTGTTTGGTCCTATGGTGGCAGTTAAACTACACTTAACTCCTTAACGCATTGGATCATTTCTGTTCTTTTTCATACCTACAACAACAATCCGAAATTCCTAGGTCTGAATTCTATAAATATCTACAGATCAGACATTTCCTTAGATCCCTATATTCCCTTAATGCTAGACCCCTTTTCTCACCCTACGAGTCAACTTGTTATAAGACCCCTTTCACACTGGGGCTTTTTTAGGCGTTTTTCAGGCGCTTTAGCGTAAAAAAAAAGCGCCTGTAAAGCGCTTGAAAGAAGCCTCATCTGCAATCCCAATGTGAAAGCCCGAGTGCTTTCACACTGAGGCGCTGCGCTGGCAGGGCGTCAAAAAAAGTCCTGCAAGCAGCTTCTTTGCAGCGCTTTTGGAGCGGTGAATACACCGCTCCTAAAGCGCCCCTTCCCATTGAAATCAATGGGAAGCGCCTGCAAAATGCCCCACTAGCGCTCGAAAAAAGCTGGTAAAGCGCTGCTAGTTTAAGCGGCGCTTTACGAGCGTTTTTCGGGCGCTGGCAGTGTGAACGGGCTCTTAAAGCACTTGGGCTTTCACATTGGGATTGCAGATGAAGCTTCTTTCAAGCGCTTTACAGGTTCTTTTTTTAACGCTAAAGCGCCTGAAAAACGCCTGAAAAACGCCCCAGTGTGAAAGGGGCCTAACTCTTCTAGAGATAGAGTGGTCATCTCCAGAGTAGCTATCTGAATGGATATTCTTACCTGAGAAATCCTCAGCTATGACGAGATGGGAAATGGAAATAGGGCAGGAGTTTTCTACAGATGAGTGGACAGAAATGCTGTTAAATATGCAAATATGCACTCGCTCCATGACAATTAAGGACTTGTGAAACTTCACACAAGGTGGTACCTCACCCCAAACAAATTACACAAATTCTTTCCAAATGTCTCAGAAGGTTGCTGTAAATGTCATCTCCCGTCACTCACATCAGCCTGTGTAATGTAAATATTAAGATAGGGGTCAGTGGCGCTACGTATCAACACACCTTGTGCTTTATAGGCCTAGCTTGATAGCAGGCATGAAGGGCTAATGGAAGAAAGCAAAGGAGTACCGTATATTTATGAATGTGTTCCTACTCCTGAGGTGTGAGTGCCCCAGAGTAGTAGAATGAGAAATTCCACCTATGTACACCAATTACTTGCAACTTACACCTATATAGATATAAAATGTTTTTGTAGAAACAAATATGTGTGGAACATCCATATAGCAGACTACTCGAAATCCTGTGTATTAATAGCTATATATAGCACGTATAATATCCAGCATCCTGTGCACGTATAAGCAATCTGTAACTATGTGAGTTCCTGAACTCAAAACTAACAAAATTCCAAAAAAAGGGGAAAAAACCCTGCAGAAACAGGAAATCAGGTGAGTGGTCCTTAGTAAAATTATAATGCTTACAAGTAGCAGTGGCTTATAATAAGTGTGTTTAATCAGCACATATAGTTGCTATCTGACAGCAAATGTGTAGTGTATCCAATAATCTATACGTCTGCATTCCAGACGAAGCAAAACAGATATGTGACTAAGTGATATGTGCAAAGTGCAAAAGAGTTTTTATGAAGTCTAGGGGGGTCAGTCCCACACTCAAAGACCAAAACCAGTATTAGTCCCAGAAGGGTTAGGGATGAGAGTAAAAAAGAAAGAAACAGGGACCAAAAAACATAAACCAGAGGCCAAGCCCTCTTTTTCTTAGAAACTTCAATCGAGTAGTCAGCGAAGATAAGAATAGTAACGCCATCTACTTGGAGGTTTCTCGTTTGTCGGTAAGTTTGCAGAATGGTTGCTTTATCAGCGTAATTTAGGTATTTAGCGATGATGGTACGAGGAGAAGACCGATCAGCTGAATATGTGCCGAGTCGGTGAGCTCGTTCAACCGTAGCTGGGCCTGGTAATCCCAGGGCTTCGGGAATACGGCAAGAGCAGAAATTGGCCAGAGCCGTAGATTGTAGCGATTTCGGCACTCCTACGAATCGCAGGTTGCTCCGACGCGATCTATTTTCGAGGTCTTCCAATCGCTGGAGTATATGCTGGTTAGTTTTATCTTGAACTTCTTCAGTAGCCTGGGCTTTATAAATGTCATCTTCCAGGCTTGTTATTCTATCTTCTGCTTCATGGATGCGGGCATTTAGTTCTCCCAGTTCTTTTTTAATCTGAAGCATTCCAGCAGTGACAGCTTTTTCAACAGACGCAGCAATGGTGGGGGCTAGTACTGCTGCCACTGCCTGTGTTATCCTCTCCAGATCTCCTGCCTCCCATTGCTGTAGAGGGGGGGGGGGTGCAGTCCGCCCCACCTCCATGATGTGAGGAGACCGCGCCAGAGGACAATTTGGGGCTGCGCCGGGCGGAGCTCGCGGCCCACCTTTTTCAAGAAAGCGCTCCATAGAAATAGAGCGGGAGGGCAGCGGTAAGGTCTGGGAGCCGTCTGTGAGGGGGAATGAGTAACGGGGCCGACTTTGTAGGCCGTTTTGTGTGCCGTGGAGCGGGAGCTGAGGAGGGTTACTGTCCCTTCATGCGGCGCCGGAACCGGAAGTGGGGCCAAGCCCTCTATGTGCAACACAATACAATATCTCACATTGATAATATTAGCATTGCTATATACCAGTGCACATAAACAAGTGTACAAACCAGTGTATATGATGTATAAGTATAAATTATCATAAAATTATATATTTTTTATAAAATTATATATAACCAAGGGTGTAAGAAATGAGTAAAAATAAAAATGAAAAATGTGTCCACCAAAAAAAATTATTATTATGTGAGTTGGTAAAGAACAGTCCAAAGTTAGTGAATTATATATCGCTGTATCCAGATATAAGTAAGCCCAAAGGTAAGTGACTCTTGTGCTTGATAATTTTCCAAGAATGAGTGACTTTGGTGCTCCCCCTTAAGATTCCCCACTCACCAGCTCCCTGCACCCCTGCAGGGGTAACAAGCTTGCAAAACAGCTCCCTCAGGCCAGTCTCCTCCACTTCTCCCTATTTCGGATCCTAAGATGGAATTCCAGGCGTATGGGCTGTTGTTTTTGCGACTGGGAATACGTGGATCTGGTCCTCACAGAAATAAAAATAAAAATGTGTAATGGCCAGACACTTGAAAACCTCACTACACACCCCTGGAGGATGTGCAGCATCATGATGTTCACTGCAGGCAATGATCATTGGTCAGCATGGTTGACCTGACCGCACTGACCAATTGATGGCATCCTGAACAAAAAGAAGGTTCGTAAGAGATTGCTCAGGAAGATTGCAATGATGCACATCATTTTTAAAGCCCTTTTCGAAAATTGCACCCAGCAACATGTAGGAAATATGCCCTTTTAAAACACACATTCATTCTGCTATGTAGATAGTGCATACATAGAGGCTATAAAGAGGCTTCAGGCAGATATCAGCAGCATAAGGATGTAAAAATCCTCCCCTCCCACCAACCCCAAATCCCCAAGATACACAACATTTTTCTCCCTAAAGGACATTCAGTAAGGGTTTACTCCTACATGAAGAGACAAGTGCTTATAAGTCATAATCATTCTCTATGTACTTTATCAGCAGCACTGAGGGCCAGTTTACACCTGGATTGCATGGGAATTCCCATGTTGGGCGCATTGACAGTGCTGAAAAACTAAGTTGACCATGCATGAAGTTGTGTGTGCACAACTTTTAAAAACACACTGAAGTTCACAAAAAAAACAGCATACTGTGTCTCCCTTAATAATATGTTTGCAACACTGACATTCTGTAGCCCCACATCCATAGTTGCCCTTAAAATGTAATCACGTAGTGGACTTGATTGTGGCAGGATCAAAAAAGCAGGTAGGTGCACGCCTTGAAACAAAATTAATGCCGTCCCTAAGAAGATCTGCACAGACATTGTCCTCAAAAAGAATGGGCAAATATCGATACACGATGTTCTTAATGTCTTGGAATTCTTTACTGAACGATGTACTAAAGGTGGTTCTTTGCTTATTGAAAGATTGTTTCTATTCATTTTTATTTTTATCCCGGCCTTTATGTCCTGATTCACTTAGAAGAACTGATCTATCTTTGGACTCAGCGATCGCACAGGCTCTATCGAGCATATTACCAGGGTATCCCCTTTGAAGAAAACGGGAACAGAGCATTTTTGCTTCTCTATTTTAGCACGATTGATCACTACATATCCTGCATAGCCTCAAAAACTGGCCAACCGGGATACCCCTAACAGTATAGCTGGGGTGCCCCGATTGAGCCATAAGTAAATTATTCTCAGACATGGGTTTTCTAAACAAACTAGTATGAATTCTGTTATCAAAGCCACACAGGTGTACATCCAAAAAGTCGATCTCTTTTTGATCGTTCTGTCCTGTGAATTGTACGTTTTTGTCATTCGAGTTTAAGAACAGCAAACATTTTTCCAGGGAGCCAAGTTCTCTATCCACAATGAAGATCAGGTCATCTATGTAGCGATAAAACATTTTGATCGATGACCTGAACCTATTGCTGACACCGTATATATGGTGGCGCTCCCACCACCCCATATATAGATTGGCCAGTGATGGTGAGAACTTGGCTCCCATGGCTGCACCACACCTCTGAAGGAACCAATCTCCATCAAAGGTGAAAAAATTGTGTGTCAACAGATATAGTAAAACATCCAGAACAAATGATTTCTGTTCAGCATTATAAAGGCTGTCCCGCTCCAGGTAAAAAGCAATGACCTCAATAGCTTTCTCATGTGGAATACAAGAATATAGACTTGAGACATCACAGGTAATCCAAGACAGGTTGTCATCCCATGTCATGTCCTTTACAACGCTCAAAAGATGATTCGTATCTTTAAGATAGCTGGGTAGGCTACACACTAGCGGCTGCAAAACACTATCTAGCCATTCACCCAGTTTCTCATTCAGGGAGCCAATACCTGCAATGATTGGCCTCCCATGTAATGGATTTATCCCTTAGTAGGTTTTTAAGAGATGGTGAAAAATGGGGGACACTGGGAATTCTGGAATCAAACTGGAAGCCAATTTCTGGTCAAAAATGCCCAGGGACACCACATATTTTTTGGTGGGGTCTCCAGTAAGTCTAGAATATGTATCCCGATCAGATAGTTGCCTACCTGCCTCACATCTGTACTGTTCAATACTCATTAACACCACCAAACCTCCCTTGTCAGAATTTTTTTTGATTATTGTTTTGTCATTTTCTAAAGTTTTAAAGGCTTTTCTTTCCTGATTAGAAAGATTGTCATGTCTCACCAAACTAGCCATAGAAGATTGCATGGATAGTGCTGTGAGATCTCTCTCAACGATTTCCTGAAATGTATCCATTTCAGGGCATCGTGTATTGATAGGATAAAAATCTGAGTGTTTATATACTCCACTGGAAGGAAGACTAGAGGTGCCACCAACATCTAGGTTCCCAACCGTCTGGAGTGGATAACGATTGCCACCTTCTTCCTCGCCCTGTTTTTCGCCCCCTTCTGTTTTTTTGGTGCCTTTGTTGTATTTTTTATTTTTGGTTTTCCATTTCTGTACCTCATATTTTTGACGGTTTCGGTGTATTAGAACTCCCTGCTCATCCAGCACCAAAAGTCTGTGTGGTAGAGTGGTCCGAATTGGAAGTGACGTAATCTGCTTCAGTCTTAGAAAAACTGACATGTTTACCTGCAGTTTGTCCCCAATTCCATTGCCTCTTCCACACATAAACAGTGTTGGTATCATAGTCCAACTTATCTTGCAGCATTTTCTCCTTTTTTGTTGCGATGAGGTCAGTTTCCAATTTATTGAGTCTGTCATTCAATGTTGCATCCAAGTCAGTGAAATCAGCCGTGTTTTGTAGTGGCTTAATGTCCTCCTGTATAGTTGAAATTTCACTCTGTAGCCTCTCTATCTCCTTATTTTTAGACGAGATAATGATCTTCATGAGAGAAATAGAGCATTCAGACAGAGTGTCAGTCCATTTATTTTTATGCTCCTCATCATGGAGCTCAAAGGTAGGACATTTTTTAATGCAAAGACCCCATGGGATCCTTTCCAAGCCACATATTTAGAGTACTTTTGTCCCAAAATGCCCTTATCTCCTCACTCATTGCTTTTTCAAGCTGATGAAATAGGAGTCTGGCAGAACCTAAATTGCTGTCTAAGTTACTTTGTAGCATATCACGGGCATTGGTTCTAAATGGATTGTCTGTAGTGTATCTGAAAGTCTGGCTGGTATCCTGATAACAGGTGCAGACCCCGGCTCACCACCGTCCAATGTGAATAAAATGAAGAAATGGTCGCACTCTGAATTTCCAAAAAACTTGCTTGATGTACCTTTATTGTCACAAGTGTATCAGACAAACACAGGACAGGCAGTTGACGCGTTTCACAAGCGATAGCTTGCTTGTTCACAACAAAAGTAGCATACACTAAGCAGGCAGTTTTAAGGAGTAAACCCTGATCAGGCACACCCAAAAACAACCCGCCCAGGATTATGCTAAATGCAAGAAACATTTCAAGAGACAATGCAAGAAACAGGTATATATTATAGGTAGAAACTTGTTCAGAGGGGCATAAAAGGCGAGCTGCTGTAGTACTGTCCCACAAGTGCCAGGGTCTGCACCTGCTATCCATTTTCACCTGAACATTTGCCTGGAGTGGTGTGTTTCTGCTGTGATATCTCACATTCGGGTGTGAATTGGTCCTGAGAATAATGGAAATGTGATGCTACAACCTCTAATCAAAATGCATATGATAGGATGAAGTAAAGCCACCTGTGCCAGGACACTCGCTGCACATACCATCCAACAAGATAAGGAGAGAAGAGAAAATCTGGCAACATGATGCAGCATAGCATAAAATCCAGAATATTTTTTTGATGATCCAACAAGACACAAGGGGAATCCATTACACAAAGAGGTTGATGCGTTTAAGCCCTATCCTGGCCCTTAGTAGTAACAAAATGCTTGCATGAAAAAGCTCATTAAGAGCACTATACCTGCAGAGAGAGAGGAAGAGTCAGACACAGGGATTAACCCTGTCATGGGGATTACCCCATGAACGGTCTCCCTTCTCAATGGCACAATACAGAAAGATACATACAGAAAAAAACGAATTATTCGAAATAAAATTCAAATTAAATGTCACAGCAAAAATAAAAATATCAAATACTATATTGGGAAAATGTCAGTAAATAGGGAAAAAAAGAAGAATCAATATATGATCACCATACATTGAGTAAGGGGAGATGGGGGATCAACTAAGATGCAGATCCAGGTCCCACGTGTGGTTTAAAGAAATGGGGGACCCCTACGTCATTTTTTTTTACATTTTAAGCAGGGTTCCCCTTAATATCTATAGCAGACCTGAAGGGCCTGGTAATTGAATTACCTTTTTTTTATCAATGACTTTCAATGAATGACTGTTCTCTGTGTTACGGGAGCCGGCAATTCATTAGCCGCGAGTGATTTTAAATAGCCTTTTTTCCTGCAAAAATTACACTTTGTGCAGGGACAGTTCTAAGCACGGGAAACATGCGCCCCTTCACAGGCATACTATAGACACCCCCCAGGTACGAAATTTAAAGGAATATTACACTTTTATTGTTTCACTTTAAGCATTATTAAAATCACTGCTCCTGAAAAAACGTCTGTTTTAAAAAAAAAAAATTGCATTAATACATGTCCCCTGGGGCAGGACCCAGGTCCCCAAACACTTTTTATGACAATAACTTGCATATAGGCTTTTAAATTTTTTGAATTTTCGAATTTTCGAATTTGCCGCGAACACCCCAAATTGTTCGCTGTTCGCTGAACAGGCGAACAGGCAATGTTCGAGTCGAACATGAGTTTGACTCGAACACGAAGCTCATCCCTATTTACAATAGGTAAGAGAAGAAATCTCACCTTTTTCAGAATCCACCTGTAAAATAATGGACACAGAATGATGTTTACATATAAAATGTAAATTGAGAGAATTACTGTTTATATAAACCAAAAAGTTATTCAACTCTTCTACCCCTCCACTCCAGACCAACAACAAGTCGTCTAGGTAGCAACCATACCAGCAAATTAAACATCCAAATGGGTTCTCAGGGGAAAACAAGAACAGTACTTCCCATCACCCCATGTACAAATTGGCTACGGAGGGTGAGAATTTTGTAGTATCTGATATTTCTGATAAAGAGACCGTGAATCAACCCTGAATCAGTTGCTTTTCCTATCCCAGCTAAGCACATTTTTAATTTATAGTAAGGCCTGACACATAGCAAAGCCCCCATTATTGGCCATTCTAAACTACCTGACCTAAGTTCAGAGACCAGCAAGTGTAATACTTGTAGTTGGTTGCTATGGCAGCGAACAGCCATATTAGTTTGCTGAGTGCATAATCTGCATGAACAGAACATAAAATGTTAAAGCGGAAGTAAACCCATCGATTTAACAGTCTAAAAAAAAAAAAGGCATGCCGTGAATGCTAACTGCACATTGGCTGTGCTCTCAACCAAACAGTCAAACCATCCAATGGCTGGTGTCATAACGGATCACATGTGCAGCACTGTGGCAGTTGAAGATTAAACAGAGGCAAAGATGGCAGCTTCCTTGGCTGAAAACGATAGGGGGGTTTACTTCCACTTTAATAATAAAAAGAAATACGATTTTTGTGATATGCTAAAATTAAAAGAGAAGTATGGATTTGGGCGTTATTGCACATTTTTACTTACCTAGGTGGATGCAGCATCGGTCCAATGCTACATCTGTTCCACCTCCGCCTCTGCACTGAGAACCAAGCCATCGAACATCGCCGATGGCTCGGATCTCTCAGCTCCCCGAGCACAGAGCAGCTGCCTTTCAATCAGCAGCTCTCCTGCTCTGCTCCTCCACTCTCACTGGAGCGCTGAGCTTTGGAGGGGTGGGAAGCGGCCATCTCAGCGGCTCGCTGAGAGGCTGGGATGGCTATCAGTCCAGGCATCTGGCAGATCCAGACTCCCAGAGTCGGGATGACGCGGTGCCTGGACTGATATTGATGACATCAGCAGAGAGCAGACTTCTGTCTGCTCTCTGCTTAAAAAAACCGAATTGCACTCCTGTGACCCATAGGAGAAGCCCAGCCAAACAAGCTCAGGCTGGACCTCTCCTTTAAACATTTGAGGAAACTTAAAGTGATACTAAAGTCTCAGTTTTTTTTGCTTAAAAATAACAAACGTGTCATACTTACCTGCTCTGTGCAGTGGTTTTGCACACAGCAGCCCAGATCCTCCTCTACTCTAGTCCTTCTCTGGCACTTCTGGCCCCTCTCCCCTGCCGAGTGCCCCCACAGAAAGCAGCTTGCTATGGGGGCATCCAAGCCGAGCTGCTGCTCTGTGTGTCCATTCAGACACCCGCGGTTTGTCCTTGCCCCCATCTCTCCTCATTAACTCACTGACTTTGATTGACAGCAGTGGGAGCCAATGTGAAGCTTGATTTTGTATAAGAGTATGTATTAGAGGCCGCTGCCCTTGATAGCTGTATCCTAAATCTGTGTAGGAGACAATCATTAGCCTCCTCACTAGGGTCATTACTATATACTTTAAAAATAATATAATCCCTGAAATTGCCCCATCTGTCTCATGATCGCTAGGTCTGGTGTGTCCCCTGCTGCCAATATTCTTGGCCCTGATTCCTGGTGACCCTACTCGGGACCCGGTCGTCTGTGCTGTTGATTTGTGCGATCACCCAGGGGCCATTTGGTAGGTTTATTTCCTATGCTCACATTTGGGATGTTTTAGCAGGGGCTGAAATACCTGACCATTCCGTGCATTCAACTGCTAAACTATTTAAATGATCTCATGACATTTTAACATATACCATGGTGCTTATACTCTGTTCTCTTTACTTAGAAATTCACTAATTTGGACAGGTCTTGGTCTTTTCCCTGAGAAAGCCATCGTATATGGCGAAACATGTTGGAATGTGACTGCCTGCACCAACTATTGGCCTGCACTGACCATCAGTAGGCCTGTTGCCTTTTGTACTATTGCTATATAAATGTTTTTTGACACCAACTGTAATACATTGACGTTGTGTTTTTCCCTCTCTCCGTTTTTAAAATTGATATTAAAATAGTTTTGCTTTAATAAAATGTATCTTTTTCTAAAAAAACGTTTTGACAAATCTATTAATACTGGCACCGCCATAATCCCTTCAACCCACTCCAAACCATTTTTCTAACTAATTTGGCATGAGGTGCTGTATAACGGCCTGGACTTTCTAGTCATACCTCCAATTTTCTGCCCCATGCTGCTGTCTCAGCCAGTGAGGAGGAAGAGTCCTGGGTTGAGACACTCCTGCAAAATCGCTGGATCGAGATGGGCTCAAGTAAGTATTAGGGGGGGCTGAGGGGGGCTGCTGCACACAGAAGGCTTTTTATCTTAATGCATTAAGATAAAACACCTTCTGACTTTACAGCCACTTTAACAAAAACCTTACCTTTTGTGTAGCCATTTTCTTTTTACTTGGAGAAAACCCAACATTGAACTGGTGGAGAACTGGGCTTGGGGACGAGGGATTATTTGCTCTTGACCAGTAAAAATAATATATGTTTGACTGGTGGCCCTGTGTAGAGATACTCCTCTATTCAGACCTCAATCACAGTGACAGATGATAAGTGTTATAAAAATGTTTACTCTCTGTTCAGACCTGTTATCTTCCAGCATTGATTTCCTTTGCAGAGATGCTATGGAGACCAAATAAAGAGCTGCAAAGGAAGACAATGCTGGACAAATGCAAATGTGCTCATGTGTTTAAGAACCTGGATGACAAAGAGTCTTTGTGATTATGGCTTGTTCAGCTCAAAAAAGTACTTCCTTAAAGTTAATAACGCAGCACACTCATCTTTATGGCTGACCAGCACGCAAAGAGATTTTTCAGCAAATTGAAAAATCTCTGTAACTGATAATGATAGTAAAAGAAGTGCTTGTTAACTCCTACCATTTGTACACAGAGAGTCCCGGAGCAGAAGGAGAGAAAAGGATTAGCGCAGGGACTACATGACAGGTGGGGACAGCACAGTCATCATATTGGAAAAGAAAGATTTGTCCCCTTTAAGAAAAGGGGAGTGGCTGGAGCAGGGGAGGCGCTTGGGTTAGAAAGCTAGGAGAAAGGAGGGGAGTGACATCATTAGGGAGCGACGGTGGAGAAGATTACACTGACTCTCACCGCTCGTTCTCCCCATCCCATGCACTACAGGAACGGCAGCGGAGGAGGCATTCCTGAGCAACAAGAGCAGCGGCACAGGGGGATAGCCTGTGGCTATCACGAGGCTGGCAGCGGAGGAGGCATTCCTGAGCACCCGAGAGCAGCGTCAGCGGCACTGGGGAACTGCCAGTGGCAAGCACGGGTAAGGGGCCGGTCGGTATGGAGAGTGGTGAGCGGCGGTGGAGAGGATTACACACACTCTCACCGCTCGTTCTCCACAACCCATACACTGCAGTAATGGCAGCGGAGGCGGCATTACAGAGAGTGTAGAGCGGCAACACAGGGGGATTGACTGTGGCAGTCTGCATGGAGAGGAAGCGGCGCCAAAACGAAGGAGGAGGGGGGACCAGTGACTCCACGTGCTCGGCGGTCATTACCGCTGGAGCACTGCAGCATGACACCCCACCAGGGGAGCAGTGGCCGGCAATCACAGCTAGGGAGAGGGAGAGGACATCCATCCCTCCAGCGAACAGCAACCCCCAGGGATCCAGGAAAGGGGTTCCAGCCATAGACAGCGTGGGGACAGGATCGCAGGAATGGGGGAACGCAGCTCAACACATGGCTCGCCCACCCCCCCCCCCACAGGAACAGGTGGCCAGGGTTGCAGGAGAGGGTCAGAGCAACCAGTCGGCCCAGCGAGGGAGAGACGTGATGCGGGTCAGGCGGCAGGGTTAGCCCGCTGTCCCACGTGACCGGACGGAGGACAGGTGAGCAGGGTGAAGATGGGAGCGAGGTCAGAGGTCGTACAACGAATGCCTAGACCAGGAGTAGGACCGGGAGCCCAGCAATGCGGGCACCGAGCTAGTCTGGGGCGACAGGATGGAGAGAAGGACGGGAACAACAACGCGGACCCCCCCCCCCCCTGGCAAACCAGAGCAGGACCCTCTGGGGGCGCAGCCATGGATCGTTCGTCCGAAGGATATCAACGACAGATCGGAGAGGGACGAGAACCAGGCATCGGTGGATTGAAGAGTGGCGGCTGGTGGGGCCCTGTCCTGGGCAGCCCGGTGAGATTGATTCTTCCTTATCTGTTTCTTCTTTATAAAAACAAGGGGTAGATCAGGGTGGTATGCAGGGTCCCCGAGTTAGGGCAGTTCTTCAGGGACAGGAAGTTAAAAAGGGGTATATGTGGTGAGCTTCACGTTAGTGCCGGTAGGGGAATTCCAGCTGGGTAAGAAAGACGCAGAGATATGCTATTACGCGTACCTTTTGCACGACAAACAATTTTCGACAGCAAATGGCCGCCAGACAGTTGAGGGGGATTACACGGACATTAGCTTGTGTAGGAAGCGTAGGACAGAGGTGCAGGCTCCTACTCAACTTCAGGCGGGGGTGGGGCGTACCGCATCCTCGGGGCAACCGAAAGCTGGGGTTTCCAACACACAGGTTATGGCCACGGGGTTTCCCATGCACTGGTAGGTGGTTCAGATTAAGAGGGATGACGTCGGTAGAGGGACCGGACGCTTCCTTTTTCTCCGTAAATACCCCGACCAAAAAGCGGCTCAGTTGTTGGAATCAGGTTTCTCGAGCGGTTTCAATACAAGACTCATTAGCATAGATTTTACGTTCGGCCCAACTATATCCGACTGAGGTCAAACTCAGAGGCTCAGAGCGGTGCAGCACCTTTCCTTCCAGAGGGAGGTTGGTTAAGGATCAGTTTGCTCCATAGGGGTGGGCGGCAACGTGGACGGGCAGTGATAGCACAGGTTTGGGCAGGGGTCCCTGCGTTCGAAAGCGGATATTGAATCAGCTTTCTGGCTTTTGCCAGTTCCTCCAGACAGTATGACACCTTCCAGGTACAGCCTGGCAGACAGCAACTATGTGGATCGTTGTCTCCCGAGGAGAGGCGCTATTTCACGCGCTTTTCCGAACACGTTCACCCCCCTTTGTGGAATGGGTTGTACGGTACGTCCCCACGTTCAACTTGGTCAATATCACTATCGGGATGACTTCAGATGCATTTTGGGGCCTCACATCTACCATTGTTTTCCTGGGAATTGGAGTGTATTCGATTGGGAAGTCATGGGACCATTACTAGGCGCAAGTTCCAGCTTTGTCAGCTTTGTCAGTTACGATCGTTGGGGGGTAAGCAAAGAATTTGGCTTGCCGCATTCGTCACAAGGGTAGAGTTTGGCCACTGATGGCCGGCAGCACCCGATGTAGTCAGGGCTCCGTAGCAGCTATAACAAGCACTCTTGGTAGTGTGACATACATTAGCTATTTTCTTGCTTTGCTGTGACCTAATTTTGGGTGATTCCATATTTTACCAATAAAGGCTTTTGAATTTTTCTTGGAGTGCGGCCGTTCAGAGTCCTTAATTTGCATCTTCAAGGCTCTGGAGCACCTTTTGGGTCTCAACAGTGAGCACAGAGGGCACTTGCGAGGGGGCAGGGGGCAGGAATTCCTGGAGTAGTTCAGGGGCACGCTTTCCGTAGGCCTGGTCCCTTCATGGATTGTGATTTAGATGGTTCACATACGCTTCTGGCTCCACAAGCTATCCGGCCTTCTTTAGGGAAAATGCAGCGCTGCTTTTGCCACACGGCGTGGGGCCTTGTTCTTGAGGAATTTTGTTCTCTTGGAACTGCTTCTGATTGTAATAGTATTTGAAACGTAGGGGGTATCCTTCCTGAACTTAAAAGTGCATCTCATTTGTGGCAACCTGGGGGGAGCAGTTGGTAATTACTGGCCGGCAGCGTTCAGGCCGGTGGTCCAGTAGTTGGTTATATTGGGGCACTATGCGGCTGGCAAGGGAACGATTTTGATTACGCTGTACATTTTCCAGGTATTGATAACACCTGGGCGAATGCTTTGTATTGTTTTTCAGTGTGCCCGGTGCTGGGAGCGGGCACCAGACGCAGAACTACACGGGTCACCTGTTCTGACTTAGGTGGAACTTTGCCTTGGGGATCGCAGCACAGGGGATTCAACGCCCCGCGTTTGCGACAACTTGGGGGGGGGCTATTCCACGGTAGGGCAGTAATGTGCAGCAGCGGCACCGCCTCCGAGGGTTTAGAGGTAGCCTACGCAGGTCTCTAATTGTTCGGCACATGGGATTTGGTAAGGTATATCGGCAGCGGTCAGTGATTGGTAATTGGCAGGCTTGGCCTTTCTTTGCAAGGTACGAGACACCCAGTTTCCATTGACATGCTACGTGGCCTAATGTCGCAGCTGAGCAACATTTGTAGCTCAAAGTATAAGTTTGCCCGATTCCGCTTGGCCTTTGCCCTGGCTTTCTTTACAACGGTCTCTAGGGGACGGCTGGCGTGTAGGTCATTGTGTGGGCAGCGGGTCATTTGCAAGACTCGGTCAGAAGGTGGATATGGCGGTTAAAAGAAAACCGGTCAGACCGGTAAGTACATGCGATTGGGGGTGCGATTGGTGGTTTCCGGACTATGGAGTCACACAGTCGTCCGGTACGAGGAGCATAATCTTTGGGGACATGCGGCCCGGGTTCACGGGCCCTGTGCGGTTACATAGCAATGGGTCGTCCTTGCCAAGGTTCCAATTCATAGCCGGGTTTCGAAAAGGGTTGACAGCGGCGGCCACATAGGCTTCCAGGGCCGGCATCAGTATAAAATAGATAAGCTCATTGGCAGGTGGGACTCGGACAGATTTTAGTTTATATTCGCCCACAGTCGTGGCAGAATTGGTCAAAAGATGGGTTGCGGGTCCTTATTTTGGTTCAGCATGGGGAAAATCGCTGGTTTGGCTGTCATTTGGGTTTATAAGTGCAGAGGTTGGCCAAGTGCATCCTGGGGTCACTCATGCGTTTTTTGCGGTGGGCCAGAAGAGCTTATGTTTTACCAACGGAGGCTGTGGGCATCCCCAGCCAGTAAGTTCAGCCGAGTTGGTTATTGTTTGGTCAGATATGGCGGGGCAGTACGCCTTAGTCAAAAAAAAAAAAAAAAAAAAAAAAAAAAAGGTTTATGTGACCCGAGTGTCAGAAACCATGGAAGGGAGTTGGCTTGTGATTAGGAAAGGGGGTGGAATTATACATCATACAGAGCTGCAGGTGGATACAGGGCGGTATCTTGGGAGAGATGGAACCGATCTTTGGGCTCTAGGTTTGCAGGGAGGCATACAGCGAGCAAGGAGGGTGTGGAGGCGCACGCAAGGGTAAGGTTTTACCCCTTTCGTGCTGTGGCAGGGGTTGGGTCTTTGGAGGAGGAGAATATGGATGTTATATGCATATATAACATGGTTGTTACCCATCTGTGGTATGGGGTTAACATGGTTGGTACCCATCTGTGGTATGGGGGGTAACATGGTTGGTACCCATCTGTGGTATGGGAGTAACATGGTTGGTACCCATCTGTGGTATGGGAGTAACATGGTTGGTACCCATCTGTGGTATGGGGGTTAACATGGTTGGTACCCATCTTGTAGTATGGGGTTAACATGGTTGGTACCCATCTTGTAGTATGGGGTTAACATGGTTGGTACCCATCTTGTAGTATGGGGTTAACATGGTTGGTACCCATCTTGTAGTATGGGGTTAACATGGTTGGTACCCATCTTGTAGTATGGGGTTAACATGGTTGGTACCCATCTGTGGATGGGGTTATCAGGTACCTTCCGGTCAACGAGGGGTTGACCCGGAAGGGGGTAAAAAGGTAGGTCACTGCGAAATCGAGTACCGTCTCCGGGTCTGGGGGCTCGCGACTGGAGGCCAAAAAAGTTGAAAGAAGTTCGTCGCAGTGACCAGTGGTTTGTGTTACCCTCGAAGACCCCAATAGGAAATAAAAGTTGGTTTAAGAGTTATTTAAAATGTTATTTGTTTAATTGAAAGTAATTGTTAATAAAAGGCCGTCAAGGCCATTTACTCCAAGATCTTGTCATGTCATTTGTGAGGGGATTTGGAGGGTTGGATATTAGGTTTAACGGGTAGCTTAAGCGACTGTGGTTAGGTCCTTCACATGTCAAGAGAGTCCCGGAGCAGAAGGAGAGAAAAGGATTAGCGCAGGGACTACATGACAGGTGGGGACAGCACAGTCATCATATTGGAAAAGAAAGATTTGTCCCCTTTAAGAAAAGGGGAGTGGCTGGAGCAGGGGAGGCGCTTGGGTTAGAAAGCTAGGAGAAAGGAGGGGAGTGACATCATTAGGGAGCGACGGTGGAGAAGATTCCCACCCACCCTCCCGAGTATGGTTAATTATAATGGGGGGCGGTAAGGACAGCCCGTGGCAGTGGTTGGGTCTTTGGAGGAGGAGAATATGGATGTTATATGCATATATAACATGGTTGTTACCCATCTGTGGTATGGGGTTAACATGGTTGGTACCCATCTGTGGTATGGGGGGTAACATGGTTGGTACCCATCTGTGGTATGGGAGTAACATGGTTGGTACCCATCTGTGGTATGGGAGTAACATGGTTGGTACCCATCTGTGGTATGGGAGTAACATGGTTGGTACCCATCTGTGGTATGGGGGTTAACATGGTTGGTACCCATCTTGTAGTATGGGGTTAACATGGTTGGTACCCATCTTGTAGTATGGGGTTAACATGGTTGGTACCCATCTTGTAGTATGGGGTTAACATGGTTGGTACCCATCTTGTAGTATGGGGTTAACATGGTTGGTACCCATCTTGTAGTATGGGGTTAACATGGTTGGTACCCATCTGTGGATGGGGTTATCAGGTACCTTCCGGTCAACGAGGGGTTGACCCGGAAGGGGGTAAAAAGGTAGGTCACTGCGAAATCGAGTACCGTCTCCGGGTCTGGGGGCTCGCGACTGGAGGCCAAAAAAGTTGAAAGAAGTTCGTCGCAGTGACCAGTGGTTTGTGTTACCCTCGAAGACCCCAATAGGAAATAAAAGTTGGTTTAAGAGTTATTTAAAATGTTATTTGTTTAATTGAAAGTAATTGTTAATAAAAGGCCGTCAAGGCCATTTACTCCAAGATCTTGTCATGTCATTTGTGAGGGGATTTGGAGGGTTGGATATTAGGTTTAACGGGTAGCTTAAGCGACTGTGGTTAGGTCCTTCACATGTCATGAGCCTAAGCATTGTAATTGGCCATCAAATTGGGTTAGGATTAAGATGTTTGTGACCAGCCCTACACAGAGAAGGGAAGACTAGCCACAGGTTCTTATCTCTAATTACTAGTCCTTTAATGGTCTAGATATTGCAGGTGTCACATACCTGGTGGTAGAGCCTGATGTGAAGAGGAAGGCCTCTCTTACAGCTTTGGCTCAAGGACCACTGGTAGTGATGATAGATAGGCAGGCATAAGTGGCAGGCAGAAGAGTAGTCAGGACACAGGCAGAGGTCAACAGTGGTGGAGCAGGTCAGGTA
Source organism: Lithobates sylvaticus (assembly GCA_028564925.1). Classification (NCBI taxonomy): domain Eukaryota; kingdom Metazoa; phylum Chordata; class Amphibia; order Anura; family Ranidae; genus Lithobates; species Lithobates sylvaticus. The sequence continues at coordinate 137,826,351 of CM053026.1, forward strand.
AGGCAGGAGATGAAGACAGATTCCAGAGACAAGCTGGGGTCAGGGTAGGTAGCATTGGAGCATAGACAGAGACAGGCCAGGTCAGCAACAAGAGGTGAAGCACATGAACTGTAGATCAGACAGCAACGAGCCAGTGTAGCAGCCATGTTTAAATAGTCCATTTGGTACCAGTATAAGTGACAGGTGCACGAGTGCCTAGGCATGCACCACATGTGAATGTGTGCATGCATGGGCATGTACATGTATGCACATGCCTGCACGGTTACCTGCTTGCCTGTGCCCATGCACAGGCATGTACCTCGGAGCACCATTTGTGCTATGGGCAAGCCTTCCCTGACAGCAGATATGTCTGGAATAATTTTACAGCATGCTCTAATAACTTCATTTTAGCTTTATCGTTTCCATCTGTAATATTAGAAGGAAGAGCCAAAAGCAAGTAGGAACAGAAACCAAAGCTAATACTTTATAATGACTTGCATTGGAACAAAAGCATAAGATGTAGGTGATAGTAGAACATATTGAGATAGGGATTTCCAGATGATGGGAGAGGCTCTGGAGAAGTCCTGGAGACATTTTCTGGAATTTACGCAGCTTTTCGTTTATAACTGCCTATTTCATTTCTTGAGGTGCTACAATGGCAGGGCAGTACAACCCCCCCCCCCTATGACCCAATTTTGGTAAGTAGACACCCCAAGGAAATTGCTGAAAGGCATGTTGAGCCCATTGAGTATTTTATTTTTTTGTCACAAGTGATTGAAAAATTACAAAAAGAAAAAAAACATTACACAAAGTTGTCACTAAATGATATAATGCTCACACATGCCATGGTTATATGTGGAATTAAACCCCAAAATACATTCTGCTGCTTCTCCTGAGTATGGGGATACCACATGTGTAAGACTTTTTGGGAGCCTAGCCACGTACAGGACCCCGAAAACCAATCACCGCCTTCAGGATTTCTAAGGGCGTACATTTTTGATTTCACTCCTAACTACCTGTCACAGTTTCGAAGGCCATAAAATGCCAATATAGCACAACCCCCCCCCCCCCCCCCCAATGACCCCATTTTGGAAAGTAGACACCGCAAGCTATTTGCTGAGAGGCATGTTGAGTCCATGGAATATTTTTGTTTTGCCACAAGTTGCGGGAAAATTACAAACTTTTTTTTTGTACAAAGTTGTCACTAAATTATATATTGCTCAAACATGCCATTGGCATATGTAAAATGACACCCCAAAATACATTCTGCTGCTTCTCCTGAGTACGGGGATACCACATGTTTGTGAGCCTTTTTGGAAGCCTAGCTGTGTACAGGACCCTGAAAACCAATCACCGCCTTCAGGCTTTGTAAGGTCGTAAAATGGTGATTTCACTTCCTCACTACCTATCACAGTTTCGGAGGCCATGAAATGTCAAGATAGCACAAACCCCTCTAAATGACCCCATTTTGGAAGGAAGACACTTCAAGCTATTTGCTAAGAGGCATGTTAAGTCCATGGAATATTTTATATTTTGCCACAAGTTTCGGGAAAATTTTAAAATTAGTTTTACACAAAGTTGTCATTAAATTATATATTGTTCAAACATGGTGTGGTTATATGTGGAAGTTCCAAAAGTGCACTGTGTTCGGACGCCGGACACAGTGCCCTTATGGGAAGTGCCACGTCTATGCAATCACGAGAGTGCATGCATTTGTGGACGTTTAGCCGCCTTGCAGCGTTTTTTGAAGCACTGAGTAGCATCCGCCCGCCATAGTAACATATACTACAGGCGCCGTGTGGAAGCTACTTCGGCGCTTCAGATTTAATTGACATCTGACCTCAGTTAGATGTCACTTCCTGTCCTGGAGAGGAACCAAGAAGTATGCTGCTCCATCAGCGCTGCCAGTTGAAGGAGACACCACTGGAGAAGACAACAGAACGGTAAGTACACAGGCTGCATTTAATGGGACACAGGCAGGCTGCATTTGGGGGGGGGGGGGGCAGGCTGCATTTAATGGGACACATGCAGGCTTCATTTGGGGGACGACACAGGCTGCATTTAATGGGACACAGGCAGGCTGCATTTGGGGGACGACACAGGCTGCATTTAATGGGACACAGGCAGGCTGCATTTGGGGGGCACAGGCTGCATTTGGGGGGCACAGGCTGCATTTGGGGGGGACACAGACTGCATTTAATGGGACACAGGCAGGCTGCATTTGGGGAGGGGCACAGGCAGGCTGCATTTGGGGGGGACACAGGCTGCATTTGGGGGGACACAGGCTGCATTGGGGGGACACAGGCTGCATTTGGGGGGGCAAGGCTGCATTTAATGGGACAAAGGCAGGCTGCATTTAATGGGACACAGGCAGGCTGCATTTGGGAGGGGGCAGAGGCTGCATTTGGGGGGGAGCAGAGGCTGCATTTGGTGGGACAGAGGCTGCATTTAGGGGGCAGAGGCTGCATTTGGTGGGACAGAGGCTGCATTTGGTGGGACAGAGGCTGCATTTGGTGGGACAGAGGCTGCATTTGGTGGGCCAGGGGCTGCATTTGGTGGGACAGGGGCTGCATTTTGTGGGATAGGGGCCTGCACTTTGTGGGACAAAGGCTGCATTTTGTGGGACAGAGGCTGCATTTTGTGGGGCAAAGGCTGCATTTGATGTGACACAGACTACATTTTATGTGACACAGGCTGCATGTAAGGAGGGACTCCGCTGGGGGCACCTGATGTAAGGACGGACTCTGCTGGGGACGCCTGGTGGCATCTGGTTGTAGGCGACGTGGCTAGTGACACGCTCAGGGCTCCCACTGATTATGCATTATGGTGAGTTGAATGATTTAATTTTATATGACAATGTAATAATAGAAATAATGCGCTTCAATCATCCTGACACCATAACAACCATGGTGCCGGGATGATTGAAGTGCTAACACCAGGTGTTTGGAGTATCTTTATCTGCTGATTGTTAAACTTTCTAAGATACACATTTCTATTGTTGTGTAGGATCTGGGCCTGCTGTCCCTTCATTCCTCTCTCCCTCTCCCTACATCCCTCGTTCATCTCAGACGCAAACCACACCACCAAAAAGGAAGGGCGGGGTCTGGTGCCCCCTATCCTAAAACTTCACCAGCCGCCACTGTTTCTAAGGGCATCAATTTTTGATTTCACTCCTCACTGCCTATCACAGTTTCCAAGGCCATGAAATGCCCAGGTAGAACAACCCCCCCCCCCTCCAAATGACCCCATTTTAGAAAGTCGACACCCCAAGCTATTTGCTGAGACGGATTTTAAGTATTTTGCAGATCTCGCTTTTTGTCACAAAGTTTTGAAATTTGAAAAAATAAAAAAAAATGTTTTTCTTTTCCTTCTTCATTTTCAAAAACAAATGAGATCTGCAAATTACTCACCATGCCTCTTAGAAAATACCTTGGGGTCATTTGGGCTATCTGGACATTTCAGGGCCTCCGTAACTGTGATAGGTAGTGAGGAGTAAAATCACAATTTTATGCCTATAGAAAGCCTGAAGGCAATGCTTTGCTTTTAGGGTCCTGTACACGGCTAGGCTCCCAAAAAGTCTCACACATGTGGTATCCCCATACTCAGAAGAAGCAGCAATATGTATTTTAGGGTGTAATTCCACATACAACCATGCAATGTTTGAACAATGAATCATTTAGTGACAACTTTGTGTAAAAAAAATTAATACAATATTCCCAAAACTTGGGGCAAAATATAAAATATTCCATTGACACAACATGTCTCTCAGCAAATAGCTTGAAGTGTCTACTTTACAAAATGGGGTCATTTGTGGGGGTATTTTGCTATCTTGACATTTCACGGACTCCGAAACTGTGATAGGTAGTGAGGAAGTGAAATCACCATTTTACACCCTTAGAAAGCCTGAAGGCAGTGATTGGATTTCAGGGTCCTGTACATGGCTAGGCTCCCAAAATGTCTCACACATGTGGTATCCCCATACTCAGAAGAAGAAGCAAAATTGATTTTGGGGGTGTAATTCCACATACGCCCATGGCATGTTTGAGCAATATATCATTTAGTGACAACTGTTGCAATTTTTTGTCCACACAGTATGTGCGCAGCAATTTTACAAACATAAATTTTTTGGGAAAAATAACACTTTTAAAAATTTGAATGCACTAAAACACACTATATTGCCCAAATGTTTGATGAAATAAAAAAGATGATTTTATGCCAAGTACATGAATACCAAACACAACGTGCTTTAAAATTGCGCACAAACACGCAGCGGCGACAAACTACATACATTTTTAAAAGACTTTAAAATCCATTACAGGTTACCACTTTAGATTTACAGAGGAGCTCTACGGCTAAAATTACTGCCCTCGATCTGACCTTCGCAGTGATACCTCACATGCATGGTGCAATTGCTGTTTACATATAACACCAGACAAGCCCTTGCGTTCGCCTTTGCGGGGGAGCACGGGGGGACAGAAGTGATTTATTTTTATTTTTTTATTATTTAATTTTGCTTTTTTATTTTATTTTTAAACTGTTCCTTTCATGTTTTTTTTTATCATTTTAATTGTTATCTCAGGGAATGTAAATATCCCATATGATAGCAATAGGTAGTGACAGGTACTCTTTTTTGAAAAAATTGAGGTTGTTTAGACCCTAGATCTCTCCACTGCCCTCAAAGCATCTGACCACACCAAGATCGTGTGATAAAATGCTTTCCCAATTTCCCAGTTTATATCCGGCGAAACCTAAGTCATCAAATGCTCATAGCTTCCAGTTTCTTAGGCCATAGAGATGATTGGAGCCATTCTGGTCTCCGATCAGCTCTATGGTCAGCTGACGTAACAACAGGCTGCATTCTCGGGTTCCCTGTTGGGACAGGAGAGCCAGAGAAAACCATGGAAGACGGTGGGAGGTGGGGGACGTTCCCTCCCACTGCTTGTAAAAGCTGTCTAAAGGCTAATTAGCTAATTGCTTTTACATGAAATCTGACCGCTGGCTGAAAATAATGATAGCAAGATGATACCTAAACCTGCAGGCATCATTCTGGTATAACCACTCCAGCAACATACCAGTACGTTGCTGGTCCTTGTTGGGCATATATTGTAATGTTATTTTTTTTATGCAGCCTGTGGGGTGAAAAAAAAAGAGAATGATCGGTGGGTATGCCTGACATTAGAATACCGTCCTTCATCCACCCACTTCTAATGATGGGCATACATGCACCATTTTTTTTTAACTGTGGTGGTGAAATCACCTCCTACAGAGCTGGAGTCGCTGATTTACGTATTGTGAGAGCAAACACTGTTGCTGTCAAGATAAATAAATCAGTGCTGAAGTGGCGTACCTGCTAAGCAAATGATGGTTAACAATACAACAAAGTAACATTACAGTATAACAGTAAGACATACCATACCTGCAAAGCAAATACAATAAAACATAGTAAAAATAAAACATTACAGTTCTAAAATACAGTAACAATAGCGAGAGAACAATAGATATAGAACAATAGAGAGCGAACAATAGAGCGGAGAATAGAGAGCGAACATAAGTGAGAGAACAATAGAGAGAGAAGAAAAATTAAACCACAACTCATTTTGGCTTTTTTATTTTTGTGTTTTTGTGTGTTTCTTTTTGCACTTTTATAAAAACTGTAAAATTTCCAGATTAGGGTCTCTCAAAATGTGATGGCCATCTCATCTTTCGAGACCCTGTGTAAGTGTGCCCTAGGTCTATGCAATGCTGTACCCTACGCTAATACTCCACTATTGTGTGGTAGCGTTCAAAACATTCACCAATGCAAAGACCAGGTTAGTCTGGACAGGAGGGACAATAAAAGCGAGTGTCATGCCTAAATCCACGCTTTCTACAGACACATCTTCTTTGGGGATTTCTTTGGGTAGGTGTACCATAGGGAAATACCTCTCATGCAGCCCTCTCACTGCATTTGGATTGGGAAGTTGGGCCACAGCACCGTCTGGAAACAGAAGGGCTGTGATGATCTCTTTCTGGAATTTAAGGAAGGATCAAGTTTGTCCTGAAGATTTGTATAGCACATAAGCATTCAACAGAGTCAATTGGACTAAATATACAGACACTTTTTTATACCAGCGTCTGGCCATACAGGCAATTAGGTACGGCGCCAACAACTGGTCGTTGAGGTCCACCCCTCTCATATTAAGGTTATATTCGTGGACACAGAGGGGTTTCTCCACAACATCAGTCGCCGTTTGAATTTGGACCGCCGTGTCTGCGCACGGAACTGTACGGAACTGCATCTGGTGTGAACTGGCTGTAATTGTTGCTGGCTGCAGTTTTTTTTTAAAGCAGTGTAATATTCCTGGGCAATGTGCATCAACAGGGACGCTTATTTATTCTTTTGTGAAGGCATGCAATGGGGTGATTTACAGGTAAAATATTGTAGGAGACAGGCAGAGCATGCCAAGTGCTCAAAGAAGGATCTTTATATTAGTATCATCAACGGTAAAAGCTGATATGACATTTTAAGTTGGGTTTACATCTACTTTAACAAATCTACTTTAACAAACTATGCTTGAGTTCTTTGAATTGCAGTACTGGGGAACAAATTCTCATATGCTCTGTCTGTGAGCACAGTTCTTTACATCCAAAGATCATTGTAAGGATCAATATCTGTCTGTAAGAACCAACTGATAGCTAGCAATCGTCCTGGCAATTTTCCTTTATTTTTTTTAGGTCATAGCTTTAGGCTGTGTCAATCAGGCAGTTGTTGTTGACAGTCACCAAGATCTTATTACTAACTTTCACAGCACCCCCTATCCCCATAGTTAAACTAACAGTTAGGCATACACAGGATAAACCTATAAACCCTGATTTTATTTACAATGCCATTACTAAAAGGAAAATGACTTAACAATACCAGACAAAAAGTTATATAATTATTTATAATTATTTATAAAGCATTCACAAAACAGTAACATATGTAGTAGCATAAACACTTAGGTCTTACACAATCAGCTGTAAAAAAAATTAAGTATTTTCTCTTTTTGTTTTCCACAACCAAAAAGGTGATTTTGCTGCAAGGATTGAATTGTTTAAGCAAAGCTAGCTGGTGCATTCTCATCAAACTCCTTATCCCTGTCAGACAGGGGAGTAATGTCTGCTTTGGCAATCAGAAAATATTCACAAGCTTTGATCTACTTGGCTTCCATGCGATTTCCACAATAAAGTAAGCTGGATAGATGACCTTTTGCTTTGGTATCCACATCAATCCTTTTTAGATAAGGAATTCCATTTAGTTTGAATGGAATATTTTTGTTACTGATGACAAGCCATAGCAAGGTTGTCTTGCTATTAATTCATTGTCTCTTCTTTTAGTGACTTCAGGTTGAATCTGACCACATTTGTTCACTGTCCACCTTGAACTTTTGCCTGTCCCACTCTCTGATATTGCCTGAAGATTGTGTACCACACTCTGGTTCTATTTCTGGTTAAGTGCCATCTGCACAGGTGTGTCTGAGAGCAGATATCTAATACACCTAACAGGAAAGTCCACCCATCACTCCTTGCAGCATGCTCTAGTGAAGATATGGCATGTGTGCTTACACCCCATCTAATGCACAGATACCACAGAGGGTCCACTTTTATTTTTTTTTCTGTGACAATCTGGTTTTCTCTGCACTTTAGAAACATCCTTTTTAACCCATAAGACACATTCTTCCCTCTACCCCCACTACAAGCTGGTATCCCTTGCATCCAATGCATCAGCCAACCAGTTGAGCATCATACTTTTTTTTTCTTTTGCTGCAAGGCAATTGATTTTGCATAATTTAATTATATTCATGTGACTATTCCATGTTGCTGCTTTCAGGAATTTTCCACCTCAGCTGACTATTCAGTCTGTTAATTGCCTTCTTGACTGGCTTCCATTAAATAATCCGCATTTGAATTTTTATTGCTCTATTGTCCAATAATCTTTTAGAATTCAACACTGGATAAATATTTCAATTTGATGGCTTCTCTGAGACAAATCTCTTCATTGATCTGCTTTACAACTCTGTTATATGTGTTAATTATTATTTCATGTTTCAATTGGGTTCCTTTCCTTGAGTGAGACTTCCAACTCTTTTGAATTGTCAGTGTCCACCTTTTTCATTATGCTCTCAATACCCTCCACATTATGAGAAGAATTAGAAGAGAAGAATGCAGTTGAATCTGTATGAAAAAAAATGTTTTACATTAGAGAATCATGTGCAGATAATGTCAAGATAACTTCTTGTAGCCTTCACCTCTGTGAGGTCAGTGTGGTCTGATGCTGATGGGCTTATCTTACAGGCAACCCATTTTTAATTAAAATCTATGTATTGGGACAAGGTGGTGTTTAGACCTAGAACTTCTTTGTATGCTGGGTTCACACTATCTTTGCATTCGGCTCACAGCAGGGGTCTGGTGCGTCCTCGGTCACTATTTCAGGTCCAATTTCAGCACAAAAATTTTGGCTGAATTAGGACCTGAAATGGACCAAAAGACGCACAGGACCCCTGGGCAAATTCGCACCGGAGCCGCAGCGGAGATATGTCAACTGGCTCCATAGAGAGCCGGTCAAAATCTGCTTTTGTGAATTGAATGCGGGGAACCCACATCAAATTCACAATAGTGTGAACCCAGCCTGAACCCAGCCTGAAGGTAGCATCCATGGTTTATTGCCATCCCTTTGCTTTCTCAGGGCAGGAATGTCCTTACACACGAACAAAAAAAAACAAATCTTAAAAAAAAAAAGTCCAAATACAAAATACTAAAAAACAGAAAATAAAATGTTTTGCCTTTCTAGCCCTGTTTTTTAATAAAGAGGATTGTAAGTGCTTTGGTGCTCAGTGCTCACACCTGTACCGCACAAGTATATGGTGATATGCTGCATACAAAGGCATCTTTGCCTGTATTAGGAGCAATTCCAGGTAAATTTGAACATTTTTTTAAAACTTTTTCAGGTGTTTTACAGCTGATTTTCAGGCATATTCCAGGCATTCTGCAGGCGATTTTGCTCATGTATCAAGCTGCAGGAGTTTGTTTCTTGAGCTGGGCAAGGGGAGGAGAGCAGCTCTATAGGAGGCAAATAATTCTTCAGGCATTAAGAACGCATATGAAAATGCACATATTGTGCATGTATAGGAATTCTCATTGAAGTCTATGGGACCAAAAATGCCTGAATATTCTCAAATAAGGCTCATGTACTTTTTTGAGTGTAGGGCATGGAGTATTGGGCGATTGAGCATACAAGTGTGAACCGGGACTATTAGAAAGAATGTAATTCTGCCTAGTCAGGTGTAGGGAAATTAACATAAAAACACAGAAAAAGTGTAAATGAGGCCAAAAGTGCGGGAGATTTGGCCAAAATTAAGAAATGCGGCAAAGACTTTCTTTACGCTGCCTCTACAGAATGGGTTATTTTGGGCCCACTCTTGGATGGTGGCAGTAAATCCCCCAGATTTTTCTTCTCTTATCAGGTAGGGGTTAAAGATCCCCCTTGAAGTCTCCCCCAAAAATGTCTTCCGCCTCGCTGCTGGCATCCCAATATTTCTCCTCCTCCTCCTCCACTGCCTCCTGACACCTCATGGCAATTCACTGGCTCGTGGAGGGCAGAGAAGACTTTTCTGAAAATAATGGTGCTGGGTTTTAGACCTTCTGGTCACAAATAATGGTGACTGGGTACCTGCCACTGTGGTGTAGCACAGGCCACACAAATGGCCATTCAGCCTTGAAGGGAAGGAGGAAAAGGCCTCATTAGAAGCTCAGAGAAATTATGGATATGTGCCTTGAGGAGGAGGAAAAGGGTGCAATAAAATGTAAAAAAAAAAAAATGGCTGCTATGCACCTTTCAGGAGGAGGAAAAGTCCAGATAAATGGCTGATGTGTGGCATTGACACGGGGAAAAGGTTGCATAAGGGGTCCTTAAAGTGCCTAGCTCCCCATGTCCTTTTTGGACAATACCTTGCATATTAGCTTTGAAAATGGGCATAATAAGTGTTCAAGATCACCCTGCCCCTATTAGATTTCAGTGAGGTTTGGATTTAGGTTTGTCAATTTTGGACTTCACAGTGGGTTCGATGAACACCCTGGGTGATGAACCCAGCCATACTCACTGATCCTTAATGATGAGCTATATTTATCCCAGTCAATAGTTGTGGGATGTAAATGTGTGAATTGTGGATAATGAAGTGGATAAGATTACATTGACATGGGCTGTAATCAAGTAGTAAAGTGTAACTAAAGGCAAAACTTTTTTTTTTTTTTTTTTTTTGTTTTGGATAGAGTGGAGAGGAATTCGAAAATCTGTCTGTTTTTATTATGGTTTTACCCCATTAGGGAGACTCTCCCTCTCTATTTGTCCTGTTTCCCATTATAATTGAAAGCAAAAGTAAAAGAAAATATCACATAAATATTCAATGTGCCATGCTTTTAATAAACAGAAATATAAAATGGAATCGAATTCTCTAATAAAATATCCAATCAGTGATATAACTAAATTGACACAATTAACACTAGATAATATCAAAGCAAAATAATGCCAAAATAAATGTGTCCGTGCTAATACAATACTTCCTTGCCACTAGTATCAATCCAATCTGTTGAGTCAATTAATTAAAATTTACTAATACAAATAACAAATAAATTATAAAGTGCTGTGCAATATAATGAATATACAATAGTGCAATACAACAAATTCGTATATATAGTAAAATCTCCAATATGCAGATTGTGCAGTCCAAACATAGAATGCTTCAACAAAGTGCTGTAATCTCAAACATCCAAAGGTGCCTTCTTTTTCCTTTTATTAATTGACTCAACAGATTGAATTGATACTAGTGGCAAGGAAGTATTGTATTAGCACTGACACATTTATTTTGGCATTATTTTGCTTTGATATTATCTAGTGTTAATTGTGTTAATTTAGTTATATCACTGATTGCATATTTTATTAGGTGGAAATTTTATAAGGGAATTAGATTCCATTATACATTTTTGTTTATTAGAAGCACGGCGCATTGAATATTTATATTTATTTTTTATTTCAATAGTTTTTTATTAAGTTTTTCAAAAAGAGAGAAATACAATAAAATAAGAATACAGGTAATAGCATCAGCATACAAGAACCATAACGTTGATACAATTAACAGTCAAAGTGGTAAAACCAAGATCTCTAGGACGTGTCCAAAAGATTGCACTCAAGATGGACGAGCCCACAAAGAGGGGTCTCCCCCTCCCCCCAGCACCCCCAACGGGAACTAGCTGTGCCGGGCAAAAGAGGAAAAATCCCCCAAGGCGGAGTCAGGCATCAAGAGAATTGTCATCTGATGAAAGAAATACTTCCTCAAAAAACATGTAAGAGAAAGAAAAAATAAAATAAAAATAATACACAACCTAAGTACTTTGCCTAGTAGGAAGTGTCTGGAGTAAGGATAAATAAGCAAACGCTAGACTATCGAGACACGTAAAATAATATAGGCTAACAGGTTGCTAAGATAATAAATCAAAACGTTAGATAATCAGTTAGAATAACATGTGAAAGTAGTCCAACACTAGAGATGCAGCATGCGATGGAAGCGACATCTCCAAACCATAGAAGGAAAACATTACCTGTATTACAGGTTTCTGGGGAGATAAGAAAAGGAGAGAAAAGGAGAAAGGAGAGAAAAAAGGGTTAGAAAAGAGGAGAAGGAGCAAGCGTTCGACAGTGCGAAACTCGTCCACCGATGGCACCCGACATAAGACTAGTCGGTGGTTGGTAATGACATGTATCTAAACCAGGGAGCCCAGATAGCATCATGTTTAGCGGTGGAGTCAAGAAGAATGCTAACTGTTTTCTCCTGGGTCATTATCCAGGAAATCTTTCTCTTCACCAGGAGAAGAGAAACAGTTGGTGTTTTCCAAGCCCGTGCTATTGTGAGTTTAGTTCCAAGGATCATGAACATAATGAGCCTTTGGGTCAGACGGGGAGTATTTGGGCAAGGAAAATTTAATAGGGCAATGTGAGGAGATTTATGGATCGGTAAATCCGTAATTTTCCCAATAATATAAAATATTCTATTCCAGAGACTTCTGATCCTGGGACAGTCCCACCAGACATGCATCATAGACCCCACATGTCCACAGTTGCGGAAACACAATGGAGAAGCAGCCGGGTAAATTTTGGAGAGTTTCAGGGGGACCATGTACCACCTCGTGAGGATTTTCAGGTTAGCTTCAATCAGTATAACGTTCAAAATCCCCTTTGAGGCTGCCGTAGAAGCTCTATGCCATTCTGCAACACTCCATGTATGTTGTAAATCATTTTCCCAGTCTCTCATGTAGAGTGTTTTGGTATTATCTTGAGCAAGTGATTGGTAAATTACTGTAATCCCACCCTTCTGCTCCTCAGTCTGACCACACCACCTTTCATAATCCGTGACCGCAAGAGAGTGCAAATTGGGAAGCCTAAGGGACTGGATAAAGTGAGCAATTTGTCTGTAACGGAACTGTTCCGTGTTGGGCATGTCGAGTTTGCTAACACAATTGGCCCTAGGGAGGGGGCCCGTGGTGTTAGCGAAGTGTCCTATCCTATACATCCCCTTATCCAACCACCACTGGAAAGCTGTTATGTCCATTCCCGGAGGGAATAGAGGATTTCGGAAAAAGTGGGAAAGCGGGTGCCAATGGGAGACTAACTGACGATTGGATTTGAGAGAGTCCCACAATGCGAGCGAGTGGGATAGTGTAGGGACCATGATGGCAGGTCTAGATCTAGCAGAGGACCAGAGAATATAATCCAGAGTATACTGAGGGATGGCTTGTCGTTCCATATGCACCCAATCCGGAAGAGCACATTTGGAGTAGATAGTGGATAGTTGTGAGAGTTGAGCCGCCTGGTAGTACCAGAGGAGGTTGGGAACCCCAAGACCCCCCTGATTCCGGTGCCTATGAAGGGTACCCTTAGCTAATCTATGTCACTTTGTTCCCTAAATAAATTGTATAATTTTAGATTGGAATTTTCGTAGGTGATCTTTTCGAATGGGTATGGGCAGTGATCTAAACAAATAAAGAATGCGGGGAAGTAGGGTAATTTTCACTGAGTTTATACTGCCCAGCCACGATAGCCCCAGTGTATACCAGCGTTTTAAATCTGCTGCAAGTTTATGATAGAGTGGGGGAAAGTTTGCCTTGTAAATATTGTCTATAGACGCTGTGAGGTTGATACCCAGATAAGGGAGCAAAGATTCACCCTAACCAAATTTAACATTTTCTTTGAGCTGAGATACTAGGGGATCCGGTAAATTGATGTTCAGAGCTTATTACTTAGAGAAATTAACCTTAAGACCGGAAACTTTGCCAAAGTCATCGAGAACATTACATAAGTTTGATAAGGAGGCAAGTGGAGAGGTGACTAAGAGCAACACGTCATCTGCGAAAAGAGCGCACTTGTGGGTTTGCGGGCCACAGCGTACCCCATGTATATCGGGATTATCCCGAATGGCGATAGCAAGAGTCTCGATGACCATGGCAAAGATTAATGGAGACAGAGGGCAGCCCTGCCTAGTGCCATTAAAGATCTGAAAAGGCTGAGAATAATGACCTTGCATTTTGATTTGTGCAAAAGGTGAGGAATACAGGGCTCCAATCAAATTCATAAAGGAGTCACCGAAACCCCATTTTTGTAGAATAGGGAATAGGAAGGACCAGGAGACAGAGTCAAAGGCCTTCATTAAATCCAACGAAAGTATAAAACCCTGTTGTGGAGGTCCGTTATCCCAGCCAGATTGCAGGAGCGAAATTACATCTATGGCTCTTCTGATCTGGTCTGGACCCTGTCTCCCAGGGATAAATCCCACTTGGTCCTTGTGTACATATATGCTAATAAAGGAGGAGATTCTGTTTGCAAGGATTTTCATAAGATTTTAAGATCATTTTTTATTAAAGATATGGGGCGATAGTTTGCAGTGCAGCTAGTGTCTTTGCCAGGTTTAGGTAAAACCGTGCTAAAGGCTGAATTCAGAGAAGTGTCCAGAGGTGAGCCTGTTCGGAGTTGGTTAAAGAATCTCACTAGGTAGGGAGATAGTAGCGGGGTAAAATGTTTGTAGTATGGGGTTGAAAAGCCATCCGGCCCTGGGGCAGAGTTATTTTTAAGATTGTGAATGACTTGTGAAATTTCATCCTACGTGATAGAGTCCTCAAGGCTGTCCCTATGGTGTGTTTGGAGTTTGGGGATCTGCAGAGAGTTGAGGTAAGAGTCAATAAAGTTAGACGAGAGTTCTGTAGTACTTTTACTGTATAACGAGCGGTAGAAATCATGGAAGGCTTCCATGATCTTCTGGGGGTTTTGTGTTAGGGAACCATTGTGAAGACGTATCTTCGTCAGGTTGCGTGTCCTAATCATAGGAGTGATTCTGCGTGAGAGCATGGTCCCCAACTTATCCTTTTCTGAGGCTTTTTTCAGCTATCGCAGTGAGTTCTAAGGTAAGTGCTGTGCGTGCGGTTTCAAGTTTAGCCTTAGAGCTAGAAGATGGGTTACGCTTATGTTGTTTGCTTAGAAAAGAGAATTCATTTTCTAGGCGTCCTATTTCTAGTTCGCGAGCCTTGTGTATCCTGGAGGAAAGTTGGATAAGTTTGCCACGGACATAGGTTTTGTGGGCTGCCCACAGTGTTGTGGCAGAGATATTATCAATATCATTGAGCAGAAAATATTCTCGAATATCTTTTTCAAGCTCACTAACATGTGCGGGATTACTAAGAATGGAGGCATTCAGTCTCCAATGAAACTCACGTTGGTGAGTCATTGGTTTGTGTAATGTTAGGATAAGGAGAGAGTGGTCAGACCAGACAGAGTCCCTGATAACAACTTTTCTTAACAGCGGAGCGTGTTTTTGTAGAATAAAGAAATGGTCAATTCTAGCAAATGTGTTGTGGGGGTTGGAGTAATGTGTATAATCCCGGGTCCCAGGGTTTGATTCCCTCCAGGCATCAATCAAGCCCTGATGGAACAACTGTCTGGCTATGTCCAGGCTCTGTCTGGTGGGACGCAGCCATCCTTACCTGGGGGCCGAGACTTATCTTTTCCAGCATCAAATGCAATGTTGGAGTCACCTCCATAGAGAACCGTGCCCTCCAGCCTTGGGGCCAGAGTGCTGAAAAGAGATCGAAAAAATGTGGATTGGCCTCGATTAGGCGCGTAGTATGAGATCAGGGAGTAAAGTTGGTTATCAATGAGTCCTTTCACCAAAATAAACCTGCCCTCAGGGTCCTTGTGTTCCGAAACAAGCGAAAATTGGGTGTTCCGGCAAATAAATATACCTACCCCTTTGGTTTTAGTGTCAGAGTTAGCAAGGTAGAAAGTAGGGAACTTGGCGTGAATAAAGGAAGGAGACCTGCAAAAAAAAAAAAAAAAATGATATAAAAAAAAAAAATAAAAGGAAAAAAAAAATAAAAATATTTAATAATGATTCGTGGTAGGCATTAGAGCCTAAGGGGCCAGCTGTGCCCAAGACCCCAGAAAGGGGTTATGAATGTAGAAAAGAGGACGAGACTTTAGATCAGGTATTAGCAGAATCCTTGCTCTTCTTGAATTTCAGCTTTTGCCACGCCAGGGTGAGAGGGCTCGGGGGAGGAGGTCGTTTGGGCAGGTTGGGAGAAGAGGATTGCATCGGTGAAGTTGGTTCAGTAGGCAAGAGTCCCATTTTCTTCAGCAAGAGTTCCCCTTCCGCCAGTGTAGAGAATCTGTATGGTTTGCCATTAAATTCAAATTTCAGGCTCAGGGGAATGAGCCACCAATATTTGATGTTTTTTTGTTTTAAAACCGCGAGGAGGGGTTTGAGTGCCTGCCGCCTTTGTATAGTATAGGGGGAAATGTCAGCGTAAACTTGTACTGAATGTCCCAAAAGTTGCATTTGTGGAATTGTGCGTGCTCTCCTCATGGCTTCTTCCTTGATATTGTAGAAGTGGGGTTTCACCACTATGTCATTTATATTTATTTATTTTCTACTCAAAAGTATGGAAATGTGTGTAGCACTGCTCACTGAGATACTACATAAATACCAGCTTGCAAGAGTTTAGCAATATAAAACAAAATATCACATTTTGGGTTGACATCAGAACACTAATAGAGGGGAAATCTTCCAAGGAGGGCACTAATTCTGGTGATCCTGGTGTCACATTTCCCTCACTTTGAAAGGATTTCCTCTCACTTCCTGTTTTGGATATGGGACAGGAAATGAAGGGAAATCTCCCCAATGGGAAAAAACTTACTGGCGTTTCCTTCCCTTGCCCTTAGTTACACTTTAAGGATTATGGTAAACTCATATTGTGGAATTTAATGCTGATGATTTATAGTACAGAAATTACCAATAGCAATATTATTATTAAATTATAACACAATTTATAGGTCCCAATCTAAAATTAATAAAGTTTTAGATTTTAATAAAGTAAAGTAAATATATTATCAGAAATAATGGTGATTAATTAAATAAATCAAATATGATTTTCATAAATTAAATTAATATAGGTTCTATTTCACAATCCATTAAACATTTTAGTGAGCTTGTATAATTTGTTATGTAATTTACTTTAATAAAAGTTAATTTTGCTGCACTTATGGCAGAAAACTGTTTTGTTGATGTGGCTCATGACTACAGTTGTAACTCATAAAATTTGTTCAGAAGACACTTGAAACTAACTAAGTAAATCAATGAATGGCATAACAGCCACTGGTTTAACTTGTGTATGCAGTTTAGTTTTTTAAATAATAACTTTAGTCCTGTATCTGCTTAAAGAAACCCTTTCATCAGACCATGATTTTTAACAAAAATCTTTCTGTAGGATTATATGTGCATTCAACATATCTTAGACACGTGATTTACGTACCTTTAAAAACCCATGTAATTAGCAGTAAAAGTCTGCACACTACTGTTACCCCCAGGGCCGGACTGGCCTACTGGTATACTGGGACATCTCCCGGTAGGCTGCCTGCCCTGGGGCCGCTTTGAGCTGTGGCTTTGGTTGCGGTGTCACAAAGCTGAGTCTAAAATGTACTTCAGCCACACTGTGACAAAGATCCCGCTTCCTCCTAGACCAGGTCGTGTGAACACTGCGTCTATTTCATGCCATTAGATCAGTGTTCTGTCTATCACACAAGTTGGTCTAGGAGGAGGCGGGAACTTTGTCACAGCATGGCCGAAGTACATGTCAGACTCAGCTCCGTGACACAGTGGGGAGACCGCTGTGTGTAATCCAGGTACTAACTGGTGAGGCTTATTGATGGGCACAGTGAGGCTGCATTGATGGGCACAGTGAGGCTTATTGATGGGCACAGTAAAGCTGCATAGATGGGCACAGTGAGGCTTATTGATGGGCACAGTGGCGCTGCAACGATGGGCACAGTGAGGCTTATTGATGGGCACAGTGAGGCTGCATGGACAGGCACAGTAAAGCTGCATGGACGGGCACAGTAAATCTGCATGAATGGGCACAGTGAGGCTGCATGAATGGACACAGTAAAGCTGCATGGACAGGCACAGCAAGGCTGCATGGATGGGCACAGTGAGGCTGCATGGACGGGTATAGTGAGGCTGCATGGACAGGCACAGTAAAGCTGCATGGATGGGCACAGTGAGGCTGCATGGACGGCACAGTGAGGCTGCATGGACATGCACAGTAAAGCTGCATGGATGGGCACAGCGAGGCTGCATGGACAAGCACAGTAAAGATGTATTGACAGGCACAATGAGGCTGCATGGACGGGCAGAGTGAGGCTGCATGGACAGGCACAGTGAGGCTGCATGGACAAGCACAGTAAAGATGCATTGACGGGCACAGTGAGGCTGCATGGACAGGCACAGTGAGGCTGCATGGACAGGCACAGTGAGGCTGCATGAATGGGCACAGTGAGACTGCATGGACAGGCAAAGTCAGGTAGGCTGCATTGATGGGCATTGAGGCTGCATTGATGGGCACAGTGAGGCTGCATTGATGGGCACAGTGAGGCTGCATGGACAGGCACAGTGAGGCTGCTTTGACGGGCACCATGAGCCTTATTGATGGGCACAGTGAGGCTGCATAGATGGGCACAGTGAGGCTGCATTGATGGGCACAGTAAGGCTGCATTTGATGGGCACAGCGAGGCTGCATTTGATGGGCACTGATGAGGATGCATTGATCTATTGTATCATGCCCACAGCCTCTGACATCTCCTGAATCATGTCTGCAGCCTCTAACCATCTCTTGTATCATGTCCGCAACCTCTGGCCATCTCTTGCATCATGTCCACAACCTCTGACCATCTCTTGTCTTATATCATGTCTGCAGTCTCTGAGGGAGTCTGGAAAGGAGTCAAGAGTGGGAGCGCAGCCGGGATGGGGGTCATGGGAGAATTCAGACGTGTGTGGACTGTGGAGAGGAGACTATAGGATAAAACCAGAGCCACCAAGCTGGAGCCGACTGAATGGACCCTCCTTGGTGCACCTGAGAGGAGGTCAGTGACAGCTCGGCCAGGCCAGTCTCAGGGGGGGTTCACTGATGCACCTATATAAAGTTTCCTCCTCATATCAGTAACCCACCCCCCTTACCTAAGTGTATTCTTTCTGCGGAAGGTGGTCTCTGGTCACCAGAGTCCCCCCCACATTGCCAGGGTCTCTGGTGTCCCCCTTGATGATTGCTCCACTTTTAACTGGCATTTGCTGTTATATATATATATATATATATATATATATATATATATATATATATATATATATATATATAAAGCCCTATGTGCTTTCATATCTGTCTTATCTATATACAATACACTCTTCAAATGTGCTTTAAAATACAAGGTTTTCTCTTTTATGTATAAGAAAAGGACATAATGATGTTGGGCTGGTATAATAATGCTATGGGGCTGGTATGAAATTTTTTCCAGGGCTGGTTTTTATTCCAAGTCCGGCCCTGGTTATCCCACAGTTTATCAATCTGTTGAGCACACCACATAACAAAAATGCTTTAGCAATAAAGTTGTATTAGGCATATACATACAATAATAAATTACTGTACCTATATACATGCATGTATTTTTGTTGGTGGGATTCAACAGTGTAGTGAATACCTATACTGTATTATGCTTGATGTGATAAAAAATACTTTGGATATTTGTACTTATTGTATAATTGATGTATATATTGTACCTAATACAACTTTATTGCCAGTGTTGGTCATCCTACTTTAAAAAAGTAATTAGTTAAGTTACAAATTACTTCTCCCAAAAAGTAATTGCGTTAGTAACTCAGTTACTACATTGGAAAAGTAATTAGTTACACAGCAAAGTAACTGACTTTTTTTTAAAATATTCTATACGTGTAACTAAGGGGCGGGTCTAGTATTAATGTAACCAAGGGGCGCATTTATTATTATTGTTATATATCGTGTAACCAAGGGGCTGCTCTAGTATTACTGTAACCAAGGGGCAGTTCTGTTATAACGTGTAAGCAAGGGGCGGGTCTATTATTATTATATCGTGTAAGGGGCGGATGGCTACAGAAGAGGGCGAATGTTAAATTAATGGGCAGAGCTCGATATATAACAATATTAATAAATGCGCCCCTTGGTTACAGTAATACTAGACCCGCCCCTTACTTACACGATAGACGCCCCTTGCAGAGTAGCACGAGCATCAGGAGCGTGCGGCATCGCCTCGTACAATTACATGTTAACTGCGCCTGCGCGGTGTAGAGTTCACTCAGAGCTGTTTAGGTTCGGCAATTTTCGGAAGCTCCGTAGTCCTTCGTACTGTGCAAGCCCTGCGCCTGCGCAGTACAGGGGGTCCTTATCAGCCGGGGAACATTTTCGGCAGGACACCGGAATTACACTACTAGTAGATGTAATTGGGGTAACTAAGCCAAAGTAATGGTAACTGAGTTACCATGAGGGGAAAAGTAATTAGTTAGATTACTAGTTACCCTCTAAAGTAACTGAGTTACGTAACTCAGTTTATTTTAACTCAGTTACTTACATCACTGTTTATTGCTAAAGCATTTTAGTTATGTTGTGTGCTTACTTTATATATTTAAACTTACCTGTAAAAACCTCCCTTGAGTAGACACCCAAAATCGCTAAAACATCTCCTGTGCCCCACCATCATGGATGTAATGTCAGCGGCTCCTGTAGACTCGGAACAGTCACTCAAGTGATACACCTTCCCCAACAGCTAGATAAAAGTTTATGTAAGAAGGTGACGGGAGGGTGGAAGAGACGGGTAAACACAGACAGTAATTAGAAGTGTGCAAGGTGGGAGGGATCTCTGCTAGAGGATTGACTCTTGCTAGAGTATTATTTTTTTTAGCAAGTTCAAAGGCTCATTGCAAGTAAGTAAAAATAATTTATTGAAAGGATAAGCACCACAAGCAACTGTTAAAAATACTTGATTTTGTGTTTTTTTTGTTGCATTTTTTAATGTGGTTGTAAAGGCAGAAGGTTTTTTTATCTTGATGCATTCTATGTGTGCAGCAGCTCCCCCTCAGCCCCCCTAATATTTAGCTGAGCCCCATCTCTATCCATATATATCAATCAAATCTTTACAATTTTACAGTCAACAAATACTGTCTTGTTATAACCCACAGCATGCAATATTGGTCTGTTAAAAATAATATTTGTTGCGATGTTCAGTATTTATTTTCTGTTTCATCTTGGTTTTGTAGCATCTTGATTATACTCTTGTAAATAAATTAATTGTAGACATGCTAAAGTGTAAATAACCGGTAGTTTTTTTTTCCAATACTTTGTATAAAATAATGCAAGAAAATTATCAAGACAACAGCAGTGGTGTAATCACCCAAAATAAAGAAAATGCAAAATTCCAGAATTCCATTAGACTATGTGCTTTAGGTCATTTATTTTGGTTTGCCCTGGGTCATTAGAAGAAACACTTATGCTCTCTAGCATTAAACCCATAGTCATTCTATTCTCCAGATATTACCCAGAAGCACTTGAGGATTGTTAATGATTAATGCCATCACAGTCCAGCCACAAACCTTTCTGCTGCAGATAATGCCAGGCAGCAAGCACGCTTGACACTTTTAATGTATAATTAAGTAGAAAAAGTCAGCACTCAGTATGCAAATTTTTCAAAATGATGAATGGTGCCATACAGCAGTAGGGATTGATTTGGTGTAAATGAAACTAATTAAGGAAATGTCAAACATAATTAATAAAACAGGTTTAAGCTGCAAAACATTGTCAGTTGAATGAATGAGGAGGCAGTGGCTCCCATTGTTTCTGCTTTATTTAGAGCTAGTGTTTAGCTTGTACTTCATTCCTAAATGCACTTTCACCACCTCACACCCTCCGCTACCAATTCCCAGAGAGGGGGAAAATAAATTTGCGTGTCTCTCCACTGACTGCAGAAATTAATTGCAGAAATCTTGTCCTATCCAAGTGTTACATTCACTCACAGGACATTAACATAACTAATTTAAAAAAGCCCAAATGACTGCATAATAGAGGACTGTCAGTGTGCCTGACAGTCTATGGTCATACCAAATTAGCTTGAGTTTCTAATTGAAATTTTTTTTCTCCCTCAGAACTCTTTTCATAATTTTATTCTTAGCTATTCATTTTTGATAAGAACAAAGGTTTGATAATTTAAAAAAAGGGAGAGCTTGACCTATAATTACAAAGAGGAAATTAGGAGAGCCGGGGAAAGTCAGATTTAGTCCCGCTAATGATGCAAGAGACCTGATGTCCTCTAGGGAGTAGGAAGAAAAATGGAACTCTGGTTTTCACGGGTGACCTGTGTGCTAGGGGCTGACTGCTCCTGTGACTCCACTTCCCCTGCAGATCACTTCATTAACATTAAGAGGTTACAAATCCATGAAGAGTAATACTTTACTGCCTGTTTGTTGTTTTATTTACTAAAGTATACTTAATACATAATATATCATTTATATTCAGCTTTATTTTAATTTGGCAGCTTAGGGTTTGTGTTACTTAACCGGTGATCAAACTTGAACGTCTACAATGGCTTGTCCAACTTTTGAAATGTAGAAGACCCATGAAGTGAGAATGTTGACCGTACCAAATTCCTTCATATTTCCTATACCTGACTGCACTGGGTTCCTTCACACTTCGCACCTGCTAGATTTTTGTTCTATGAAGAAAATAGGGGAAGTTACAAAAGATTTATTTTCACTGTGCCCTCTCATTTAAAATATGATCCCAGATAGCAAGGATAACTTGCCACAAACTTGGACTTCATGTGAAATGTAAAGCAAAAACTGGTCAGTGATTCCTTTTTTCACTTTGTTTTGGACTTGTCATAACTTGCCTAAGAGAGGATTCAATCTAGAGAGGATTTGGCTCAAAGAATCCTCAACTCTACCAAAAGAAACAAACAAACAAAAAAGTTACACAGTTGACATAAGCTACATGATTGTTTCACTTTGGACTTCATGTGAAATGTAAAGCAAGAACTGGTCAGTGATTCCTTTTTTTAGTAAATATTATAATAATTATATTTGTGTCCAAGAGGCAAGATATAACCAAAATTCTTTACCAGGTCAATAAGAACATGTAGGATCCTACAGCTCTTTGTGGACCTTAATTTCCTTTGGTTGCATGAGTTAAATCTATGCATTGTGTTATATATGGTGTGACATGTTGGGGTTTTGTAGCTCTTTGGTAGTGACAAAACAAATTTTCTGCCCACTATTTAAAAGAAAGCCACACATTTCTATAGGTATATCTTTCCACGCAGGGGGTTCTCACCACCAACATGAACAAACATAATTCTCTTGGTAGCTTTACTACTCAGATTAGTACCTTTTGGTCTTCCTGACCATCAAACACATCCCAGTGTTCATGCACAGAAGCTGTACCTCAGCTCTGTGTCTTTCCTGCAGCTTCCCAGCTGCTTCATCTCTCAAAGTCTGTCACACCTAGGCTTGGACCTTGGTCTGTCCTGACCTGGACAGCATGGTGCAGACGTGCAACTCTCACTGCTCCCTTCACACACTGACCCCCTTGGGAGGGTGTGGCTGTGAGCTCTAACTCTGGCTCCAAGATGAATGCAGCACAC
Organism: Lithobates sylvaticus; assembly: GCA_028564925.1. Lineage (NCBI taxonomy): Eukaryota > Metazoa > Chordata > Amphibia > Anura > Ranidae > Lithobates > Lithobates sylvaticus. The sequence continues at coordinate 137,849,374 of CM053026.1, forward strand.
ACCTGCATCATTAGTGTGCCTGCTTCCTACAAAAACTGGCCTAGACTTCCATATTAAACAGTGGCATGGGCTCGCCCCCTGCCACAATGGCCGCAAACATTTTATTTGGGTCAATGCAGTACTATGGGTCAGAATTATCACTCTTAAAAATATGTCTAAAAGCCAGGTAAGAAAGTTCAAGATTACAAATTGAAACACATGGTTATTTTAGCTAGAAAGCTACTGAATTTAACAGCAAAGGTAAAATTACCCCTAAATCTAAAGTGTATGCACATGTCTTTATGCTCAACAAACAACTTCTATAAAACTTCTATATGTTGTTTGATACCTGCAGTATATGTTTTCTGCTGCTCATACATATGTAGCAGACATACTGTATATGCTATAACCGTGAAAATTGAACCTAGCTAATGTTTTTGTCAGTGGCATGTGCAATGTGAGACCAGTTTTTGATTTTACAGTTATTCTTGAGCATTTCAGAGTGGTAGGGTTGGGTGATTGTCATAAATATTTGTAATTATTGTGTGAACCTGTGATTTGTCCATGCAGAACCTGTGCTTTGTCCATGCAGGTGAGAGCAACAGATTCACCTCAGTGATGATTATGGTCCCATCAGTAGAACATATTCTCCTTTCCTCCGCTCTATTTACCCCGGGGGGGAAGAAAAATTACCTGATACTTTCATATATAGGGTAACATGGCAATACTTGCCATGTGACAGCACTGGTTCTTGTCAATATATGTCCAGGGGAGCAAGTTCTTGGCCCTGTGTAAATTGACTTTGAGCTGACACAGAGCCTTTTCTCTTCAGTCCTGGAGTGTCGAGGTGGCAAAACCAAGATAAATATATGTAACTGTAGGGAACAGCATTAAAGTGAACTGACAGAAATATGGGTGCTGCTATTGTTGACAGGGGAACCTGCTAACATGGTTTTAGGGTGAATTACAAACATTTGGATGAAAAGGTTCACTGACAGAAATAAGAAACAATCTATAATGCAGTGCATTTGCCCCAGGTCAGCTGAGTTACAAGAGCCAATAACTTGAAAGAATGAAAAACCCCTTCCATATAGCCTGTGTGTTGGATCTTTTAGGGAGAGCTGAAAATTCTTTATAGGGAGAGATATAGTATTTTTTTATGTACTTTTTTTGACATTAGTACGTGTTCTCTAAGGCAGTACCTTGGAATTAAATATAAAGATTCTCCCCCATCGACTTTATTGGGGTTTGCCAAAAAGTTTGTGAACTTCAAGCACGATTCAAGAAATTGTTTGCAACCTGAACCCAGGTAGATTCACTCATCTCAACCTATTGCTGACCTTCTTTTAAAGATCCTAGTTCCTTGGCTGTCTCTGGTTTCAATACTGTTTTAGTTACTGAACTGAATGAAGCATGCAGATTTCAGAAAGCGAGAGTAAAGTCAGGACTCCTGATCTGCATGTTTGTTAAAAATCTATGCCTTAGAAATTATTAATGCCATGAAATTAGGGTGATAACAAGGTAGCTACCATTTCTTTTAACAGAAGAGATCATAGTTCTAGATCATAGATCATAGAAGATATCAACAATAGCAACTTACATATACTATATTTCCTCAGGAGTATATAGTACTTCTAGTACTATATTTCTTTAACCTATATAGAGGCAGAAATGCCTTCAGGTCACCAAACATCTCCCATATCCAGATGCAATTTCTCCTTTTCCTGTACTTTCATAAAATGGTCTATCTGGGCATAGTGGAAATAGGCAAATACATTATATTACAAAAAGTATTGGGACATCGATCTTTTCAAGCACATGAACTTTAATGGGTACAGTCATAGTCAGTAGGGTTCAATATTGATTTGGCCCTCCCTTTGCAGTTATAACAGCTTCAACTCTTCTGGGAAGGCTGTCCACAAGATTTAGAGTGTGTCTATGGGAATGTATGACCATTCTTCCAGAAGCGCAATTGTGAGGTCAGGCACTGATGTGGACAAGAAGGCCTGGCTCGTAGTTTCTTCTCTAGTTCATCCCAAAGGTGTTCTATCGGATTGAGGTCAGGAAAGGAGCCATCCCCAAACTGTTCCTACAAAGTTGGGAGCATGACATTTCCCAAAATGTCTTGGTATGCTGACACCTTAAGAATTCCCTTAACTGGGACTAAGGGGCCAAACCCAACCTCTAAAAAACAACCCCAAACCAAAATCACCCCTCCACCAAATGATTTTGACCAGTGCACAAAGCAAGGTCCATAAAGATATGGATAAGCAAGTTTGTGGTGGAGGAACTTGACTGGTCCTGACCCCAACCTGATAGAACACCTTTGGAATGAATTAAGGTGGAGACTGTGGGCCAGGCCTTCTCATCCACATCAGTACCTGACCTCACAAATGTGCTTCTGGAACAATGGTCAAATATTCCCATAGACACACTCCTAAACCTTGTGGACAGCCTTCCCAGAAGAGTTGAAGCTGGTATAGCTGCAAAGGGTGGGTCAACTCAATATTGGACCCTATGAACTGAGACTGGGATGCCATTAAAGTTCATGTGACTGTAAAGGCCGGTGTCCCAATACTTTTGGTAATATAGTATATGTTAAGCTTTAAGTTAGGTACAGAGGCAAATTTATTTAATAAATTACAATTGCACATTAAACTATTTTGCTTAAAAATGACAACAACAAACTCTACTGTGTCTGCAGGTGGAAAAATATATTTCTTTATTAAATGGTATAGTAAATATGTATTTTAATCTGTAACACCATTAACAGCTCTCTAATTTAATAGGCTCTCAAGCAACAGAGGTTTTTTTTATATCTTTCCAAATATTAATGTCCAATGGTAGATTTATTGTACGTGTAACTTTGACCCTGCGAGCAATTAAAGCTGTTGAGACTAAATAAAATTATATTTCCACAGAAGGAGGTCTTGGTGTTTTTTTAAACATTTGGTTTAATCAGATTTTGTTCCTCTTTTTTTAATGGTATTTTTCTATAACTAAGTGGATTTTTTTTTTTTTTTAACATGGTCTAAAATAAAACGAATAAAGTAGGACTCATCACAACATGTATATTGGAAGCACTAAAATGAGCTCTCACTTCTTTAATTCTGTTCAAGTTTTGCTAATGACATACACTAGGGGGTACTCATCAGTATTCATATTAATTATGCAATTACAATATTCCATGAAGGCTGTTAAAATATGATTTCCTAACAACTGAGGAAAATATGCATACCAGGTCATACCGGCCAAGCCATTAATTGCAGGAATGCTATTTTTAATTTAGCTTGTGGCACTGAGGTAGTACAGGAGGAGGACACAAGCAATTATGCAGGTAATAGATTTTTTTTTTTTCCTTTCAGAAACTGTAGTGATACTTCTTAGTGAAGTGTTACATTTATAATGGTTTCGCTCTCCTGGTGGGCTTATGTCACAAGTATCCCACCGAATGCCATAACACAAAGAAGAATGTAAGAATATCCTGGTCCATTTTTGTTTTCTTTTTATTATGATTATTTATTCATCTTATTATGATGATTGGTATTATTGTGATTATTTATGTCTTTTTTAAGTTTCTTATACTCTAAATATTGCAAAATGACAGTTCAATATTTTGCAACCTTTTAATCTTTAACACATACTTGCAAAGCAATTTCCTGTTTTTTTTTATTGTTTTTTGTTTATTATTTTATTTGTTTTGCCTATGAAAACTACAAAGTATGTAACTTGTTTAGCCTGTTCCAGTGAATTGAATGGTTGACCTCTTTACAAGCCTCTGCTAATTCACCACTATTCAACATGTTTATTAAGCAAGAAAATATAAAGCTTGCAGGATTGTATTTAACTGTATACATGTATGACCTAGTTACTGGGCAGACTGGTTTTAGACCTGATCTGTTAATAACCCCTGAGTGGATGACAGGTACCCACTTCGATAGCAAACACCATTGACTGTATAGGATTCTATAGGTACAAGATGTTTTAATTATGTATACACTTTAAAGTGTAAGTCCAGCCCAAACATTTTTTTAAGTTGGATTGGTGGAAGGTTCGTTTTTTATTGCTGTTTGGGTCTAGGTTATGCTTTTTGCGGTCTGTGTTCCTTTGACACACTTTCCCTAACTTACTGGTTGGTACAACCATTTTGCCAGGACAGAAAATGAGGGAAACATAGCAGGACCTGAATATTTTTTAAATATTTTACAGTCATAACAGGGCTAAAGATCACTTACAGTGTTCACCTTAAACCCCCTGGGGTCATAACATGCTGCTAGAAATCCAGCTCAGAATCTGACTATTTACAAGTATCTTTTTTTTTGTTGTGCTACTTGTGTATGATCACATTGTATGATACATTTTTTAGTTTACTTTTCACTGTCTGTTTCTTCTTTCAGTAAACAAATTAATATACTGAGGAGCCATTTTAGTGGTGCAAAAATTGGATCAACGATATTTGGAATGAGCTTCTATAACCCCCAGGGGCAATTTAAAGTCTATTATACCCTTAAAAGCCACTGAAAACCACCTTAAATGCGTAGTAAACCGCTGGTGATTTTTTTTTCTAACCTGCAAGGCAAAGTAATAATGTGCTAGTATGCATCACATACTAGCACAATAGGTGAATCTTACCTTAGAACGAAGCCTTCCAGAGGCGAGCTGACAAGGCTTTCATCTTTACCCGATCTTCCTTCCGGGGCTGTGTGAGTGGCCAGAGTTGTGATGATGTCACTCCTGCACATGCGCATGGGAGCCACCGTTTACGACACAGGACTCTGAAGGAACGGCCCGAGTGGCTTTTCCTTCAGAGCGCATGCACTGGTGACGTCACCAGCTGCATGTACAGAAAATATCTCCTAAAAAGTGCACATTTAGATGATATTTACAGTACCTATAGGTAAGCCTTATTAAAGGCTTACCTATAAGTACAATTCATGCATGAGAGTTTACTCCCACTTGAATTCCACCTTTTCCCAATGCATTTCAGTAAAATGTTGAAATTTTACTGAAATCTCCCTTTCTTTTTAGAAAGTTTAGGTACTGAAAGTTTTCATTTTGCTCATCGCTACTTTGAACTTACCTCTGCTCAGCTGAAGGGTCACGCTATAAACGGTGTATAATGCAATATATCACTGACTAGAACCATATCCAAATCACCACTTTCCTGGAATATTTATTTACAAGTTTGTTCAAAAGATACTGCTTTTTAATTTTGAATGTGCTGTTTTGTGTTAAAAATAATACTACATAACAAGTTTTGGACAGTACTAGGAAGGAAGCCTGTCTATGACATGAAGCTCTTGTGTGGTCATGGTCCTAGCTAGCAGTTACATATAGCACAGTTTGATTCGCTAATTACAATGCAAGAGGTTAAAAATGCATCTACTCAAATCAGCATAAAGCATGGATTTATGCTGATTATGTTTAAAGCCCAACCTTTTTTTTAACTTTTGGATAGAGCAGGCAAGGGCTACACTTTCTGTTTAAACTTTAAATGCTTGTCTCCCCAATATATCGACGGGTAAAATTAAAGCCTATCTCCAAGCAAAAATAATTTTAACTTATTTTATTTTATTTATCAAGAAATTCTTAGCTGTTCAATTTTTGTCAACATTTTTGAAAACAATTGGGTATGGGGTTTTTGAAGACTTTCTATTTGATTTGTCCTTAGTTGTGAAGTGTTCAGGGTTAACAAGAGCTTTCATAATTTAGCAGAACAATGGGAGTGGAAAGCAAACCTGCAGCTACAACAACAAAAAAAAAAAGAAGAGCTAATAGCAGCAGCATGGAGTATACACTTTCTTCCTGCTGCTTCAGAAAGCCTTATCTCAGAAGTGCTCCAAGTGACCTGCAGTTTTATCCACTTTTTGGTAGTAGAAATTAAGCATGCCTCAGCCATATTACCTAATAAAATGTCTGTTGCCTGAGCTACCTATCAGCAATCTCAGGTATTGTTATGTTTATTCATATGCATGCAAATAGTAACTAGTGATACTATTGGTATGTGGTGATAGTTTATGCTGTCCGATACCTGCTGATAGACTCGTTAGTGAGAATAGGAAGTTTTTTCCATTTTGTGTTCATATAGGATATGTTCTTTGTATATTTTTATCATCAACAAAAGAAATTGGCTCTTGTATGTTAAAATCAAGCTCATTGATTTGTTTGTTTTTGGATTAAGGAGACAATTGTTTTAAAGATTTGGCCTGATGTAAATCTGTAGACCTGAATATTTGCTGACCAAAGCACCAAGGCCAAAATCTCTGTTCTAAAGCTATGTCCTGTTGATTTTTTTTTTTTACAAATGGCAATGTGAGTGGTCCTTACAGTCAGAACAGGGCAAATGATCACTTGTTTTAGAGTTTACCCAGAGTAGTTTGGATCAAATCACAGAGTGTTTGCAGAGAGGGCTAGTTGTTGCTACTGATTCCCGAAAACTGCTGTATTTACAAGGAGCCACAGACACACTCACTGTATGTTCAACAATCCTGGAGCATTTAGGGATAGAAAACAAAGTCTGTACAGGGGGAGGGTTTTTGCACTCTATACAGTGTCGCATACAGTTCCTTTATTTAAAGTCAGTGTGTACTAGGCACAGTTGTAGGTGGTGTTTGCAGTCAGCAACAGCTGCAGGTGTTATGCTGCACCCCTTTGCTTTGAGTTTTGTTGTTTGTATTATTATTTTTTTTATTTGTTTTTTACTTTCAATTTACCTAGAGTTTTTTTTTAGAGGTCAGCAACAAATGTAGAGGGAAAACTGCCCTTTGTTTTCAGCCCATCACCACATACAGTACTTGTAGTGTACTGTTTGATGCACTAAATAACTACATTGTTAAATGTACCAAAGCACCTAATCCTCAATGCTCCTACTTCCATAGCTGCTACATAAGTTAGAAAATCCCTTGTATTCATAATGTCACACAAGCCTAAAGGCAGAGGTTATGCACATGCAGCTACTGGGGGGCAAGAAGTTCTGCTTATGCAAATAAAAATGATCATAAACCAAATAATTTGCTCTGTGAAGTAAAGCGTGCCCCCCATGGAAAATTGGGTGTCCAGGCTGGACCACTTACAGTAGCCTACACAGTTCACATTGATTTTACGATAAACCTGCCTGGTTTCTCCCTTTCAAATTGCAGCTTACTAAAGCTATTTACATTGAGATTGTACAATATTTAGCTTATGTGAAATAATACACTGCAATTTTGATTTCTTGAAAAAATCCTTAAATACAATGCATGCAGTCGCTTTAATATTTTGCAGTCTTTTTTCAGTGAAATAAATGTTGATTTTTCAATTAGAAGCTGGATTGTGTTTCTTTTTTTCTGTTCAGATGTTTAAACTCTGTGTTTGTTGCCTTTTTAATATTTTGATGGGTTTATCAGTTAACAAAAAATAGACTCTATTATTGACCTAGTGAAAGTCCCAATTACCTTGCACTCAGTTGAGATAACATTTTGGAGGCTCTAAGGCTGCTTTCACACTGAGGCGGGCGGGCGCCGGTGGTAAAGCGGCGCTTTATTTAGCGGCGCTTTACTGTAGTTTTAGCGGTGCTATTCAGCCCCTAGCGGGGCTTTTTTATCTCCTGCTAGCGGCCGAAAAAGGGTTAAAACCGCACGCAAAGTGCCGATGCAGCGGCGGGTTTGCAGCACTGCCCCATTTTTTTCAATGGGAAGGGGCGCTTTAGGAGCAGTTAATACTTTTTTGACCGTCCTGCAAGCGTACCGCTCCAGTGTGAAAGCCCTTGGGGCTTTCACATTGAAGTGAATTGAGCAGCTCTTTCAAGGCGCTTTGCAGGCGCTATTTTTAGCACGTTAGCGCCTGCAAAGCGCCTCAGTGTGAAAGTAGCCTAATAATAATTGTTTAATGAAAATCTGGTGTGTATTGCGTTAAAGATGTGGCCTACTACAAGTGCTTAAATACTGTTCACATAGTCACCACAATATTTGTGGAACTTTTTCCAGTGAAATAATGACACTCTAATGTTGATTTGTTTGGTTAAAAGCTGCCTTGTATGTGTCCTGTTCAATGTATGGCCTACTATGTGTGCTTAAATACTCTGCAAGCAATTACTAAAATATTTTGACAGCTTTGTTGGCAAAAAATACACTCTAATCTTTATTTATTTTTAGAAAGCTGGGTGGTGTGTGTCCTATTTAAAATGTGACCTACTACAAACGTTTAAATACTGTGCATTTGGTCCCTACAACATATTGGTATTTTTTTTTTTCAGAGAAATAAAATACATTCTAATGTTGATTATTTTTAATTAAAAGTTGGCTGCAGGGATTGTGTTGTTAGTCACACCTTCTGGGGGTCTCTTCAAATGCTGAGATGTTGAACATGTCCTGAATCAGGAGCCACTGATATAAAAAAACAGCTGCCCAGACTATGTCCTCATCCTGTACTCACACAGTTATTAATTTATGGCCCACTGGAGTTGGTGCAGCAGCTGCAGCATGGCCATCACCAACTTTTTGCATGTGAGTGGTTCGTATATCAAATGGTTGGCAGGCAGCTTCTGTTGCCACTGCATTTCAGCCAAGCAAACACATGCTGGGTATGACTGCCTTAAATGACCACACAGATTTCTGATCTACCTCAGGAAATCATGGAAGCTAGGGTACCAGGAAGTCCTACACCACCAGGTTCAGCACATGTGCCAGGCAGGATACACGAGTGAACTTTACCATCGGTCTGCCATTTTCACACATGAGCTGGCCTGGCTAGTTGGGAGAGATGCAAAAAGTGCAGGACTTGCAATCTATGCTGCTGAAGTAAAAACAGTATTAAACTATGGGAACTGTACACCAAGTGAGCAATAAGCATGGTCTAGACATCACTTGACTCTGAACTGTCAAGTTATCTGTCCAACTTTTGGGAAATTAATATGGGGGACATATTACTAAACACTCATTCTCAAAATAAATAAAATAAATAAAAGCAAACAAAGACGTCCAAACTGGGATTTTTATTTAACGTAAACAATGTCCCCCCAATTTTTGCTACCACTGCAAAACGACAGATCCTTGGCTGATGTTTGTTTCAAACATCAGCTGGGGCTTCAGGTGGGCATTAAAAAACAAACTTGCAGCATTAAGCCTCATCTCACAGGCATACTTTATTGTGTAAGTGTGCGAAGGTGGTGTTTACCTGCACAGGATGCACAGGTGTTTTGTGTATTCCTTTTTCTATGGGGATGGAGCCCTTGTCCCCATCAGCATCAAAACAAGTTGTAAAAATTTTAATTGTTGAATGTATTGTAAATTGTTAAATGTAATGTATTATGTCAATTGTTAAATGCAATGTGTTTTGTAAATATGTAATGAATATGGTTGTATCTTCTTATATGTTGAGACTTTTAAAACAATAAACAGAATTTAAATAAATAAAGAAAACAAGTTGCTTTTCATTGGGGGGAGGCTTTAATCCCCCGCCCTTGCAGGATGCCATCCTAGTATGGTTTGGACAGAAGTGGACAGAAGTTGGTAGTTGCATGCTCACTTGCCTGGTTTACTCATTCCTATTGTAGAGTTGGGCTCTAACCCCCATATAGTGCTCCCATATTGTATACATGTTATCACTTCACCTTATCTGAAGAAACAGGAGACTAATGACAGAAGTGGTAGCATCAGCATTTCAGCATCAATCCTGCTCAAGTAGGGCCTGTGATGCATGTTGCTGGAATTGATGATTGATGGCATCATATATGGATCCCCCTGTAGGCCTTATCAGAACAGTTCTGGATTCTCTTTAAGAGCTCATTCACAAGGGCATATAGGTGGTGGTAAAAGCATACATTTGAGTAGCATCTTTACCGCCTTCCAATAGACCAACTAAAGAAGTTCATGCAACAGCTCATGGCTGTCCTCAGGCCATGGCCGCAATGATTTTATTTGTGGCTGTGGAATAAATTAAACTAAGTTTAGCACAATCTGTTTAAGTGTATGGGGCTGTGAATCAACTGCCTTGCAACTGCATGAATGCACATGATTGCAGCCTTGATTGCAGCCTTCAGGCTTTTAGGGTTAAAATAGGCTGTAAGTTGCCTCCTAACCACCTGTCAAATGCCCTTTGAAACGGGATCCACCACAGGTTGCCTTTAAGAGGGACTGCAAGGGTTCGTGCACATCACAGTGACCTCTAAAGTGATTCTATTGCTAGTTGAAAAAAGATACATAAAATGCCACCCAGTATGGAACATTTTTATTACTTGTCAATCTTTGCTCTCTTTAACAGTTACCTGTGTATGAAGAACCTTCTGCATCTGACACACTTGCAGGTGTGCTGGATATCTGTTTCCCATTTACAAGTGACGGATGTTAAAGATTTTTTAGCTAGCGAAGCTCTTGCAAAAAAGTAAAGATCAATGCTGGAGGGACAGGTAAGTTTTCTTTACAGGGTGGCATTTTTAAAAAATTGTCTAACTAGTGACAGAGTCGCTCTAACAGACTAAGGACTGCATTTCTCTACTACCAAGTTGGGAGGCATTAAAATCTGGATAGCACAGTAATGCCGATTGCTGCTTAACGCATAGATAACTTAAGTTCAGTTACTCTGTGAATCATATATCTGCCTTCTGTCTAGACAGATACATTTCAGATAAATTAACTCTTTAAAATTGTTTCCCATAAACAAGCCTGTAGTTGGGAACAATCATATCAAACACAGAACATAATTCAATGTGTAAACTACCTGAAATTATGCAGCTTTATTGCTTATTTTTTCCTGACTGCAGTTCTTATAAAGTTATCTGCTAAATGTATCCTATGATGCTTCTATTAGATCTTGATCTACTTCACCCTGGATACCATCAATTTAATTGTGACTACTCTATACAATGCTTGGTAGACTTAACAACAGAGTACTTGTTTTTTTTAAAAGTTTACTGCTGCAATTGTTAATCAGTAGAACACATAAACCTGTGGAGAGGACAAAGATTAATTATACCTGAGCCTGTATGACAGTGTTTGTGTTCCAGACAAATTATATTTGCTTGCCTTTAAACGTTGCATAAATCTGATGCATGTAGATGAGCGCATGTTTAGGATGAGTGAGCACACTTGTTTGAATGTCATATTTATCCCAGCATTTTGTCAGAAAATTAACTTCTATGGAGTTTGTGCTTGAGTAGAGCATATGGTTCTTGATCTCTGGAGATGACAGTCTATCTGAGCAATAGCACCGTATGGCTCTAGATCATCCTTTCTAGCAGATGCTGTGGGCTTTTCTTCGATTAAGTGGAGATCATCACTGTTTTGTTTGAGTACTGCTGTGTCTTGTACTCTGAAGTGTTTTGTTAATCACTGTCTCTCTTCAATGCAAGCTGCCAAGGCTCTCATTATATTAGAATTTTGAGACGTCATGCTCCAGTGATGGAGTGTAAGGTTTTGTCATTCTACATGTAACGCAACCGCACCTGTGTATGAAATTACCTCTGAAAAGCTCACTGGCAAAGTATCTGAATTAATGTATCTATGGCATGTTCGCCGATACTGATGTTAATTCTATAACATCAAATATATTTTGATTGACATCATAAGATATTCACAGTTGAATAGATATTGTCATTGTGTAGTGTAGTATCCAGTCTGTTTTTGTTGTTTTCAAAGTGTGGTGTTGAACAGCAAACATAAAGAAAGTGCCATAAAAGTATAAATCATTATACAAAACAGAAACCCTTTGACGCCTTTTGATACTTAACCCGCTTAAAAAATATTACCTATCAGTATATGCCCTGGATGGGGTTCTTAATTTGGGCTCCTCTCTTGTTTATGGTGAACTTAGAGCCAGAAAAGGACAGAAACACAGCCACACTGACTGGTTTCTGATGTCTTGGAAGTCCAGGTATACAACACTTCAGGTCTGCCCCGCTTCAGTCCCAATGCTGGAGGGTTAGGAAGGCTCTGCTACTTTGAAGTGTCTTAAAATGGGACTGTGTTTATCCCCCCTTTAAGATAAAACAAGGGAAAAAAATATATGAGGACATAACAATTCACATGTAATTTTTTAAAGCTGAACTCGAGAAACTAAAAACTCTTCCCTTGCAGTGGGGCTGCACCTGCAATGCAAGCATTGACTGCTCGGTTATGACTAAGGGACAAGGTTTTACTTACCTGATCCTTGGCTCCAACAGGGTTCTTCTTCCCTGCAGTATAACATCATAAAGACCATAGCCCTGCATTGGATGTGAGGATGCCATAGGGTTAGTTCCCTGTTGGTGCGTAGGGGAGTGACATCTGCCAGAGGAGCAGAGGATCAGATAAGTAAGAGTGCCCACAGGCTGCATGCGGCCCAGGATGGCTATGAATGTGACCGAACACAAAATCGTGAAAAGCCACTTAAAAATGTAGATTTTTTTGGAAATGTTTTGTAAAAATGAATTGCATTAGTTTTTGGCAGCACCTATATTTGTGAGCAACTCAAGGATGAAGCACATGAAGGGCAAAATTAGAACCAAAATGTCTGATGAGCACATTTATTGAGAACCAGATACTGATGTGTTTGTTTATAAAAAAAGTGTCATATATCACACTAGTTTTATGTTACTTTTATAAAAACAGACACACAGTACTTTATATCTTCATACAACAGAAGGGATGTCAGTTATTTGTAAATTTAACTTTACAGCCGCAGGGAATAGCGGCAAGTGGGGCGGGGTGTGGAGGAGATCAGCTCTCACACACAGAAATGACAGATGAGTGGGAGAGAGTGGGACAGACTCCTAGCACACAGCAGGATGACGGAGGCATGTAAACTGACCACGATATTATGGATCAGCAGCCATGGTTACCGTGGTCAGTACACCTAGGGGGACACAGGAACAAGAAGGATCAACCAGGTATTTTACAACATAGAATGGGACAAATGATACCACAGAAGTGCTGTGGTATTTATCAAGCTTTAAAGGAAAATAAGCTTTTTTTTCTTTTTAGGGTTACTGCTTTAAGGAAAATGCCTACAAACTAGCTCTGAAATTTATAGAAAATACATTAAAGCGACCCTGTAATCAAATGAAAAATCCCAGCATGCATAAGGTGATATTTGAGTATGTTTAGGTGAAGTTTGCTTAAGGTTTGCATTTAAATCACCTTGAAGCATTGGATGCTGAAGTCTCTGCAGGCAACTATTAGGGGGGGGGGGGTGGGATAGAGGAATCCAGGATGATTGGGTGGGGGGAGAGTTAGAGGAGTCCAGGATGATGGGGGGGTGGAGAAGTCCAGGATGATTGGGTGGGGGAAGAGATAGGGGAGTCCAGGATGATCTGTGGGTAGAGATAGGGGAGTCCAGGATGATGGGGGGAAGAGATAGAGGAGTCCGGGATGATTGGGGGGAGAGATATAGGAGTCCAGGATGATGGGGGGTAGATAGAGGGGTCCAGGATGATGGGGGGGGGGGGGAGAGGAGTCCAGGATGATGGCAGGGAGATAGAGAAGTCCAGGGTGACTCACAGGGCTTGGGGTGTGTATTGTGCAGTGCTGATGTGTTTGTATCATACAGGGCACAGAAAAGATCAGCACAAGGGGCAGTACTTGCATATCTCCCCCCGATGTAACCATTTATTGGTCACCTCTGCACACATCTTTGCTTCCCCATCCACAGCTCACCTCTGTATCCCCCATCCACAGCTCACCCCTGAACCCCCCCATCCACAGCTCACCTCTGTATCCCCGTCCACATTCACCTCTGTGCCCCTCCATGCACAGCTCACCTCTGTACCCCCCATCCACAGCTCACCTCTGTATCCCCCATTCACGTTCACCACTGTACCCCAATCCACAGCTCACTTCTGTACCCCCCCATCCACAGCTCACCTCTATATCCCCTGTTCGCGTTCACCTCTGTACCCCTCATCCAAAGCTCGACTATGTACCCCCATCCACCTCTGTACCCCCCATCCACATCTCACCTCTGTATCCTCCATCCACCTCTGTACCCTCCCCATCCACAGCTCACCTCTGTGCCCCCCATCCACCTCTGTACCCTCCACATCAACAGCTCACCTCTGTACCCGCCCAGCCACATCTCACCTCTGTACCCCCCATCCACCTCTGTGTCCCCCCATCCATGCTACACAATTGCCTCCTTCCCTGTCATTCCCTGTCCCTTGGTCCTGCAGATCCTGACAGAGGGAGAAGGGGCTCTAGCACATGCAGCCCACAGCTATATCGCTCTCCTGTCATAACGTGGCCGCTTGGGAGAGCAGGAGGGGGGTTTGGCTGTACCCGTCACTCCGGGAGAACTGCGGGGGACTCAAACACAACAAAAACAGGGCCCAGAGCAGCTTCCCCTTTTGCCCTGCATTAAAGATGGACCTGTTCCTATACTGCTACTAACTCTCGAAACTTGTCCCCTCAGCACCTCTGTAATTCAGAAGGCAGGCTCTGTGAAATGTGTCACAAGCCGCACATTTTCATGGGGCATGGTGAATAATTGTGACACAGAAATGAAGTAAGCAAATCTGTTGGATTCTTGACAAGGTAAATTTACAGACTTCTTGTTAACATTTTTTGAAGTAGACTAGAAATAATTGAAATTATGTGTGGAAATTAATATATGATTTAAAATTTTTAGTTTGATGTGTTTTTAACATGGATACTAAATATGTGTAGGCTTTGACAAATATTACTAGTATACTATATGTTGGAAACATAAGCATGTACATTTTTAGATTTCAAGATTAGATTGCAACATTGCAGGAACAATGGACCAAAATGCAGAGATATAAAACACAGGCTGGTGTTTCCCTACAAGAAATAAAGAGATAAAAATAGGTCACTATCCACGCTAATCTGAACAGCAAGAAAGGTCAAAGCAGCCAGCACAGTCTGTTGATAACCAAACATAAAATGATAAAAAAAAGTCCAAAAATGCAGTGCTTAAAATTGCAGTGAGTCCAAGGTGGAGGAGATGAATGTACCCATCACCAACTTCAGTGTATGTAAACAGCAGCACTCACCAGCACGTGGTAAAATAATCTGCTTACCAGATGACTGGAACTGGTATGTGTGTTATAACAACCAAAGGCACATCTCCAGTATGCAGCTTCTACACCAAATCCCACACAGACAGATGATAGGTCTCCAGATGGTATTCACACTATACAGGCATCTCCAGGTTCTCACATCAAATGTAAGGGATTCAGTTTATCGATTGACGATACCCAGTGAAGAAAATAAGTAACCAATAGTGAAGCCCGTAATAACATTTTAAAAATATTTATTGTAATAAATTACAGTTTAAATTCACAGGTGCATGCATCACAAGAAATGATCGGCTGCAGCAGGTTGATACTAGCACGCTGAATGCTGCAGCCGATGTGATGCATGCACCTGTGCATTTGTCACTTGTCACTGGTAAGCACAGACAGGTAGCCAGTAAGTGAAGTGGACAATACGTTTTAAAACAGAACATATCTAGGTAGGCATAGAACATTCCAAAACATTGACTGAAAATCACACGATTATCATATTAAAGGCAGAAGGTTTTTTTTATCTTAATGCATTCTGTCTACTTGTTTAACCACTTCAGCCCCGTAAAAGATTTCCCCCCTTAATGACCAGACCATTTTTTGTGATATGGCCCTGCGTCGCTTTAACTGACAATTGGGCGGTTGTGCACCGCTGTACCCAAACTACATTTTTGTGTTATTTGATCACTTCTGCGGTTTTTATTTTTTGCACTATAAACAAACAAAGAGCGACCATTTTGAAAAAAAAACTTTTTGCTTTAATACATGTCCAAAAAAATATATAAAAAAACAAATTTATTCATCAGTTTAGGCCAATATATATTCTTCTACATATTTTTGTTAAAAAAAATTGCAATAGGCGTATATAGATTGGTTTGCGCAAAACCTATCGCGTCTACAAACTATGGGACAGATTTAGGAACTTTACTTTTTTTATTGTTTTTACTGGTAATGTCGGCGATCTGGGATTTTTAGTGGGACTGCAACATTGCGGCGGACAAATATGACCCCAAATTACACTTTTTGGGGACCAGTGACATTGATCAGTGCTATACAAATGCACTGATCAATGTAAAAAATATACTGGCAGGGAAGGGGATAGTAGGGGGTGATCAATGGGTTAAATGTGTTCCCTCAGCGTGTTCTAACTGTAGGGGGATGCACTGGCAGGGACGTGACAGAGATCACTGTTCCCAATCACTGAGAACAGTAGATCTCTGTCATGTCTCCTGTCAGAATGGGGATCCACCTTGTTTACAAAGGCAGATCCCCATTCTGCCTCTGTCTATCATGATCGCGGTTCATCGGCGGACATCGAGTCCACCGACCCATGGGCACGCTCTCGAAAGCAGCGACATGCACCTGCTATCGCGCCTGCTCGAGCCGCTGTACAGCTATGGCGATTTGCACAGGAGACCCGACTATATAACGATGGCGGCTGGTTGGAAAGCAGTTAAAGGAGACCATTTTCCTTAATGGCGATGAGAACCCCTTTTGATTTTGTATATGCGCTGGCAGAAAAAATATGTGGAAATACTTTATTTGGCATCAGCGGTCTTTTCCTTTTATTTATTCTGGGGCCTGCAGCATACACTTTTTTGTGTAAAGTAAAATGAGAAAAAAATGAAAAAGACAATTTAAAATGACAGTACACAATCAATAAGCAAATACCAACAAAAAAACTCACAAATACAAAGAAAACTAAAAGATATTAGCTGAACAACTAGCCACCAAATCACATACATGTACTGTACATGATTGACTTCAAGTGGTTATACTGGGGTTATGGCTGCAGCTGTCAGCCATAACCCCAGTATCCTTTTCTGCACCCAGAGATGCTCTACAAAGTAAAAACATTCCTAGCAGCTAATTAGCCGCTGGATTGCTTTTACAGGCGACGAAAGGGGGTCCTCCCCACCAACCGTCTGTGCCTCTCCAGGCTCTCCCTTGCAATCGGGAAGCCCAGCACTAAAGCCGGAGGTTGCGCTGGCTGATCATAGAGCTGATCGTCCATCTCTATGGTCTAGGAGCATTTTCATCACTTGCGGTTAGGACAGATGTAAACACTGGAATTTTTTTCTGGAAAGCATGAGATAAATGTTTATTTTTTTTATCTCATGCTTTCAAGGGTAAAGGAGGGATATCACAGATATTTCCATAAAGAGGACCTGTCCTGTTTTTTTTTATCACAAGGAATGTTTTCAAATGAATAAAAAATATTATGAAACAATGTAAAAATATATATTTTTAAAATAAAATAAATAATAATATATATTTTTAAATCAACCCCCCCCCCCCCCGTGTTCACGCTCAGAGGCAAACACATACGTAGGTCAATCACGCATATGTAAACAGTGTTTGCACCACACATGTAAGGTATTGCGTCGGACGTTATAGCAAGAGCAATAATTCTAGTACTAGACCTCCTTTATAACTCTTAACTGTAAACCTGTAATGTTTTTAAAGCGTTGTCTATGGATATTTTTAAGTATCATTATTTTTTTTTTTATTGTTTTATTGATTTCAACCTGACTAACTATGTAGCCATAAAATCTATTTGAAGATAATTTAAATATGCTTTATAAACTGCAATTTTCTACCACATGCACTGGGTTCACAACAACACATGCTTTTGTCAAAGGGGGACCCGAAGTCTCTTGTGAGCTTGTCTTCTCTTGTGAGCTTGTCTTCTCTTGTGAGCGTGTCTTCTCTTGTGAGCTTGTTTTCTCTTGTGAGCTTGTCTTCTCTTGTGAGCTTGTCTTCTCTTGTGAGCTTGTTTTCTCTTGTGAGCTTGTCTTCTCTTGTGAGCTTGTTTTCTCTTGTGAGCTTGTCTTCTCTTGTGATCTTGTTTTCTCTTGTGAGCTTGTCTTCTCTTGTGAGCTTGTCTTCTCTTGTGAGCTTGTTTTCTCTTGTGAGCTTTTCTTCTCTTGTGAGCTTGTATTCTCTTGTGAGCTTGTTTTCTCTTGTGAGCTTGTCTTCTCTTGTGAGCTTGTTTTCTCTTGTGAGCTTGTCTTCTCTTGTGAGCTTGTTTTCTCTTGTGAGCGTGTCTTCTCTTGTGAGCTTGCCTTTTACATACTGTATATACATATAGTGGTTAATGCTAAATTGTTTGGTCCTCTTGTATTGCAGCTCTGAGTACTGGGTTTGAATCTCACCTGGGACTCAGCTGTGAGAGGGATGTTATATTGTGGTCCCTGTTAAGGGATAGGGACTGAAGGGAATGGATATTATACTCTATAAAGTGCTAAATAATATGTTGGCTCCATATAAATAATGAAAATATGTAGACAGATATTTATCTTATAGAAAGATATACAGATGTAACATGAATAGTTTAGTTTAAAAAAATCCCTTTATGAAATACAGCAATACATATACATATACTATAGGAATGTTTGCATTATTTCTTCACAGCCTATAACATACTGCTGCCATGACAGTATTGAAATAAACACACCTATTAGTTAAACCTACAAAATTTTGAAAGAAATCCTTGCCCTAAAAAGTATTTTTTAATAAACATGTAGAAATTGAAATATCTGATTGATCATTGAAATTTGAAAAAAGGGTGCATACATTTTATACATACCGAATACCAGCATTGAGGGCATTATTTTAATGAATCAAGCATACTGTTTCTTCTATACAGTTACAAAATCGTACCTGTTACATTGCTGGTAAATAGCTATGAATATTGTCAGATGAAAATCATTTGAAGCATTTGGCACAATGCGGGTCTGGCATACAGAGACTGCCTGTCAAATGCCTTCGACTCCATACAGCAGCTAGGGACCCTATAGAGCAGCAGATGGGCCATTAAGCTAGTATTACTGTAGATGCCATCAGTTTTCAGCTCTGACTGGGACATGTTCTTTAGAACTATGAGCAGATGCTGCCATTTAGTGACAGCTTCCTACTATCTTTTGCCAACTGGCAAAATTCAAATCTTTGTACCTGAACTATTAAATGTGTGACTTCTAACATATTGCTCTTTTGTAAAATGATGTGAATGTTCTAAAGTAAAATTATTTTTAAAAGAAATCTGAGAATAAGATAACTATATTATGTCAATACATACCAGTGTGCCTCATATAGTTAAATGTTAGTGTTTCATGAGAAATGAGGTCATAGACATTTATCTATTATAAAATCAGGGTGTGGGTATGAGTTTTTCTATGCTACCTTTGCTTATTTGTATTTTATGAAGTTAGTGTCACAGTACTCATCGATATAGATGCTAACTGGAGAATTTCTAGTGCAATCAAAAAAGTCAAAAAGGTTAAACTCCAGTCAAAGCTTTTTTTAGAGCTTCGTCAGGTTTTTATTGCTGACTGTGGGGACATTTGGGAGATTAACCCTTACTCCCTGTCCTAGAGAAACGAAGAAAATGTTCACAACAGGCAATTAATAAAACCTGACTGGGGGTTTAACCATTACTTAATGTATCCAAAACAAAGTGAAAAAAAATAATTGGCTGAGTATTCATTTTTTTTTTGACTGTGAGGTGGTTTGTGTGTGCTGCATCTTCGGTTGATTACAGAGAACTTGGGTAAACTCAGGTTTTAGAACAGATGCAACGTGTTGGAATGCCTTATTAGTTCACAGATTGGTTTCACTTATGGAAACTGCGCAAGAAAAACTGAACTCTTAAAGCTGTAACTAAAAAAGCAGGCAGAGGAAAAAGGACTGGTCACCAGTATTGCCTGTGGCCTCCCTGCAGCTAATATTTTCCCATTACTCAATTACCTTTTTTTGTGTGTGCTGTGTCTCTGTGTAGAGGTGGTAATCTTGGTAGAGCCAGGGTTATGCTTTTTTGTGTCAAAGCCTGCAGCTTGAAGAACAGCCCTTAGCACCATAATGATTTCACTAAATCTCCGTTCAAATCTCCTGAGACTAGCAGTCAGCAACAGCATTGCTTTATGTCTCACACTGCAGATATACAGGTAGGAGGCTGTAGGCACAGGACTGTATAGGCACATACCAAAAAAGTGCACTGTTATTTTCCAACCTGACATCCAGACAACATTTTTAGGGTATTGTCAAAGAGAAGAAAAGGCGCAGCTCACCAACCCAGTGCATTAGTATGTAGATGAATGTGGCCTCAGCCAGAGCTGCTCCATCCACCCCCCCCCCCCCACATGTTTTGCTTTGCTCACCAGGGCTTGGTCACAGAGGTCTAAACTAAAACCAATTGAAAGAAAAAAAATTGTCAGATATGCACTGCTCTAACTGAAGTGTAGCCAATTAATCACATAAAAACCCTTTAAGGAAAATAAGGTAAGGAGGAACTTCACAGAACTCTTAGGGTGGGACTGCAAGTCCAGGCATGCCCACCCGATATGTCCCAATGACTCCTTATGTCCTTGCCTGATTGGTCAAAATCAGACTGGGAGAAGATGTTGCTAAGAAAGGGGATGTGGGAGGTGTAGTTTCATCATGTACAGGTGGCACTGCATTACTGTGGCAAGGAAACAACAATTCCCAGGGGGTCATGCAACCTGGAAGGCGAAGTGGAGAGTGACTCAGTGAGCTGCTCTGGGAGGTTTGTGGCACCCGGCGCCAAAGTGAGGAAGGAAGCAGTTGCCCATGCCAGAAGGTGAGCCCTCAAGGCACTCACCTTTCAGCGCGGCCTTCGCAGCAACACCTTCAGCGGTGCATCTTCTGCAGTACAGAGTGGGCTTGCTGGAGCTCAAGCCATTGATCCATGAGGGGCCACTTCGCTGTTGACATCCACAGCTGAAGCCCAGGGTTGATGAGAGGTTTGTCAACCAATTATACACGCTGTACAGCAGGGAGTGAGACTCTAGCTAGCACAGTCTTGTTCTTCTGGTCCTTAGACATTGCCTCACTCACTTAGCCATACCATCTATTGTATGTAGATAGGATTGCCCCATTAATTTAAAACTACCTTTACTTGCATAACTTGTTGCATGTTCTTTTTCACTACTGTTAAATTTTCATTCCACCAAACACCTTCTCAATACTCTGTCCTTTAAACTTAAAACAGTCAGAAACCTCCTAACATGACCATTTGTGCACCACACCATAAGGGCCCCAACAAAGCCAGCAGAAACAACATTTTTATTTTGAGACTATGCCATTCTGTCTCACAGTACTTTGCATAGATGTTATCAACCATTACCTTTCTTTTCTCCTAAGGATTTCTTTATTTCCTAAAGTGCCTTGAAAAAGTTATCATACCCCTTTACATCTTCCCCATTTTGTCATGTTACAACCAAAAGCGTAAATGTATTTTATTGGGATTTGATGTAATAGACCAACACAAAGTGGCACATAATTTTGAAGTGAAAGGAAAATTATAAATGGTTTTAATTTTTTTTTTTTTTTACAAATAAATATGTGAAAAGTGTGGTGTGCATTTGTATTCAGCCCCCCTGCTTCAATACCTTGTAGAACCAACTTTTGCTGCAATTACAGCTGCAAGTCTTTTTGGGTATGTCTCTACCCGCTTTGCGCATCTAGAGAGTGAAATTGTTGCCCATTCTTCTTTGCAAAATAGCTCAAGCTCTGTCAGATTGGAGGGAGAGCATCTGTGAACAGCAATTTTTAAGTCTTGCCACAGATTCTCAATTGGATTTATATTGGACTTTGACTGGGCCATTCTAACACATAATTATGCTTTGATCTAAACCATTCCATTGTAGCTTTGGCTTTATGTATGGGGTCGTTGTCCTGCTGTAAGGTAAACCTCTGCCCCAGTCTCAAGTCTTTTGCAGACTCTAACAGGTTTTCTTCTAAGATTGCCCTGTATTTGGCTCCATACATCTTCCCAGCAGCTCTGACCAGCTTCCCTGTTCCTGCTGAAGAAATGCATCCCCACAACATGATGCTGCCACCACCATGTTTCACGGTGTGGATGGTGTGTTCAGGGTGATGTGCAGTTAGTTTTCTGCCACACATAGCGTTTTGCTTTTAGGCCAAAAAGTTTAATTTTGGTCTCATCTGACCAGAGCACCTTCTTCCACATGTTTGCTGTGTCCCCCACATGGTTTCTCGCAAACTGCAAACGGGACTTCCTATGGCTTTTGACATTTTCACTGTATTGTTCATTTAAGCACAAGAGACTCCATTTGTTCACACTGTTGAAATTTGTTCTGCAACCTTCACCTAACACACAGGCACCACTTCTGCTAGAAGCTCTCTCTCTCTCTACTCCCCCTCCCCTCTCAAGGTTTTACTTTTGAAATTGTTCTATTTACTAGCTATTTGTTAGTTTTTAATAACATCTCACACCACCCCTTTCTTATTTATGTATAAAATAACATGTAATAATACATTTTGTCACAAACGAACATTTTAAACACAGTAATTGCGTCCTGTGAATCTGTTCCTGCAATTGCAGTATTAACTTTTAGTTTTTAGAGTCACAATCAGAAATATTCCCATAACAGCTTTCTTTCAACAATGGCTTAATCCTTGCCGCTCTTGCCGCTCTTCCATAAAGGCCAGATGTGTTTGTTTAAACCTGAGCTGTGTATGTTGTATGTTCAAAGCTTGGGATCTTTATTTATAACCTAATCTGCTTTAAACTTCTCCATGACTTTATCCCTGACCTGTCTGGTGTGTTCCTTGGCCTTCATGATGCTGTTTGTTTACTAAGGTTCTCTAACAAACCTCTGAGGGCTTCACAGAACAGCTCTATTTATACTGAGATGAAATTACACACAGGTGGACTCTATTTACTAATTAGGTGACTTCTGAAGGCAAATGGTTCGACTAAATTTTAGTTAGGGGTATCAGAGTAAAGGGGGCTGAATACAAATGCACGCCACACTTTTCAGATATTTATTTGTAAAAAAAATTGAAAAACATTTATCATTTTCCTTCCACTTCACAATTATGTACCACTTTGTGTTAGTCTATCACTTTAAATCCCAATAAAATATTTTACGTTTTTGGTTGTAACCTGACAAAACTTGGAAAATGTCATGGGGTATAATATGTTTTCAAGGCACTGTATATAGTCTTGCAGGCAAACTTGGACCTAGCAGGGTCACTCCAGGGTTTTGATGGCAGCATAGCCTCTGAGGGTTTATACTATCCTTCATCAAGCTGCCCTTATAACACTCTAGGTGACCCTGTTACAGTTTAAGCTGGTTGGGATGTATGGTAAAACCGGGACCCAGTTACTCTTGGTGTTGCTCCCTGCATGCACATTTGGTATAGAAGGGAATTGGTGTTATAACACTTTGGAAATTGGTCACAGTTCTGTATTACCTTGCTTCATTGACCAACTTATTCCTAATACATACAGTGTCCATCTAACCTGGGGTTGTTCATTCTATTGAGTGGGGTGTGTCATAGTGGAAAGGCCGGTAGCCCAACTAATCTGGAAGGTAACTAGTTTCAGAGGACATATCAAACTAGTGGCTCCCATGGGGGTGCCCTAAAGAAGTAAACCTGATATCATCATATAATTTAAAGCTTAAATTCAGACAAAAATATTTTGTTTCATTTTGGGTGGAGCAGGGAAGTGTTAGCGATTCTCTCTCAGGTTTTTCTTGCTGGCTGTATCTCCAGTATCCCCTATACTTCTCCCTCGGGACAAGAAGTGATTGGAAATATATCCAATTAAAAAACAGATGGAAATCCACTTTTAATAGAGTCAGGAAGGTTTGGACCCTCTGACAATGTTTTTATTGCAGTCTGTGCCTTCCTGATACTATCAACCCCCATCTCTTGTATGGGCAACACAGAGACAGGAAGAAAGAAAAAGGGGGTCACAGACAGAAACACTTTAACTCTTCCCTGCCTTATTCAAAGCAAAATAAAATAGTAGTTGAAGTTGGGATTTAACAAATATATACATAAATATAATACAGAATAAAATTATATTGATAGCATGTGCAACTTTCTGTATATTCTCTGTTAGCAGGTCTTTGTCAGCTAAATCAAATTAAATATATTTTAATTTTCTTTCCTTGTCTTCATTCTTGTGTTGAGGTTTCAATAAAGCAGTGTCTTTTTCATAAGTCTACTTATTATTAATTTAATAAAATGATAATACTGCGCTAATATTTATGTTAATAGTTTGATTATTAAATTACATAATTTTAATGTAGCACACTGAAGATGTCATCAGTCCTTAGGCAAATTTATATTAGCAATTTTTTTCCTTCTGTGCAACAAGTAAATTTATTTACAAGTGAAAATGTGTCTTCAGTTTAAATGATCAAACAGTAAACTACAAGAAAATTCTGTAAATTATTAGTTAAAAATATTCCTTTTTCTCTTTTTTGCAATTAAAATATACACGATAAAGCAGGCAATCATTTCGTTATAAGGTATACAAATCAGTATTGTTTAAACTAATTTTTAAATAGTCTTTGAGAATTTTTTTTTAAGTGGAATTCCAGGCTAGATCTAACTAAGCTTTAAACAGCTCCTACCTGACTTTTAACTCCTATACTAACTACCCTTTAGATGGAAGATGCTTATACTTACCTATTCTCAGGGCACTCTGGTCCAGTCACGTGATTGGCTCCCAGACCCCATACTCCCAACAGCCCAAAGTTTATTATAGATGGGACATGGTCTCAGCCTCAGCTCCTTCCAAGCCATGCCCTCTTGCACGTTTCACCCCACCCCTGGGGCTTAGTCATAGATATTATGGATGCCCTACGGTAGGCCTATGGGTGACATCACCACCCAGGCATTCCATTCATTGTCTGCACTTTTTTGTCTCCCCCGACTGCTGGGGAGATCAATTGTAGTTACAATAGCAGTTAGAAGGGGGGGGGGAGCCATTTTAAGCTTAGTTAGAGCTAGCCTTCTAATTTAAGGGTTTAGTTGAGAAAGACTGCGTACTTAATTGTACCAAGCTGCCAGGTGCTGGCAGCACACTGGACAACCAAACTGCTGTTTTTACAGAGAGCATAGTGGCCCCCGTCTCCAGTGTTCCAGCATGCCCTTAGTACTGATAACAAAAATGATTGGTATCTGTGAGCGCAGCAGTTTCGCTCTCAAGTATACTGACATTTGGTATTTTGGTTCTAGATATGATGCAGGAAGAAGCCATTGGGGATCATTGCAAAGGTAATCAATGAGACTAGAGGGTGGAGCCTTTTGCACAAAAATGGTTTGCCTTAAATAGGGTACACCAAATGGTAAAACCTCAATTATATATTTGTTTGAGTTGCAAGTTGTAACACTGCAAAATGTAAATGATTATCTACAACACCAGTTCAGTAAAGGAATAAAAAAATATACTATGTAGGTCATACGTTACTGTAAATTGGCTGAAACTATCTGCTTGTTACTGATCACAAACAAGGACAGGTTGGCAATATATTACAGTATTCTTTTGTATGTGCAACAGTCGGATGTGCTATGTATGATGTGAGTCTTATAGATTTTAATTTTTAACTACCATTTTAGGTTCAGTGGTTTTAGTTACACAAATAAACCCATCATTCTGAATTTAAAAAAAAAATGTTTATTCTTTTATTACACCCACCTAATGTTTGAAGCTAATTTAAAAGGTTACAAATCAAGCATGTGATAGGAGTAATCCAGTGTGGAGTATATAACAGTTTTACTAGGCTACCTCCAATAAACATCACAATGTTTCCTGCAGCTATTTCTAATTATATGCTTGTGATTTTATTGAAGCTTTGTGGACATTAAGAAAGCCATGTTTGCTTTATGTGCCATTGTATACTTGCAAATCAAAGCCCTGCAAGATCACAGCCATGTCTCCATAACCTTAATTGGAAAAACTAGCCTTTAGGGTTTTGAAATGTCATGTACAAAATTAAGCCTTTAAACTAATTCATTAATTAGTGTTTCATTTTATTGTTTTCTCTATAAATACCACAGCATTGCTTTTTATTATTTAAAAACAAAGACCAGGCTTCAAGCTCACAGATTTGCTAACTTACTTTGGTGCACATAAACCTTAAAGTTTACAGTATCTATAGCCAAAACTTTTGTTTGTAGTTTGGGATAGGGGGAAAAAGGGCTCGAACCCTATCTGGAGAGCACCACTCCAGAGATGATAACCCAGATTCATTTTATTTATAATTGTATCTATTAAAAGAAGCCAACGCACTTCTGGGTTCCAAAGGATGCCATTCACTGGAGCTTTAATTGTGCTCTAAAGGGCTTGGTTCTGAATGATTAAAGTATTACTAAAGTCTCATTTTTCTTTTCATTTAAAAATAACAAACATATTATACTGACCTGCTGTGTGCAGTGGCTTTGCACAGAGCAGCCCAGATCGTCCTCTTCTCAGGTCCCTCACTGGCACCCCTGGGCCCTCCCTCCTGCCCCCACAGCAAGCTTCTTGCTATGGGGGCACCTTAGCCGAGCTGTTGCTCGGTTTGTCCATTCAGACATGGAGCCACGGTCGACCCCACCCCCTCTTTCTCCTCATTGGCTCACTGACTTTAATTGACAGTAGCGGGAGCCAATGGGGCCCTGCTGCTGTCTCAGCCAATGAGGAGGGAGAGTCCCGGGCAGCCAAGACTCTTGTGCAACATTGCTGGATCGAGATGGGCTTAGGTGAGTATTAGGGGGGCAGCTGCACACAGAAGGTTTTTTAGCTTAATGCATAATGCATTAAGCTAAAAAAAAAACTTCTGACTTTAGAACCACTTTAAAATATGCTCAGGAAATAAATTGTACTAGTAACATCACTCTGCCTACAATTGTAAGCAGGCATTACCTTTTTTTTTACCAAATGAAAAAACAAACTTTGTGGTACAAGGGGCAACCAATAGCACCACCATCTCCCCAAAAAATGTATACTTCCTATCACATCATAAATTGCGGGTTTTTGTAACTGATCATGCCTTTCAGCCACCAATCCACAATTGTGGGAGTGCTAGCAATCTCCCATTGTATATTTTAACAATATTACATGTAGCGCTGATATTTTTGCCTACTAATGCTTTAATATGTAAACCTATGGACAATGTTATAACTTCGTATTTGGCACCATCTAGCGACTTCAGTCATTTTTCTTTTCTATAGTGTTGAAAATATAACAGGAAGTGACTGTTGTTTACATTTGGCTATGACCTTACCTACCCAGAATGCCAGGTGACATACCCATGGTCACCCTGTACTGAATTGCATGCTGGGTAGGATATAAAAGGGCCCTGCATGGCCATCTTAGCCCTCTTCTGGACACATGGCCTGCCTGTAAGGACCAAGGAGGAGGTCTCCAGAGAGCGCAGCCTACAGCCACTGCGGAGCGCAGCCATTACAGACTCTGCTACCCATCTGTACTGGAGAGTCTGAGTAACCAGATCAGGAAGGATCCAGAGGCACCTGTCGGAGCCATCAGAGGGGCCCGGTCCATCTTGCAGAGCGGATCGGTGTGATGGAGCCGGCCGGCTAGAAGCAAGACACAGTGCACCGGAGAAGAGTTGTTGCAGTTCTTCAGATCCAGTTGGTGAGCGGGCTGCGGCCCACAGTTTATTACACACTTGCATACAGTTAGACTTCTACACAGCGGTGCTGGGACCTGTAGTCCCACAGAGGGGGATCTAACAAAGACTGACATTAGGCAGACCTAAAGCCTACCCCTCACTGCATTTTAGTACTGTGTCACACCAGAGGCAATAACAGTTGGAGTATCTCCAGGAACAGTTCCAGGATCCCTGTTTAGTTAACCCTTATTACCTCACCTTTTGGATTACAAATCATTACAGACTTTTATGGCTAGCAGAAGAAAATAAGATCAAAGATTGTGTGTTATTACAAGGCCTTGCACCTAGGATTAAAGTATGTTAGTAGTTATGCCATATTTATCTGTTGTTTAGGCTTACTGTACTATCATGTTACGTTGATGTGACAGCACAACGATTTTAATTACCATCTTTTCATAACCATAGTAAAATAAATTTTTGGTTAAGTATTTTGGTGTGGAGTATTGTTTTTCCCAGCAGGTGGAGCCATTGGATACCCAGGTGATAACACAGGTATACTGTCATTATATTGTATATTATGGGGTTATCCTTCACCATTTATTCCGCACCAACATTTCATCACAGCTGTGTCAAGGGGACTGAGCCAAATCAGGGGTTCATTAGCAGAGTGCAGGCCCAAATAAATTCAGCAGCTCCTTCGGGGGTCAGTGCTACATACAATTCAACTTCCTATCAGAGTCCTCTTTATATATATATACTATACATAGATAGCAGCTGTGTTCTAAATGCATTTTCCTGTCCTCCTCCTTAGGAGAGTGAGGCAATATAAAAACTAAAAGCATTAATGGTAATTTGCTGGAGATGTAAGGAAGTCACAGATTCCTTACTGCACATTTTTTGTTCATGCCCTGCTTTGGAGTCCTTAAAGGTTAGGAAAATATACCAGACATTCAAAGACCAAGTGCTACCTTGAGACCTGGCCTTTTTTCTTCAGCACCTATCATCCAACCCAACTACGGTAAATCTTACCAGAAATCCATCTTATGTCAAATGCAGCTAGGTTTTGCATTCCTGCTCTTTGGAAAAATCCTACATTGAATATATCAGACATATGAAATATCCAATTCTTTCCACTCAAAATAAATAAGCAGAACATAAAACAACCTGGTTCTAGTAGAATATTTTACATACTCAACTGAAGGAAAGGCCTTACTTTTTAGAGACTCTGATTAATCACTCACTAATCCCATTATTATCCGTGATACCCTGCCTGTATTGGCCCCTGACCCTCTTGCTTCCTCCTTCTCTACCACTTATCTCTTCCCCCCTCCTGACTTCCCGACCTATCCCCTTCCACACTGACATCCCCATTTTCCTGTCCTTTTTAGAAATAGTAAGCTCCAATACCCATTCAGTGTGCATCCATATCATTCCCTTTTCCTTTTTCCCTAGACACATGCAGGATTGATGGTTCAATAAACTCTGTAATACTATGGCACTCTCCATGCCATGAGCTTTTAAAAAAAGAATGCAACCAATATGGAATCGCTTTGATGTGGCATTCTTGGTACTGTACATCATCGCTATTACTTTGTTAAGATGGAGATTTCAATTACCCTTTATGTTGAAAATCAATAAATAGAGAAATAATAAAAAAACATTAAAGGTAGACAATGTGGCTTAATTGAGTCAAAGCTGTGCCTAAAAAATGGTGCAGATGTCCCCCCTGGGTTGGGCTGCTGGGAGAGGATAATGGATGCAACAACTGTAGCCTCCAAGTCCTTGGAGTATCTATACTTTTGTAAGTAGTAACCTTATTTTACCAAATACAATGATGACATTATAATAAATTATGCTGTCTGAAGTGGTGCTTTGTTCCTTATTCTTTTACCACATTGTTACAAGAACCTTGCTGAGGCTTCTGTACCATAGAGAGCAGCCTGTGAAACTACTCTCTCACCAGCAACCCACAGAACCAGGACCCCAATAATAAGAAGGGATACAGTGCTCCTCGGTCCCACCATATTCTATGTTTTTTATTACTGTCTCGTCTGTGTCTGATTCATCCACTTTATTTATTCTGGTAACCATCATCACAACAGATAGAAAGTTATGAGAAATACAACATTTTATGGCTGACACTGAAACCAAAGTAGAGGG
The DNA here is from genome assembly GCA_028564925.1 of Lithobates sylvaticus. Taxonomy (NCBI): domain Eukaryota; kingdom Metazoa; phylum Chordata; class Amphibia; order Anura; family Ranidae; genus Lithobates; species Lithobates sylvaticus. Next base: position 137,878,879 of record CM053026.1, read on the forward strand.
ACATCTTCCAACAAGTATATATGTTGTGTCACAACAAGAGGAAGTGAAGGGAAATCATCCCAGTGGGACATGGGCAGCTTAAAATATCTGACAATTAGAGAGTGGAGGCTTGATTTTCTAAAGAGCATTAGGCTGTTCGCTTTGTAAGAGAATTTTCCCTTAACCACTTCAGCCCCGGACCAATTGGCAGCCAAAGGACCAGGCCCCTTTTTGCGATTCGGCACTGCGTCGCTTTAACTGACAATTGCGCGGTCGTGCGACGTGGCTCCACAACAAAATTGGCGTGCTTTTTTTCCCACAAATAGAGCTTTCTTTTGGTGGTATTTGATCGCCCAAAAATAGAGCGACAATTTTGGAAAAAATGCAATGTTTTTTGCTTTTTGCTATAATAAATATCCCCAAAAAATATATAAAAAAAAAATTTTTTTTTCCTCAGTTTAGGCCGATACGTATTCTTCTACATATTTTTGGTAAAAAAAAATCACAATTAGCGATTATTGATTGGTTTGCGCAAAAGTTATAGCGTTTACAAAATAGGGGATAGTTTTATAGCATTTTTATTAATATATTTTTTTTACTAGTAATGGTGGCGATCAGCGATTTTTATTGTGACTGCGACATTGTGGCGGACACATCGGACATTTTTGGGACCATTGTCATTTATACAGCAAATTCATGTAAATGCATTGATTCCTGTATAAATGACAGTTGTAGTGAAAGAGTTAACCACTAGGGGGAGGGGAGGGGTTATGGGCTCTGACGTGTGTGTTTTTTTACATTAGGGGGCGGGGCTGACGTCTGACGTCATTGATCGGCTTTCCCGATGACCGGGAACAGCCAATCAATGACAGGCAGAGTAGGAAGCGCGGGGAGAGGTTTGTTTACACAAACCTCTCCCCGTTCTTCAGCTCCGTAACCCGATCGCGGGACACCAGCGGCGATCGGGTCCGCTGGTCCCGCGGCCGGGGTCACGGAGCTCCCGACCGGGTCACGAGCACGCCGCTGTCGGCGCGCACGCGACCCACGGGCAGGCATTTAAAGGGCCACGTACAGGTACGTGGTTTTGCCTGCCCGTGCCATTCTGTAGACGTATATCTACATGAGGCGGTCGGGAAGCGGTTAACTTGGTGAACGTGGTTATAATTCCCTTTGCATAGAATATCCAATCACATGAAAGAAAACAGTATTTTTGCTTGCACACAATTGGATTATATATGTCAGCAGGGCTTCACCTAATTTACTAAGCTAAGGGAAAATTCCCTGACAAAGTGAAAATGACCTTGCACAGTACAAAGTCTATTAGTAAATCAACCCCTCACAGGCTGCACATTGCAGTGCACCCCTATTGCAGTCCTAGGAAAGGTCCACCACCCCAACATATCAGAAATATTGCCATTAATTAGAGTTTAGGGGAATAAAATAGAGTGAGCTGCAGAAACTCTCTGCATTGGTTCCTCTCAATTCCATGTCCATCTTCCAAACAGTGTATAATGGTGGGCTTTTCAAAGGGATGAGTTTAGGCCCAATATTAATTTATTAATGACAAATTTATGGCAAGTTTTATATACAATGATTTACGCTATTTTATTCTTTGAATATTGCCTACTGGCATATGTTATATTTATGCTAGGATTTTGCCTTTTGTTATAGAACAATTTTATTGCTATTTTATAGTAAAGTTTGTGTGGGTATTTTTGTTGCTAAAATATCCCTTGTGCTGTGGGTATTTTTACATTTTTTTAAAGGGATCTTAGTAATTATTTTTTTTATCTTCTTATTATATTAATATATTTCAAATTAACTAGAGTACATTATTTTGTAGTAACTTCTGTTTTAAACACAGATTATTTCATGTAGGTAACAACCCATGCAATCCATACATACAAAGAAATCAAAACAAATAAGTTCAGAAATTAAGTTATGTGTAATAAAATACAATGGCACAGGGAAAAAGTATTGAACACACGAAGAAAGGGAGGTGTAAAAAAGGCATGGAAAGCCAAGACACCAGCTGAAATCTAACAGTAATTAGAAAGCAATCCTGCGCCTTGTCGATGTATATATTAATATGGGCGGGAGCTGCCAAAGTTTACTTTTCCTATTAACAAGTTGGTGGTTGGTTGTTTGGGCCACATAGCAAACCAATCACCAGCTTGTTAATAGGAAAAGTTAACTTTGGCAGCTCCCGGTCCACTGTCCAGTGCTGTGTTCCTCAGTAAGTCTCTCTGCATTCTAAATCAGCGAAAGTGTCATTCATTGGTTTAAATTTTTTTAATTCTATATTTAATATAGCATTAAAATATTTACTTAACAAGGCAGTAATGATGTATACAGTGCCGATAGTAGCCAATCGTATTTTATCCTTATTTTATTCATCACAGTCAGATCGATTAAATATGCTTTATGTTAACATTGTTAAAGTTGTTGTTGTTAACCGCTTCAATACAGGGCTTTTAAACACCCTTCCTTACCAGAGCACTTTTTGCGATTCGGCACTGCGTCGCTTTAACTAACAATTGCGCGGTCGTGCGACATTACACCCAAACAAAATTGACGTCCTTTTTTTCCCACAAATAGAGCTTTCTTTTGGTGGTATTTGATCGCCCCTGCGGTTTTTATTTTTTGCGCTATAAACAAAAGAAGAGCGACAATTTTGAAAAAAAACACAATATTTTTTACTTTTTGCTATAATAAATATCCCATTTTTTAAAAAAAAAACAATTTTTTTCCTCAGTTTAGGCCGATACGTATTCTTCTACATATTTTTGGTAAAAAAAATCGCAATAAGCGTATATTGATCGGTTTGCGCAAAAGTTATAGCGTCTACAAAATAGGGGATAGATTTATTGAATTTTTTTTTTTTTTTTTTTTTACTAGTAATGGCGGCGATTTGCGATTTTTTTTCGTGACTGCGACATTGCGGCGGACACTTCGGACACTTTTGACACATTTTTGGAACCATTCACATTTACACAGCGATCGTTGCTATAAAATTGCAATGATTACTGTGTAAATGTGACTGTCAGGGAAGGGGTTAACACTAGAGGGCGCTGGAGGGGTTAATGTGTGTCCCTAATAGGAGTGATTCTAACTGTAGGGGGAGGGGACTTAAGGGGAGGAGACCGATCATGTGATCCTCTGTACTGGGATCACATGATCTGTCTCCTCCCCGCTGACAGGACGTGGAGCTGTGTGTTTACACACACAGCTCCACGGTCCCGCCCGGTCCCGTTGTTTTAACGGGCAATCGCGGGTGCCCGGCGGACATCGCGGCCGCCGGGCACTCGCACCGGGTCCCGAGCGATGCCGCCGGCGCGCGCGCGCGCCCCCCAGGCGGCTGGGAATCCGAGGACGTCATATGACGCCCACCCAGGATGGTAGATCCACCTTGTGGGCGTCATATGACTATGGCCGGGTATTGAACTGGTTAATATTTATTTTTGTAACTTAATTCTACATAGAACATTTAAGTGTCATTTCATGAGATAATTTACGAGGGCGTGTTTAGGGGTAGAATTAGGGGTGGGACATGGTAGGGGGTTGGGTGGGGCTGGTGGTTAGTAACTCTTAAGGCCTGGCTAGTAGCTCAGGACTTGAAATTTTGAGCCCAGTATATATATTATACATGATAATGCCTTTCTTGTTATACTGATAAAGGCTTTATGTAATAATAGTTTAGTCATGATGATGGGGGACCTGTGAAGCCCTTGCCATGTGTTGGCTATCTTCTTCACTGTTATGACCGGAAAATGTTTTGCTGTAATGTATGTATTTTTGACTCTTTAGTGTAGCAAGACAGCATGATCTTTACAACTCTTGGATAATGTTTAGTATCTGGGGGCTGAAATGTGAACACATGACCACATCTTTTAATGATGTCAACATGGACACATTGTGATGTGGTGAGCAGGTATATAAAATGGTACCCACACAAATTTTCTGTCTTATAAAAATTGCGACAAAGGTAAAATGTGTGTATGCTTTTCATAGCAAAAAAGACAGAACACCTTAAAGCAAACTACTAACAAAAGTTTACATATTTACAGTATATCCATATTGCAGGAGGTGGTTACTGATTGACGTAATCCATTTGACTGTTTTTGTTTTCAAAAGTTGGTTAAAAGAGGATGAAATTGCTAAAAAAAAAAGTACTGTGTGTGGTATTTGGGAGATACCATCACCCCAACATGCTTTTTTACAATGTTTATTACTTTCCTGTTTCCTGAAATCTCTAGACATAACTATGTTGTAAGGGGATGCAGTTTGCCATAGACATGACTGTTTGCCACCCAGTCCTAACATAAGCAACAATCTTCTGTATGGGAAATTAGTAGATTTACCAACTAACCCTTGCATGGGGAGGACAGGTTTCACATCTTTATCTTTCCAGTCTCCAACTTTATTCCCTGACAATGACAACAGAGGCAGCAGTTACTATATCTACTCTCTGGCTGTGGATACTCATTAAAGTTCCTTCAGTATTGCTAACACAAAGAGCTTGACAGGCAACATGAGAAATCCAGCAATGTCTCTGACCCAGCATGCAACATTTTATCATAAGCCACTGTAGAAAGATAAGAAATTATCAAGTTTCCTGTTTTACGTTCAGCAACACGCATTGCATACTAGCTCTCCAGTTCAACAAGAATTTGATACCTCAACTCTCTTCCTGAGTTGTGCCTGTTGTTGCTGAACATAAAATAGGAAACTTGATTCTTATTTATCTTTCTCAATCACTTAGTGGCTTCTGTTAAAAATGCTATCACAATATACAGCAGTACTGTATCTAGTATTAGTCATATTCAAGTGGATTTTTTAGTGGCTTTCTTAATTCACCATTTATACAAATCATTCACTATGGTGCCATGCAATGTGTCCAGGCATATGTTAATTATTTCATACATGACTGGAGGTTTTAACATTGTTGAAAATAACTAACGCAATCTAACAACCATGCCTTCATGATATAGGTATTGTCTGAGATACCTATTCATGGGTATTACCGTATATACTCGAGTATAAGCCGAGATTTTCAGCCCTTTTTTTAGGGATGAAAGTCCCCCCCCTTGGCTTATACTCGAGCCAGTGCCGTCTGCCTACATGAACAGCGTGTCATGCAGACAGACGACAGTGTTCAAAAGCCGCGCCTCCTTCTCCCCCCCGTCCGTGATAGGCGGACACTAATTTTCCCAGCAGTAAGTCAGTGTGCAGTGTTCTGCCTATCACGGACGTCCTATCATTCTCATCTCATGGACGGTAATTGTTGTGAAATATCTGAGGTAGAGATGTAAAACTGCATTATACTGTGTGTGGGTGGCTAATGGGTTCCTTTTTTGGAGGAGGTTGTTTTAGTTTGAGATAGATACCTTCCTTTATTTATCTTGTGAACCAGTTTCCCTCTCTTTCCAAAAGGGGCTTCTTAAAAGAATTCCCCTTCTCCTTAAAGTGTAGGAAGACTTCTAAGTTATGACCACCAGAGTCCACCCGTCTATATTGATTCATATTTTTTGAGCTGCTGTTGTTTTGTCTCTCAAAGTTACATTACTTGTGTTTAGGTGTCAGGTGCTTTGAATGTACAAGCTTCTTCGAATGTGGTTGAGCTTAAAAAACACAGGATAGTAAGGATTGTTAAAAAATCTTCTGAGTTTTTTCAATATTCCAGCCACATACAGAAGGACTATATGACTTTGTGTATTATGTTTCTCTCCTGTGTTCATCATTCTGGTTTTTGCTTGACTTTGCATTTTTTTTGATAAAAGCTCGGTCTTAGTAGCCTCCAACTTTAAAACTTTCTGAGATATCTGTATTCTGTATCCTAAGACTCTGTTTTTGTTGATACAATCTTAGCCTAGGGTTGTAGAATTTTAAAACCTCCAAGGTGTACAGTGGTTGCTGAGAGTCAAAAAGGAGAAACTAAAGCAACAAAATAGTGTGAAAGCTACAGGAAAATGTTTAAAGTAACATTAAAAGTTTTTTTTCTTTATTATTGAAAAAATGGTTTTGCACTGAGCAGCCCGATCATCCTCTACTGGCATCCCCCTCCAGAGTATGCCCATTCTCCTGCCTAGTGCCCCCATAGCAAGCTGCTTGGCCCTGCCCCCACTATCTCCTCATTGGCTCACTGGCTTTGATTGACAGTAGCGGGAGCCAATGGCTACTACTGCTGTCTCAGCCAATTAAGAGGGGGAAACCTTAGAGAGCTGAGGCTCTCATGCACATTTCTATATTGAGATGGGGATCAGGTACGTTTTTGGGGGGGGGCTGGGGGCGCCACTGCACACAGAAAGTTTTTTTTATGGATGTAATGTATTACTGCCGTCACTGTGTGCCGAGTGTTCAGAAATTGTGATGACAGCTTATTGCATAAAGAAAATGCTTGCTTTAAATATTTTGAAATGTATGGCATTGTTAGAATGATTGTGTGTATTTTCTTATGATCATTAAGATGTACAGTCCTGCAGAAAGAGAAGTTCAGAAGGGGCTTTGAACCTTTCACTTGCTTGTTGTTGGTCCTGGTAGCTAGATGGGCATGGCTAGTTGGATCAGTTGGGACTGACTTCAGCACTGGAAAGAATGTGTTATGCCCCGTACACACGGTCGGATATTCCGATGGAGAAGTCCGATCGGATTATGTTGTCGTAAAATCCGATCTTGTGTGGGCTCTAGCAGGCTTTTTCCGTCTCAAAAAATTGAGAGCAGGATCTAAAATTTTTCCGATCGTGTGTACAGAATTCCGACGCACAAAGTGGCACACATGCTCAGAAGAAATTTAGAGACGAAAGCTATTGGCTACTGGCCTCTACGTAGTCCCGTCGTACGTTTTGTACTTCACCTCATTCGTAATAATCAGAATTTCCGACAACTTTGTCCGACCATTTGTGTGCAACACAAGTTTCGGACAAAATCCATTGGAAAAAATCAGACGGATTTTGTGGTCGGAATGTCCGACCGTGTGTACAAGGCATTAGCAGGATGCTACAGAAACAAATAGAAGAAAAAGATGGAAGGTTTAGTAATGAGAATTTTGTTTTATAGTCACCAAACTGTGTACAAAGTTTCTGGTCTACCTTGCTTAAATGGTCTTAGCCCGCTGTATAATTGTTTTACAAGCATAAGTTAAAGAGGAAGTAAACTTCTTCTGCTAATAATTACCTATAGGTAAGTCTATAATAAGGCTTACCTAAAGGTAGTGAAAATATCTCCTAAACATGTACCATTTAGGAGATATTTATATTACATGCAGCCAGTGACATCACTGGCGCATGCGCTCTGAAGGAACGGACGCGGTGCCGTTCCTTCCGAGCCCCACACCATCTACAGCGGCTCCCGTGGCCCTGGCCAATCACAGCGATGGAGCCTGCCTACCCAGAAGAAACTCTGGGGGAAATGTCAGCCATCTCAGGGGTGTGTGGGCGCCACTGGAACAGCTTTGTTCTAAGGTAAGTATTTGATAATGAGCTAGTATGCAATGCAGGTTTTTTTTTTCTTTTTTCTTTTTCAGAGTTTACAACCTCTTTAATAACATTTCTAGTGGTTGCAATGTAATACACTATAAATAGAAAAGAGTTGGGACTTTGGCAAAGCATGCGATTTGGAAGCAAAAAAAGAGCAATGGAAATCAAATAATATGGATTTATTAGCTGTATACTAGGTACATTGCATAGGGCGCAGGGATGCACACTCTATAGTCCATAATCCATCATAAATCATATATAAAAATATTGCACATCAAAAACATTAAACCCATAGTTCATACATCAAAGAAATAGAATTCATATACAAGTATATTGCACATATTCAAGATCAATAGAATTAATTAGGTAAAATCATCACAGAGTATAGTAAAACTGCATAATTGGATGTAATTTGTAACATCTAAATCTCAATTTGTAACATCTAAATCTCTACGCGTTTCGTGGCTGTCTTGCCACTCATCAGGAGCTGATATATGATGGATATCTATGGGGCGAGAAATGGTGTGCCAATGTAATACACTTACCTTTTCCTTCAATTTCCCTTCTAAATGTATTTCTTTTTTTTTTTTCTTTGTCTGAATTTCTCACTTCCTGTTCCTCCTCAGTAAGCTGTTCAGTAAGCTGTTCTGGCTGACTAAACACCGCTCGGATGAGGGTGTGAAGTTTACTGAGGAGAAACAGGAAGTGAGGAATTCAGACAAAGACAAAAAACATTTAGAAGGGAAATCGAAGGAAAGTGAACCAACAATGCACTAGCTTAAAAGGAACCTATTTAGAAAATAAAAAACGAACCTTTACAACCCCTTTAAGTAAAACGACTCTGTTGTGTTCTATATTTTGCATACACATTCTGGTGTAAGTCAGAGTTATATAAAAAAATATTTATAAAAAAATATTTATTTTATCCAGAAAGACTCCTCTATATTATGTGGCCAAAAGCAGGACTAGGATCCTGGTTTACTGACTTCTGCCACTAAGCTGTGCCCCTGGAGCCTAGTCCCAGCCATGCAAGAATAAGTCCTACAGTAGGAAAGTCTATCAAAACACAAAATGCCCATAAAGGCATCTGAAGTAGGGTAAAACCTTTTTCTGTATTTCCTCTAAATGGCACCAGTGGAGTCTGATACTTTAGGCCAGGAATGTATGCACATAATAAAAGTATTCCTAATTAAAAAAACGTGTTTATTAATATATTTCCTTTTACTTTGATTATTGTTTTTACACTTTCAAATGACTCTTTTGTAAATATTTATTCTTGGATATATCCATATAAGCAGAAAAATATATTTGTCTGTTGTTCCAGCTTAAATTAATTAGAGTAAAGTGTACTCCAGTTTTTGTTCCTGCAAGCTATTTTTGTATTTTAGAAAGGTCCATTTTCTTTGCATTTAGTCCCAGTTAAGTAATAATGCTTACAGTACATGATTTACCAGCTAGAAGCAATCTTTGACCTGAAAAAACACAGTGCATGGAAAAATAGGTCCTACTAAAAGGCAGAATGGCAAGGAAAGTATTAGTGACCTATGCCGGCAGTCATGTGTTTCAATTATTTTCAGGAATCCATTTGTCAAATAAGTGAAGCGATCTTAGATGTCAAGTTCAAGCTGGGGTTACTGCCTTTCTACATCTGATATGATGTATCTTCAGTAGCTGTTTAATTGAATTACTCAATTTATTTTTCAAGCAACAATGCTCTACCAAGAACCATGACATTAAACAATTAAATATGAGTTTAAAAGTCAGCATTTTGTGTAATTCATCATTTCAGCAAACCATCACAGCGGCCTTAGGGGCCTGACAATTTCTGAATGCAGTAATCAAAAGAGGAATTCAGTATCAAAAGAGTAGCAGACCACCTGTCCTAAGAACCAAGTTGTAATATAGAATTTTGTTGTAATTTTACTGTAGATGATTTTAAAATGACTGTATTTGTGCAATATAAGCTATGCTCATCTCTATAAATTACTGACATTTGATTAAAAAAAATATTTTTGCTTAATTTTAACAATTCACTGGATTATTTCACACAATATGCTGTATTTTTATAACCATGCAATATTTGTTGTTTTTTTCCATTAAAAATAAAATTTTCAACAATGTTTATTGCACGGCTCAATGAATGTATGCTATAAATATGATTTTTATGCTATGCACTGTATATAACAAATGTTTTTCAATGAAATAGCTGGAACATTTGTGCTTTCTACCAAACTATGTTCAGGGGCTGGGGGGCATCCATGATAATTTTAAGTAGCATAACTAAGAACTGCAGCTCACCCGGCCTGATCCATATCAAGTGGTTAGCACTTCCGCCTGGCAGGACTAGGGTTGTCCGTTTGAATCTCAGCCACGGCACTATCTGCCTGGAGTTTGCATGTTCTCCCCGTGCCTGCGTGGGTTTCCTTTGGTTACTTTAGTTTCCTCCAACACTCCAAAGACATGCTGTTAGGTTAATCTAAATCTAAATAATTCTCAGTAAATGTTTATTGAAGAATAGAATAAAAACATGCAGGATATAGTATGGTATGAATCAACATAAATGGGAAAAAAATGAAAAATAACAACCATAATTTTTTTTTTAAAGGGTTAATGACATATACATTAGTACATATAATGTTAGAAAATTGTCATACATAAATACAGGGCCTTATTTTATAATTTTAGACATAATATAGTAAGAGAAACAGGTGTACCTTGTTGTGTTACACATGTTGGGGTCGTTTCTCTCAGATATCCAATAGCATATTGCATATCTTGTTTGTGTTAAGTATGTCTGATATGAATTTCCAGTTGATAGTGTCTGAAGTAGAGTCAGAATTTTATTAGATTTATCTAAAAGTTAAAGCGGAGTTCCACTCAAAAGTGGGACTTCCACTCATCTGATTCCTCCCCCCCCCTCCGGTGCCACAATTGACACCTTTCAGGGGGGAATGTCTCCTGGGAAACACACCGGTCCCAGGAGATAGCGGGGGCCACTTACGACATGCAGCGCGACTTGCGCATGCGCAGTAGGGAACCGGTAAGTGAAGCCGCAACGCTTCACTTCCTGATTCCCTCACCGAGAATGGCATTGGCAGCAGCCGAGAGCCTAGCGATTGCTCGGCCTCGGCTGCCGACATCTCTGGACTCCAGGACAGTTAAGTGTCCATTTATTAAAAGTCAGCAGCTGCAGTACTTGTAGCTGCTGGCTTTTAATAATTTTTTTTCAGGTGGACTACCTCTTTAAGATAAGAAGGGTGGTAATAGTACTACTTAGTGTGTGGACTAGTTTCATATTTTACAAGACTATATTTATTCACTAATATGGTTCAGGTCTCCATTAGTTTTTTGTAAAGAGATACCAGGGTCTCCATAATTTGTGAAAGCGTGAGTTGGTTTCTTTTTTCATTGCAATAGTTTCTTCCATGTCGTAAATGTTTTTTACTTTTTGTAACCATTCCTTGGTTGTTACATCTGTGAGCCTGCCCCTTCCTCTTACAATAGAGGAAGGGGAGGAAACTGGGATTAATAAATGAATGGCTCATTCACTAGTTCCTGAGCACTGTACATATCAGATCAGCAATAACAGCAGCGGCTGTAGACTACGTTTATACCCTACTTATCCTGCACATTTGCACATTAACCCCTTCACCTCCATCCTCCCACTGTATGTGACCTGTGTATTAAACCATTCATCCTCCCTTGTGTATGGCCTGTATGTCCTATATTAAATGCACCATTACAAACCCAATGTTTTATCCTCCTCAATACCGGTATGTTTCTTAATTTCCCTAAAAATTGTGCCAAAAAATAAGATCACCTTGAGGTGTCTACTCTCAAAAAAGGATAATTTTGGGGGAGAATCCGTTATTTTTCCTGGGGGACCATTTTCTTTTTTTAATTTTTGGTACTTTTTCCTTCATACAGTATTTAAAAAACAAAAAAAAAAAAAAACCCAGTGGTCACTAAATTCTACCAAAAGAAGGCTATATCTGTCTAGAAATTATATAAAATAAATTTGGCTAAAGTGTTCTGTGGCAGAGTAATTGTCAAAGTAAGACAGCAACAAAAGGTTATTACAGGCTGGTACCTAAGTGGTACTTTTTGTTTTGTTTTATATAACTTAGGGAAGTGTTTTTTGCTGTTTGTGTCCCTGCTAGGCACTTTCACCTACTCTATTTGTCCTCTCTATTGCTGTTCTGGTGACAACTCAAAATTTTAGCTCTTCTCCCAATTTCAGTCCCAGAGACAATGGTCACCCCATTGTCTCTGGGACTGAAAATGGGAGAAGAGCTAACATTTTGAGTTGTCACCAGAACAGCAATAGAGAGCACATCTTTCAATGTGGACACTTGTTCCAGTGCCAACTGTCCAAGAGGGGATTTATATTACTTTGGAGAGATTTCTTCTCACTTCCTTTTGTGTCTACAGGGCAGGAAGTATCTTTAAAATCTTTAGAATGGGAAACAGATGGCCAAAAAGGACAGAAGTTTAAACAATTCAAAATAGAAACAAGCTTAGGCTTTAGGTTATGGTGTTAAAAACAAAGAAAACAACCCATATCCTAAATATGTCCCTAAGGCCCGTACACACGGTCGGACTTTTTGACAACAAACATGCAAATTAGCTGTTTTGGACCAACATCCGACCGTGTGTACGCTCCATCGGACCAACTTTTTCAGTTTTCATCGGACTTGTGTTGGCTGTGCGAACGGACCAACTTTCTGCCAACAAAAGTCCGATGGAGCAAAGTCTGACTGTGTGTACACAAAACCATCAGACTTTTGTACAAAGAACAAACACGCATGCTCAGAACCAATGCAAAAGATCAGACAACAATATAGAAGTTGAGCAAAGGTGGCGCTGGAGTATTCGAACGTCCTCTTTTGAAGTGTCATCAGTACGTTGAAACGTCACTACGTTCATGTTTGTTGCCTAAAATGTCTGATCGTGTGTATGCAATACCAACTTGGGGACAACGCCCTTTGTACAAAAATCTACGGGAAAGTTGGTACAAGGTCCGATCGTGGGTATGAGGCTTTAAGATTACAAAAAAAAAAAAAAAACTGACTGCATATTCTTAGGTAATACATTAGTTGGCCAGAAGTATTAGCAGTCACTTCAATTTCAAGCAAATTGCTTGAAATCCTAGCTTAACTTTCATGGAATGTGGCTCTTGTGGGTACATTTTTTTTATAGAGCTTCTTGTCACTTTATTACACAGGTGGCTTTTGGTACCCTCCAAAATGTTATATTTTGGACAAACAAAATACCAATTTTATGGAGTATGATTTATAAAATATCCAACTGTGCCCTGGAAATATTATTTGAGGCAACTGGCAAGTAAGCCACATACATCAAAGTGTGTTATTTATAGAGGGAATAAGGGGAGTAAGTTATAATTAATCAATTAATGAAAGCACACCAGGTGCAGCGTAAATTTAGAACAACACAAACCTGTTAATCACAATGACTTAATGTTATCAACACTGAAAAAGTGTGATATAAATAACATGGGCAGAGATAATCATTAAAAATTGTGAATTTAATTGAAAATAACAGTGCATTTTAATACTAAAACTGATAATCGACAATACCAAAGGAATAGATACAGGAAATAATTGTTTTTATTATCTATTATTGTATATACCGTATTTTGGGGAAAGTCGTGGGTGCGTGTTATACGCCGATCCCCCAAAAAAAAGTGACATAAAGAATAGAGCGGCCCCGAAAAATAGTGAGCGCCGCCAAAAAAAAACGTGTGCCGCCGAAAAAGAACAAGCGCCACCGAAAAAGACAGAGCCGACTGCTCGGCTTCGCTCGCAGTCCCGCCTCCCTGCGCTCGCTCCCGAAACAGCAGGGAGGCGGGACTGTGAGCGGAGCCGAACAGTCGGCTCGGTCTTTTTAGTCGGCGCTCTGTCTCTTTCGGCGGCGCTCGTGCGGTCTGTCTCAGGGGTGGGAAATTTAAACGTGGGAAGCTGCAAATGACACTGGGCAAGCTGCAAATGACACTGGGCAAGCTGTAAATGACACTGGGCAAGCTGAAATGACTATGGGCAAGGCTGCAAATGGCGCTGGGCAAGCTGCAAATGACTATGGGCAAGGCTACAAATGGCGCTGGGCAAGCTGCAAATGATGCTGGGCAAGCTGTAAATGACGCTGGGCAAGCTGCAAATGACGCTTAAATGTACGTTTTTTTTTCCCTAAACTTCCCTCCTAAAACTTTTTTTTCCTTAAAATGCCCTCCTAAACTTGGGGTGCGTGTTATACACCGATAAATACGGTATATGTATATATATATATATATATATATATATATATATATATATATATATATATATATATATATTCTATCTATCTATTCTATCTATTCTATATATATATATATATATATATAGCGCCCACCACTTTAGGTGGGTGCTATTAGTTTAAAAGTCAGGTTAAATTGCCAGTGCCTTACTGTATTTGTACAGGCCTGGAGGTTTGTTTGGGTTAGGGTGGAGTTACAGGTTAGAAGGGGGTGTGGCCACCTGTTCATCACCCTGGTAAACACTCCCTCACTTCTCCAGAGAAGTATCTGGAAAGGAGGCGGGTCAGGCCCTGAAGGACAGGCAGTGTGTATGGGCCCTTGTCCAATCGTTAATTTGCTTGGTCAGGGTTCGGGGCTCATACATATACACTGGGGTCACATGTTCCCTGGGAAGTTGGAGATGGGAAATTGATTGATCCACACAGGCAGAAAAATGTGACATTAAGGCCTAGGGCTGGAAGGCCTGGAAATGCAGAGATTCCAGAGCTGGAAAGCTACTGAACTTCCCCGGAAGGTGATGGAGGTCCGGGGACTCCAGAGTTGGAAGGTTTCTTTTCCTAAAAGCATGAAGTAACTGCAAACAGACCGGAGTGAACCAGGGTTGGCCTGGACCTTTCCTGAGCTGGCCTGGGAAGAAGAAAAGGGCAGGAAGGAGAAGGCAGGTGAGGCCTGGGACTGCTAGCGCTTCAAGTAACACATACCTTTCAGAGGGGTATGCGTGCCAGCTGACTAAGGAGAGGGACTATCACTCACACATCAATCCAGAGGTAACTTGTATCCTGTGCATCATTGAGATGGTAGCGAAATAAAGCTAAAGTTTTGAACTGTTCTACATTGTCTGTGCTTCACTACTGCAGGGGTGGAAGAAGCAGGGGTTAAACAAGCATGTACTGTAATGAAATTATTAGCAGCTCCCAAGGGAGCAGTGCGCTTCATATATATATATATATATATATATATATGCAGAGATAAAGAGTGTCTTAATAAGAGATGGGCCGAACAGTCCCCTGTTCTGCTCGCACCAGAACTTTTGAACACTGCGAAAGTTTAGACCCAAATAACTAACCCCATTAAAGCCAATGGGACACGAACGTCAAAAATCAAAAGTGCCCATTTTGAAGGCTTATATGCAAGTATCTGAACATACAATGGTTATAGGGGTCCGGGTCCTGCCCTGGGGGACATGTATCAATAAAAAAAAAGTTTGTGAAAAACGTAATTTTTAAATGAGCAGTGATTTTTTTAGATTTTTAAAGTGAAAGCATAAAAATGAAAAATCCCTTCTAATATAGTGCCTGTGGGTCCCCTTTGTCTACCTGTAAAGTGGCAGATCTGTACCATGTCTAGAATCTGCTGCAGCAATAATGCATTTATAAAGCCTAAAAAAATGAAATTTTCCCTGCAAGCTGCCTTTATTTTGCTCAGCAACAGCTGGGGAGCCAGTGTGTATGATGAGGCCACAATGTAGTGCACTGGGAACAAGATTAGAGATTTTTTGGATACATTCTGGTGTCACTTTGACTGTGGATAGAAGTAACGGGTGCGTAAAAATAAAAGTATTCCATGCCCTTAGTCTGCTTGTCTTCAGCAAACTGTTTGTGGGCTTTCTTGTGCATCATCTTTAGAAGAGGCTTCCTTCTTGGATGGCAGCCATGCAGACCAATTAGATGCAGTGTGTGGCATATGGTCTGATCACTGACAGGCTGACCTTCTACCCCTTCACACCTCTGCAGCAATGCTGGCAGCACTCATACCTCTATTTCCCAAAGACAACCTTTGGATATGACGCTGAGCATGTGCACTCAACTTCTTTGGTCAACAATGGTGAGGCCTGTTCTGAGTGGAACTTGTCCTGTTAAACTGCTGTATGGTCTTGCCCGCCGTGCTGCAGCTCAGTTTCAGGGTCTTGGCAATCTTCTTCTAGCCTAGGCCATCTTTATGTAGAGCAAAAATTCATTTTTCAGATCCTCAGAGAATTCTTTGCCATAGGGTGCCATGTTGAACTTCCAGTGACCAGTATGAGTGAGAGCGATAGCACCAAATTTAACACACCTTCTCCCCATTCACACCTGAGACCTTGCAACACGAACGAGTCACATAACACCGGGGAGGGAAAATGGCTAATTGGCGCCAATTTGGACATTTTCACTTAGGGGTGTACTCACTTTTGTTGCCAGCGATTTAGACATTAATGGCTGTGTGCTGAGTTATTTTGAGGGGACAGCACACTGTTATACAAGCTGTACACTCCCTACTTTACATTGTAGCAAAGTGTGATTTCTTCAGTGTTGTCACATGAAAAGATATAATAAAATATGTACAAAAATGTGAGTGGTGTACTCACTTTTGTGAGATACTGTAAATAGGGGAAGCCTAGCTTCTAAAAACAATACATGGTTTTAAAAATGTTATTCCATATTTATGCTATAAAAATTGCTAAAATAGCCATAGCAACACACTGTAGAGCAGTGGTGCCCAAATTGTGGGACAAGTACAATACCTTATTTTAGGTGGAATGAATACTGCCATGCTCAGGATTTTGTTTTTGCACAACTGCCTTTGCAGAAGAGTGTGGTAGAAACAGTAAGAAAAAGGGTTAAACTGTTTGCTTGTTAATCTGTCAGTTCTGATGGACAGCTTTCTATGTGGATGCTAGTAGTTTAAGAAGTAGAACATGTGGCCATTTTTAAAGCTGAATTATAGGCAATTTATTTTATGTTTTATTTATATTAAATCTAAAGTTGGGGAGGAAGAAAATAACTCCCTACAGCTCAATGCATAAACTGCCATTCATGAAACAATTTTACAGAGTAATAAAACTTATTTAACCACTTCAATACAGGGCACTTATACACCTTCCTGCCGAGACCAATTTTCAGCTTTGAGCGCTGTCGCACTTTGAATGACAATTGCGCGGTCATGCTACACTGTACCCAAACTACATTTTTATAATTTTGTTCCCACAAATAGAGCATTCTTTTGGTGGTTTTTGATCACCTCTGGGATTTTTATTTTCTGCTAAACACATAAAAAAAAAGAGTTTGCTTATTTTAAGCTGTAATAAAAACCTTTGTAAAAAAAAAAAAAAAAAAAAAAAGAACGAAAATTTTGAAAAAAATATATATTTTTTGTTTCTGTTACAAAACTTGGTAAATAAGTAAGTTTTATCCTTCACTGATGGGCACTGATGGGGCTGCAGTGACGGGCACTGATAAGGCGGAACTGATGGGCACCAATGAGGTGGCACTGATGGGCACTGATGATGCACACTGATGGGCACTGATAGGTGGCACTGATATGCAGCACTGATGGGTACACATAGTTGGCACTGATGGACACTGAAAGGTGGCACAGATGGGCACTGATAGGCGGCACAGATGGGCACTGATAGGCGGCACGGATGGGCATGGATGGGCACTGATAGGTGGCAGGGATGTACAGTAATTGATGGTTTGGATGGATGCCAATCAGTGTCAAACAATAATGCCTGCCAATCAGTGATGCCCATTGTGGGCACTGATTGGTATCCATTGTGGGCACTGATTGGCATCCATTGTGGGCACTGATTGGCATCCCTGGTGGTCTAGGGTGGCATACCTGGTGGTGACATCCCTGGTGGTCCTACTGGTGTCCCTGGTGGTCCAGTGTGGGAATCCTTGGGGGGGCTGTGCTGATAATCAATAAGCACAGACCCCCCGTGAGAGGAGCAGCCGATCAGCTCTCCTCTACTCGCGTCCTGTTTACACTGTGATCAGGCGTGATTGGACATGGCTGATCACGTGGTAAAGAGTCAACGTCAGAGACTCTTTACGGAGATCGGTGGTGCGGTGTGTCAGCCTGATCGCCGCGATGCGCGCCCCCACGGGCGCGCTGCGACTGTTATCCCCGGTCAGGATATTGAAACCACTTGCTGCCATCATTTTGCTATATGACGGACGGCAAGTGGTTAACAAACCATTGCACAGAGGAGGTAAGTATAACATGTTTGTTATTTTAAAAAATGCCTTTACAAAGCCTTTATTACCATTAAGGCCCCTATCACACTGAAGCGTTTTTCAGGAGCTACAGCTCTAAAAATAGCGCCTGTATAGCACCTGTATAGCTCCTGAAAAAAGCGTGTCCTAAATATAGCGCTGCTTTACCACCGCCGCCGCCCCCACCGCCCCAGTGTGAAACCAGCCTAAGAGAAGCTCCAAAAATTGGCAAGTAGTCATTCCAGATAAAAGGAAAAGGGGGAAACACTGCGCTAACCCAAAAGTACAATAATGAGGAACAATACAAAATATATTGGGAATATATGTGTGTGAAAGCAGCCAACACCCTAACAAACAAAGTTAAATAAACGTGAAAAAATACAATGTGTAGCGCTAACAAAATAAACAGTGAACAGTGTAAACCACTGTCTAAAAATTATAAACCAATAAGAATGATACGCAAAAAGTCCCAAGTGTGATAAACAAATGGATATATAATCGTGATAAAGTCTTTTTTGAAAAAAACTTTTAATGTGAAGTGATGAGGCATCTCTGGAATCACAGGGTGTAGTATGTATACAAGGATATATGGAGACCATCCAAAGGTATGAAATGGATACGCTTACCAACAGTGTTGGACCCACCTACCATACGGCAATGGGTCAATTGTGCTTAAGGTAATTCCTGTAGATGGCACTTGGAAAGCTGGCGTGGATCCTTGACTCGACCAACGCACCTCCAACGTGAAGATGGACTGCCAAGATGATGTTCCGAATCCTCCACAGTAACACTAACATGCAATCCAGATAGTCCACAATGGCATGTGGCACCTCTCTGATACCGCCCGTCTTCACCGAGCGGTGAGGACGGGCGGTCCCCTTTAAGACGCGGCATTGTGGGCGCACGCGTGTGTACTCTGTGACCGTACCCATGGGTCCTACATACTCGATGTCTGCCAGTGTCCCGCGATCGTGTCACAGAGCAGCAGAACGAGGAGATGCCTATGTAAACAAAGTATTTCCTTGTTCTGCCTAGTGACATGACAGGGATCTACTGCTCCCTGTCATCGGGAGCAGTGATCACTGTCATGTCAGTGGTAGCCCATCCCCCACAGTTAGAATCACTCCCTAGGACACACTTAACCCCTTGTTCGCCCCTAGTGTTTAACCCCTTCCCTGCCAGTGTTATTTATACAGTAATCAGTGCATTTTATAGCACTGATCGCTGTATAAATGACAATGGTTCCAAAATAGTGTCAAAAGTGTCCGATGTGTCTGCCATAATGTCGCAGTCACGATAAAAAACGCAGATCGCCGCCATTACTAATAATAACTTTTTTTTTTTTAATAAAAATGCCATAAATCTATCCCCTATTTTGTAGACGCTATAACTTTTGCACAAACCAATCAATATAAGCTTATTTCAATTTTTTTTTACCAAAAATATGTAGAAGAATACATATCGGCCTAAACTGATTTATAAATTCGTTTTTTTATATATTTTTGGGGGATATTTATTAAAAAATATTGCCTTTTTAAAAAAAAATTGCTATTTTTTTGTTTATAGCGCAAAAAATAAAAACTGCAGAGGTGATCAAATACCACCAAAATAAAGCTCTATTTGTGGGGAAAATAGGACGTCAATTTTGTTTTGCTACAATGTCGCATGACCGCACAATTGTCAGTTAAAACGACGCAGTGCCGTAACGCAAAAAGTGCTCTGGTCAGGAAGGGGGTAAATTCTTCCGGGGCTGAACTGGTTAAAGGAGGGTATACATGAGTAGCTGTACCTTGGATTTATATGAAAAACACTTGTGTGCAGCAGAATCTTTGGAGCTGGACTTTTTATCCTCTATGGGAAATGGGACGACGTGCAAGACATGTGGAGGGGAAAAGCACTGCAGAGGATGTAAACAAAGATGAATCTCTGGGCACTCGCTGTAGGCCCATCACATGAATCTGAGGTTGAGGATTACCTATTCTTTTTAATAAGCAGGGGGTATATTTTTATTTTTAGGACATAGTGTGAGAGTAGGACACATGAATTTAATAGAGACAAAAATGATGCAAAAACACTAGTTGCACATGAATGATATCAAACACACTGATTTGCTGAAGGAGTTGAGAATCTTTATTTCAGCTATTCAAACATGTAAAAAAAACAATCTCATATGCTTGGGTAATCAATGTTGGCAGGAAGTTCCTTTTCACATAAGTGGATAATCAAAGTACACCTTTTTTTGTGTAAATATTCTCAACTACTTTAGCAAATCAGCCTCATTATAATTTTTTTTTTTTTGGGGGGGGGGGGGGGGGGGGCTAGCTGTATATAAAGAGACTCAATGAAATAATGGGCAGTCTAATGCACCAACCAAGACATGTCTAATATAGAAACTTGTCCTGTGGGAATAAGTGACCTACTTTTGCTAACCTTACTTTTGCCAAATCTGGTTGCCTGTCATAGGCGAGCACAGGGGGTGTGCCATGTGTGCCTGGGCACACCCTAATCTCTCTGCGAGGCACTCATACCCAATATTGCCCAGGCTTCCCCCCATGTGTTGTGCCTCCCCACCACAGTGCTGCTGGCTTCCCTCCTCTCCCCCCGGCTCGTGTGGGGGATGTTTCAAGATGGAGAGTGGGGGAAGGGACTAGTAAATATGTAATTTACCGGCCCCTTCGTTTTTCTAAATAAATACAGCGACCACACTCATTCAACTGTGTTTACTATGCTTCAGTTTGTGAATGAACAGAAAGCTGTTCAGCACAGAGCACGTCCCATTCATTCACTGTCCAGTGCAACTGATGCTGCAAAGAAAGTGTGCTTGAGCTTTGGGGTGTACACCCTAATGCAATAGGCTGCGCACACCTTTGTTGTCTGCTAATCCAGTAACAACTTTTCCCCAGACTTTTCTTGTGCTGAAAGCAGTGGCAGGCAGCTTTTATTTTTCAATGGCAGTTCTTCATAGTTTCATAGTTAGTAAGGTTGAATAAAGACATCAGTCCATCCAGTTCAACCTGAGCGAGTGTCTACAATCGTCCCCAACCCTGTACATTGCACACTCACATCAGTCCCTACCCTCAAGGAGCCCACAATCCAAGGTCCCCATTCATATACTAGGGCCAATTTTTGGACAGATGCCAATTAACCTACCTGCATGTCTTTGGATTGTGGGAGGAAACCGGAGTACCCGGAGGAAACCCATGCAGGCACAGGGAGAACATGCAAACTCCAGGCAGGAAGTGTCATGGTTGGGATTCGAACCAGCGACCCTTCTTACTGCTAGGTGAGAGTGCTAACCACTACACCACTGTGCCGCCCCCATTTGAGTTCTCAAATTTCTTCAGGTTTATTTTTTATTTGCAGGGGTAAGGATGTGGTCTTACACTGCACAACAGAAATGTAAGAATTTTTACTTTTTTAAATTAATGAGCATTGTATACGTGTGGTGGTAATGGAGTCATGTACTGTGTGAACATGTTTGCTGCACCATGGGAATAAATCAAATCCTGATATACACTATATTACCAAAAGTATTGGGACACCTGCCTTTATACGCACATGAACTTTAATGGCATCCCAGTCTTAGTCTGTAGTGTTCAATATTGAGTTGGCCCACCCTTTACAGCTATAACAGCTTCAACTCTTCTGGGAAGGCTGTCCACAAGGTTTAGGAGTGTGTCTATGGGAATGTTTGAGGAATGGGAATGTCTTTATGGACCTTGCTTTGTGCACTGATGCGCAGTCATGATGGAATAGGAAGGGGACAGTTCCCACAAATTGTCCAAAATGTCCTGGTATGCTGACGGCTTAGGAGTTTCCTTCATAGAACTAAGGGGACAAGCCCAAACCCTGAAAAGCAACCCCACACAATAATTCCCCCCTCCACCAAATGATTTGGACCAGTGCACAAAGCAAGGTCCATAAAGACATGGATGAGTGGGTTTGGGGTGGAGGAACTTGACTGGCCTGCAGAGAGTCCTGACCTCAACCTGATAGAACACCTTTGGGTAAATTTGAGTGGAGACTGCAAGCCAGACCTTCTTGTCCACATCAGTGTCTAACCTTACAAATGTGTTTCTAGAAGATTGGTCAAACATTCCCATAGACACACTCCTAAACCTTGTGGACAGCCTTCCCATAAGAGTTGAAGCAGTTATTGCTGCAAAGGGTGGGCCAAATCAATATTGAACCCTACAAACTAAGACTGGGAGGCCATTAAAATTCATGTGGGTGTAAAGGCAGGTGTCCCAATACTTTTGGTAATATAGTGTATCTTTGCGAAACAAGGCTGCTAGTGTACTACTTTAGGTACACAGAACTTAGAGTCAGAGGCAGCAGTAGATCACTGGCCAAATCTAGTGGTTATGGTCTAGCTAGACTCTAGAGCTTAAAACAAGCAGGACGTTTGCATAAGCCCATCACTACTAGCTGAAGCCTTTTACATACCAGAAGTGGTGTAACCGTGTTAGTAAATGCACTCCCTCCCAGACCAAACCCCAGCCATCTTTGTCACAGTTATCAGATGGAAATGTTGCTTAATGTACATTACGGTTTCATTTTTCTGTACCGTTTTATACCCTCTCCCATAGCTTTTGTATTCAGCAATTGAAAAAATAAAATCAACAAAGATATCTTTTACAAATTTCATCTGTATGTGCACCTTTTACGTTAAAAAAACTACTTCAAGATGAATAGCGTTGTAGAACTTTAAATGCACTGCACAGTGTAGTGGTATGCATTTATGATTCTAGAGGTCAGTGCATATTGTGAATTGATGTGATGTACCAAAGTACAGAAATATGCACATATGCATTATAAAGAAAGAACATCCTATTCCTATATCACCTATAATGTCATTGCGGAAGTTCTGCTCTGATAACATGGTATATCTCAATTCTCAATGATATGAAAGAAAACTTTCAATAGGGCTTAAATAAAGCCTGGTTACTAAAGTTACAAAAATTCTCATATGACAGAATAAAAATTCGGAAGTGATGTAATGTGTGTTTGTAGAAAAACTGTACTGATTAAATGAAAATCGTACGATCTGGTATCGTACAAGAAAATTTGTCATGCTTGTCCCATCGGATAATTTGACACGACCTGTCCTGATCTCGAAAGCTCTGTACTAATCAGATTATTGTACGATCAATTCAAAAGCGGTATTTTTCTTATGATTTTCTGATCATATGTTCGGGCCTTTAGTCTAGAATAGCTGTGAAAGCTTAAAGTGGTTGTAAAGTCAGAAAGTTTTTTATCTTAATGCATTCTATGCAGCATCCCCCCTCAGCCCCCCTAATACTTACCTGAGCCCATCTCAATCCAGCGATGTTGCAGGAGTGTCTCGGCTGCCTGGGACTCCCCTCCTCATTGGCTAAGACAGCAGCGTGGCATTATCCCTGCCAGGAGAACACACAGTGATTATTGCTAGTGGCTAAAGCAGCTAGCAATAATTACAAGAATAATCGGACAGGCAGGTTGTACCTACGTTGATTGATCGATCAGTACCATCATCCTGCCCATACAAGGTTTGAATCTCACCGGATCCCTGCTAAACCAACTAAGATTTGAATCGCCTTTGGCTGGCTGTACTGTCTCTGAGCCTAATGCCCCGTACACACGGTCGGACATTCCGATGACAAAATCCGTCTGATTTTTTCCGACGGATTTTGGCCGAAACTTGTCTCGCATACACACGGTCGCACAAAGTTGTTGGAAAATCCGATTGTTCGGAACGAGGTAACGTACAAAACGTACAATGGGACTACGTAGAGGCCAGTAGCCAATAGCTTTCGTCTACAAATTTATTCTGAGCATGCGTGGCACTTTGTGCGTCGGAATTCTCTACACAAGGTTGGAAAAAGTCTGATCGGATTTTGTTGTCGGAAAATTTTAGAGCCAGCTCTCAAACTTTTTCCGTCGGAAATTCCAATGGAAAAAGTCTGATTGAGCCAACACACGATCGGATTTTCCGACAACATAATCTGATCTGACTTTTTCCGTCTGAATTTCCGACCGTGTGTACAAGGCATTATACTTTAGCTGAAGTTACATGTCTCAAATCCAGGTGAAGTTTGACAGCTGCTAGCCTTCTTACTTTCCTACAAAGCATGTTGAACACTCACTAGACTGTGAAGTCAAGGAGTTGACAGGCCAACAAGTTTCAGACTTCAGCTGACCTCTGACCCTCTGGTTACTCTATTATTGGTACCTCCCGCCTTTTTATCCCAACAGATTCCTTCTAAGTACATCATGGCAGCATTGTGCACTGACGATATATTGCAAAATACACTGTAAAGACAGGAGATACCTACTTGACATTTTTCACCTCTCTTTGTAATTATTTCATTATCAATTTTGTACAGTACTTTACAATGAAAGGGCCATTTGCATTTAAGTAAATGCTAATTATTTGGGCTGAATTATCGCACAGTTTATGATCCCTTTGGTGGATTAAGGGCTTGAAGTTCTTCTAGACAGAATAGTTAGCAAATGACAAAGGAAACATATAAGACCCTTGGGAGGAATCCCTTCGCTCCATAAGCAATTAATGCCTGCCAGGTAATGGAATTTAAGTTTATACTAAATCCAGCAGTGCTTTGACATTTCAACTGCCTTTTAAACCTATTATCTTAATGAATAAAGACAAATGAACTGTTTATACACAAAGAGGAATACTTGCAACTGGGTTTTTCTTTTGTTTTTAACTCGGCAACGGTCTCAATTATTGTCTTCCATTAATAATCAAAAAATGAAAGGTGGCCTTTTAATAGTGTTTATCTCAGTTCCCTGTGTTTCTTCTTGATGGATGGGTATTAACAAATCCTATTTCACAAAGAACTCTAATCTGTATGCAGTGATAAAGGAAAAGCATCTAAAAAATACAGTATTGCTGAATAAGACACCAAACAGGTTCTTCATCTAAATCCATCAGTAGGCAACAACATAAAAGCAATCTGTCATTATCTTGATGAGCAAGCTACAGCTTGTGCTAACTGTACAGCCCATTGCTGCTATTTTCTAAGAAAATGTCCTTGAGTGGACTAGCAAGAGATCAGTCTGAGTGGATTTACAAGGCTCTTTTTTAATGTGTGATGCTTTTGCATCCATAAGGGATGTTTTTCAAGGACTCTCCAGGCATACTGCCAGGCACAAGAACGTTTTGAAAGGAAACATCGTAGCTTTTCATTCCACATTACACTTTAATGATTTTTCTATAAACATTCACTCCATTTAAGATTTTTCCTTTTGAAAATGTTGTAAGTGAAATTAGTTTTTTTAGAATTTAACAATATCACTGTATCTTTAGGTAAGTACACATAATTGTATGTGGGAACATCCTGGTGGAGGTTATTTAAAAGATCAGTTGTTTAGGCAACGGTGTGAGTTTAAATTTCTTCTTCTTTTTTTATAAAAGTCAAGCAAGGTCCCTATCAATTAACGGTCCTGTGAAAGATTTATGGCCGACAAGATATAACCTTAAAGTGGACAAAGTACCTCAGCACTAAAAAAATTACAAATGTAAGGTGAATACTCAACCACACAAATGATGGAGTGTTATCTTATTATATCCAATTTCCACTACTGTAACACCACCCTCTCTGGTCTTCAGAAAAAAAATAAAAAAGTGTAGCGCCCTGCTCCTAATGAGCAGACGCTATTATTTTTGTAAATTTAAGTTTGTCTGAAGCTGCAGTTTGACTCAGACTAATTATGTCAAAGTTCTTTGTTTCTGTACCAGTTCAGCTGGGTTGTGCTAGTTTCCACTTGGCCGTGGGTGTCGCTGTCACTACCAGTAAGTGTTGGAAATGCAACAGGCTGAATGCATTGGGTACCCCTTTACTCAGAAACAGCCCGGTGGGAGTGGTTTACCCACTGTGAATTCTGGGTAAGGGTACTTAAGGTACAGGCGCCATTTTTTCAGGGTTTTTTGTTATCCTGACCTCATGGCCCTCCTGGCCTAAGGTTTGTGCTGCCTTTCTCTATGTCTTAGGGCCGGCTGGCCCGAGGCTTCGCAACTGAAGGGTTGGCCCAGAAGTCATTGGGCCTACCGATCCAGGGGTGGTCCTGTGCTGTCTTGCCTGCGGGGAGAAGCCAAGCAACTGGAGGATCCAGGGGAGGACTTTTCAGGAGAGGACGAGCAACTAGGCTGCTATCTCTAGAAGAGCCTGGAGACTCAGTTGGAGGACACATCCCAACAGGACCCCTATGACGGACACAGTGAAAAGGTGAGGTAACGGTAAGCCCAATAAAAAATCAGCAGCTCCTTCGGGGGTCAGTGCTACATGTGGGGGCTCGTCCGGGATTTTCCGTTGCCTCTCGCAACTCAAGGAAACCGTTCACCGGGAACTTATACAATAGAGGGTTCTGGACTGTGCCATATTTTTTTTCCATAAGGGGTTAATTGCAGGTCAATGCCTGGAGCATGAGCCGCGGGTGGAGTCAAGAAAGCCCAGGAGTTACATGACCAGAGGAGCCAGTGGGAGGAGTTCTTCCATCTACTTGCTGTGTAAGACACTGCATGTGTGTGTGTCTAAGCATTAAGAGGGAAGGATCTGTTTGTTGCTGCCATATTCCGAGTGCCAGGAATGCAGTCTGCTATGGGGTCCAGGATGTTCTCTGGAGGTACCACTACCAGCATCAGATTGCCTGGAACATTGTTGACGGACACTGGAATTCGCCTGAACCTGCATTGGCGTTTCATACTGTACACAACAGGAGATGCCGAGGCCTTGGGTATGTTGTGTAACAGATGCGAGGGACTGGTCGCAACCCCCCGTCCATTTGTCCGATGCCTACACTGCGGGGAGTACCTGTTCGCAGTAGAGCAACCCACCATGCCACCTCGTGCCTACCGGATGGATTGGGCCACAGGCATCGCCACTGAGGAGACCGCTACGTTCACTCCTACGGCCAGGCCTATGTTCTCAAAGCCTGCTAAACCGAGTGTTCCCGAGGGAGATGGTGCTGTTACTGCCATCGGAGGAACAACAGTGGACATCACTACCGCTGTCACTTCTACCACTACCCACTTTACTGCACCTGCCCAAAAGAAGGTGGGATACGTGAAAGCCTCCCGCGGCCGTGGTTGAGGCCTACCTCAGAGACTGCCTGAACCGGATCTGGAGAAAGAGATCACTCCAGAGGAATCCACACCAGGAACGGGTGAGAAATCTGGGGAAAATTTACATAAAGGGACTGTTTGCAGATATATACCCGCAGAGGAGTTACGGGACTCTGAAATAGACTCTCTCTCGGATGTATCCGGAGATGATGACCTTTTTGAAACTATGTCTCAGGAGATGCTATGGGCAAATGCTGATGATGTTGCCTCAGCTTGTAACGTGTCTGACTGGATAGCCATGAACTCGGGGAGTACATCACCTCGTGTGGAAACCCCTGCAACTATTAGCGAGACTTTGCCCAAAGATTCCAATTTGTTCGGGTCAAAGAAGTTACCCATTTATACTATGGTGCAAAAATCACCAACTTCATGTGTGCCCCCTGGATTAGGAAGCCCCAGATCTCTGCCGAGACTCGCCCGATCACAACGGTTATTAAACAAACAGGTGGCCATGGAGTATGGGCTGGAATTTCCCTACGTCCCCAAAGAAGTTATGCAGGAGATTGAGGGAAACAGAGAAAGTTGGTACGCTGAAGATGTTTGGGACTATTTAAAAGTGCCAAAGCCTTTCAGAAAGCCAGGTTGTTCTTCAGGTGTGGATCATCGGTTTACCGGATGCCTTCTACATTGGAGCTACGAGAGACACATCTATGCAGACAAAGTGATCATCTGCCGGCCAGGCAAAGATAATATTGTGTATTTCATTACAACCGTGGATGCAAAAGGAAAAGCTTTAACTTTGCCTGTTCCCCGATTTTATTGGTGATCGAGTACAGTGACTGTTTGGTTTAATGCCATTTTCCTGAAAGAAAAAAAAAAGGGAAAGAGGAACTTTTATGCTATAAGAACTGTGGGGAGTATAGCCAGGTAGTGTTAGCTCATAGGAAAAAGCTTTGAGTCAAGATCATCTACCTGCCACAGTAATTACATAAAGGACTTGTGTCACAATGTTTCCTGCCATTAGGTGGTGGAAGTTTGCACAACAGAGGTTGAACTTTTGCACTTAACATATTTACTTTTTTATCTAATGATATCAAAGCTGACTTGGAAATGGTCCCAACAATTTACAAATTCCTTCAGAATATTTGGAATATATATCAGTGACTGCATATGTTGTTTTCTGTTGAGCCCATCTCTATGAACTACTTTATATTGCTTGATGAATTGGTGGCAAATGTCTGGGTGTCAGGATGCTGGGGCAGTCCACATTGATCATAGCCTACACTGACTCATTTAGTTTATTCTGCTTAGAATTCCTCTGAGGCACTTCCTAGGTATCAGTGCCCTTAGGCTCCCTCTTCTGGGTCCTCCTATGCTGCAGACTTCACTTCATCAGTGTCTGCACACTTGATGCCATTTTCCCTTTAAAGGCTCTCTTTATAGTCACCCTGCTTGTTTGCAGTGGCATGGTCGAGCGTGTCCACAGGCTTAAGTATGCATCCTGATTGGTCAAGCTTCCTTTTTAAGGACAGTTTGTGACATTTGCAAATTGCCTGCCATAGAATTTGTTAGATCTTGGTTGTGACTCCTCTTTGCATTTCAGGCTAACACCAAATGCTTCCTTGCTTGTCCTTACTTTGCTAATACTTAAGCCTCATACACATGATCGGACCATGGACCAACTTTCCCGTGGGTTTTTGTCCAAAGGG
This sequence comes from Lithobates sylvaticus, assembly GCA_028564925.1. Taxonomy (NCBI): domain Eukaryota; kingdom Metazoa; phylum Chordata; class Amphibia; order Anura; family Ranidae; genus Lithobates; species Lithobates sylvaticus. The sequence goes on from CM053026.1 coordinate 137,907,390, forward strand.
CATTGGCCCTCAAGTTGGTATTGCATACACACGGTCGGACTTTTGAGTCAACCAACCCGAACGTAGTGACGTTTCAACGTACTGACGACACTTCAAAAGAGGACGTTCGAATACTCCAGCGCCACCTTTGGTCAACTTCTATATTGTTGTCTGATCTTTTGCATTGGTTCTGAGCATGCGTGTTTGTACTGTGGACAAAATTCCGATGGTTTTCTGTACACACGGTCGGACTTTGGTCCATCGGACTTTTGTTGGCAGAAAGTTGGTCCGTTCACACAACCAACAAAAGTCTGATGAAACCTGGAAAAAGTTGGTCCGATGGAGCGTACACACGGTCGGATGTTGGTCCAAACCAGCTAATTTGCATGTTGGTTGTCAAAAAGTCCAATCGTGTGTACGGGCCTTTAGTCTGACCTGAGCTATGTTTCCTGACTACTTGATTGCCCCTTGTTCTGGTTTTGACATTTGATTGCAGTTACCCCTGGAAAAACCTTTTGCAACACCTACTGATTATACTCCTTTCTTGTGCTTTGGCGCTGACTTCACCTAGTTGCTTATTATTTTTAGTCTGACAAAGGATTAGCTACCTACTTTGTCTGCCCCACTTATCCTTCCCCACCTTTGCTGGGGAACAGTTTTCTTGTTAATAACAGGTAATATGACTGCCACAGGTGAATCCTGCTATACCAGTAGTCAAATGATCTGAACAGCGACATGACCTTCACAGAGAATCTAAAATAAGGACAAAAATGTATGGAGAAACGGTAAAACCCTGTTTTGTCCTATTGGACATACTGGAGTTGATTTACTAAAAGTGGAGAGTGCAGAATCTGATGCAGCTGTGCATAGTAGCCAATCAGCTTCTAACTTCAGCTTGTTCAATTAAGCTTTCACGCAAAAAAAAGAAAATGGAAGCTGATTGGTTTTTATGCAGAGCTGAACCAGATTTTGTGCTTTCCAGTTTTAGTAAATCAACCTCACTGTATTTAATGCTCCAGCTAGTGCTGAGAATTAAGGCTGGCTATACACCAATAGGCTGAATAACAAAAAAAAATATTAGAACTACCAGACTCCTCCATTCACTCTAATGTGTTCTGACAGCCAGATATCTTAGCAGTGACTGCAGCCAATAATTGTCTGCCTGGCTCCTTTGATTTTTGGATCAAAGAATGTCAGGTGGTAGTAGAGTGCCAACAGTGACGTCCACTGCTGAAATTTTAGCCAATTTATTAGAATCCAGCCAAAACTACATCAGTGTATGGCTATCTTAAGCTTGTTTGGATCTTATATTATGCCAGGCTTCATTTAGGCTAGAGTTGAGCAGAGAGTTGGGGCAAAGGAGGGAGGATTAAAGCAAACCTGTTGCGCTGTAGTAGTAGTGTAGTGCTGGCAAAAAAATCCTTAATTAAGCTGCCTATGTTACCAATGCACTTGGGTGAAGCGTGGATAACACTAATTAGCACATGTGTGAGGGGGTGAATTTACTAAAGGAGCAAAGAATAGTAAGCAAAATTAATGGTTATTTAGCTTAAAGCAGAGCGCCCCCCCAAAAGGAGTAGCCCTGCTTGTCTGCCTAACAATGCCACCTACCAGTGCCCATCAGTGCCGCACATCAGTGCCCAACAGTGCCAAATATCAGTGCCGCCTATTAGTGCTGCCTATCAGTGCCCTTCAGTGCTGCATATCAGTGCCACCTATCACTGCCGCCTATCAGTGCCCATATGTGCCACATATCAGTGCAGCCTCATCATTGCCTCCTGATCAGTGCCCACCAGTGCCGCCTTATCAATGCCCATGTGTGCCACCTATCACTGAACATCAGTGCCACCTATCAGTGCTAATCAGTGCTGCCTTATCAGTGCCTATCAGTGCAGCCCCATCAGTGCACATCAATGAACGAGAAAAATTACCTGTTTGCAAAATTTTATAGCAAACTATGAAAACTTTTTTTTTTAAATATTCAGTCCTTTTTGTTTGTTTAGCAAAAGATAAAAAACCGCGTGGTGATTAAATACCACCAAAAGAAAACTCTATTTTTGTGAAAAAAATGATAAAAATGTCATATGGGTACAGTGTTGCATGACCACACAATTGTCCTTCAAAGAGTGAGAGCGTTGAAAGCTGAAAATTGGCCTGGGCAGGAAGGGGGTATAAGTGCCCAGTAAGCAAGTGGTTAATAAATAAAAGTGAAGCTATGGTCCACTTATATACCCAGTCATGTACAGTGGGGTTTAAAAAAGTCTTACCAAAAATAAATGCATAAATAAAAAAAATAATAAAAATTAGGAATAGAGAATTTTATTTTGCGTCCAAGAGCACTTGTAGTGCTGTAATAGTATTTTTTTTTTAAAGAAAATATATTTGAGAGTGTCTTGCTTTAACCATTATATATAACATATATTTATTACTAAGCTGTGAATACAATAATATGGTCTAATAATGAAATATGGCAATGCCACTTTTCAGTTCAGTCTAATTCCTTTACCTCTTTTGACCCTAGGGCAAATGAGATGTATTCCTTCAAGTTAATGGCAGCTTTATCCTACATCATCTGATCAATAAAAAGTAAATAGCCTACACTTTTTTTCACTGTGCTTTATCGATCTACTTGGCTCTCAAGTAACATTTTTTTCCCAGAGTCTTGTGTTTTTAAACCCCAGAGACAAAAACAATTGCCATAAATTGGACACGTTAACAAGCTCATGAAGAAGGACTTTCGTGGAACACAGGCAGTTGGCATAGTATATAAAGCAGAATCTTCTGCAGTCCTGCTGCTCGAGACATAACACATCCTGTGCATCCAAAAATATATGCAAAGTCCAGCTCCTTTATAGTTCTCGTTACAATGATTCAACTTGAATATAACCGGAAAAGCTATTGGAACTTTCTTCAAAAAAATTTTCATTGACCTTTCAATGGTCCCTCCTGGTAAGTGCTGAATTATGTTGATGTCATACATAACTGATGTTATTTTAATAGCTGTATGAATTTAGATTAAAACAGTAGGACGGTATTTCTTAGAATACTTAATGTTTTGTGTTTTTGTTGGTGATCACATAAAATAAAATTGTTCTTTATATTACCCGAAGAGGTAAATATTTTTTTCTCCTATGTTCTTTGTAATCTACTTCAAAAAGGAGGATGGATTGGTTGTTTTTTTGTTTGAAATGTGTTAGGAATTCTTGGATGTGCATTTTATTCTATCTGTCTTAAAAGCATTATGCCCTCAAGTGCCATTCAGGTAAAAAAAAAAAACTTCAAGTTTTCTTTTCAAGCTTTTTGATGATCAAAGATCTGAGTAAGAGTGAAAATGGAAGAGTGAATAATTTATATTTTATCACATGATTTAGAGGCAGGTATGTATTTACAGGATGAGATCGTGTCATCTATTTCTAAAGAAGCCTTTGCTTTGTTTTACATTTCACATTGTTCACTGGCATGGCTGCTTTTGTCTATGTTTTTTCCTGTGATCATTACGTTTAAAAGGAATTAATATTTTTTTAATTGTGGTATTAGCTTTTGAATGATTTTTTTTTTTTAATGTTTTTGAAAGTTGTTGAAAATGACAATCAGCTCATGAAATTTTTTTTTTTGCTAATTGTTAGAAGATATCCTGTATACTAGAAATTGCATATTGTACATAATGATGAAATCTATACGTTTTACTAATAATTATGATGTTGAAGACGTCTAGTTTATTTATGTTTAATTAATACACCAAGCAAATAAATGGTAGTTAATGGGCTGAAAGGCAGTGTGTAGAATAATAATGTGCAGCATTTAATAGTGACAACACAAGCTCCTATCAGTTTAACCACTTAAATCCCGGGCACTTCCACCCCTTTCCTGCCCAGGCCAATTTTTTAGCTTTCAGCATTGTCACATTTTGAATGGAAATTGCACATTCATGCAACACTGTACCCATATAACATTTTTATAATTTTTTACACAAATAGAGCTTTATTTTAGTTATTTTTTTTCACCACTGGGTTTTTTTTTTTTTTTTTTTTTACTAAATAAACTAAAAAAGAACAAAAATTTTGTAAATAAATATATTTTTCATAAATTTAGGCCAAACTGTATTATGATACATTTATTTGGTAACAATAACCCAAATCAGTGTTTAATAATTAATCTGTAGGAAAGTTATAGAGTCCACAAACTATGGTATACTGTATATATCTGAAAATTGATGAATCCTGATGTTCTAATGGCCTATCTCATTTCTTGAGGCCCGAAAATGCCAGGAAAGTACAAATACCCCCCAAATTACCCTTTTTTGGAACGTAGGCTGTCCAGGGTATTTAGTAATAGGCATAGTGTGTTTTTTGAAGTTGTACATTTTTGGAGAATGAAGAAATGTAAAAAACATATTTTTACATACTGTCACCAGTGCAGTACAGCGTCATTATGTAAATGGTGTGGTGGTGATCAGGGGCACTAACTGGTGACTATTTTTTTTTCTTTTCTCTTTTCTTTTTTTATACTTTTTTTTTTTTTTAACAAACTGTGACCAGAACAATACAGTGTTACCATAATAACATTGTATTACTCTGGGGAAGTGATCAGGATTTTTTTTTTCTTTTTACCAGTGAATTTCATTTTCAATTCAATTTGTCTATAGCAATGGAATCAGCAGCCACTATTAGTTGTCTTTATGTGTAGTTGCATTCACCTTTAAGCAAAATGACAGTGGGCTATGGGCAGTTAATAATAACAGTGAGCTGTTTGCAGACATTTTTTTTATGTTGTAAAAGAATGAATACAATTGTGTCAATTAGTTATATGCATTGGCAATACACATACATCCGCACAACAAACTACACCATGTGTCCAAATGCACTAAACACGTACGCTCATCACATTTAAAACCGACCTCAGAACTTTCATCATTGGACTAGCAATCTGCCCCTACTACAGTTTTTCCTGAACTTGTCTCTGTGAAGATCAGCCCCATTTCCGCATATTACTTCTCTGCCCCCCTTAATGCTGGCCATGACATTTGTCAAGTGTGAACACACAATTTACAATCTGACTATACAATTTTGTCAAGCTCTACAAACAACCTTGTACTAAAAGGGCCTGCCTGATTGAAACAAATTGACAGTTTCGGTAAATTCCCATTTTGCATAGCTTTGGTAAATCTAAAGGAGGTTGTACAAAGATTGTACAGTCAGATTGTAACGCGTATGGTACACTTTTTCTCTCACTTCCTCCTATATAATAGTAATAGGATGCAGCATTTTTATTTATTTTGCCAAATTTAATGTGGGGCAATAATTATCCGTTGAACCTATAAAGAATGCATGCAGTGCCAGTGTCATGATATACTGTATAAAGCTGGATTCTAGTTAGTAAATAAAAAGATCACCATTTAATCAAATGATCTACACATTAAAATTAAAAATATATTTTATAATTCTCCAGAATATTGCTTTATATTAAAGCTATGCAAATCAGACGGACCCTCCTGTACTGGGCCCAGGCACCATCAGTTCAAAAGGAGGGCCCAGGTGAGCCAGCTGTACTGTCTTTTTGTGGACACCCATCCTCTTCTGCCTCCCTCTGCAGCGCTACTAGTTTCTCCTCCTCTTTCTCCCTCTGCTGCACTGCAGGGGGATTGGTCCTACCACATGCGCCCCATCCATCTGCTGTCTGGGCTTCCCAGTGTACCCCTTTCCCCACGCAGTGATTCTGACTTCCCTCCTCTCCCGTCAGCAGCTGCTGTGGGCACACAGGGGGATGTTTTAGGATAAAGAATGGAAAAAGAGGCCAGTAAATATGCAATTTACTGGCCCCTTTCTTTCCTGAATGAACACAGTGATCAATCTGTACCAATCACTACTGTGTCCATCCATCACTGAAGCACAGTAAACTATGTTTACTGTGCTTCAGTTTGTGAATGAGCAGGAAGGATGGATGAGCATTCTAATCCAGCAGGATGAGCAGGAAGCCTCAGAGTGTTTTCTATTCATTCATCTGTGCTGCTGAGGCTGTAGATTCAAATAAAGAATGTACAAATAGTGAAATTCAATGAATAGTACAGCAAGGGTACAATATCCAATAGTTTATACAAATATACAAAAAGAAAAAATGTTTTCAAAATTTGCAAATAAAGAGAGCAGAACAAATATAAAATCCTAGGGAGAATATAAATTTTTAAAGAATATATTCTGCCAAACCACGATGGTGGGTTAATTTTCCACTTAAAGAGGAGGTCCGCCAAAATATTTTTTTTTAAAGTCAGCAGCTACAAATAATGCAGCTGCTGACTTTTAAAATTAGGACACTTACCTGTCCAGGGCGCCCGCGATGTCGGCACCTGAGGCCGAACCATCCCTCGGTCCTCAGGTGCTGCCACTGCCATCTTCGGTAAGCCTTGCGGCTTCTTTTCCTGGTTCCCCACTGCGCATGCTCGAGTCGTGCTGCGCAATCTGAATGGTTCCTGCTGCCTCTGGAACCTGTGTGTCTCCCATCAGACACCGGGGGGGGGGGCGGCGTAGACCCCCCACGGGTGTCTATGCCCGGAAGTGGGTGCAAATACCTGTATTATACAGGTATCTGCACCCCCTCCCCCCTGAAAGGTGCCAAATGTGACATCGGAGGGGGGGAGGGTTCAAAATGCAAAAGTTCAATTTTTGTGTGGAACTCCGCTTTAAGTAAGTCGGGCCCCATGATTTCTAACAGTAGCCCTGGCCAGTAGTAAGGGACACTCAGGCTGTACTTCATTGCACATTAATGTCTCGCTGATAATCAGTCAGATGGATGCTCCTTCACTGTCCAGTCATTGCACCTTTATTGACCAGTCTGTATTTTTAACTGTAGTAAAAAAAGAGAATTTATTGACCTGGCTGCCCAGTATGGCAACAGCATCTGAAAGAACTGAACACTCTTGTGTTAAGACACATGTGCACATGTATGGCAGGGACGAGGGGTGGGCAGGAAGGACGGCTGCCCTGGGCACTGTGGTATCATGTAAGGTTCGGGGGCACCACAAAGAGATTAGGGGAGGGGATTTGTGTCGGAAGGGGGAATTTGGGGGGGACCAGGAGGTAATGATTGTTTTAGGAGGGGAAATTTGGGGAGGTGTGCTAGGAGTGGTGATTGGGGGGGGGGATTTATGTTGAGAGGGGAGATGGGGGAAAGGATTTGTGCTAGGGTAGGGGATTTGGGGGTTTATGCTAGAAAAGGTAATATGGTGTTGGGGGGGGTTTGTGTTAGGAGTGGAAATTTTTTTTGGAAGGGGTATTTGTGCTAGTAGGGATGATTTGTGCTAGGAGGGGAAATTTGATAGGTATTTGTGCTATGATGGGGGATTGGGGGAGGGGAATTTTATGCTGGGAGGGGGGATTTGGAGTGGGGGGGGATTTGTGCCCAGAGGGAAAATTTGAGGGTAGAAAATTTGTGCCAGGAAGAGGGAATTTTTTTTTTGTTTTTTTTGGGGGGGGGGGGGGGGGGGGGTTGTGCTGGGAGCATATGTGGAATCAGAGGATTTGAACTAAGCATGCAGTTTAGCGCTTGATTTTTTTGGGGGGAGGGGATTTTTGCTGACACATAATGCTCATACATCAATTTGGAATGTTCACACTGGTCTCTAGATGACCTTGACTCCCAGCACTGTTCACATGTATGTATTTAAGTTATGCATTTAGCTGTGTATTTGGACTTAAAGTGTTACTAAACCCACAACAGTAAAATCTCTCTGTATATTTAGCATTGCATGCTTGTTTTACTCACTGCGGAACTTAAGGGGTTAATACTCTGCATTGTATAAAAAGGCTTGTATGCACAGATCCTGCCCCTCCTGCACTGTCTATCTGGGGAAAGCCAGCTAACACAGGCGGATTAGCCAACATGCACATGCTCAGTTGTGCCTTTTATGCTGGAGAGAATAATTACTTGTTCTCAGAGCTAGCCAAGTCACATAATATTGGCATCACATATGTGGGCGTGTGTACATCCATGTCACATCAGTGCTCATCCATGCCACATCAGTGCTCATCCGTGGCACATCAGTGCTCATCCGTGCCACATCAGTGCTCATCCATGCCACATTAGTGCTCATCCGTGCCACATCCATGCCACATCAGTGCTCATCCGTCCCTCATACACGCCACATCAGTGCTCATCCGTGCCTCATCCATGACACATCAGTGCTTATCCGTGCCACATCCATGCCACATCAGCGCTCATCTGTGCATCATTCATGCCACATCAGTGCTCATCTGTGCCTTATCCGCACCACATCAGTGCTCATCCATGCCACATCAGTGCTCATCCATGCCACATCAGTGCTCATACATGCCACATCAGTGCTCATCTGTGCCACATCCATGCCTTCTTCTTCCCCAGAAGAGTCTTTGGATGCTGACCCAGGTAGCACCTAGGACTCTTCAGCCCCAGTCCCTAGCTGAGGAGTAGTCACCTGAGACCTCAAAGGGGCTTGCTGATGTGCTGGCTGTAGCTTCTCAGCAAATGACTTAAGCGTCCGTTATATAGGATACCATTTCCTCTCTCCCTGCTTCCTTATTCTTGGCTACGTCCTTAAGGCAGGTTTTGCAAACTGTTTTCCCTGAAGGAGCCTTCTTTGGGCAGGCCCAACACATCTGGGATAAGAAGAAATGGATGGCTGCACTCCGAGGTATGATAAGTCTCTTTAATGTAAAATCCGTAACATAAATAACAGCACATGACAAGAAAGCAGGTACAGGTAGACGCGTTTCACACATTGGCGCTGCGCTTATTCATAGTTACATACTTACGGTACATAATAGGTGAGGTTGAAAGTCCAACCTATGTGTGTGATTATATGTCAGTATTAAATTGTATACCCCTGTGTGTTGTGGTTATTCAGGTGCTTATGTAATCGTTTTTTGAAACTATCGATGCCCCCCCGCTGAGACCACCGCCTGTGGAAGGGAATTTCACATCCTTGCCGCTCTTACAGTAAGGAACCCTCTATGTAGTTTAAGGTTAAACCTAGTTTCTTCTAATTTTGATGAGTGGCCACATGTCTTCTTAAACTCCCTTCCGTGAAAAAGTTTTATTCCTATTGTGGGGTCACCAGTACGGTATTTGTAAATTGAAATCATATCCCTTCTCAAGCGTCTCTTCTCCAGATAGAATAAGTTCAGTGCTCCCAACCTTTCTTCATAACTAATATCCTCCAGACCCTTTATTAGCTTTGTTGCCCTTCTTTGTACTCGTTCCATTTCCAGTACATCCTTCCTGAGGACTGGTGCCCAGAACTGGACAGCATACTCCAGGTGAGGCCGGACCAGAGTCTTGTAGAGCGGGAGAATTATCATTTTATCCCTGGAGTTAATCCCTTTTTTAATGCATGCCAATATTCTGTTTGCTTTGTTAGCAGCAGTTTGGCATGCCATTGCTGAGCCTATCATCTACTAGGACCCACAGGTCCTTTTCCATCCTAGACTCCCCCAAAGGTTCTCACCCTAGTGTATAGATTGCATTCATATTTTTGCCACCCAAATGCATTATTTTACATATATATATATATATATATATATATATATATATATAGAACCTAATGAATAAGCGCAGCGTCTCTGTGTGAAACGTGTCTACCTGTACCTGCTTTCTTATCCTGTGGAGTAATTTATGTTAGGAATTTTACATTAAAGAGACTTATCATACCTCGGAGTGCAGCCATCCATTTCTTCTTATCCTATTGCATGGCCGGCGAGCGGAGGCTAGCACCCTTGGGAAGAATCCATTCACCAGCTTATTTGATCCCATCACTCACCTGGAGGGGCAATTTCGGGTCCTCACAGGGGAGCTACGACGTCTGGATCTCAATCAAGTGTGTCGATCCCTTGACCTTTCACTGTGCTGGCTACCCCTGGATCTAGAGCAGTACTCCAATCCTGAGCGGCATCACTCTTAGATGAACGGTGTCTTGATGAACTGGCAAAGAGGGGGTTAAACAATAAGTTCCAAACCAGGAAACATAACAATCCCACGTAGCGGTGGGTGAGCCTCCTACCATCTCGGCATACACTGGTCTTTTGGGGTTAGCTTTGTCTCTTATGCATCAATGGAAAATACAGACTGGTGAGGAAACGCAGGAAAGACAGGTTATCTGCAGTTCACACAGCCCACACAGGCATGAAAATAAAAAAACCTTGAGTCTTAAAGAAGAGGTCCGCCAAAAAAAAAAAATATTAAAAGCCAGCAGCTACAAATACTGTACTTTTGATCTATGAACGCATACCTGTCCAGGGAGCCCGCGATGTCGGCAGCCGAAGCCGATCTGTCCGTCGGCTCTCGGCTGCTGCGGCCGCCATCCTCAGTAAGGGAATCAGGAAGTGAAGCCGTGCGGCTTCACTTGCTGGTTCCCTACTGCGCATGCACGAGTCACGCTGCCTGTCCTCACTGGTCCCTGCTGTCCCAGAAGACAGCGGGGGAGGACAGAGTAGGCGCCGGAAGTGGCGTAGGTCAGCTTTATCACTGCAGTGATCTATGCCAGGCAGTAGGAAGAAATATCTGTATTAGACAGGTATCTACTCCCTCCTCCCCCCTGAAAGGTGCCAAATGTGACACCGGAGGGAGGGATTCCAAAAAGTGGAAGTTCCATTTTTGGGTGGAACTCCACTTTAACAGACACTTTCATTGTTATTAAACTGTTATGGGTAAAGCTACATTTTAATGGTAGTTAAACTTAAACTGTAGTTCGGAAAAGTTAGAAATTGACTAGAGATACTCTGGCCCCAGTGTGAAAGGGGTCTTAATTGACAACAGGAGGGAAGGCCAGTAGCTCTAAAGTCAACTTTGAACCCTCTCACTTTTTTAGAATGGTACACCACTACTCAATGCATGTCTGTAAAGTGCTCCAGGTCTAGCATTGATGTTGGGAGTCAGATAATTTAAAGCCCCATTAAACACTAATGCCCCATACACAGGGTCGGACATTCTGACCACAAAATCCGTCGGATGTTTTCCAACGGATTTTGTCCGAAACTTGTCTTGCACACACACGGTCGCACAAAGTTGACGGAAAATCCGATCGTTCCGAACGAGGTAGCGTAAAATACGTACGATGGGACTACATAGAGGCCAGTAGCCAATAGCTTTCTTCTCCAAACTTCTTCTGAGCATGCGTGGCACTTTGTACGTCGGAATTCTCCATACACGATCGGAAAAAGTCCGATTGTATTTTGTTGTCGGAAAATTTTAGATCCTGCTCTCAAAGGCCGCTAGAGCCCACACAAGATTGGATTTTCCGACAACATAATCCGATCGGACTTTTTCCATTGGAATATCTGACCGTGTGTATGGGGCATTAGAATGAGCTTCAGCTGACTCAGGAAAAAAGGAAGTGACATACAGTATATCTGAATACAACAAACTTTTCATAGTTACGGCGTACACATTTTTTTTATTTTCCTATCACAAGGCGTCTTTATTCTTTTCTTCTGAATTGGTTAATTTAATGATGCTAGTTAGCATTGTGGTAAAGCAATCTTTGAAATGTTTTGTCCTGCAAACACACTCCACTACAATAAAATTTATTGGAAGTATTACACTCTGAAAATGTTATCTTGTGTTTTTTTATGTGTATAAAATTGCCAGTGTAGCTTACACAAATTACATTGGCTATTGAGGCTTTTTTATTTCTTATTTTGTTCTATGACATTTTACACATATCTAAGCTTGGAAATTGTTCTATCTTAGGTTATTATGTAATCCTTAGGGTAGCTCAACTCCAGACTTGAACACTATTAATTTTCTATTATGGTGTGCTAAAGATGCTCTGCTGTGTGCGGCTCACCTGCATTATTGAGTCAGTTACCAATTCAAGACTTTCTCTATAGTGCATTTGAGCTTAACACTGCCCTCTGGGATCTCATTTATTATTTGTAGATATTGATTTTGCAGAAAAAGAAATAACTAAATTGCGTGATTCTTGCAGTGACTTAACTTAAGCTAACACTTTACACAAAGTCAAAGTAAAACTCCAGCTTTGATTAAAATAAAACAACCCCTGCTCTACTAAACATATAATAAAGATTTCAACAAACTTTGGTAAAAGCTCTTACCAGATTCTGTTCTGGAATTAGTGTATACACCCTTTTACTGTGGGTTGCTACAATTGTTCAAAACAAGCTTCAAAGCAAACGATTGTCTGTCACAGGTAATATGTTAAAAATTGAACTGTTAGATACACTATATTATCAAAAGTATTGGGATGTCGGCCTTTACACACACACAAACTTTAACTACTTCAGCCCAGGAAGGTTGTACCCCCTTAATGAAATTTTTTGCCATACGGCACTGCGTTACTTTAACTGACAATTGCACGGTCGTGGGATGCTGTACCCAAATACAATAGATTTTTTTCCACAAATAGAGCTTTCTTTTGGTGGTATTTGATCACCTTTGCGGTTTTTATTTTTTGCACCATAAACAAAAAAAGAACGACAATTTTGAAAAAAAAAATGAAATATTTTTTACTTTCTGCTATAAAACATATCCAATAAAAAAAATTTAAAAAATCAAATTTATTCATCAATTTAGGCCAATGTGTATTCTGCTACATATTTTTGGCAAAAAAAAAATAAGCAAAAGTTATAGCGTCTACAAAATAGGGGATATATTAATGGCATTTTTATTTTTACTTGGTGGTGATCAGTGATTTTTAGCGGGACTGCGATATTGCAGTGGACAGATCGGACACCTAGTTGACACTTTTGAATTTTTTTGGGGAACCAGTGATATTATTACAGTGATCAGTGCTAAAATATGCACTGACACTGTATAATTGACACTGGCAGGGAAGAGGTTAACATCAGGGGCGATCAAAGGGTTAAGTATATTGCCTAATTGTGCTTTCATACTGTGGGTGGACTCACTGCATGAACACTGTGATCCGTGTCCCTGATTAGCAGGAACACTAGATCATAGTGTCCATGCCTGACACCACGGCAGTCTGCTTGTTTACATCGGCAGACCACCGTTCTGTCTCTGTGGGGAGCGATTGCGGGTGGCTGGCGGACATTGCGTCCACCGGGCCCGCTGATTGGCTTGTATCATGTAGAGGTACGTGATTTGGGGAAATAGAGCCGCCTTGCTGCAGTATATGTACAGCAGGCGGTAGGGAACTGGTTAATGGCATCCCAGTCTTATGCCCCATACACACGGTCGGACATTCCGACCACAAAATCCGTCTGATTTTTTTCGACGGATTTTGTCCGAAACTTGTGTTGCACACACACGGTAGTTTTCGGAAAATCCGATCGTTCTGAACGAGGTGACGTAGAAAACGTACGCCGGGACTATGTAGAGGCCAGTAGCCAATAGCTTTTGTCTCCAAATTTCTTCTGAGCATGTGTGGCACTTTGTGTGTCGGAATTCTCTTCACACGATTGGAAAAAGTGCGATCGGATCTTTGTTTGTCGGAAAATTTTAGATCCTGCTCTCAAATTTTTTCAGTTGGAAATTCCGACGGAAAAAGCCCGCTAGAGCCCACACACGATCGGATTTTCCGACAACATAATCCGATCAGACTTTTTCCATCGGAATATCCGACCGTGTGTACGGGGGCATTAGTCTGTAGGGTTCAATATTGAGTTGGTCCACCTTTTGCAGCAACCCCTGAAAAACAATCCAACACCATAATCCCCCCTCCAGCAAATGATTTAGACCAGTGCACAAAGCAAGGTCCATAAAGACTTTTTCTTTCATTGTCCAGTAAGCAGGTGTGTGTGTGTGGTTGGTTTAATGTTTTCCTAACAGAGAATGTCACCATTCTGGCTGTGCTGTTTGGCAGATGTATACAGTATGAATCACAAAATTAGTTGAATAGAATTACCAATCATATGACAAATTAGTAATTTCATGTACTGTATTTAAAGTGATTGCAAACAATCACCTTATAAAACAAGACATCCAGTTTAAAATAGAAATGAAAAGCAAAACATTTTTGTATTGATATATAAAAAACATAATGAATACCGTACATTTTTCCCTTTTTGATAAGTGATCACATTCCCAGGAAAGAAGAGTGGGGCAAGTATGAACACCTACCACCCCGAAGCTTACCAGGCTATATAACCTTAAGGGGGGCATTGTCAGGCAAAGAACCTTTTTTTCCATGTTGATAAGGACAAGGGCCTCAAACCATAACCTTTGCTCCCTAGAGGTTGTGGGAGTCTGTGGGTGGGGGACTTATTGGAATCTGGAAGTCCCCTTTAATAAAGGGCCTTCAGATACCCCCCTCAAGTGAATTAGTATGGGGTACATAACACCCCTACCCAATCACCAAAACAGATGTAACTTAGAAATAATAGCACCCAAACATTTTACAAGTTCTTTTTTAATTTTTTTTAATTATTATTTCCCCCAAAAATGTCCCTCATTGTAAAACCACCGTCATCATGTAGCCTGCCGCCATCAACATTGGCTATATAAAGAAAGGGCGGGGATAGTGGTGACATCATTGCCCAAATATGGTCATGGCTATATGTGGGCAGTGCTATTGCCCAAATATGTCCATGATGCCATAATTAGGCAATTATGTAAGACTTCTTTCCCTGCCCATTTGCTTACGTGGCCAGGGATTCCCGGCCATGTAAGTGAATGAGCCTAGTTATTTCTGTGGTTGGTATGGATTCAGTGGATGCAAGCAACCATTGACAGCCATCATCATTGTCTAAATATGGTAATGTGACCATATTTAAATAATGATGTACCTACCCGCATTCCCTGCCCATATGCTTACTTGGCCAGGGATTCCCCACCTTGTAAGTGAATGAGCGATGTCAGCAGTTGGTAAGGATGCAGCAGCTGCAAGCATCTGCTACTTTGTTGGCAACCATTGACAGCCAGAAGCTGTCATGTTCATCCACGCCAAACACCCAACACTAAACTCCTCCCTAGTGGTGAATATTCACTTTGTAATGAATACCAAACCCCTGGAGAAAAAAAAAAACAGTATTTTTGCTTTGACATGATTGGAAGATGGAGAGCATCTCATTCACTAGGCTAGGAAAAATTCTTATACTATGTGAAGCCTATGTGCCTTTACTAACTAAACGCCTATATCTTATGATCCAGTACAGGCAGGGGCAGAAAATATCAGAAAAACAATGAAATAAATAAACCAAACAAATTGAAATCAATGAAAAAACATGAACAGGTTGCGTTACATAATAAACTCCATGCCACACAGGTGACCTTGTTGCTGGTGACATCTCAGAATTATTATACAGGACAGACAAAAGAAATATGTCTCTGGGTTTATGAGCAAATCATCGTTCCCTCACTGGTGACTGATGTTCAGCAATGTTTTTGTCAATAATTGGAGCATCGCCTCTCACATCTGACCAGCGACAGAGTGACCTGTGCAAACAGGTGAGTATTTTCACAGCATTTTCATTTGTCGCCAGTGAAAGGATTGCAAATGTGACATGAACAATAATAAACCAGACTGTCAAAGATGTCCAAACACACATTTTGAAACATCTAATATGAAACACTTATCACATTGGTGTCAAGAAAATGCAAAGGCCAATAAAGACAAGATTATCCACTAT
Source organism: Lithobates sylvaticus (assembly GCA_028564925.1). Lineage (NCBI taxonomy): Eukaryota > Metazoa > Chordata > Amphibia > Anura > Ranidae > Lithobates > Lithobates sylvaticus. Next base: position 137,922,944 of record CM053026.1, read on the forward strand.
CAGTCTGTCTTCGAAATCTAAACGACATGTTTGACTGGGAGAATGACCAATTCATCTCTAGCTCTGTTATGCCGCGTACACACGATCGGACATTCCGACAATGAAATGCTGGGATTTATTTCCGACAGATGTTGGCTCAAACTTGTCTTGCATACACACAGTCACGCAAATGTTGCCGGAATTTCCGAACGTCAAGAACGTGGTAACATACAACACGTACGACGAGCCGAGAAAAATGAAGTCCAAAAGCCAGTGCGGCTCTTCTGCTTGATTCCGAGCATGCGTGGAATTTTGTGCGGCGGAATTGTGTACACACGATCGGAATTTCCGACAATGGATTTTGTTCCAACAAAGATCCAGCTCTCAAATTTTTGTTGTCGGACATTCTGACAGCAATTGTCCAATCGGAATTTCCGACAACAAGCTCACAGCGAACATTTGTTGTAGGAAATTCTGACCGTGTGTATGCAGCATTTGTCCACGGGGTTTTACTTGGCACGTGGAGGCAGTAGGAAGGTTGGAGGTTAAGCATTACAGCTAGACGCAGCTAGCCTGGATACCAAAGCTAAGTATGTAGCTGAGGGTGGTAGGTTTAAGGGTGGTAGGTTTGATTAGATCACATGTGTGTGCATGTAGCAAAAGGGGTAGAGAAACTTTGACATTTTTCTAATCCTTAATTACAAAGTGAAAGAGTATTTTACTATGTGAGCTGTAAGACTGCTTTCACACTGTGATGCTTGTGATAAAAACTCCCGTTCTGCACACTTTAAAAATCACTTTTCAGGCCCTTTAAAAGTGCTGCCTATTCATTCCAATGGGCAGGGCGTTTTGGGAGCGCTAAATACAGCGCTCCCAACCCGCCCCAAAGATACTGCTTGCAGGACATTTTTGGAGTGTCCAGCAAGCGCACCGCCCCAGTATGAAAAGTCACACTGGAATGAATGGTAGGCAGTTTTCAGGTGCTTAGCAGAGGCTATTTCCAGCGCTAAAGTATCTACTTGTTACAAAATCTATATCAGTATGTTGCGCCTTCATTATCATCTGTTGTGATAATATCAAGGGAGGTATAGGGTACTACAAAAAACAGAAACATAATGACTCATTTGCTATACATGCTTAGCATAATGCCAACTGACTACAAGTGTGTCCTGCTCCTCCTTCTTTTGCTTTCTATTGGTAAGAGTCATTGCAAGTATGCATCCACCACCCTTTCATTTGTTTGTCTGCCAATTATATGCTGTTTTTTGTAGAATCGTGGGGCCCCGTACTGCCTTTTTGATGTGGCCCCCCTTCAGCCCCACCCCTGGTCCCTCCTTCAGCCCCACCTATTGTCCCTCCTTCAGCCCCACCCCTGGCCCCCCTGGCCCCTCCCCAGACCCCGCCATGAAACAAAGTGCAGGTTTGTCTACAAGTGTCCATATCCAATAAAACATTTTTTCCAAAATTTAATTTATTCATTAGTTTAGGCCAATATTTATTCTGCAACATATTTTTGGTAAAAAAAAAAAAAAAATCTCAAAAATATGTGTATATTCATTGGTTTGCACAAAAGTTATCGTGTCTACAAACTATGGGATGTATTTATGTATTTCTCATTTATTTTTACTAGTAATGGTGGCAAACAGTGACCTGACAGCGGGACAGGTCAATGTCCAGCATGGGTGGCACTGTCTGCAGCACATTATGGCATTGGCGGCATTGGTGGCATTGTCTGCAGGCAGGACATGCGTTATGCCTGCAGAGACAGTTGCACCCATGCTATCAATGCCATAATGTGCTGCAGATAGTGCCACCAATGCCATGCTGCCAACGTCAATATGTATAGATGTTGCTGCAGACAGCTACAGTGATATAGTAGATCTTAAATCATCACCCCCAACCCCCCCCCCCCAAGCAAGCACACACCTGTGTTAACCAGGCCCCATGAGACACTCCCTCTCTGATCCCGAGTGATGAATCAAAAAACAATTCTTCTGCCGCCGCTGCTAGCCTCACTGCTTCTTCTCTCAGGTCGAATGGAGAACAGAGCAGAGTCCCATGAGCTGAGGGAGAGGAATCACTCTGCGGTGCCAGCGAAGGCAATATGCCGGTCGCTGGCCAGGACTTGAGCCAGCAGGAGGAGCGGCGTGGAAGAGACATGCGCATGATATGCCCAAAATAGAAAAAATAATCCCTCCCTGCCACTCACAAGAACACTAGTATGGAGTTATCAAAAAAAGAAAAAAATGGGGGTCTGGTGTTGGAGGTTGATAATCGGTCATGGCCGGAGGAATTTTTTTTTTCTGCATTCATACGTTCCTTGTTCAGGTTGCCCGAACCCCCCTGCTGGCCAGGCCCGGTACAACAGGGCCAGTTGTACTGGCCTATCAGCAGCCCTGGCTGCCACTTCCATACTGCTTCATGAATTCAAGCTTTTGCAGACATATTAAATACAGTGTACCCCAGTCATAGTAGCCTTCACTACTTTTTCCAAGGCTTTCCTTGTGCTCTAATCAAATGGCACTAAAAACGTGATGGGTTATATTAACTTCTTAAATTATAACCAAATGCTTGCTACTTGCAATACATGGCTATGCAGTTGTAGCCAAGCATATTGGATGTTATGCATTGCACGTTGTGCAGCAGCGAGGATATTCCATGTAACTGCAGATGTTTGTCCTTTTCCACTTTCTTCTTGCGCAAGGACTCACCATAATTGACACCAACCGCAACAACTGCTGATTGTCCGTCTCTGTATCATTGCAAGGCACACAATAGGTGAATTGCTGGCCTGTGTCCACCAGCCAATCACTTGCCAGTGTTCCCTTAAAGCGTGCCACCGGGACAGCTGTGACACCAATATGTGATTTTTGTTCATAGATAGTTATGTATTGGTTGTTTTGCATGCAAAGGCTCCCTTTTGGCTTCCATCTACCTCCTAAAAAATCTAAAGAAAATGCTACTGAAATATAGCATTTTGAAAGGTAAGTGAAGAATGACCATTTCTTAAAACATATTGAGCTTTTTCTATCTAGTGAAATGTATAAATTACTGGAGTATGTTAGATTTATAACATATATAGGGATGTGCTAGTATCAATTGTCTTTTCCCAAACTACAGAGTAATGCTTTCCTAACAGTATCAAGCGGGAAAATATTGTTCTGGTGCATCTCATTGTTCACGTGAAAGGGAGACAACAAACAGTTGAATATAAAAAGCAGGGTGTGTTGTGCATCAAAATTCCACAGAAATATGAGCTCTTCATACCGACTATTGTGTGTAATGTTCTGAGCTGGGCTTTATACTGAGGACTAAGTGATGTACACTGCCATAGAGTGCATTTGTTGGCCTTGAAAAGCATATACATTTTTGCAAACAATACATATCTGGTTTAACAATAAAATATGTTATACAAGATGCCAGAAAAAAAAAAAAAGTTTTGTTGAATGATTTGTTAACAGGAAGCTAAGCCTTTACTTTTGAGTAAATATAAATCTACATCTGCAGATTACCTGTTTTCCCATACACAACATATATGTATAACTCAGCAGTGGCACATCCACAGCTCACCTCTTCTTCTTCCAGCCAAAGCTCATCTCTTCTTCCCCCATCCCCAGTTTACCTCTTTTTCCCCCAATCCCCAGTTTACCTCTTCCCGCGTCCACAGAACGTCTCTTCTTTCCCCTGTTCACAGCTCACCTTTTCTTCCCTCATCTACAGCTCACCTCTGTACCGCTGTCCAGAGCTCAACTCTGCACCTCCGTCCACAGTTCACTTTAGCACCCCCCCTATTCACAACTCACGTGTGTATCCCCTATTAACAACTCACCTCTGCATCCCCCATCCACAACTTCACCCACAACTATAGCTTATATCTGCCCCCTTGAGCATTTTACCCCTGTATCCCCATCTACAGCTCACTCCAATCCATAGTTCAGTTATCACCTCTTCAACCCCCCATCTTTTACATCTACACCCCCTGTCACCTCTACACAATCTGCACAGCGTCCGTAACCTCCCTATAGCTGTCTCTCTGCACAGTGCCCTCAAGGCTGACTCCTCCTCTGAGCTACACCTCCAACCTCATGACAGCTGCCTCTCTGCACAATCCCCCCTTATTGCGCTCTCATAGCTTCCCAAAAGCTTCACAGTGGTGCAGCCAACACTGCTGTTAGGTGTGTGGGGGCTTTTTTGTTCCTAATACAGTGCAGTTTCCATCTATCAGAGCCATGTAGCACAAAGCCGAGGAGGAGTTTCAGAGTACTTCACTAAACTCAGTGCTACCCAGTTCTGGTAGGCAGGGACAGCCCACAGAGGAACTAAGTAGTGCAATAACTTCCTCTACCGTCTTCTGTGTTCAGTGACAGTCTAGAGGGAACAGGGTTGCCTTAAGTGGTGGAACGGAGTTCTGCCACATTCTGGTTGAAAAAAAAGCCCTGCCTTTCTGTATGTTAGTAGGCAAACCTGTTTATTGCAATAGAATTTATATGAAGCTCTTGTTATTTTAGTTAGCCCTGTCTCTTATAGGACTCTATAGCTGTATTTAGCTCAGAGCTCAATAACCAGCCTAGGCTAGAGCCAGGTTAGGCATCCAATGGCCACTTAGGTAGTTTGATTTCCAGTTGAATGAGAGATTAGAAGCTACTAGGAAACTAATTGACACCAAGAGTAGATAGTTGGACTCTAAATTCCAGTTGCACACCACAGTTTCTGCCATTGAGAAGCTGTGTTGCAAGCTGGTTGGACAATGGCTGGAGAGCGTCCTTATCCCTGATGATCTTGTCTTCAGGTCTCCAACACAAAGATGGATGCAGCATCACATTAATCCTTGGGCCCTGCAAATGAACTTTTCTGCAACATTCATCTGGAGGTATCTCTACTAATAACTATATATACCCAGGTATATGTGAACAATCACCAGGACTCTTTTTGGGCTCTTCGCTGATATTACCTGTTTGTACCTTCGATGTGGGTATTATTATAAATCTAAAGCTCGTATTATTCCTATGTTGGTGCATATCTTTATAGTTATGGTTACTATTATATACTGGTTGCAGTAGTGCCTCTGCTTCCAACTACTTTGATTATATTACAGGTTAATTTCCCAACAAGAGAATCCCCTCTGTTCAGAGAGGCCCTGTCCTGGGTGGAGGCCCCGCCAATCTTATTATCAAATCCAATCTTCCACTCAGCGAAGGTTCTGGTTTTCTTGTTTAACTACAGGTTTAGAGGAATATCCTGTTTGGGGAGGGCCATTTTCCATACCCCTCCTCAAAAGTCTACACACCTCAGTGGGCACTGCTTTAATCAACGTAGCTCCTCCTTCCTGAACAGCACTGTTGATTAGGGAGTATCTAGGGGGGCATGTCAGAGGGCTGGGTTGTTTCATGAGTGTGATACTCTCCTACTGCCAGCACAGGATTTTCGTCCCCCTTGCTGCAGCACTTAGCATAAAAAAAGAGTAGAGAAAAGCATATTTATTCTTGTATAAGCATTAAAGCACTAAACTGAGAAGGTTAATTAGACTTTAAGGTATTCTTAATGTTGCATGGTTTTATAAAGCTTTATACCTCTGCAGTAGAAACAGAATTTCACTACGCCCCTGCTCTATGAATAATTGCTATACTGCCATCCTTTCAGCCCTACATTGTTCTTTTACTTTGAGTTATGATATTGATTTTATTATGTATATTATTTCTATTTGTTACATTTGTTTCCCAGTTTTTATCCTTTCTTTTTCATATGGCTTTTTGTTTACACAACAGGTGCGTCACATTGTTATTAATGTTATTTGTGTTTTCTTCCTTTGTTATGTTTAACAAATTGTAGTGTGTTGCCGTCTTGACCATGCTACTAATGTTTCTTTACCTAATTATCATTAAACTTAGGCATACATCTTTTCATCTGAATCGGTGCGGCGCCAACCTTGCAGCTCTGCATCAATTTCAAAAAGTAGTTCCTGTACTACTTTTGGTGACCTTGGGGGGGGGGGGTTTCTTTGCAGGGACCCGCACAGATGTCTATCAAATCCCCCCTGAAGTTGGATTGCATTGCCGGGTTGAAATTATGCAAGTTCAGCTGAACTCGCACAATTTCTAAACCGCTCCAATGTGAACCTAGGCTGAAAGTGGAATTCCAGTCAGAATATACCTAACTCTAAACCTAGCTTTGCAGCAAGTGTGCTCTCTGAGAGGGCCACCCTCAGCTGGGAAAAAAAAAAAAGCTACACTGTAACAAAACCCTTGTGCAAACTCTTTGCACTAAAATCTGTCCCATATAATCTAGTTGAAAGTTCATCGTCTGGGTAGCCCCAGAGTGGATAACTCTCGTATTATCTTTAACATGATAAAGTCACTTGGAAAGCCTACTTTTATTTTAATTGCTAGCTTTTAATATATAACAATTAGAATATAACAGTTGGTAATATTGATATAAGTCCTTTGGGCACTTTGGGTAATGAAGTGACAACATTCCAACCCTGTCAACCACAATCCCATGTCTGTAAATCACCCTGTCACATGATCTCCCAAAATAAACTTCAAGCTTCTGTGTTGATGCATATTGAGGCAGTTTCCAAATAAAGCTCTTGCTAAAAAAAAAGAAAAAATAAATACCTCAACCCTAGCTTTCAATGCTTCTAAGAGGCCTCCTCCTGTGATAACTGATTGCTTGAAAACCTGTGAGAATGCACTCCAGTCCATTACAAGGGCATGTTCCCATGGAAGAAGCTGGAGGCAGCGGTGAGGTACAAGGACATGGCCACATTTCCCAGAAATGTTGAAGCTGGGGAAGGGGTCTTTTTTTTTTTTTAACAGCTTTATTTTAAAGTGGTTGTGAAGCCTGAAAGGGACAGTGTAAAACATGTATAATGCATGGCAAGTGTTCCACAAGCTGCAGCCTTCATTTATGATGCCTCCTGTCAGTGGCGGACCTACCAGGGTTGCAAAGGTCATATTTGCGACTGGGCTCTGCCGTTCCACCACTGTGGGGGGGCCCACACTCTGTCCGGAATTCTGGAGCCCAGTGACGGATCAAGTACCTGAGCTGCGGTTACTTGCCTAACAGGGAGCGCAATCGTGGGTACCCGGGACACCTGCCCTGCATCACTTGCGGGGTTCCTGGGGTTCAACACTGGAGATCGCCCCCTCTGTGGCACCCGGCATCTCTCCCCACTAACTGCCTGCACAAAGAACTCTTTGAAGCCTCCTTCTCGGCTCTGATGTTCTCTTGTACACAGACAGGAGGAGGAGCCATGGATAAGGGACATTACACTGAAAGAGCCACGCTGATGATCTGAGATTTGTGTTTATGGATTTATACAGATGAGGGGGCACAGTAACTAGGGGTATTACACTAGGAGGAGTGATGGAGATGTGTGGGGGGTTAAGAGGATGTGTGCTGGGGAGAGCTTTGAGAGGGGGGAGGACTTGTGCTGGGGAGGGGTAGTTGAATTAAAAATTCCCCACAACACCTTCAAGCCCAAGTCCTCTCCCTCTCAAAGCACCCTCAGCACATATCCTCTTACCACCCCCTTCCCCCAAATCAAAGACATGCCACCTGCCACATAGCACACGCAAGTTCCCTGAAGACCCAATCTGGCGTGCCATGTTATTTTTTATTAATTAAGGATTTTCCTAATATATATAACATTTGTAAATATTATTTTTGTCATTTACCTTCATTATCTTAGTATCAATTCTGATATAGCGCCACACTATATTTAGCATTTTTGCATTCATTTGGTATCACAAATTCTGTGTAGGTTTCTCCGTCCAGTTATTTGTTTTACCCCAGCACAGAATAATTCTTAGTTTAAAGATTTCACAATATATAGTTCACATGGTGCAGCCCTAAATCATTTTCAGTTCATTTCTTTTAACTTAATGTATTCTATGCATTAAAGCAAAAAACTTCTGTGTCACAGGATCCCCCCCTTACCCCCTTTATACTTACCTGAGCCCGATTTCAATCCAGCACTGTGCATGAGAGCAGCTTTCTTCTTTCTCCCTCCTCACAGAGCAGATTGATAGCACCAGGAGCCATTTCTTTTTACCTTTTTATTATCAAACCATATTTTGAAAACCCTTACTGTAAAATTGTCTCTAATGGACAAACGAAAAACGTAAAGAATCCCTGTCTTCTGAAGAGCACTACTACATTGTAAATCTCTGGATATACCTGTCTGTGGTGGCAGTGTGTGTACATACGTTTATATAGATTCATAATTGTTATTGCTGTTATTATGAAGGGTTGATAGGCTCAAAGCTATCTGGTGGCACTTTTAGGGTTTTAAGGGTTAATTGCTTAGTTAACTAAACCCAGTGACAATTGATCTCAGTCTGTTGGCACTAATGCCCCGTACACACGGTCGGAAATTCCGACCACAAAATCCGTCAGATTTTTTTCCGACGGATTTTGTCCGACACTGGTGTTGCATACACATGGTCGGACAAAGTTGTCGGAAGATCCGATCATTCTGAACGTGGTGACGTTCGTTGCGTACGACGGCACTACGTAGAGGCTAGTAGCCAATAGATTTGGTCTTGTAATGTGATCTGAGCATGCGTGGCACTTTGTCAGTCGGAATTCGCTACACACGATCGGAAAAAGTCAGATCGGACTTTGTTGTCGGAAAATTTGAGAGCAGGATCTCAAATTTTTTCCGGCGGAATTTCCGACGGAAAAAGTCTGATGGAGCCCACACACGGTCGGATTTTCCGACAACATGGTCCGATAGAACATTTTCCGTCGGAAATTCCGACCGTGTGTACGGGGCATTAGACTGTGGTCCCACAAGCTGGAAAACCCTTGTGTAGGGTGAGGCTGAAAGTGTCATTGTTGCATATCAGTGATAGCGATGGGTGCGTTTGGCCAGTCATTTGTCACAAGTTGGTGAAGGTGATAGTGGTCTGACCCACATTTGGAGTACTCCAAATTTTGCTGGATGATGATGTGGCACAGTGAAGGATTATCTTCTCAGCTAGATTGGGGCTACTCAGTATTCCCAAGAATCTTACGGAAAGAAGGATGAGATCACCCTAACTTTTGCGCCCCCCAGGTATCCTTTTTTTAAAGTTATATTTAGCAATTCAGCAATAGGGAGGAGGGCCACATTCAAAAATAGAAATTGCTTTTTAGGTGCAAGTTCAGCGTTAACAAAGAATAGATGTAAACTGTACATATCCAAAATAGGGGTACATTTTTTAAAATATATTTATTAATGATATGGTTGATGTAATATAAAGCATTGTTGTCATGTTTGTTAATGACACACAATTAAAACTATTAACATTTTGACATATGTAGGTCCTAATAAAATTACAAAATGAGCTAGCAAATCAAAAAATCAGTTCAAAGCTGAACTTTAGACAGATGGTAAAATATTGCCATTTATGCCAGTATATTAGCTTGCCTGCCTTTATTTAGCTTCTTGTTTAGCTTAATTTTAATGTAGTGCTGTCTGGGCTTGGCTAGAGCTGCATTCACACTTGAGTTTTTTGCAGTTCAAAGCTCAAAGATGCTCAACAAGCAAAATTCTATTTAATTTAATAACCCCTGTTCACGCTCAGATGTGAACAGGGGCCATTGAAATGAATGTGATTTTTCTTGTTGAGTGTCTTTGAGCTACAGAACGCTCAGGTGTGAATGAGAGCTGAGAGATGTGTGCTGCTGCAGAGACTTCTGTAAATGAGAGCCAGGATCATGTGCTGAGCTGCTGTTCCAGAGCTATCTAGTTTCAAGAATTTTCCAGCTACAGATGCGTTTTTTGCTGCATATAGCTGGCTTGAGGGGAAGGACCCTTTTTCTGGTCACAGAGGGACTGTTTGGGAGGGACAGGAACTGGTGACATCAGTAGTGAGAGGTCTTTGGCCACCATTTTGTTCATAGTGGTCCAACCCAAGGACTCCATCTCTGGTGGGGTGTTCCATCAACCAGTGGTTAGACAGGGTCTACATAGTGGTAAGATTTGTGGTTGTTGCCGCTTTTCCCTTTATACTACCTGTTAGTACTGTGGTATTGTTCCTCCATGCCAGCTTAGCCTCGTAAATAAAACCAATTTAAATGTTTGCAGCTTTGTCAGTGTAGTCTTGGATCTAGGTAAGGGTGGGTCATCACAGGTGTAGGGAAGAAGGGACCCTAAACACCCAGTGGCTCCTTTGGGTTTAAACACATAAAAGAGCAGACTGAACAGAGTAAGGAATTCATTAGTGTGCTGATGCTCCCTCACTGACTAGTAAGCAGGCTGGAGACAAGTCAGTGATCAAGAATTTCTGTAGGGAACAAAAGTGAGGTCACTGATCTGGCTACCAGCTGAACCAAAGTACTTTTTGGCACATAAAACAGTTAGCATATATACATTTTAACCTTATGCGCCTAGAGAATGGAATACAGCTCAGTAAAGCAAAGCTGAAGAAGGACTTAATTGTTACTAAACTCAGGACCCTGCATTCACTATAGCTAGTCTCCCACAGTACATTGAACATGGAAATGCAATTATTTTACAAAATATAAACTGATAAATAACTTTTTACATCAGCAGTATATAGCAGTCATGTGACTTGTATGAGTGTCTGTGGAAAGCTTGTAGGAGGAGCTTTCATTTCTCCCACGATTGTCCTATAAGAATTCAGGACCCCTGACTCCCTGTCTGGACAGTGCTGATTAGCCCTGTGCTGATCACATGCACTCTCCCAAGAAAAAAATCTCTCCAGCAATACACACCAAACTGAGCATGTGCAGCCTGACTCCATAGCATGTAAATATAAGTTTTTTTTTTTTGAGTCAGTGGAAGACGGAGATGATCATGGAAGATACAATCCAACAGCCTTTTTATGCAATGCAGAGGATTGACCCCTTAGGGTCCACACTAAGGGGTATAACAAGCACGGTTTTACTGCATATACTGTTGTGGGTTTAGTAACACTTTAAAAACACAGGTTAAAGGCAAAATTTTCTTTTTGCACCATGTAATATCCATATTTAGGGTGTAACATCTAATGTGGGGAAAGTGGATAACTCTCCCACCCTCAAACTGCCTCCCCTGTCACAGTAGGCAGGGGTTCTTCTCACCCACAGCAGCTGTCATATTTAAAATCAACGAAGCTCTGCGGGGCTCCGCATGCACATCTACGTCATTCATTCACAGAGATCTGTGAATGAATTCATTAAAAATCATGTCTGCCACCATGGCAGATGGACTTATAGTTCTTAATAGACTACGAATGCTGTAATCAATGCACTCATAATCCTCCCATTCTTCAACTTAAAGTCTGTAAAACAATATGGGCAGAGAGCTGGAGGAAGTGTCTGTAGGAGCCTGACATTGCACCCGTGATCCACTGAATGCACATACAATGCATTGCAGGTTCCTGTTGCAAAATCATGTGCATTTTTTTTTTTCAAAGGTGAACCTAGCCTGTAACTGTAAGCTTTGCAGAGTGCTTTTTCAGGTCACTTTGACCTTTTCAGGCTTTCACCTTTTCATGCAGTCCATCACTTAATGTGGCATCATGTGACCACCTAGGAAACTTCATATATCATAATGCCCTGCCTGACTCCATCACAGAATAGGGTGTGTATTACTTCTCTGTACCACTATACCACCTCTTTTTTTAATTTCTTCCCCTTTGCTATTTCTTCCTTTAAGGTGGCCATATATTGTACATTCTGATTGCACAAAGTTATTTAGCTCTACCACGAACTATGTAGTGCAAGAGCCTGCCTGACTTCATACAAATTGAATGATTTGTTATGGTGTGTCCTCCTATTACAAAGTTTGGTAAATCTAAAGGAAATTGTACAGAGTTTTTACAATCAGATTGCATAGTGTATGTCCAGCTTTATACAGTACATGGAGGGAGACATTTAGCTGTCAATGTTCTTGTAATCCAGCTCAAGCTTAGGGAAATGGATGGTTAAATTCATCAATTTTACTTTCGGGCCCCATTCACACCTAGCATAGTGGGAGTACATGCTTTTTGGCATGTTTTTTTCTGGATTAAACACAGCAAAGTAGCTCATTTTTTAGACATGTCTTTGTTGCATGCGACAAAATGTACGCTTGTCTTGGCTTTTGGAGTGCTGTTAAAAATGAATGGAATGGTAAGTGTAACTAGTGCATTTTATATGTATAAAATCTGATTGTACAATTTCTGTACAATCTCCTTTAGATTTACCAAAACTATACAAGAGGACACACCTAACTATAAAATCACTCTGTATCCAATCAGACAGGCCCTTGCACTACATAGTTGATGGTAGCTCTAAAGGAGATTATACAATCATAGTGTATATTGTATGGTGAGCTTTACAGATTTCCAGGGACATACTTCTTCTCCTGTTTCCAATGTCCTCCCGCTGTATCCTCTGGCCGGATCCTCTGGCCGGATGTATCAGTGTTCCGAGCTTCGTTCCCTGCGAGCGTTGCAACGCATGGGGGCGGAGCCCAGAGGCCAATTAAAAAAAGTAGAAAAAACATAACACATACAATACATTGTAATCTGTAGATTACATTACTGTATCAAATAATTTCATCTCAGTTTAGTCTCTAGTGCTTTGTCCAGTGCCCTGCCTGCACTTTTACCATTCTTTCTGCCCGGAAACTTGAGAACGTCAAATTGCATTCAAAAAGCGTCCCTTTATGTCAAAAGCAGTTTTAGACCAGCTAGAAAACAGCTATAGTGAATTAGAATCACTTGCAGAATTGAGCGATAGTGATTTGTGGGGAAATTCGTCATCAGACACTGAAAGTGACGACATCGTCGATTCTGCGACTGTGCTCAGTGATGTGCGAACTTGGTGCTCTATTGACTGTGGTACGGATCACGCAGCACTGTGCTCAGTCGCAGAATCGCCGCTGTCGCCACTTTCAGTGTCTGATGACGAATTTCCCCACAAATCACTATCGCTCAATTCTGCAAGTGATTCTAATTCACTATCGCTGTTTTCTAGCTCGTCTAAAACCGCTTTTGACATAGAGGGACACTTTGCATTGTCCTGATTGTGACGTCTGACTTTGTGCAGTCCCATGTTTCAAAATTTTTCATACCCAGGATGTTTTCTAAACCAATATGCAGTGTCTAGTATTACAGTGACTAGTAATAGTGCACCCTTGTTTGGACAAATTTCAGTGTTTTTTATTTGATTACATTATTGAATAAAATGTATTATTATTATATTATATTTTTTTACAATTATTTATAGTTATTTATTATATTATAATTTATGATTTTGTATTACAAACTTTACCATACCCGGGATGTCTACTAGATTTTTGTTTGGACAGATTTAAGTGAGTTATTCCGAAGAATTACAGGCCTAAATTTCCATGCAAACAATGTACTGCTTTGACATTCAAAAATCAGACATAATCATACCCCCAGGGAGGTTAATGGTATATTGGTGCATAGGGAAGCTGGAATTTAGAAAAAAAAGGCTAGGCTTTAAACCATTCATAGCGGATGCTTAGGATTGAGATATCGTCCATAATAAACTGCCCACCACAACTGAGCAAGCAGAAGTAAAGGGATTAGTAGGAAAAGATAGTTTATTATTGAACACATTAGTAATTAGATTTTGTTGACAACAACAATGTCCAACAAGACAAGTAAATAGTAATCTCTGCCTCTCTGTATTGCTCCTGAACAATTGCACCAATCTGGGATGGCATATTGGCATTGATAACCATATCCTGTCTCTCTGGTACTTCTAATGCCCCGTACACACGGTCGGAAAATCCGACCACAAAATCCATCAGATTTTTTCCGACGGATTTAGTCCGACACTGGTTTTGCATACACACGGTCGGACAAAGTTGTCGGAAAATCCGATCATTCTGAACGTGGTGACGTTTGTTGCTTACGACGGGACTACGTAGAGGCTAGTAGCCAATAGCTTTGTACTTGTAATGTGATCTGAGCATGCGTGGCACTTTGTCCGTCGGAATTCGCTACACACGATCGGAAAAAGTCCGACAGGACTCTGTTGTCGGAAAATTTGAGAGCAGGAGATAAAACTTTGTCCGTCGGAAAATCCGATGGAAAATGTCCGACGGAGCCTACACACGGTCGGAATTTCCGACAACATTGTCTGATAGGACATTTTCCGTCGGAAAATCCGACCGTGTGTATGGGGCTTAACAGTGATAATTACATATGGCTAGGATTACAAGACTGAACGACTTCCTTAAGTAGTACAACCAGTTGGTTCGCTATCACAGTTGCTGCAGCAGTTTTTTCCCCTCTACTGCAGCCTTTCTCAAACTTTTCAACACAGAGGAACCCTTGAAATAGTTCTCCAGTCTCGGGGAACCCCTGCTAAAAATTAGAAATCTAAAACTCATGATACATTAGTGTGATGGTCAGTGGGAAGAATGGTCCTTAATCTCTAGCCGACCGCCCACTGTCTCTTGTGGCAGGACGCGTCTACATTTTGGCCACTAGGGGGCACGCGCACGCCGCGGGAGGCGCACGCGCGTGCCCGCCGGGTCGCTGGGGCCCCGATGTGCGTGCCCGGCCGCCGCGATGTCCGCCGCGATGTCCGCCGGGCACCCGCGATTGCCCAGTAACCGAGCAGGACGTGGATCTGTGTATGTAAACACACAGATCCACGTCCTGTCACTGGAGAGGAGACCGATGGTGTGTCCCTTGTACATAGGGACACCGATCGGTCCCCTCCTCCAGTCAGTCCCCTCCCCCCACAGTTAGAATCACTAACATAGGGAACACATTAACCCCTGCAGCACCCCCTAGTGTTAACCCCTTACCCGCCAGTCACATTTATACAGTAATCAATGCATTTTTATAGCACGGATCGCTGTATAAATGTGAATGGTCCCAAAAATGTGTCAAAAATGTCCGATATGTCCGCCGCAATGTCGCAGTCATGATAAAAATCGCAGATTGCCGCCATTACTAGTAAAAAAAAAAATAATAATAAAAATGCTATAAATCTATCCCCTATTTTGTAGACGCTATAACTTTTGCGCAAACCAATCAATATACGCTTATTGCAATTTTTTTTAACCAAAAATATGTAGAAGAATACGTATCGGCCTCAACTGAGGAAAAAATTTGTTTAAAAAAAAAAAAATTGGATATTTATTATAATAAAAAGTAAAAAATATTATGTTTTTTCAAACTTGTCGCTCTTCTTTTGTTTATAGCGCAAGAAATAAAAACCGCAGAGGTGATCAAATACCACCAAAATAAAGCTCTATCTGTGGGGAAAAAATGATAAAAATGTTATTTGGGTACAGCGTTGCATGACCGCGCAATTGTCATTCAAAATGCGACAGCGCTGAAAGCTGAAAAATGGCTTGGTCAGGAAGGAGGTGTTTGTGCTTGGTAGGCAAGTAGTTAAACTAGTGGTCATTGGGAAGAATTACCTCCTTACAGATATGGCCCAATGCTGAAGGAACCCCTAGCAACCTCTGGAGGAACCCTAGGTTTCCATGGAACCCTGGTTGAGAATCACTGCTCTACTGCATTATCCTCAAAATCTCTTGCTGATGTACCTTTACCTGTAATGCTTCCCTATCAATCATCAAGGATTGGAAGTAAAGATCTAAAAAGGGACACTGAAAGCAAAACGTCTGTATAAACTCAGTAACAATACAGTTCACAAACTTGTAAAGCCTACTGGTTTAAATGTTACAGTGCTATATTTCAGTCATGTACAACTACACACAAACTGCTGGTTAGGCATTGCAAAAATATCAATACCTTATTGCATAGCCTTAGTAGAGTTAACATTAATACATAGACAACATCTAGACACAGTTCCATGATATGGCTACAGGAATTCCTAACAGCCTAGAAAATATTTATACGGTCAAAAGAATTGCAGGCAAGAATATAATGGTAACCGAGTCTTGCTGTTTAAAAACAAGCTTTTCACAGATTATTTGCAAATTAAATAACAATAAGGACAATACCTTAATGCACTAAATGATTAGACTTTGTGCTTGATTTCAAGATGCAATTACAAATCTTAATCATACATTTGATATTAAAATGGTGCAATAAAAGGAAAATTCATCAGTATACACAGCGTATAATTGGTCATTAGAAGATCCATCTGTTTTTAATGCTGAACTTAACATGTGTGTGTCCATTTCATGTCATTTTACAGAGAAAATGAAGTGTGCAAAGTTATTAAAGGATGATTAAATTAAGAACATACTCACACAGCACTCGTAGACTCTATTAGCCATAATGAGAGAACAAATCTCTTTTTATTCCATCCTCGGAAAGCCGGTATGCAGTACTTCTCCAATTACAATGATCACCTGAAAGGATTTGCCATTATCAACCAATTTTTGGGCCTCAGCCATTTTGGATTCATTAGTGTGGAACATTGTCTGCACTAGCCGAGTCTAACCTATTGTTTGTAGTGCTGAGGGTCAAAGGAAGGGCACAACATTTAGATTGAACTCATTTGTCAAAAAGCATGTGAATAAAATTGATTTTAGCAAGTATAAGGTGCAGTTTTATAGAACCGGATCCAAAGCTTTCAAAGTAACTTCTCATAGTCTTGCTAATGGCACCTTTATTCTTCCGGGAATCGGGGAACAGAGCTTGATAACACAAATAAAGATTCTACAGCCAGAATACACTGTATTTTGAATCAGAACATTATGTGTAGGGCTCTTTTCTTCTTGACAGTTTAAAATTGCATCTTGAGCACTTGTGATAATCGCTGTGCTTTTTAGACTATGAAAGAAGAAAACAATTCAGTTGGGGACTCATTGTTTAACCGGTGTAACGGCCTAAAGTGTAGCAATTTAATATGGGATACTGGTTTTCCATGGTCAGCAGGAGTCTGTATGAACAATGGGTCATGCTGAGGTAGCATGTGGAAAATGACTTTAATACACTATATAGAATGGCTTATTGCTTTGGTCAATAGGCTGCATTGAAGATGGTGTATTTAGCCACTTGGGAAGGTTAAACCTGTCAAGGTATACTGTGACTGATATGCAGGAGCTGCTTATGAGGTCTCTAATGAAAAAACTAGTGACAAGCCAAGTTACAGAGTTCAGAACAGAGTCCTGACACGTATTTCAGCATTATATGCTCTATTAACCTTGTTTAGCTGCATTATTGAAACAAAAGATTTGTATTTTTAGCAAATAATCTGATTTTAAGTGTTCCAGCTCCATCACGTTTTTAATAGTGTTCATATTATTACAATGCTGAAAAAACAATTTAATTATCATCTAGTTAGTCCAAAATCTAGCAGTGCAGGAGCTGTCTAATTCAAATGATTTTAGTAACATCTGCCAGTTAAAGCTGAACTCCAGACAGATATAAAAGAAAGAATGTAACCCAGTTCTGAATTAATTAAAAAACATAAAGTTGATATCAGATACACAAATTATGCAGCTCTGTATCCATTAATATACTGTATATTAAATATTTAATGTATTTTTCTAAGTGCAAGCTTATATATGACCATAAGACGCACCTAGGGTTTAGAGGAGGAAAACAAGAAAAAAAATATTCTGAACCAAATGGTGTACTAAAATATTTACCAGTGCCCATGAAATGCAGCCTGACCATTGCACATAAATGCAGCCTGACCATTGTCAAAAAATGCAACCAGACCATTGCACATAAATGCAACCTGACCATTGCCATAAATGCAACCTGACCATTGCCATAAATGCAACCTGACCATTGCACATAAATGCAGCCTCTTTTTGTCCACCATTGCAGCCTCTCTGCCCACCAATTGCAGCCTCTGTGTGCCCATTGAAACCTCTCTGCCCACCAATTGCAGCCTCTGTGCCCATTGCAGCCTCTCTGCCCACCAATTGCAGCCTCTGTGCCCACTAATGTCAGCCTCTGGATAACACATCGCTCTCCTCGCTCTGTCCTCCGGCGCTCGTATGTCACGGAGCTGGGTCTGTGTGCAATGTCCTGCCCCCCTAGACCAGCTCTTGTGATAGGCGTAACACTGATTCAATCTATTATCACACAAGCTGGATTAGGGGGGCGGGACCTTGCACACAGATCTAGCTCCGTGACATACGAGCGCCGGAGGACAGAGGGAGGAGAGTGCTGCCGTCGCCAGTAGGCCAGTCCAGCCCTGCTCACAGGGGCTTCAGATGTCTGTACTCCGCTCTCCTGCCTCTCTTCTGGGGGTGGCGGTGGGGGGGTTTTGCCATCGGCGGCGGGGAGCATTGCCATCAGCAGCGGGAGGGCGGTGCCTAGCATGCATTTGCTCCATAAGACGCAGAGACATTTCCCCTATATTTCTGGGGGAAAAAAGTGCGTCTTATGGTGAGAAAAATACTGTAAGTACCTGAATTTGACCTGGTATCAGCCACTTGCAAGAACCTGTATAACAGCATTCAGACTGGGGGAGGGAAAATCAAGGAGCAAATCGGTTTTGCTACAGTGTAAGGTGCATGTCAATAGAAGGAGAGAGCAAAGTGGTAGAAAGAAAAGCTCACAAGTTTGCCATTTCTGTTTTTACTTTTCAGTCACAAAACAAGGGCAGAGACAAGACCTCTACGGGCCTGTCCAAACATTTTCATGCATTTGAGTGCATGTTTATGTGTGAATAATGTGTGTGCATTGCTTCCATTGACATGCATTGACACATTTTTTTATGTGAGTTGATGCATGTTTTGATGTGCGTTGATACATGTTTTATGTGTGTTAAATTGCTATGCATTTTTCAGGTTATTTCCTCTGACATCACATGCTTTTCCTGTTTGTGGGTTGAAAGGAGTGGGAGAGATAGGGAGACAAATAGGAAGAGGCAGAGAGAAACAAACACATTTTTGTTTTGGAGAGACATTGGCAAATGGGATGTTTTTCTCTCTGCCTGGAGTTCAGCTTTAAAGCAGGACTCCAATAAGTTCAGCAGTTTCATGAGTTGAAAACACATCCTGGTTATGACACACTTTGTGTAAGCTAGCTTCCTTGTTTCCTGTGAATGAATGATGGTACCGCAGCCCAGCAGTGTTAATTTTGTTGACGAAAATATTTTCATCTACAAAATTAAAAAGATTTTAGTCTACTAAAATACAACCAAAACAAAAAAATTCAGATGAATAAAATACGACTAAAACTAAGTTGACATTTCAGTCAAAAGGCTATGACTAAAATGTGAACATTTACACTGCAATACCACATAATAATAACTAGGGGGCATCTACTAATCTGCTGAAGGAAAAAAAATAGGAAATAGGCTTTAATATTTAACACTGGTTATATATTCAGATAATATTTGCAATAGCATTACAGCCAATAGAGTTTACATTTTTTTTTGCTTTTTTTTAAAGTTGCACTTTTTTGTTTATTTATGAAACTTGGTTTACTTATAAAGATGTTATATAGCACAACAGCTAAACCTGTGTCTGTAGTGCATGTTCAAACCTTAAAGCGGAGGTCCGTCTTTTGATTCCTGATCATCTGCTGTGGAAATATGGAGCAGTTCTTAAATGACCCCAATGCTGCAGGGTAGGTGAACATGTCTGGTACAGCTTCTGGTCTATCTCCTATGGAGTCTATCAGCTGCATTTCAGAAAAGGCCTCTTGATCTATACCTATTGCAGCGATAGTATACAGATTCCCAACACAAGGCAAAGGGACTCTAATGCCGTGTACACATGACCAGACTTTTCGACCAAACTGGTCCGATGGAACGAATCCGTCGGACAATTCAACCATGTGTGGGCTTCATTGGACCTTTAGCGGACCTTTTCTCTCGAACGGACTTTAGATTTAGAACATGTTTCAAATCTTTCCGTTGGACTCGAGTCCGGTCGAAAAATCCGTGCTAGTCTGACGGACAAAAACTGACGCTAGGGCAGCTATTGGTTACTGGCTATGACCTTCCTTATTCTAGTCAGGTCGTACGTCATCATGGTCGAATCCGTCGGACTTTGGTGTGATTGTGTGTAGACAAGTCCGATTTGACGGAAGTCCGTCGAAACTCCGTTGAAAAGTCAGATGGAATTCAGTCCATCGAAAAGTCTGGTCGTGTGTACACGGCATTACTGTTCACAATGATGACCTGGTCTTTTATGTGGTGTAGTGTCTGGCTTAGCACGTACACATCTTTTGGTGCTATCTTTCAGATTCTCACTCTGAAGGGAGTTGCATCAGTTTGTCTAAAAGAATGCTAAGCACTCTTAGCACAACCTAAATCCATATCATCTGTAGAGAACACCTCCAGCAAATCTGACATTGCTGTGTCAGTTTCTTGTTCCAGAGCTCTGGCTTTGGGTCACTCAAATTCGAATTTGATGGGTGAAAGTTAAATTTCTGACTTGGACTATAATTCTGTGGTAATAAGGATTAATTGAGGAGGTAGAAGCCAAAACAGATCTCAAATCTATAGGAAAGTATATACCAAAGCTAAAGTCCTTAACTTCAGTCAAATTAGCCAGTAGCATAACATTTTCATATTAGAAGAAATATACATAGATACAAATTGCAGCATTAACAGCGCTAACATAATATCCTAAAACATTCAGTGCAATGTGATAGCATTCAGTGGGTTAAAGAAGTCAAACACACTTAAGAATCTAGGCAGAGCATTCATTTTCATAACTGCTGTCCTCCCAAACCAAGAAAATTGGGCCCTTTTCCATTGCTTTAGATCAGTTAGAATTATGTTAGTGATCTGTTTGCAGTTTAATGAATAAAGATCATACAGGTGTGTAGGGAGTTAAGTCCCTATGTATTTGAAAGTTGTAGTACTCCATATAAAGAATAAATACGTTGTTACTGCCTCGGAGGGTAAGGAAATATTCAAAGGAAAGGAATTGGAGTAATTAAACTTGAAGGGGGCTTCCAGACTCTGATAATGCACTTTTGATTTCTCATGTTAATGTCCCATAGACTTTAATAGGGTTCGCATGTTTGCATTTTCTGTCTGTTCACATGTTCTGGTGTGAACCAAACCAGGGGGGGGGGGGGGGCGGCACATCGCTACTTCTTGGATTTATTTTACATGCTTGCTTTTATCTTCTGAGATGTGAGTACCGTATATACTCGAGTATAGGCCGTCCCGAATATAAGCCGAGGCCCCTGATTTACCACAAAAGAACTGGGAAAAGTTATTGACCCGTGTAAAAGCCGAGGGGTGCAAATGGAGCAGCTACTTTAAGTGGAAAAGAGGGTCAGCAAATGCCCATCTGCAGCTGCATGTCCCCTGTGTCCTATACAAACCCCCGTGTCCCCAGTGCAGCCTACCTGTGCCGATCGATCTGTCTCCCGCCGATCTGCCACCTTTGTCAGATCGCTGGATGTCCGATGTCCGCTGTCCTGTGTCCCCCCATTGCTGATCCTGGCGATCAGCGTGTACGGCGACATTACAAATTTAAAAGCCGCGCCTCCTCCTCGTCCTCGTCCGTGATAGGAGGAACACTCGGTTTTCCCAGCAGTCAGTGTGCAGTGTTCCGCCTATCACGGACATCCTCTCATCCTCGTCCATGAGATGAGAATGACAGGACGTCCGTGATAGGCGGAACACTGCACACTGACTCACTGCTGGGAAAATTAGTGTCCGCCTATCACGGACGGGCGGGAGGAGGCGGCGCGGCTTTTGAACACTGCCGTCTGTCTGCATGACAAGCTGTTCATGTAGGCAGATGGCACTGACTCGAGCATAAGCCGAGGGGGGGACTTTCAGCCCTAAAAAAAGGGCTGAAAATCTCGGCTTATACTCGAGTATATACGGTAGTTTTAATCCAGTTTTTGCATAATAAAAGCGCGTTTACGGAATTACACTATGTGGAGGTTTCCTTCATTTTATATCCATGATGCACATCCTTTTCCCTACGTCCATTGAAATGTATTTGAAGCACTGAACATTGTCTGTTCCTGGAGGTTGAGATGGCTGATTGTTAATAGGGATGAGCCGAACACCTCTGGGTTCGGTTCGCACCATAACCTGCGAACGGACCAAAAGTTTGCACGAACGTTAGAACCCTATTAATTCAAATGGATGCGAACGTTCAAAATCTAAAATGCTATTTATAATGGCCAATATGCATGTTATTGTCCTAAAAAGGGTTTGGGGACCCGGGTCCTGCCCCAGGGGACATGTATCAATGCAAAAAGAACTTTTAAAAACTGAAGTTTTTTCTGGCGCACTTTTTAATGATGCATAAAGTGAAAACAAAAAAGTGAAATATTCCTTTAAATATCGTACCTGGGGGGTGTCTAAAGTATGCCTGTGAAGTGGCATGTGTTTCCCATGTTTAGAACTGTCCCTGCACAAAATGACATTTGTAAAGGAAAAAAAGCCATTTAACCACTTGCCGACCGCCCCCTGTATATATACGTCGGCAGAATGGCACGTACAGGCAGAACCACGTACCTGTACGTGCCATTCTTCCGGCGGGTGGGGGGTCCGATCGGACCCCCCCCGGCCGGCGGGGACGGTCGGGATCGCTTCAGGAGCGATCCGGGATGAGGGGACGGCCAGTGGTTTCTGGCCACCCCCTCGCGATCGCTCCTGGCGAATCAGATGCTTCCTCTGTCTGTGTCAATCAAAACACAGGCAGAGGAAGTGATGTCACGCTCGGTGCGCCGGTCTATGTGACCGGAACGCCGAGCTGTGAACATCTAAAGGTTAGTGCACCAACAGTACACTGACACCAGTACACATAGGCACACAAAACACCCCCCTGTCACCCCCTGATCACCCCCCAGATCACCCCCTCCCCCCCCAGTCACAGTGTCACTAATTGCAGTGATCATTTTTTTACTGATCACTGCATTTAGTGTCAGTGTGACTGTAATAACTGTCAGGGCAGTTAGTTTTAGGTCCAAGGTAGCCCCCCACCCCCCCCTAATAAAGGTTTAACCCCTTGATTGCCCCCCAGGTAACCCTTTCACCCCCTTTTGCCAGTGTCACTAAGCGATCGTTTTTTCTGATCGCTGTATTAGTGTCACTGCTGTCGCTAGGTAACCATTTTTTTTTTTTAGGTAACCGCCATGTTTATATAGGTTCATAAATAGGTTTATAGGTCAGGTACCCCCATATTACAACCTAAATAAAGGTTTTAACCCCCTGATTGCCCCTAGAGTTAACCCTTTCACCAGTGATCACAGTATAACTGTCACTGGTGACGCTGGTTAGCCAGTTAGTTATTTCGTTATTTAGGTTCCCCGTCAGGTTTTTATATAGCGTCAGGTACCCCCATATATTACCTAATAAAGGTTTTAACCCCCTGATTGCCCCTAGTTAACCCTTTCACCCCCTTTTGCCAGTGTCACTAAGCGATCGTTTTTCTGATCGCTGCATTAGTGTCGCTAGGTAACCATTTTTTTTTTTTAGGTAACCGCCATGTTTATATAGGTTCATAAATAGGTTTATAGGTCAGGTACCCCCATATTACAACCTAAATAAAGGTTTTAACCCCCTGATTGCCCCTAGAGTTAACCCTTTCACCAGTGATCACTGTATAACTGTCACTGGTGACGCTGGTTAGCCAGTTAGTTATTTCGTTATTTAGGTTCCCCGTCAGGTTTTTATATAGCGTCAGGTACCCCCATATATTACCTAATAAAGGTTTAACCCCCTGATTGCCCCTAGTTAACCCTTTCACCCCCTTTTGCCAGTGTCACTAAGCGATCGTTTTTCTGATCGCTGCATTAGTGTCGCTAGGTAACCAGTTTTTTTTTGTATTACTGTTACGGGTGACGCTGGTTAGTTAGCTTGTTTTTTATACTGTCAGGGCACCCGCCATTTATTACCCAATAACGGTTTAACCCCCTGATCGCCCGGCGGGTGATATCAATTAGGTTTTAGGGTCAAATAAGGTCTGCGTCGCCCCAGGTTAGTGCCAGTACCGCAAACACCCACGCACAAAGCATACACCTCCCTTAGTGGCACAGTATCTGAACAGATCAATATCTGATCTGATCAGATCTATACTAGCGTCCCAGCAGTTTAGGGTTCCAAAAAAAAAAACGCATTGTTAGCGGGATCAGCCCAGATACCTGCTAGCACCTGCGTTTTCCCCCTCCGCCCAGCCCAGCCCACCCAAGTGCAGTATCGATCGATCACTGTCACTTACAAAACACTAAGCACACATAACTGCAGCGTTCGCAGAGTCAGGCCTGATCCCTGCGATCGCTAACATTTTTTTTGTGGTAGCGTTTTGATTCAGTCGCTTCAGTCAGGAGCTTTTTTACCTGTGAATCTCAAAAAAATAAAAAAAAATAAAATAGTTGTCGTTTTATTGTTCTCTCTCTCACTCTATTCTCTCTCTATTGTTGCTCTTTTTTTACTCCATTCTATTCTGCAATGTTTTATTATGTTTTATTATGTTTTATTATGTTTTATCATGCTTGCTTTTCAGGTATGTAATTTTGTTTACTGTGTGTTTTAGTGTTGAGCATTTTTTTGTTTTCAGGTGCGCCATTCAGTTGCAACGCGGATTTATTTATCTTGACAGCAACAGCGTTTGCTCCCACGATACATAAAGCCGCGACTCCAACGCTGTAGGAGGTGATTTCACCACCACAGTTAAAAAAAAGAGCATATATGCCGAAGCATGGGGGCAGCAGGGGGGGGAGCGATTGGCTCCTAATGCCACGTACATACGGTCGAAATTCCGACCGTGTGTACACGGCATAACTTTTGCGGGAGGATGCCCCCATGCATCGGCATATATAAATGGTGCATGTATGCCCATCATTAGAAGTGGGTGGATGAAGGGAGGTATTCTAATGGTGGGCATACCCACCAATCAATCTCTTTTTTTCGTTCAGCCAAGAGGCTGCATGAAAAAAAAAAGATTACAATATATGTCCAGTATGTTGCTGGACTTTGAATGGTTATACCAGAATGATGCCTGCAGGTTTAGGTATCATCTTGGTATCATTCTTTTCAGCCAGTGATCGGCTTTCATGTAAAAGCAATTCTAGCGGGTAATTAGCCTCTAGACTGCTTTTACAAGCAGTGGGAGGGAATGTCCCCCCTCCCGGATATAAACCGCGCCATTGGGAAATTGGGAAAGCATTTTATCACACCAATCTTGGTGTGGTCAGATGCTTTGAGGGCAGAGGAAAGATCTAGGGTCTAATAGACCCCAATTTTTTCAAAAAAAGAGTACCTGTCACTGCCTATTGCTATCATAGGGGATATTTACATTCCCTGAGATAACAATAAAAATCATAACAAAGAAAAAAAATGGAAGGAACAGTTTAAAAATAAAATAAAAAAGCTAAATAAATAAAAAAAAAAACAAAAAAAAAAAAAAAAAGCACCCCTGCCCCCCCTTCTCTTGCGCAAAGGCGTACACAAGCGTTGGTCTGGCGTCATATGTAAACAGCAATTGCACCATGCATGTGAGGTATCACCGCGAAGGTCAGATCGAGGGCAGTAATTTTAGCAGTAGACCTCCTCCGTGAATCTAATGTGGTATCATGTAAAGGCTTTTAAAGGCTTTTAAAAAATGTATGTAGTTTGTCGCCACTGCGTGTTTGTGCGCAATTTTAAAGCATGTCGTGTTTGGTATCCATGTACTCGGCCTAAGATCATATTTTTTATTTCATCAAAAATTTGAGCAATATAGTGTGTTTTAGTGCATTAAAATAAAAAAAAGTGTATTTTTTCCACAAAAAATGCGTTTGAAAAATCGCTGCGCAAATACTGTGTGGAAAAAAAAAATGCAACACCCACCATTTTAATCTGTAGGGCCTTTGCTTTAACAATATATATAGTGTTTGGGGGTTCAACGTAATTTTCTTGCAAAAAAAAAATATGTTTTCATGTAAACAAAAAGTGTCAGAAAGGGCTTTGTCTACAAGTGGTTAGAAGAGTGGGTGACGTGTGACATAGGCTTCTAAATGTTGTGCATAAAATGCCAGGACAGTTCAAACCCCCCCCAAATGACCCCATTTTGGAAAGTAGACACCCCAAGCTATTTGCTGAGAGCAATGTTGAGCCCATTAAATATTTTTTTTTTTTTGTCCCAAGAGATTGAATAATGAAAAAAAAAATATATATATATTTTTTTTTACAAAAAGTTGTCACTAAATGATATATTGCTCAAACATGTCATGGGCATATGTGGAAATACACCCCAAAATACATTCTGTTGCTTCTCCTGAGTACGGGGATACCACATGTGTGGGACTTTTTGGGAGCCTAGCTGCGTACGGAACCCCAAAAACCAATCACCGCCTTCAGGCTTTCTAAGGGTGTAATTTTTTTATTTCACTTCTCACTGCCAATCACAGTTTCGGAGGCCATGGAATGCCCAGATGGCATAAAACCCCCCAAAATGACCCCATTTTGGAAAGTAGACACCCCAAGCTATTTGCTGAGAGGTATTGTGAGTATTTTGCAGATCTCGCTTTTTGTCACAAAGTTTTGAAAATTGAAAAAAGAAAAAATTTTTTTTTTTTTTTTACTTTCTTCATTTTCAAAAACAAATGAGAGCTGTAAAATACTCACCATGCCTCTCAACAAATAGCTTGGGGTGTCTACTTTCCAAAATGGGGTCATTTGGGGGGGTTTTGTGCTATTTTGGCATTTTATGGCCTTCGAAACGGTGATAGGTAGTGAGGAGTGAAATCAAAAATTTGCACCCTTAGAAATCCTGAAGGCGGTGCTTGGGTTTCGGGGCCCCGTACGCGGCTAGGCTCCCAAAAAGTCCCACACATGTGGTATCCCCATACTCAGGAGAAGCAGCAAAATGTATTTTGGGGTGCAATTCCACATATAACTATGGCATGTGTGAGCAATATATCATTTAGTGACAACTTTTTGAAAAAAAAAAAAATCTTTTTTTATTTTGTCTTTATTCAATCACTTGGGACTAAAAAAAAAAATATTCAATGGGCTCAACATGCCTCTCAGCAAATAGCTTGGGGTGTCTACTTTCCAAAATGGGGTCATTTGGGGGGGTTTTGTACTTCTCTGCCATTTTAGCACCTCAAGAAATGAAATAGGCAGTCATAAATTAAAAGCGGTGTAAATTCCAGAAAATGTACTCTAGTTTGTAGACGCTATAACTTTTGCGCAAACCAATAAATATACGCTTATTGGCATTTTTTTTACTAAAGACATGTGGCTGAATACATTTTGGCCCAAATGTTTGACTAAAATTGAGTTTATTAGATTTTTTTTATAACAAAAAGTAGAAAATCTCTTTTTTTTTCAAAATTTTTCGCTCTTTTTCCGTTTATATCGCAAAAAATAAAAATCACAGAGGCAATCAAATACCATCAAAAGAAAGCTCTATTTGTGGGAAGAAAAGGACGCAAATTTCGTTTGGTTACAAAATTGCATGACCGCGCAATTACCAGTTAAAGTAGTGCAGTGCGAAATTGAAAAAAGACCTCTGGTCCTTTGGCTGCCAAATGGTCCGGGGCTGAAGTGGTTAAACACTTAAGCCCCAGACCAATTTGCAGCCAAAAAAACAGGCCCCTTTTTGTGATTCGGCACTGCGTCGCTTTAACTGACAATTGCGCGGTCATGCGACGTGGCTCCCAAACAAAATTGGCGTCCTTTTTTTCCCACAAATAGAGCTTTCTTTTGGTGGTATTTGATCACCTCTGCGTTTTTATTTTTTGCGCTCTAAACAAAAATAGAGCGACAATTTTGAAAAGAATTCAATATTTTTTACTTTTTGCTATAATAAATATCCCCAAAAAATATATAAAAAAACTTTTTTTCCTCAGTTTAGGCCGATACGTATTCTTCAACATATTTTTGGTAAAAAAAAATCACAATTAGCGATTATTGATTGATTTGCGCAAAGGTTATAGCGTTTACAAAATAGGTGATAGTTTTATAGCATTTTTATTAATATATTTTTTTTTTTACTAGTAATGGCGGCGATCAGCGATTTTTATTGTGACTGCAACATTATGGCGGACACATCGGACATTTTTGACACATTTTTGGGACCATTGTCATTTATTCAGCAATCAGTGCTATTTAAATTAAGGTGTATGCTGTGCAGGAGGCACACTACACTGACTGAATATTAGGCAGATGCCTGTGTTGCACAAATCAACTACACAACACCAGCAATGAGGGGGTAGATTCAGGTGTATGCTGTGCAGTGTGCAGGAGGCACACTACACCCACTGTAACAGCGCTAGGTTAGGAAGCAAAGCAAAGCTAACACTGTCCCTGCCTATCATGCTCTCTCCCTGAACACTACACTCACTGTAACAGCACTATCTAAAGAAGTATAAAGCACAACTGACACTGTCCCTGCCTATCCTTCTCTCTATGAACGCCACACAACACTACACAAGGCCGCCGCACTGGCGGCCTTATATAGTGTGGGGTGTGTACTAAACCCCCCTGAGCTATAATTGGCCACAGGCATCCTGCCTGTGGCCAATTATGGCTCTCCTCGCTGCTGGCGCTGTGATTGGCCAAGCATCGGGGTCACAGTGCATGCTTGGCCAATCATCAGCCAGCAATGCACTGCGACTGGCGCAGTGCATTGTGGGCCGTTCATATCACACGAATTTGATGCGAACGGCCCACAAAGTTCTTTTTTCGACGAACGGACGAACGGCCGATGTTCGTTTCGAACATGGGTTCTAATCGAACACCGGGCTCATACCTAATTGTTAATGATGCAACATATTGAGCGCATTTGACTCCGTAATATAGTCCTACAACTCTGGTAAGAGTCCATCTTACACTGGGTGGTGGGACACACTGGTGATTTTTGATCACGCACATTTTCTGTTTATTTTTGCACAATCATATGAACTTAATGCGATATTCACTTTCTGGATTTCGTTGGTACATTTTGGATATTATCTGTTCACCATATATGGACTTGTTTATTTATTAATTAGCGCTGCATTATTTTTGTTTTACTTTGTTGTTAAGATTGTTTGTGTATTGGTTTTAAACAGGGATATTTGAGTGAAATAGTTGATGAGATTTGGGGGTTTGGGTCTTGGCTCAGATTTTAGCTTAGATCTTAATCATTTAACCCCCAATAATGGATTTGTGTGCATCCCATTTTGCTAGATCTGAAGCATTTGGTGTTTTATTAATACAGAATTATTCATCTAAAGAAAGTTGGATCTGAGCAACATAAGTCAGGTTCCCTAGTAGCAAGATGTGCCCGTCTAAAAGTATAGACTTATGTGTAGTAAAAGACAGCATGTATGGATAGGAGAGAAGAAATAGTGGAGTAGCCATTTTATATTAAGGACCACTTATGCACCATTTTTGACACCCTCCTTGAGGGGGGCATAGCAGGCAATTGTTGGAGAACTGCTACTGTGCCCTGTCCACCCTCTTCAAGGGCACCTAGCAGTCATTTTTTTGGAGGACTGGTAATTTGCCCTTTTCTTCATTTTTCTTCCCAATGTTGCATAGCAGCCTTTTTTTTTTCAGGACTGCTAATGGGGTGCTAATGGCCCACAAGGGTGCCAGTCAGCTATTTTTTTAGACTGCATACACACAGGTATAATCTTCTTGTTATTCAAGGACATAGAGCAGCTAGTTATTATAGTACTGCTCTTGCACCATTTTCCTGCTCCTCCACCTCTTCCTCTTTAGCTAATCCCTGCATAGCCTTGCCAACTAGTCATAAGTAATGGGTGGAATTATGCCCAGCTTCTGAAAGCCAGATTTGTCAAGGTTTCCTTTATGCAAGTTCATGGCCTGTGCTGCATCACATCAGATACAATGTCACAATTATTTTTCTCAGAAGGTCATATGCCAGCCACCTTTATTTTGCACAGAAGTTTATCTCTGCCCTCCACCTGCATATAGATTTCCCTGAGGCAGGACGAGGCAGAAGAGGAACATAAGGAGGACATTTTTTGGTGCTGGCAGTAAGGACGAGTGTTCGGGGGCTGGCTGTCAGAGGGAGGAGGAGTGTTATAGTGCTGGTGGTCATTAGGAAGATTTAGGTACTGGCTTGGAATGGAGGAGAAGAAGGGTTGGGGTGATGAGAATTTATTGAACATCAAATACCAGCATTTCTGAAGCTGGAGTTTTATTTCCTGTACATCAGATGCACAAGATATTAACTTATTTTTTTTTCTACATCACCTAACAACCTAAATGTACCAGTTCTGTGAGACTGGCATCTTACGCCTATTTTCATATCAATATTTTAAAATGTATACTTATTCACGATTATAGATGAAAAAAGCAAGAGGCTGGACAGCCTGAATTGTTACATTTTTATATTTTGTCCTTAAAACTATTCACAATTTGTAATGTGTTTCTTGTAAGACTGTCCATGATCTGGTGAAGAAAACATGAACAAAAATAAAAGGCAATACAAGTGATGCATTTAAAAAATTAAGTCCTAGGCCTATACATCATCTTGTCCTTATGCAAAAATAACAATGACTTCCTGCCTTTCCACAACGCAGGAGGAAGGGCAGACAATAAAAAATAGATGGGTTAAATTAAACAGGCATAGGGAAGGTCAGGCAATAACAAAAAGGTAGACACATACTACTAAAATCCAATGACAAACCTATTGCACATTTTATCATTTACATATTTACAAGCGTTTTATACTTTTTTTCGAAATGTTTATTTTTTTTTCATGTAAGGTCACTCCTGCATGGTGCAGCTAACATGGGCAGAGACAGCAATGTATACGGGTAAACTGGGTAGTGGGTACTACTTTTATAAAAATGAAATTCTATGTATAAACCCCACCTTGTCCCT
The DNA here is from genome assembly GCA_028564925.1 of Lithobates sylvaticus. Taxonomy (NCBI): domain Eukaryota; kingdom Metazoa; phylum Chordata; class Amphibia; order Anura; family Ranidae; genus Lithobates; species Lithobates sylvaticus. Next base: position 137,953,574 of record CM053026.1, read on the forward strand.
ATGCAAAAAAAATGAGTTCCTTAATGGATAAACTCAGACACAGCCCTGCAAAGGTAATGGTTACATTATTGGTAATGGTTGTAGGTAAAGTAGAGAGAGAAGTGTCTCTAATGGTAAAAAGGCCATTTCTGAAACACAGAGAGAACCAGAGTAGGTCTTCTTAATCAAGGAGTGACAGGCCTGTGAATATCTGTGAAGTACATGTGCATTAGGACAGGCTGTGAAACAAGACCAATCGCAGCCATAAAAAAAAGAGGAAATATGCCCTGTGAAAAAACACACACAGCCTGCTATGACTGCAGTTCATGTGGAGGGGACATGCTGTGAAAAAATCAATTGCAACCAGCAATAAATAGGAAACTTGCCCTGTGAAAATCACATGCAACCTGCTCTGATGGTAGTACATGTGGACAAGGACAGGCTGTGAAAAATACTTTGCAGCTAGCTAAAACAAAGGAAATATGCCTTGTGAAAAAACACATGCAGCCTGTTGTGACTGTAAGTGGATGTGAACAGTTTGCAAAAAAGCTGCAGAACACACATCAGTATTATTAAGATGTAAAATCTTTCCCTCACCCCACTCAAATTCTTCAAGATACATAATATTTTGCTAACTAAATTATATTTAGTAAGAGTTTTCATCTTCTTTAAAGTGGTTGTAAACCGCGGCTGGTTAAAATAAAAAGACAATTGCATAATGTGCTAGTGTGCATCGCATTTTGCTGCTTTTAACAATTGTTTTTTCACGCTGCAAAATGTGTGTTTGCTTCTGTGTTTTGGATGCCATTTACAATTAATTAGGTGCATAAAGGTGGCCATACACTATACATTCTGATTGTACAATTTCCTTTAGATCTATCAATCTATCATTTTGTATCAAATCAGGCAGGCCCTTGCACTACATAGCTGATGGTAGATCGAAAGATTGTTTTAAAACTGACACAGAAACATGACATTTTAAACACTTTGTAGATGATGTAAGTGAGAGATAAGAAAAATGGGATAACTGGGCCAGTAATTATTAAACAAAAGGATTCTATTTATTATAAAAAGTGAAATTCTGCTCAAAAAAGGTGAACTTAACCTTTAAGTGGAGTTTTAATAACTGTTAATAACAGGATTGCATTGCTTTCAGACTAGCAAAGTAAAAGGAGTGGTATACTAGTTCAGAAGGGTAAATTCCGGAGACCTCCCCCTACCTTGATTTTCTCATCCTACTCCTCCCTCCCCCTTACTTACTACTAGGGTTGCACCAATCCTGATAACGGTATTCGTGCTGATACTACGCATTTGCATGAGTATCGGCTCTGATACCTGAAACCAATACTTTCAGGCTTGGTTCTTTTTTTTTTAAGTAAATGTTATTCTTATCAACCCTTAATTGACTCTAATCAGCCCTTATTAACTCCTTATTCTCTGTCTCCATATAATTATTATTTTCCCTTTTTTTTGTTCACTTCTATTTTATAAACTAAACTATTAATAAATAAAACCCTTTTTTTTGTTTGCTTTGTTCGTTAATAGTTCTATACCTTTAACATAATTTTTCACATTTAAAACATTTTTTTTTATTTAATTTGTAAATAACTTTTCAATGCTTTGTGCCATTGCTGACAGCTGAAGTATAAACAAAACAGCTGCTGTAGGTATCGGTAATTGGTATCAGCGAGTACTAAAAAAAGTATCGGTACTCGTACTCGCTGTAAAAAAATGGTATTGATGCGTCTTTACTTACTACCAAATCTTTCTTTTCTTTCCTGGTTCCTAAATAATATTTGCTTTGTTCTTGACACACTCTTGTACCTTTTGAATAAAAACTGGGACTTACAAGCCCATTTAAGTTTAACATTGCAACCCGAAATGTGGTCTCTTTTTGTTAAAAAGTTCTCTCCACAGGCGACACTGCTTCCTTAAATTCTGAGAGGAATTGTAGAAGGTCTTAAGTCAATGTTTTATTATTATCTATGATACACTATTATCAGGATTTCAGGTAACTTATTGTACTCCATGATTAAGCCCTAGGGGTGGGGTGAAACATGTTGGGGGCGTGGCCTGGAATCAACCTGAGGCTGCTTTTACCTGCTAACCACTGAAGTGTGCGGCGGCTGGGCTACCTCTTCCTATCCCTACTACTGTATTTTTGTTGCAAACTCAATAAAAACTTATTGGAAGTAAAAAGGAGCAGTAAGGAAGAGCCATTGTACAGACTGCAGGACGCATAACCTCCTTATTTACAGTAATAGGCAAAGATAATACAAATGCAATGTGAATGCCCTTCTGTACATAAACAAGTACAAATATAAGAACAGTTTTTTTTTCAACATATTGATGAGATTATTTGTATCATGCAGAGATCTTTTACAGGTACCTCTAAAAAAACGATGAAAAGTATTTACATTCGCTTTAAATACTACGCCTAACAAAGTCTGTAACTCTGAAATGTTATGTACCACAGATAAAATGGTGGGATATATATTTGTAGTTGAATTCTATTCTGTTTCAGTGATTTTAGATGTTAGATAAATAACACATCTCCACTGAGACTCAATTTATATCATGCAAGGATGTTACTCACTTGAGACATATCTACAGACAGCTGAAGATGGAGGAGGCAGAGGAGGAGAGGAGTTTAAGTGTAGTTAATTTAAACAATTACATGAGAAAATATCTATCTTACTGTGAATGTAGTGAAATGTGTGCTTTTCCCTCTAAAAAATACATTCTTTTCGCAGATATATAGGAGCAGAAGCTCACAATTTGGAGTCTGTTTATATGAACTACTTACAATGATGACTAAAGTTCAAGCTCACTTTTGCATAATACTTTTCTAACTACTCTATCTTAGTTCCTGTATATCAGCAGCAGGGGACATGTGTCTTTCCGGGGAGCCCTTGACAGGAAGACTTTTGTATGGCTATAGAAAATCCCAAAAAAAAGAGCATATAGAGGAATATAGAGTCTTCAATTATATTTCCTATCTAACAAAAACAGAATTTGTGATTTAAAATAAGTTTCAACACTTCAATACTGGGCACTTTCACCCGCTTCCTGCCCAGACCAATTTTTAGCTTTTAGCACTGTCACACTTTGAATGACAATTGCGCGGTCATGCGACACTGTACCCATATGATATTTTTATAATTTTTGTCACACAAGTAGAGCTTTCTTTTGGTGCTGGGTTTTTAAATTTTTGCTAAATTCATGAAAAAAAGATCAAACATTTTGAAAAATAATGTATTTTTCCTTCTTCTATTATGAAATGTTATAAATAAATAATCTTTCTTAAAAATGTAGACCAAACTGTATTCTGTATTCTGCTACATTTCTCTTTGGTGAAAATAACCAAAATCATTGTTTATGATTTAGTTTTTAGGAAAGTTATAGAGTCCACAAACTATAGTACATGCAGTTAGAGCCATATAAATTTGAACACAGGTTTAATTTTCATACTTTTGACTCTGTATGCCACCAGAATAAAATGAAAACAAAATTTTGCCGGTCCATCACCTTTACCCTCAGCTTCTTTAGCAAGGCAATTATCGTCTTGGAGGTGTGTTTGGCGTCGTTATCATGTTGGAATACTTCCCTGCGGCCCACTCTCTGAAGGGAGGGGATCATGCTCTGCTTCAATATGTCACAGTACATGTTGGCATTCATGGTTTCCTCAATGATGTGTAGCTCCCCAGTGCCGGCAGCACTCCCAGGCCATGACACTCCCACCACCATGCTTGACTGTAGGCATCTTTCTGGGATGACAGCCATGCAGACCAATTTGATGCAGTATGTGGCATATGGTCTGATCACTGACAGGCTGACCCCCCCACCCCTTCAACCTCTGCAGCAATGCTGGCAGCACTTTTTTCAGATCCTCAGAGAGTTCTTTGTCATGAGGTGGCATGTTAAACTTCCAGTGACCAGTATGAGAGAGTGAGAGCGATAACACCAAATTTACCACACCTGCTCCCCATTCACACCTGAGACCTTTTAACATTAACAAGTAACATGACACCGGGGAGGGAAATAGGCTAATTGGGCCCAATTTGGACATTTTCACTTTTGTTGCCAGCGGTTTAGACAATATTGGCTGTGTTGAGTTATTTTGAGGGGACAGCAAATTTACACTGTTATACAAGCTGTACACTCAGTACTTTACATTGTAGCAAAGTGTAATTTCTTCAGTGTTGTCACATGAAAAGATATAATAAAATATTTACAAAAATGTGAGGGGTGTACTCACTTTTGTGAGATACTGTATATACATGATTTGGCGCACAGCTGCAGCTATGTAGCAGTAAAACTGCTATAGGGCAATCAGCAAGTTGTTAATAATTTGTAAATTAAAAGAGTCAGGAACCAGATAAAATAGGGGACTGGTAGTTTCATAAAGAAAGCAGCAGTGGCATCCCACACATTTCTAAAATTATATAAACGCATGCCCAGATCATGTTCCCCAAAAGTATTCACAAATTCTGAACAAGCAGTACAAGCACTTTACAATTTCTCATTTATATATAAGCATATCTAAACTCCAAAATAAACATTTACTATATAGCAGATTACCAATCCTTAAATGTGGTAGTTGCATTAGTATAAGGTGACCGGATTTTTTAAATGAAACCCGGGACATTTTTTTTAAAAATTGGCAAATGGCACAAGACTACATAATGCACAGACCGCTCGGCATAGGACTGCATAATACACAGAACGCTGGGCACAGGACTACATAATACACAGAACACTGAGCACAGGGCTACATAATACACAGAGCGCTGGGCACAGGACTGCATAATACACAGAGTTCTGGGCACAGGACTACATAATACACAGAGTGCTGGGAACTGGACTGCATAATACACAGAGCACTGGGCACAGGACTACATAACACACAGAGCGCTTGGCACAGGACTGCATAATACACTGAGCACTGGGCACAGTACTACATAATACACAGAGCACTGGGCACCGGACTACACAATATACAGAGCGCTGGGCAAAGAACTACATAATATACAGAGCGCTGGGCACAGGACTACATAATACACAGGAGGACACGTCTGCCCCCACATCCATAGCTCACCTCTGCACCCTACTCTCACAGATTATCTCTGCTGCCATCTTTTAGCCCTTCCCCCATAACAGCTAAACTCTCCATCTCTCCATGCAGCTGCATCAGCTCTGACCCCTGCTCCCCCCCACCGCCCTCACCTGTGTACAAACAGACCCCCCCATCTGCTCACCTCCTGGTCTCAGCCCTCCACAGAGTAAATTTTTGGCTCTGCCTCTCATCAACTGAACAGCATCAGGAGCGCCGGTGAGATTGTCCATCAGGGGGCTTCAGCATCTAAACCACCAAGCTATTTCTCAGCCAGCATGGGATGTCCTGTCTACGTTAATCCGGCGCTGAATCTGGGGACAAAACAAGGGACAGACTTGGTTTGGGGACAGTGTCCTGAGTCCGGGGACTGTCCCCGGAAACCATGGATGACTGGTCACCCTACATTTGTTTTCTTTTTTTTTTTTAGGCTTTCTTCCTTTATTTTTACCTGGTGATTCTGCCAGTAACAAACTTCCTGTTTTAGGGTGTCTCCTCTATCTATGGATGAGAAACAGAGACACTCTTGAAAAGCAGCACTGTCTGGAGAGGGTAGTGTTAGATGGACTAGTAGATGTAGATGGATTTTACATAGGTGACTAACAAACTAAAGCTGAATTCCAGCTAACATTTTTAAGCAGTTACAGAAATATTTTTTTTTCCTTTTGGCATACAAGTTTTGCATAAGTGAATAAAAGCTCACCTGTTAGTGGTAAATAGTTTGTCTCAACACACTAACTTTCACTTCTGCTGAAAAGCTTGTTCTGTTAACCGCTTCAGCCCCGGAAGGATATACTCCCTTAATGACCAGTCCATTTTTTGCGATACGGCACTGCATCGCTTTAACTGACAATTGTGCGGTCGTGCAACATCATACAAGAAATTTATGTCCTTTTTTTCCCAAATAGAGCTTTTTTTTGGTGGTATTTGATCTCCTCTGCGTTTTTTATTGTTTGCGCTATAAACAAATAAATGCTACTATAATGCTACTAATGCTGCTATAATACATATCCAAAAAATAAAATATATATAAAAAAAAACAAATTAATTCATCAGTTTAGGCCAATATGTATTCTTCCACATATTTTTGGTAAAAAAAAATGCAATAAGCGTATATTGATTGGTTTGCGCAAAAGTTATAGCGTCTACAAACTATGGGATAGATTTGTGGACTTTTATTTATTTTTTATTGTTTTTACTGGTGATGGCGGCGATCTGCAATTTTTATCGGGACTGCAACATTATGGCAGACAAATCTGACCCCAAGCGACACTTTTTTGGACAAGTAACAAGTGATCAGTGCTAAAAAAATGCCCTGAACAATGTATAAATGACACTGGCAGGGAAGGGTTAACACTAGGGGGCAATCAAGGGGTTAACTGTGTTTTCTGGGTGTGTTATAACTGTGTGGGGGATGGGCTTACTGGGACAACACAGAGATTGCTGTTCCTGATCACTAGGACATCGAGTCTGCCCACTGTATCTCATGCACGGACCGACAGTTCGCGCAGCCGGGCTGCCATGCCGCAGCATATGTGCAGTGGGTGGTCCGGAAGTGGTTAAGGAAGTTAAAAAAAAAAAAAAAACAACAGGATCAACAGGTATAAAAAAATATGTTACAGGGAGGATTTTGCTTTTGGTCCATCTTTCATTTTCAAAGTTCACAACATAGGCATTCAAATCTATTGCACCAGAATCTTGGCAGCCTGCCAGCCCTCTAATATAAACAATACAGGTGTTTCTGCTTTGTTGCACATTTCTCTAAAGCCCCTTTCACACTGAGTCGCTTTGCAGGCGCTACAGCGCTAAAAAGTGCTCTGAAAGAGCCACTCCTGTCTCTTCAATGTGAAAGCCCGAGGGCTTTCACACTGGAGCGATGAGCTGGCAGGATGCTAAAAAAAGTCCTGCTAGCAGCATCTTTGGAGCTCCACCGCTCCTGCCCATTGAAATAAATGGGCAGCGCGGATATGCCACCGGCAAAGCGCTGCTGCAGCTGCGCTTTGCGGGTGGTTTTAACCCTTTCTTGGCCCCTGACGAGGGGGTAAAAGCACCCCGCTAGAGGCTGAACAGCGCTGCAAAATTGACAGTAAAGCGCCGACGCACCCACCGCACCAGTGTGAAGGGGGACTAAGTGTGACGTAGCTCAACATGAAGAATCCTATTATTTTCAATAGTGCCTGATCACACAAGTAAAAAAATATACTTGTATATTCTTTGCCCCATAGATGTCACCTGTAATCGTGCAACACAAGCATTTTACATGTTTTTCATGCATTTGTTGTTTGCACACCTGATAACCAGTCTCCTCCTTCCTAGAAACCAGGCCTCATCTGCCTCATCAGGGGTCAAACCAACTTCTATTGCCTCTCCAATAAAGTAACTGTGGGGAGGTGCCAAGGTCCTGGGAAGAAATTGGGAGAGAGGTTTACCCTGGCTGGGAGACATTTACAGTATCTCAGAAAGACAGCCAAGGTAATCTTCTGCATGTCTGTACAAACCATTTGTTGAGGTAAACTCTGAACTCCAAGCACATGAAAAACACCAATTGATCATGTGTATGTTCCTTTAAATGATTTATTGTATTGGTACTGGTGTATAATGTGATATCATCCTTTATGGACTTTACATAAACAAGCTGATATGCTGTTAACCTATGTAGCCCTCTTCTTTTTTTGGTGGGAGTTATGACAAGTGACCCCACCCAAACAGGATATTGCACTAAAACTGTAGATAAATAAAAGAACCAAAGCCTACACTAAGTGGAAAAGGGGGTTTGATAATAAAGTTGGCAGTGGTTCCACCTGGACAGGGCCTCTGGGAGGGGAGTCTTCTGGGAAATGAACCAGTGATCTAATCAAAATAATTGGGAGCAGAGGAACTACTGCAACCAGCATATAACATTAACCATAAGTATATAATTGTACACCAGTATAGAAATAATACAAACTTTATACAAGAAAATATTAATAGTAGTACATACATCCAATGTACAAACAATACCTACCAATGTACAAAACAATAAATTGTCTGGTCATATCAGCAAAGGACCCAACAAGAGTCCTGGTGGAATTGTGAATATATACCCATATATACAGTATATATAGTTATTAATAGAGATACTTCCAGATGAATGTTGTAGCAAAGTCCAGTTGCAGGGGCTCCTGAGGTTGATCATTATGCCACGTTTGTCTTGGTGTCAGAGGCCTGAATACAAGATCTGCAGTGATGAGCAGACCCTCCAGTCATTGTCCAACCAGCCTGGAATGCAGCTTTTCAGCAACATAAACTGTGGTGTAGCACTGGAACTCAGAGGCAGCCTATCTACTAGCTATAGAATCATATTTAGAAGAGACAGAATTAACTAAAATAACAGGAGCTGAATATAAACTCTATTACAATAAACAGGTTTACCTACTAATATACTGGAAGGTGACAACTACACACATACAGTAGCACAGACTTAGCCGTCTGATGTTGTACATGTGAGATAATAACAATAGGACAGAGATACGCTGTCTGTCACAATGATTTAAATAAACACTATGTTCTAATAGTTTAACTGCAGCTGCAGTTAAACTAATAGAACATATGGATACTCGCATAATAGTCCCTGCTTCTGGCCTGGGTGGAATACAACAGCAACTCCCATATGTAAGGTCATGTGTCTTAGACCCTTTCCCTCTTCAATTCCTCCTTATGGGGGTTTTAGCCAGCCCCACAGAGACAGTGATGTACATAAATAACTCAAAGCACAACCACTCACAATTACAGGCAGTAGAGGGCTGCAGATCCCTATACCTGTGATTGCTTTTTGAGTGTGAATACAATACTTGTAAAACAAATGATCTACAACTATGGCAACATATGAAGCATGTTTTCAACAACATCATGTACCTGGATATCAACTAACCCTTACACAGTGTGAACAAGTGATGGCTCTTGCCTCATGCCTTCTGATTAGTAGCCTGCAGTCAACTGCAGTAGATCGATTTGTTGCTGTGTAGGTACCACTGCTGTTTGCAAGCCAAAAAAGAAAGGTAATTTCAACACAACCCAGCACAGTGCATGATTACTGGCGACTTATATCCTGACCATAGTTCTCCTTTTACTCTGGAATGAACAATCTGTAGATAACACAATCTGTGTTCTAGATGCATGATGCTTCGAAATGCTGAAATGTGATGGAACTGTTGCGTCTAATATATTAATATACTATTAAAAGAAAACATTTTTATATTTCATTTATAAATCAGTATAATCACTTGAAGAAAAGGGACAGCATGGGGAAACATTGTATTTGTAGTCATTAAGTCCTCCTACAGAACAACAGTTTTTCAGAATATGATATAAGCCTTTTTATACATTTTAATATGAGACCTGCTTTAAATTGGCCATTAATTAATTTGTGTTGTTTTTTCACAGTGTGTTAATTTTTCCTCATCTTCATTATGACTCTATCCTCTTCAGGGAATTTTTAAAAATCATATTTTATATAGACATTGGAAGTTTAGCTGTCTTAGATGTATATAAAGCATATATGTTTTTTCTTGTCTAAAAAATAGGATGAGATTAATGTTTCTAATATTATTTTTCTAGTAGAGTATGCATCAAGTTTGTAGCAGCAGCCATGTTTTGTTCTAATGACTGTTAAAAAAGACAAAATAACACTTAGCAATATGCAATTTCAAAGCCTGTCTTAGCTGGGTATGTTTTATATCCTAATGATTCTGCATGTAATTTACTTTCACAAGAGTACTGAACCTATTGTCTAGCGACCCTCCCAGGATTTATCTTTTTGTAGTTTTATATGTTTATTTACCACTTATACATTTTTGCAGCATTCAACAGAGAACTTTAATCACCCACAAGCCCCAAAAGCTAACATTCTAATGTCATGTTCATACCCAAGCATACAACAGCCAACAAAGTAAATCTGAATAACCTAATCCTATTTTTTCAGACTGCAGAAAGAAAACAGAAGGTGCAATGTAAATAAAGTGCTTAGTATGATACAAACCATACAAACCACAAGGCCACAGTTGTATGCATGCCACTGCTGTATGTATGCTGCGAGTATAAAGTTATCGATCTTAGGATGTTAAACACGGATGTAATGGGTATGTTGCCATTTTAGAGAGGATCTTATTAGGCTTCAGCAAGCCTTTAGCAAGCTGCCTGCGCACTGCAAGGTTTTAGTACTCGTCCTGGAAAAAGTGTGACGCAACCTCACTGCAAGAGAGTATTTTTTGTTTTCTCTGAAGTTCAGCTTTAAGACTTAGGTTATGATTTAAGGTGTAATGGTTAAAGGGTCAAGAGACATTCACCTAGTAAACAAATATGTAAATTTGCTCAAGTAAGATTCGATGGGATTCTACCAGCATTTTCTATCCAAATTGTCCTATATGAATATGACATTCCCTGAGTGATACTTGTTGGAATGAACCCTGCCACAGCGAACCTTGATAGTACAAAAGAGGCTATTTTTACAGTTTGGACAAATCTTTTTGACAAATCTTGTGAAATTACCGAAGTCCATTCATTCATATGTTCACCCTTGATATCTATAGTGCTAAAACTGTGTATACACAGTTTCAGCACTATGCGTAGCAAATGTTGGCAGCATTTTTTTTTTAGAAAAACTGTATTCCCCTCTCCCCGCCCCCCCCCACCTCCAATAGAGATATCCACCCCAGCACACCAGGCATACAGGTTGTGATTCCCCATAGAAACAGAGCAGCGAATGTTTATCTCCCCGCTATACTGAAACCAGCCCTGAGAGGCTCCCCCTCAAATAGGGATGAGCCAAACACCCCCCCCCCGGTTCTGTTCGCATCAGGACACGCAAACAAGCAAAAAATTGGTGCGAACATGCGAACACTATCAAAGTCTATGGGACATGAACATGAAAATCAAAATTGCTCATATTAAAGGCTTATATGCAAGTTATTGCCATAAAAAGTATATGGGGACCCGGTTACTGCCCCAGGGGACATGTATTTTTAAAACAATCGTTTTTTAAGGAGCAGTGTTTTTAATAATGCTTAAAAGTGAAACAATAAAAATGAAATATTCCTTTAAATAACATGCCTGGGGGGGGGGGGGGGGTCTGGGTGGGTCCCCTTAGTCTGCCTGTAAAGTGGTGCATCTGTGTGATGTATTTTACAGTGCCGCAGCAAAATTAAATTTCTTAAGGAAAAAATGTAATTTCAAATTTCTCGCGGCTATAATGTATTTCCGGATCCTGGCAATATAGATAAAAATGTAAAAGTGGTGTAGTGGTTAGCACTTTCACCTAGCAGCAATAGGGTCGTTGGTTCAAATCCCAACCACGACACCATCTGCCTGGAGTTTGCTTGTTCTCTGTGTGCCTGCGTGGGTTTACTCCGGTTTCTTCCCACATTCCAAAGACATGCTGGTAGGTTAATTAGATCCTGTCGAAAAAATTGTGTATGTGTTTTTTAGGTCAGGAGTCAGGTGTCAGGACCCCATGGGGCAAAGGACCGCACTATACCGCAGATGGACACTGGCGGAAAAAAGCGCCCTGAGGCGATTCAGTTCGCATAGGTAGCGCTATACAAGTCATTCATTCATTCATACAAGCATGCAGCCTGGTGGACCGGATGGGGTGAGTGAGGGCCCCCCAAACCATACCATGCAACATGCCTTCAACATGTTGAGGGTTCTTTAGGGTCCCCCCAAAGCACTTTGTCCCCATGTTGAAGGGGACAAGGGCCTCGTCCCCACAACCCTGGCCATTGGTTGTGGGGGTCTTTGGGTGGGGGGTTTATATGAATCTGGAAGCCCCCTTTAACAAGGGGGCTCCCAAATCCTTGCCCCTCTATGTGAATGGGTATCGGGTACATTGTAACCCTACCCATTCACCCAAAAAAGTGTCAAAAAGTAAAAACCACAAAAGACAGTTTTTGACAATTCAATTTGAAGTCAGAAGGGGCGGGGTCATTCAGTTACACCCCGCCCTTGCCTATATAACAGCTGTTACAGCCAATATTTTTGGGTCCGTCATGATTGAAGATGGATGGATATGGACTCGAACATCGGGCCCAACACTACCCTCAAACAATAGAAGTCCCTCTTCCAAAGAGCTGGTGCCCCAAAGCAATCGGTTTTTAGACACTCCACGTACTCAAAAGGGGGTAACAGCAAGGGGAGAGGGTTGTGTCTCCCCCTCCCTGGTGAACTGGTCCCTAGGACCCCTAACTAGTCCACTGCAAGTGAAAGTTGTACTTATTTTTCTCTTTTTTAACAAAAATTTACCTTTCCAGGTTACAGCAATGTCCAAAGAATCCTGCAGCATTTGATCCAGCACTGAGAAAGCACTGTTGGCTCCCCCCCCCCCCCCGGCATAGATTTATAAGAACAGGGAACTTAGGGGATGGTATTGCTCAAATTTGGACTCCAAGGCATTTAAACCTGTGTACATGACAATTTTGAAGTTTGGAGTTCATGCAGTGAGGAAAGAGGAGTACCACTTCTTTCCTCTCTGTACCTGACAACTCTGGCAGTGGGTGCCACAAGACATTTTTGGATATCCCTGGAATCTGGAAAAGTAAATATTAGTTTAAAAAAGAATGAAATATTGTTGGATTGTCTGTATATTTTTACAACTTTCATTTACTTGCGGGGGTTTAAGGGACCCCTAAAACCAGCTCACCAGATGGTATGTGACCCCCTATGTAAGGTAAACCAGATTCCTAGCATCAGAAAGTCAGTGCAGATTTGTGCTCATGCACACTGCACACAAGGGCCAATGTCGCATATACTGTGCCAGTTCATTGTGCGCATATTTGTGCATGACCTGATCTGCTGTACCTGCTTACCCATGTATGACATGGCTTGCCTTTTGACTTAATTTCCTCTCTTACTCTAGCTCCTTACTACTCTGACCTGTTTACTGGACCTGATCTGCCTGCTGACTTTGTACCGCTTTGCCTGGCTGTTACTGACCACGACTTGCCTCCTGGACTGGCTTTGCTAGTGTCCTGTCAGAAAGCCGCTACCCATCAGAAAATGCAACAGAAGTGACGTTCTGTCACGGCCATCTTGGTACACCCACACTCGGCTGCAGTAAGCCTACAGTCAAAAGGCGGCAAGCGGACATCTTTTTACACCCACCGAAGTCTTGCATTTCATACATATTTTTACCAGTAAACTTAGTTTATATAGTGAAATACAGTATTTTGAAATCCATGACACTGTTTTGATGTTGAATTTTAAAAGCAGCGGCAAGCCTGCTCACCTCACAGGTTTGATAATCTGACAGAACACTGCTGCTTTTAAGATTTAACATCAAAACAGTTTGACGGATTTCAAAATACAATATTTCATCATATAAGCTAAGTTTACTTGTGCATACGAGTGCGGATGTACCAAGATGGCCCCACGGCATGTCACTTTGGTTGCGCTGTCTGATGGGTAGCATCTTTCTGGTAGAACACCTGCTGATTTAGCTTCTCGTGCCCAGTTGCTACTGACTGCTGCCCCTCTCCTAGTTCTGCTTCCTTCTCTCGCTCTGGTGCTAAGCTGCTCCTGCATCCTGTTTCAAGGACTGTGACTACCAGCTCTACTTACCTACTGAGTGGACATCACCAGCCAGCTACTACGGCACTCATGCCACTCCTTGCCTTACATTCTATATCCACCTTCAGGAGTGTTGGGAGGGAGGTGCAAGAAAGGCCTCCACAACATTCCAGTCTTTACTGGGTATGTGATACCCTACTTTCCTGTCATAAGTGTAAAGATAGGTAGGACATAATGCTTGCTATAGCCAGAACACTCTCTTAGCATTGGTGTGCCTCTCTCAATGCACTGCACAATGCTGAAGAGCATTCAAGTGGGTATTAGCATAGTGGTGGAGCTGCATGCTCCATTGCTATGAGGATAACAGGCTGCATGCACTTGAAGGGAAAGGGGGCACATCTTTCTTTTTATTTCTAAAAAAGAAAAAAGGAAAGTCATGAATGTGTAATAAAATCACATGATCAGCTTTCATCATGGACAAAAAATAATCCACTGATCCAAAGCAGAGAAGCATTTTAACACATACACATTTCCCATTCTAAACCAGAGAATAGTTTGAATATTACGAAAAGCAAAATAATGGGCAAATGGTGGGTGAATTTACTGTACATTCACCAAGTGATAAATTGGACGAATAGTGCAGTAAAATTCTCTTCTAATTGAAGAACAGACGTGGGAAAATCTTTTTTATGACATTTCTAAAGTGGGAATCCTGTTTAAAAACTGTGAAATTCACTGTGATAAAGAAAGTGAGTATGAAAAATCTAATCTTGATCTGAAAATTAGCAAATCTTGGACAAATTGCCTATTTAATCAGTGACACAAATACCCCTTTGTATGTCTCTTGGGCCACAAAACTCTTAATTTGGGCTAAACCATATTTATTGTAAAAGGGAACATTGAAGGGGCCAAGGACTAGTATCACAGAAAAGGAATGAATTTCATAATTTTTCATGTGTCAAAAATATTGGATGATTATTTCTCTTATAATGAATATTTAAACATTTCTGCTATTCTTACAAAAACAAATGAACATGACCAATATATAGTACAAAGCCAAAAGGTGCACATGTAACACATATACGCCCACATACACAAACACACACAGACACACACACACCATACTATAGTATAGAGTGAGCAAATGTGAAGGGCAATTACTCAGTACAAATGCAGGTCTGTGCATTGTGCCTGTAATTACATCATTTAATATCTTTTCCCTTTACAGATATGTTAATACATGAAAAAGGCCCTCCTTTTCCCATTATCACTTTAATCTCTGCAGCCTAAACCAATCTACATCTCAATGTGACAGAAGATATGTGCAGAATTCGTTTTTGCATAGTTCATTACAAAATGTACTTATTGTTAACTGTTATCACCTATGATTAGTATTTATAATTCAACATTATATGCATGTGTTTCATTTTACATTGTATGGAATTACAAATGAGAATAATGCATGCTGGATAATAACACAGATCTTTTAATGTATTTTTTTTTTCCTTTTTGCAATGTATGCATAGATCTGCTTTCTGATGATTTTTTTCAATGTCTTTTACATTTTTCTTTTTATATTTACCTTATATAGATACATAACACTATTGCAACATTAAAATTTATAAAAAATAATGCATTGTTTATAGAACGTGTCTGTCTGTAATTTTTATGCAATTTTTAAAATATTTTATTAGTCCTTATTAATAATGGATATTTTCAGTCATATTTCCCTAAAAATGATAGTTTGGTCTTTGCTGTCCATTATGGGATATCATTCCTACATACAGCTGTGATAATGTGTTGCAGACATTCTATGGCCCCTTGCACACTGGCGTCATCATTTACTGTGAGTAGATATATATGTGTAATAATCAGTCCACAAAGGAATCCAAAATCAAAATGATCAGTCCACTTAGGAATCCAAAATGAGTGAAAATATCCTTGGTGTTAGTGTCTCATCAGTATTGTATGATTAAACACCCGGAGTCCACCTTCCACCGTGAAAAGAAAAAAAGGCTGTGCCCTTACCAGATAACTAGACACGTTATAGGAGCCCTCCCAGTAAAGTGTGGGTTTCTTACCAAACATAAGATCCGTTCTCTGAATGTAGACAAGATGGTCTGGATACTAATTCCACTGGGTGATCTCTTTGCAAGGAGCTTAGTGGGGCGTGAGTTCATACCATACCTAGGATCCGTCTTCTGGGTATAAACAGAATGATGGGGATACCAATTCCACTGGTTGTTCTCTCTCTATGTAGTACTCACAGTGAGGTGTAAAAAAGAGAGGAGAAGAACACCAACATAGCACAAAACCGTGGTGGTTTATTGAAAAAATATTATAGCACAAATCCAGTCAGACATGGATACATAGATATGGTATGAACCCACGCCCCACTAAGCTGCTATCTTTTTGAATATTCAATAGACATGTGCATTTGTTTTTGTCCGAATGCATTTTCGTCCGAATTTCAGGTATTTTCGTTATCGTTTTAACAAATGATAACGAAAGTGCAGAATCCGAAAAACAAAAGATCCGACATAAACAAATGCTTTATTTTCGTTTTCGTTGTGACAACATTTCGATATAGATAGGAGATTTGACGCTGACAATAACAATCTGTGTCCATTGAACCTGTGGTCGAATGTGCCTAACCTTAACTCTATTAGTCCAAGATTATTCTACATAGAGAGGAAAGATTCGACACAGAGAGGAAAGATTCGACGTAGAGAGAAAAGATTGCTGCTGGAATTGGGTGGAATTGCAGCTAAACTATACAGAGTCGTACAGTTTAGCTGCTCCGTCGAATCTTCGAACATTCAACAGACACCATAAGCCTTCAATGACAGATTCAACCTAAATTCATTTGGATTTTCGGACGAATGCAATTTTTAACGAAAAACGAAATAAAAAAAAACGAATTTTTCGGGAGTAACTAAATAAATTTATTTTTCGGACAAAAACTAAATTCCAAAACGAAATATTTCAGTGTGCACATGTCTAATATTCAATTGAATTTTATTATTTAACTTTTTTCACCTGCGCAGTCACTTATACTTTTTTCTGTCAGAATTTACTGATGTTTACTCAGGAACTTGTGACGCCCATGTGCAAGAAGACAAAAAACTGTGTGTAAAAACCTGAGTAATGTTGAGTATAGGCGAGTAAAGGTGTGCAAACATATAGACAAGTAAAATTCTTCTTCATTGCCAGTATTGTAATATACTTATTTAGACGCGCTCTCAGCGTGGTAATGCCGCATATACACAAGCGGTTTTCCTGTCGGAATAACCTCTGAAGGTTTCTCCGACGGAATTCAGATGAAATTCCGACAGAATTCTGCTCAAAACGGTCTTGCCTACACATGGTCACACCAAAGTCCGACCGTCTAGAACACGGTGACGTACAACGCGTACGACGGGACTAGAAAAAGGAAGTGCAATAGCCAGTAGCCAATAGCTTACGTCTCATACTTGCTTCAGAGCATGCATCGTTTTTAGTACGTCGGAACGGCATACAGATGAGCGTTTTTCCCGATAGGAATTGGTTCCGTCAGAAAAATTTAGAACATGTTTAGAACATGTTCTCTTTCTAGGTCCGTCAGAATTTTCGACATAAAAAGTCTGATGGGGCATGCACACGATCGGAATATACGATGAAAAGCTCCTGTCTGACTTTTTCTGTCGGAAATTCCGCTCGTGTGTACACAGCATCAGTGGTTTACACATTCAATTTCAGATTATTATTAATTATCATTATACAGGACATTATACAGTTTGCAGAGCACTTTACAAAATGAGGGCAGACATTACAGTTACAATACAATTTGGAACAAGAGGAATCAGAGGGCCCTACTTGTTAGAGCTTACAATCTAAGAGGGAGGGTCAAGTGATACAAAAGGTAATAACTGTGGGGGAAGGGTGGACGGATAAAGTATATTAGTTAGAAGCAGGATAGGCTTCTTGAAACAGAAGGGTTTTCAGGAATTGCCTAAAGATGGACAGAAGAGAGCAGTTTTATTGATATTTTGAGACCAGGTTAGTGATGTAGGTGAGGGCAGATTTGTGGATGGCTTTGTTTTTTTCTTTTCTTTTTTAATTCAATTTCAATATACAAAATTTGTTAAAACATATATTATCCATTATTTTTCAGCAATGCGTTAACCCTCTAGGGCATGGAGTTCACCAGAGCTTCGCAGGCTGCCACTAGACTCCTCTTCCATGATGACATCCCAGAGCTGGTGGATGTTAGAGACCTTGTGCTCCTCCACCTTACGTTTGAGTATTCCCCACAGATGCTCAATAGGGTTTAGGTCTGAAGACATGCTTGTCCAGTCCATCACCTTTACCCTCAGCTTCTTTAGCAAGGCAATGGTCGTCTTGGAGGTGTGTTTGGGGTCGTTATCATGTTGGAATACTGCCCTGCGGCCCAGTACTGGGGCTCATGCTCTGCTTCAGTATGTCACAGTACATGTTGGCATTCATGGTTCCCTTAATGAACTGTAGCTCCCCAGTGCCGGCAGCACTCATGCAGCCCAATACCATGACACTCTCACCACCATGCTTGACTGTAGGCTTCCTTCTGGGATGACAGCCATGCAGACCAATTTGATGCAGTGTGTGGCGTATGGTCTGAGCACTGATAGGCTGACCCCCCACCCCTTCAACCTCTGCAGCAATGCTAGCAGCACTCATACGTCTATTTCCCAAAGACAACCTCTGGATATGATGCTGAGCACGTGCACTCAACTTCTTTGGTTGACCATTGTGAGGCATGTTTTGAGTGGAACCTGTCCTGTTAAACTGCTCTATGGTCTTGGCCACCATGCTGCAGCTCAGTTTCAGGGTCTTGTCAATCTTCTTATAGCCTAGGCCATCTTTATGTAGAGCAACAATTCTCTTACCACCATGCTTGACTGTAGGCTTCCTTCTGGGATGACAGCCATGCAGACCAATTTGATGCAGTATGTGGCGTATGGTCTGATCACTGACAGGCTGACGCCCCCACCCCTTCAACCTCTGCAGCAATGCTGGCAGCACTCATACGTCTATTTCCCAAAGACAACCTCTGGATATGATGCTGAGCACGTGCACTCAACTTCTTTGGTTGACCATTGTGAGGCATGTTTTGAGTGGAACCTGTCCTGTTAAACTGCTGTATGGTCTTGGTCACCATGCTGCAGCTCAGTTTCAGGGTCTTGTCAATCTTCTTATAGCCTAGGCCATCTTTATGTAGAGCAACAATTATTTTTTCAGATCCACACAGAGTTCTTTGCCATGAGGTGCCATGTTGAACTTTCGGTGAACAGTATGAGAGAGTGAGAGCGATAACACTGAATTTAACACACCTGCACCCCATTCACAGGTGAAACCAGGGAAGAAAAATGGCTAATTGGGCCCAATTTGGACATTTTTACTTAAGGGTGTACTCACTTTTGTTGCCAGCGGGTTGGACAGAAAATTTAAAAATGTTATACAAGCTGTACACTCACTACTTTACATTGTAGAAAAGCGTAATTTCTTCAGTGTTGTCACATGAAAATATATAATAAAATATTTACAAAAATGTGAGGGGTGTAATCACTTTTGTGAGCTGTACTATTCAATAGATATTAATATCTATTGAATAGCTATATACAGCTCTCAATATTTTATTCAATTGTTGTTCTGTTAACTGTGTACCCAATTCCCTTTCCCATTTTTCGATGAATGGAGGTATTCTCGGCTCCACCATGCCCGTAATTATTTTATAAACACTGTGCTATACAGTGTTTAACAGGCTCCCGTGAATTACATAGTTGTTCAAATGAGTTTAACTTTTCTTCTGATCTAATCGGTTGTGGAAGCATGGAAACAAAATGATTTAGCTGTGAATACCTCCATTCATTCCGTTTTTGCATTTCTCCCTTGTGTTTCAATTATTGAAATGAACATATTTCCCTTTTTATAATATATTTTAACTGTGTGCTCCTAACCCAATCCCCAAATTGTGCCCTATTCCCTGGTAAAAAAAAAAAATTGTGCCCGTTAATCAAATTAAATTGAATTGTATTCCCAATTTGCTTACCGATACAATCTGTCCCAAACTCTGAAAACATTCTAGTTAGTTCGGGAGCTCTTTTATTTATTGTTCTATCTTCATGTGGGACCCAAATATTCTTATCCAATTGTGTTTTACTCAATGCGTTTTCTTTTTCAACCCATCTTTTATCATTTATTTATCCTGGTCCACTCAACCATTCGTGCTAACACTACAGCATCGTAATATCCTTTAATATCTAGTGCAGCTAATCCCCCATGTGCTTTGTCCTTACTCAACACCGTGTGCTGTATTCTCGATTTCTTATTCTGCCATATGAACTTTGATATCATTTAATATTTTAAAATATGTCTGGGGTAGTGCTATTGGCATCATCTGAAATATATACAGAATTTTCGGGAGTATTACCATCTTTAATATATTTATTTGTCCTATCCAGGAAAGTGGTTTTATAGCTATTTTTTTAAGTTCTATTTTAATCTTGTTTAATAATGGGATATAATTTGCTTGATATAATTTCCCAAGGGATGGAGTTACTTTTTTGCGGAAATAAGTCTGTTTTCCCCCATGTGAAAGGGAACGCTCCCTGTAAAGCCTGTTCCTTCTTCTTACTTATACTTATATTTAATATCTCTGACTTTATCAGATTGATCTTCAAGTTAGACAGTTCTCCATTTTTTTTAACTCATTTACCAGATTTGGTAATGTAATTCTGGGGTTAGTTACATAACACAAGACATTGTCTGCATATGCTGCTATTTTATGTTCCTCTTCCCTATCCTCACCTCTCTTATATCTGCGTTGTTTCATATAGTTGCCAAAAATGGTTCCAATGACAGAACAAACAAGAGGGGCGAGAGCGGGCACCCCTGCCTTGTACCATTCAACATTTGAAAGGTAGGTGACAAACTCCCATTCATTTTCACTGCAGATGTAGGATGGTTGTAAAGCACTTTAAGTGGATGGCTTTGTAAGTTGTTAGTACTTTGAATTTTATTTGTTGGGTGAGCGGAAGCTAGTGGAGGGAGTGGCAGAGAAGGGTACTAGACACCAAACAGTTGGTAAGGTGGATGGGTCTGGCAACAGCATTTATGATGGACTGAAGGGGAGGGATAGCCTATGTAAAGGTAATCCAATAAGGAGGGAGTTGCAGTAGTCATGGTGAGAGATAACCAGGGCATGAATTAGAAGCTTAGTGGTGTCAATGGTTAAAAACTGCTGGGCTGAACGAAGAAAAACCTCACAACTCAGGTTGGAGATGCTGTACTAGCAATAAAATGTTAGTAGAGCGATATCCTCTGCTGGGCTTTGTGTTCTGACAGGCCCCCCACCAGAACACTCCGGTCAGCGCTCTCAGTCATTGGCTGAGAA
This sequence comes from Lithobates sylvaticus, assembly GCA_028564925.1. NCBI lineage: Eukaryota > Metazoa > Chordata > Amphibia > Anura > Ranidae > Lithobates > Lithobates sylvaticus. Next base: position 137,974,615 of record CM053026.1, read on the forward strand.
ATTGATCGGGAGCTGGTCGTTTACTGGTTTTCCAGCAGACGAATCCAAAAGAAACCAGTTTCTATTTCAGAGTTAAAATGAAATTGAAAGAGGCTGAACCCCCCCCCCCTTCTTTGGGAGGCGTATCGACACCCAAGTTTTTGTATTATATAAGCAAGGGTCTCTTCCTCTTGTCCTGCAGTGTCTGCAGTGTGTGGAAGAAGACATGGTATCCCATTTGTTAATTAGGAGTGGTATCAGTGATCACAGAAGTGTAGGTAACTACCAACTTAGTTGCGCAAGGCAAATAGTGGCGTGTGCATTCAGAATATGTTGTGGAAAATTAAGAATGTTACTATCAATAATGCCGTTTGATGTGGCAAATGTTATGGCATTGAGGTCAGCAAAGTGTGCACTGCTCAATGTTTGAAAAGGTTAAAATTGTACTCTTTCAGATGGACACAGCATTTCTATTGATGTCCTTCAAAATGTGCAGTGATCTCAGGCCCACAAATGAATAACATGCTATCATAGATCATTTTGCAGATTTTCTATGACCACAAATGGAATTGTTCCATGGCAACTAGACCACAAATATAATTGTTCCATGGCATATTGACCACAAATAGAATTGTTCCATGGCATATTGACCACAAATAAAATTGTTCCATGGCAAATTGGCCACATTTAAATGTTCTCTTGTCTATGACTGCTTCGTTATAATCTGTAATAAAAATTTGAATTCATGGGCCATGTTTTCTTTTTTTTTTTTTCAAGTCAAGCCACATTCGTGTACAATGACAATTATATTACATGTTCTCAACCAGGTTTCCATGAAACCCTAGGGTCCCTTCAAAGTTTGCTAGGAATTCCTACAGCTGTGAGTAATGGGGAACTTATCTTTAATCCACACTTACCATCAATGCAAAGGACCACTTCTACTACACTGACCACTAATTTTAGGGGACACCACAATTTTTACTATTTGCATTTTTTCTGTTATTAATCATTTAATCTCAAGATTATCACCAAAATTTTTTTCAGAGTAGGAAGGTGTTCAAATCTGGACACAGCACTACGAGGCTACTGTGGGAATATGGCAACCAATCCAAATAGCTATTAATAAAAGTAGTAAGACCAAATATTGAATGATTTTAATGATACAAAAATTGTATTCGGTGTACAACAAGGAAACTGCAAATTCATACAGTGTGTGAAAAAAATTATACATTTTCATACCGAGGATACTGACAGGTAAATGTAGTATAGTGCAGAGAATAAGCAAAAGGGTGTGGACTTTTATCAGTGGGTGGTCTATCATATGCAGGAGCTGGGGAAGAGAATGACTGTGGTGCAAGATAGCTTGTATGGGTGTTAATGGGCCCTGACTGTGACCTTTGACTATGCCCATAGCCTCCCTGCTGTTGTCTGAATAGCATAATAGAATACTGTATACGGTTTCCATTTCCAACAGTGTTGCTTTATAATACGCCCTCCTCTTGTGCCACCTCTGTTGCTTATGGTAATCCTGCTGCTGGTCCTTTTGGACCACAGCAGGGAGACTATGGGCATAGTCAGAGGTCACAGCCTGGGGTGACTTGCACCATAATTACCTACCATCCTACAAATGACACTTTGCTACAATGTAAAGTAGTGGATATACAGTTTGTATAACAGTGTAAATTTGCTGTCAAAAATAACTAAACACACAGCCTAATGTCTAAACATGTCTAAACAAAAGTGAGTACACCCTAAGTGAAAATGTCCAAATTGGGCCCAAAGTGTCAATATTTTGTGTGGCCACCCTTATTTTCCAGCACTGCCTTAACCCTCTTGGGTATGGAGTTCACCAGAGCTTCACAGGTTGCCACTGGAGTCCTCTTCCACTCCTCCATGACAACATCACGGAGCTGGTGGATGTTAGAGACCTTGCGCTTCTTCATCTACCATTTGAGGATGCCTCAGAGTTGCTCAAAAGGGTTTAGGTCTGGAGACATGCTTAGCCAGTTCATCACCTTTACCCTCAGCTTCTTTAGCAAGTCGGTCGTCTTGGAGGTGTGTTTGGGGTTATTATCATGTTGAAAATACTTCCCTGCGGCCCAGTGTCCGAAGTGAGGGGATCCTGCTCTGCTTCAGTATGTCACAGTCAGGGGCGTAACTAGAAATCACAGGGCCCCATAGCAAAATGTTGTATGGCCCCCCCTCACCCAGGGGCAGATCCAGAGTCTAGTCTCGGGAGGGGCACTGCCAGAAAATATGTTTTTTGGGGGGCAATTTATCAGGGCAATGGCTGATGTTGGCGCTTCAATCATCACGGCACCATGGTTGTTATGGTGTCAGGATGATTAAAACACATTATTTCTATTATTACATTGTTATAGAAATGACATAAATGAAATAGTTCAACAGTGTGTCACTTGCCACCGTCGCCTGCCACCAGATGCAGATTGTCACTTGTCACACGTGGTAGATTGTAACTTGCCACGTCACTTGCCACAAGTTGCAGATTGTCACTTGCCACGTCACCTGCCACCAGATGCAGATAGTCACTTGTCACACATTGCAGATTGTCCACTTGCCACGTCAACCGGCCACACGTTGCAAATTGTCCACTATCACCTGCCACACATTGCGGATTGTCCACCTGCCACGTCACCTGCCACAAGTTGCGGATTGTCACTTGCCACACATTGCAAATTGTCCACTTGCCACATCCCCTGCCACCTATTGTGGATTGTCCACTTGCCACATAACCTGCCACAAGTTTCAAACTGTCCACTTGCCACGTCACCTGCCACACATTGCCGATTGTCACTTGCCACGTCACCTGCCACAAGTTGCTGATTGTCACTTGCCACACGTTGCAAATTGTGCACTTGCCATGTCACCTGCCACAAGTTGCAAACTGTCCACTTGCCATGTCACCTGCCACACATTGTGGATTGTCCATTTGCCACATCACCTGCCACAAGTTGCAGATTGTCACTTTCCTGCTAAGGTGGGGAATGGGGATTGTCACTTCTGTCACTTCTGTTTCCCAGTCTGAGTCAGGCAGCAGAGAGATGATGTATTCTCTCTGCTGCCTGCACAGTAAGTGAGGGCGGAACTGCCAGCATACAGGGTGGGCGCCGGGCTGTGAGAGATGATGTCATCTCTCTGCTCCGCCACCCGCTGATTGGCCACCCACCCACCACAGTTGTACTCCTCACCTGGTTGCCACCACACGCTTGACACCATCTGAACCAAATCCATATCTTGGTCTCATCAGACAACAGTAATCCATGTCCTTAGTCTGCTTGTCTTCAGCAAACTGCGGGCTTTCTTGTGCATCATCGTCAGAAGAGGCTTCCTTCTGGGACGACAGCCATGCAGACCGATTTGATGCAGTGTGCGACGTATGGTCTGAGCACTGACAGGCTGACCCCCCACCCCTTCAACTTCTGCAGCAATGGTGGCAGCACTCATACGTCTATTTCCCAAAGACAAACTCTGGATATGATGCTGAGCACGTTCACTCAACTTCTTTGGTCAACCATGGCAAGGCCTGTTCTGAGTGGAACCTGTCCTGTTACATGCTATATGGTCTTGGCCACCGTGCCGCAGCTCAGTTGCAGGGTCTTGGCAATCTTCTTATAGCCTATGCCATCTTTATGTAGAGCAACAATTCATTTTTTTCAGATCCTCAGAGAGTTCTTTGCCAAGAGGTACCATGTTGAACTTCCAGTGACCAGCATGAGAGAGATAGAGCGATAACACCAAATTTAACACACCTGCTCCCCATTCAAACCTGAGACTTTGTAAAACTAACGAGTCACATGACACCAGGGAGGGAAAATGGCTAATTGGGCCCAATTTGAACATTTTCACTTGGGGTGTACTCACATTTGTTGTTAGACATTAATGGCTGTGTGTTGAGTTATTTTGAGGGGAAAGCAAATTTACACTGTTATACAAGCTGTACAACCACTACTTTACATTGTAGCAAAGTGTCATTTCTTCAGTTTTGTCACATGAATAGATATAATAAAAATGTGAAGGGTGTACTCACTTTTTTGAGATACTATATATATACAGTGCCTTGCGAAAGTATTCGGCCCCCTTGAACTTTTCAACATTTTGCCACATTTCAGGCTTCAAACATAAAGATATAAAATTTTAATTTTTTGTGAAGAATCACCAACAAGTGGGACACAATTGTGAAGTGGAACGAAATCTATTGGATTGTTGAAACTTTTTTAACTAATAAAAAAATGAAAAGTGGGGCGTGCAAAATTATTCGGCCCCCTTGCGTTAATACTTTGTAGAGCCACCTTTTGCTGCGATTACAGCTGCAAGTCGCTTGGGGTATGTCTCTATCAGTTTTGCACATCGAGAGACTGAAGTTCTTGCCCATTCTTCCTTGCAAAACAGCTCGAGCTCAGTAAGGTTGGATGGAGAGCATTTGTGAACAGCAGTTTTCAGCTCTTTCCACAGATTCTCGATTGGATTCAGGTCTGGACTTTGACTTGGCCATTCTAACACCTGGATACGTTTATTTGTGAACCATTCCTTTGTAGATTTTGCTGTATGTTTGGGATCATTGTCTTGTTGGAAGATAAATCTCCGTCCCACTTTCAGGTCTTTTGCAGACTCCAACAGGTTTTCATCCAGAATGGTCCTGTATTTGGCTGCATCCATCTTCCCCTCAATTTTAACCATCTTCCCTGTCCCTGCTGAAGAAAAGCAGGCCCAAACCATGATGCTGCCACCACCATGTTTGACAGTGGGGATGGTGTGTTGAGGGTGATGAGCTGTGTTGCTTTTACTCCAAACATATAGTTTTGCATTGTGGCCAAAAAGTTCGATTTTGTTTTCATCGGACCAGAGCACCTTCTTCCACATGTTTGGTGTGTCTCCCAGGTGGCTTGTGGCAAACTTTAGACAAGACTTTTTTTGGATATCATTGAGAAATGGCTTTCTTCTTGCCACTCTTCCATAAAGGCCAGATTTGTGCAGTGTACGACTGATTGTTGTCCTATGGACAGACTATCCCACCTCAGCTGTAGTTCTCTGCAGTTCATCCAGAGTGATCATGGGCCTCTTGGCTGCATCTCTGATCAGTCTTCTCCTTGTCTGAGCTGAAAGTTTAGAGGGACAGCCAGGTCTTGGTAGATTTGCAGTGGTCTGATACTCCTTCCATTTCAAAATGATCGCTTGCACAGTGCTCCTTGGGATGTTTAAAGCTTGGGAAATCTTTTTGTATCCAAATCCGGCTTTAAACTTCTCCACAACAGTATTACGGACCTGCCTGGTGTGTTCCTTGGTCTTCATGATGCTCTCTGCGCTTTCAACAGAACCCTGAGACTATCACAGAGCAAGTGCATTTATACAGAGACTTGATTACACACAGGTGGATTCTATTTATCACCATCAGTCATTTAGGACAACATTGGATCATTCAGAGATCCTCGCTGAACTTCTGGAGTGAGTTTGCTGCACTGAAAGTAAAGGGGCCGAATAATTTTGCACGCACCACTTTTCAGTTTTTTATTTGCTAAAAAAGTTTAAAATATCCAATAGATTTCGTTCCACTTCACAATTGTGTCCCACTTGTTGGTGATTCTTCACAAAAAATTTAAATTTTATATCTTTATGTTTGAAGCCTGAAATGTGGCAAAAGGTTGAAAAGTTCAAGGGGGCCGAATACTTTCGCAAGGCACTGTGTATATATATATATATATATATATATATATATATATATATATTGGCTGCGCCTCAAACTCTACAAAATTTACATGTGAATATAAATATAAATAAAAGTAAATTTTCAGTGACATAATCAATCTCTTCATGTGTTTAAAATCCATTAATAAAGTTCATCTATGAAAAAACAGTTCATATGTGACAAATCCTTCTTCAAATAAATAGCCTTTACACAAGATATACACCTTGTGCCAATATTCTTAAGTCCTTGCACCCTTGTGAATCTTCTATATCAATAACATGCTGTCGTTCCCACCACCTTTCACCACTGCGCTTACCTCCTATATGGACCTGTTCCCAGGTCTAAAATCATCTTCCCCTGCTGGGGTAACTACAACTAGGTTTCATTGCTGAATAATACTGGATACTCTCCTTCTCTCCTCTGCTTTCCTTAGGCTACTTTCACACTGAGGCGCTTTACAGTTAAAATAGCCCCAAAAATAGCACCTGTAAAGCGTCTCTCATGTCACTCCAGTGTGAAAGCCTGATGGCTTTCACACTGGAGCGGTGTGCTGGCAGGACGCTTAAAAAAGTCCTGGAAGCAGCATCTTTGAGATGCTTTAGGAGCGGTGTATTGCCAGAGCCCATTCGCGTGCCCGGTGGGCGCAATGTCCACTGGGCACTCGCGATCGCTCCTGACAGAACGAGAATGGGGATGTGTGTGTAAACACACATCCCTGTTCTGTCAGGGGAGAGGAGACAGATTGTGTGTTCCTACTAAGTAGGAACAACGATATGTCTCCTCCTCTAGTCACTCCCATCCCCCCACAGTTAGAACACACAGTGAGGGAACACATTTAACACCTTGATCGCCCCCTAGTGTTAACCCCTTCCCTGCCAGTGACATTTATACAGTAATCAGTGGCTATTTAGTTCTGATCACTGTATAAATGTCAATGGTCCCAAAAAAGTGTCAAAAGTGTCCGATCTGTCTGCCACAATGTCACAGTCCCGATAAAAATCGCAGATCGCCACCATTACTAGTTAAAAAAAATCAATATATGCTTATTGCGATTTTTTTACCAAAAATAAGTAGAAGAATACATATCGACCTAAACTAATGAAGAAATATATATATATTGGCTGCGCCTCAAACTCTACAAAATATACATGTGAATATAAATATCAATAAAAGTAAAATTTCAGTGACATAATCAATCTCTTCATGTGTTTAAAATCCATTAATAAAGTTCATCTATGAAAAAACAGTCCCCAGGTCTAAAATCGCCTTCCCCTGCTGGGGTAATTACAACTAGGTTTCATTGCTGAATAATACTGGATACTCTCCTTCTATCCTCTGCTTTCCTTAGGCTACTTTCACACTGAGGTGCTTTACAAGTGCTATAGCGCCAAAAATAGCGCCTGTAAAGCGTCTCTCATGTCACTCCAGTGTGAAACCCCTTAGGCTTTCACACTGGAGTGACATGAGAGACACTTTACAGGAGCGGTGTGCTGGCAGGGCGCTTAAAAAAGTCCTGGAAGCAGCATCTTTGAGGTGCTTTAGGAGCGGTGTATTGCCAGAGCCCATTCGCGTGCCCGGTGGGCGCAATGTCCACCGGGCACTCGCGATTGCTCCTGACAGAACGAGAATGGGGATGTGTGTGTAAACACACATCCCTGTTCTGTCAGGGGAGAGGAGACAGATTGTGTGTTCCTACTAAGTAGGAACAATGATATGTCTCCTCCTCTAGTCACTCCCATCCCCCCACAGTTAGAACACACAGTGAGGGAACACATTTAACACCTTGATCGCCCCCTAGTGTTAATCCCTTCCCTGCCAGTGACATTTATACAGTAATCAGTAGCTCTGATCACTGTATAAATGTCAATGGTCCCAAAAAAGTGTAAAAAGTGTCCGATCTGTCTGCCGCAATGTCACAGTACCGATAAAAATCGCAGGTTGCCACCATTACTAGTTTAAAAAAAAATCAATATATGCTTATTGCGATTTTTTTTTACCAAAAAAAGGTAGAAGAATACTTATCGACCTAAACTAATGAAGAAATTCATTTTTTTTATATTTTTGGTGGATATTTATTATAGCAAAAAGTACAAAATATTGTGTTTTTTTCAAAATTGTTGTTCTTTTTTTGTTTATAGTGCAAAAAATTAAAATCACAGAGATGATCAAATACCACCAAAAGAAAGCTCTATTTGTGGGGAAGAAAAGGACATAAATTTTATTTGGGTACAATGTGGCATGACCGCGCAATTGTCAATTAAAGCGGCACAGTGTCGTATCGCAAAAAATGGCCTGGCCAGGAAGGGGGCAAATGCTTTTGTGGCTGAAGTGGTTAATCATATGATGACTTTTCCCTCAGTCCCATCCCATCAATCATATGGCAACTATTCCCTCAAGAAGTCGTATATCCCTCTCAGGTGTCTTTCTCAGATAGTTCATGAAGCTAGTATAGTAGGCAGAGTAGAAAGCATTCCAGCCAGGGGCGAAAGACACTTCTTACTACCCCTGTTGAAATATTGTTGTTTGCCTTGGAAGGTTCTCCTATGCATATAGTGAGCAGCTTCTGAGTACTGCCTATTTCCTTATTGGGGCTTCTGCTGTGTTTATTTATCTATATATAGTGTGTGTCTGGTAGCTGTGTTGTTCCACGTGATCAGCTGGTGGAAGGAGGAATAAAGGTCAGACTATAGGACACCACACCATAATTCCCACATAAGAAGAAAAATGTGGGCAGTCATGGCATTGGCACCCACCATAGAGATTTGTTTGCCAAAGACAGACCCCTCAAAATGGGGACTGTCCCCAGCAAATGGTAACAAATGGTAATCTTAGTGTCTATATATGTGTGTGACCAATGGACAATAGAGAGGTGATACAGGTTTTACCTAGTTTAGAGATGACACATCACGTCTAGCTTGTTTATCAGTAAATAAATCAGAATCATTGCCTATCGTTGAATTAACAAACAAGATCAGAAGGAAACATAGATCAAAACCAAGAAGTAGAAGAGTGATTCTTTTTTCTATGCAGCATGGAAGTTGAGTAAATCACACAGTAGAAAATTTGGCAGGCAAAACTGTAAACATTTAACTGTTTATTTAAGGGTCGTTAAGTAAATGTATGAACTGTTTTTTTTTTGGGGGGGGGGGGGGGGGGGGTTCTGCTTTATGCAAGTTATTTGTTTTCAGTATATGTAAGTGTAGATTGCCATACTTTCTAATTTTGCACAGATTATGTCAGGTTTGCTTTTTCTAGTGTATGAATGGTTCTGTATTGCTTTTACGTAGAAATCTATGGAGAAGACACATTTTAGCTTACATATTATTATGTACATGGCTTGTTGTACAAAATTTGGTGCAAAGAAATCTAGAGTAAAACAGTAGTTGGCTTTTAGCAACCAGGTTCCTTGATGTAACTGAGATATAAATTCTGACTACACATTCCAGGGGGCTCAACTTGTAATTAATTCTTAAACATCAGTCTTTCAGCAAAGATGCTTACTGCATTGTTTTATATGTAAATGAGTCTGTTATGTAGTAGTTACAAGTCTCTGCATACAAAAATGGTATAATTTGCAAAAAAAAACCAAATACAATTATTATTCGATAATAATATATGTACATAGAATAAAAAGGTTATTTTTTAGCTTTATATTGTTTTTATATGTTCTTTTAGGTTAGTATTAGTTTAAAATTAACAAACAAAAAAGCACACACATACTGTACGTACACTATCACACATATTAAGATGAGTAACATTCTGTGCCCTTGTTGAAAGTTGTCAAATTATGGGAAACAAAATGGTTTCAGTAAGAATATCCTAAGGAAAGAAAAATAATTTCCAGCAATCCACACACTGAAGTCCCCTTGCGGATGTCTTTGTATTAGTTAGAATGTTAGACAATTAGGGAAATGATTCATTTAGCATGAAAAAGCTGGATAATAAAGACATTTTTTGTGTCACTCAAGTACTGTCATGTTTTAGAGTAATATTTAATTAGAATCATTGATGAGTACTTCTTTAAAGGGACTTCCCCTTTGTGACATTGCTGCTGGGTAATACATTCCTTCTTAGGTAGCTGGTGTCACAGGGTAGGGGGATTCAGAATCCCTAAGCTCCGTTAGCCATCAAGAAAACCTGTCCCCAGGCCATGTAAACACCAACCACTGCCTCAGTGGTAATAATTATATATATATATATATATATATATATATATATATATATATATATATATATATATATATATACCTTAAAGGTAACAGTTGTGGCTGTAGGGCCCATTCAGATTGATGCATTAGGCCCCTTTCACACTGGGGCGGTTTGCAGGCGCTATTGCGCTAAGAATAGCGCCTGCAAACCGACCCGAAACAGCTGTTGCTGTGTCTTCAGTGTAAAAGCCTGAGGGCTTTCACACTGAAGCGGTGCGCTTGCAGGACGCTCAAAAATGTCCTGCAAGCCGCATCTTTGGCTTGCTATAGGAGTGGTATATTTACCGCTCCTATAGCGCCCGGTCCCATTGAAAACAATGGGGGAGCGCGCCGAACCCGCCCGCAAAAACGCCGCTGCAGCGGCGGTTTGCGGGCGGTATTGACCCTTTTTCGGCCGCTCGCGGGGGGTAAAACCACCCCGCTAGCGGCCGAAATGCGCCGCTAAAAACGCCGGTAAAGCGGCGCTAAATATAGCGCCGCTTTACCGCCAGCGCCCCCACCGCTCCAGTGTGAAAGTAGCCTTATGGTAAAAATGTACATTTTATTTCAGGTTACAATGCACTTTGCTGCATGCGGTGGTACATTGTGGTTCCATTCGTTTTAAATGGCACCACCACTTCAATGCTGTGTTAATAAAATGTTTATGTATGTTTTTCTGTGCATTAAGGTATACTGCCAGTGCACCTTAATGCACCGAAGCATATTACACAAATGCAGGTATATTAACATGATACATAGTGTGAAGGGGGCCTAAAATTTGGATGCCCCTTGATTCCTGCATGGTGCTTCCTTTAAACCATTTTCCACTTCAGACCTCCTGATCCCAAACTTGTTCTAATTCAGTGGCTCAGAAGGTAATGAATACATAGTATCAGGATGAAAGTTATACAACTAGACAAAACACAGACTTTCTGTAAAATGCAGGGGATATTAAAGGCTTCGTACAAAAAGTAGTAACAACACAGTTAAGAACTATAAAAAATGTACAAAATGTATTCCGTATTTATCAGCGTATAACACACACTTTTTTCCCCTTAAAATCGGGGGAAAATCGTGGGTGCGTGTTATTACGCCGATCCCCGCAGTTCCCCCGCTGATTTTAAGGAAACAAGCGAGCGCCACTGACATGCAGAAAGCCAAATGTACTTCAGCTAGTCTCGGCTCCTCTCGCAGTCATACCCACCTGCACTGATTGTGAGAGGAGCGAGCGCCGCTGACATGCAGAAAGCCGAATATACTTTGGCAAGTCTCGGCTCCTCTCGGAGTCCCGCCCCTGACTGTGAGTAGAGCCAAAGTACACTCGGTTTTCTGTATGTCAGCGGCGCTCGCTCCTCTCGCAATCAGTGGAGATGGGCGTGACTGTGAGCAGAGCCGAGTAAAGCCGAAGTGCACTAGGTTTCTGTGCCTCGGCTCCGCTCGCTCCTCTCCGCTGTCTGGTCCCAGTCAAAAATCAGCGCCAAATTTAAATCAATATGCTGCAAAGAGACTGGCAAGGCTGCAAAGACACTGGGCAAGGCTGCAGATGGACACTGGGCAAGGCTACAATGATGGACAAGGCTGCAGATGGACACTGGGCTAGGCTGCAATGATGGACAAGGCTGCAGATGGACACTGGGCTAGGCTGCAATGATGGACAAGGCTGCAGATGGACACTGGGCTAGGCTGCAATGATGGACAAGGCTGCAGATGGGCACTGATAAAGCTGCATTAACCACTTCAGCCCCGGACCAATTGGCAGCCAAAGGACCAGGCCCCTTTTTGCAATTCGGCACTGCGTCGCTTTAACTAACAATTGCGCGGTCATGCGACGTGGCTCCAAAACAAAATTGGCGTCCTTTTTTTCCCACAAATAGAGCTTTCTTTTGGTGGTATTTGATCGCCCCTGCGGTTTTTATTTTTTGCGCTATAAACAAAAATAGAGCGACAATTTTGAAAAAAATGCAATATTTTTTACTTTTTGCTATAATAAATATCCCCAAAAAATATATAAAAAAAAACATTTTTTTTCCTCAGTTTAGGCCGATACGTATTCTTCTACATATTTTTGGTAAAAAAAAACGCAATTAGCGATTATTGATTAGTTTGCGCAAAAGTTATAGCGTTTACAAAATAGGGGATAGTTTTATAGCATTTTTATTAATATTTTTTTTTTTTTATTAGTAATGTCGGCGATCAGCGATTTTTATTGTGACTGCGACATTTTGGCGGACACATCGGACATTTTTGACACATTTTTGGGACATTTGTCATTTATACAGCAATCACTGCTATTTAAATAGCACTGATTCCTATGTAAATGACAGTTGTAGTTAGGGGGTTAACCACTAGGGGGCGGGGAGGAGTCAGTGTGACGTGTTGTGTTTTTTTTTACAGTAGGGGGGCGTGGCTGTACGTCTGACGTCATTGATCGGCGTTCCCGATGACAGGGAACCGCCGATCACTGACAGTCAGTGTAGGAAGCGCGGGGAGAGGTTTGTTTACATAGACCTCTCCCCGTTCTTCAGCTCCGTAACCCGATCGCGGGATACCAGCGGCGATCGGGTCCGCTGGTCCCGCGGCCGTGGTCACGGAGCTCCCAACCGGGTCGCGCGCCCTCCGGGCAGGCAAATTAAAGGGGACGTACAGGTACGTGCTTTTGCCTGCCCGTGCCATTGTGTTGACGTATATCTACATGAGGCGGTCGGGAAGCGGTTAATGGGCATTTTAATGTAAGTTTTTTTCCTTAAACCTCCCTCCTAAAAGTTTTTTGGGATGCGTGTTATACGCCGGTGCATGATACGCCGATAAATACGGTAGTATGTTGATAAAAAAAAATTACAGTTATATAAACTTTGCTTCAACAATTTCACAGATTTGGTACTAGGACAACGTATATATATAGTCCATATAGTAATGCTAGCGCATTCTTTGAGATCTTTGATATTTTGTGCAGCTTGAACCTCTGATTCCTCAGGGAAAGAATGTGGAGATATCACAACTTTAAAAGACACAGACATATCAGGTATGATTGGTACCCTGCACCACATCAGGGCAAGAAGGGCCCCAACTTTCCCCCAGGCCAAGAAAGTCAGGAGATGTTGTCAAAAGCACTGGACTATGCAAGGAGAATACCAGAGCCACAACAGACCCAATGCCAGGCAGTGATACAACAGTCGCAATCGGTAAGCAGCTTTTCCACGGTATACCGTACGGGCTCCAGGGCATCACATAAGCGAAAAAATACCAACAATTTTGAAAAAAAAAGTTTCTCTTATTTTCTATTATAAAATTTTGCAAATAAATATTTATAAGTTAAAATTATAACATATATAAAATATGTATAATGTAAAATGTTCCTAATAAATGTGGGCCAAATGTATTTTGCTACATTTCTTAGACCCAAATCAGTGTATATTATTTATTCTGTGTGAAAGTTATCGAGTCTACAAACTATGGTATATATATATATTTGAAAGTTGATCATTTCTGATGTACTGACAGCATACCTAATTTCTTCAGTCTCTAAAATGCATGGACAGTACAAATACTCCTCAAATTACCCATTTTCAGGAAAGTAGGCACCCCAACGTATTTAGAATGCGACCTGGTGAGTTTATTGAAGTTGTCATTTTTGTCACTTTTATTTTTAAATTGAAGAAATTAAAGTGGAGTTCCACCCACTTTTACAACTCTTCAGCATTCCTCACCGAAGTGTGCACTGTAAACGAATTGGATATTTTTTTATTTTTTTTCTCAGCACCTACTGTATATCTGCTGTATTAATTTTTAACTTCCTGCTCCCTGGCCACGGCCCATCGCATCATATCCTGTTTGCAATGCCTCCTAGGAAGGGGTGGCAACTTCCTCCGTTGCTATGGAAACCTGACCTGAAACCTATTACACTGCTTGTGCTGCACTGAGCATGTATGAGATCCAGGAAGAAATACAGTCTGGCTTCAGAGGCCACATTTAAGATGGCCACGGCCTGCTGTAAGTTTATAAAATAACAAACTACTGCTATAAACTAACAAAACGGACCTTAGTTTACAGACTAACTTTACTAGAATACATTAGGCTTGTGTATTATAGGGGTATTTTTATTTAAAAAGTATAATTTCGCCCCGAACACCGCTTTAAATAAAATGTAGGGTTTTGTTTACATTTTTTTTTACATACTGTCACCATAGTGAAACCATACTTCTCTGGGGAGGTGATCAGGATTTTTTTTGACACTATGATTGCTTATTACAGTGATGATCACTGTATAAGCAATCATTTTTACACTATAAATGGCATCCATTTATGTGCCATTGTGTATTGGCCACAGCTATCACATAGTACAGTTCTGCTGTGATTGGCCCTGCACCATGTGATGAATTTGACCCATCACAGAGATCACAACAATAGTACACAATGGCTATGAATGCCATTGTTTACAACTGATACGTGATCGCTGTGATGGGTCAAATTCATCACATGGTTACATAGTTACATAGTAAGGTTGAATAAAGACACCAGTCCATCCAGTTCAACCTGAATGAGTGTCTACAATTGTCCCTATCCCTGTATATTGCACACTCACATCAGTCCCTACCCTCAAGGAGTCCACAATCCAAGGTCCCCATTCATATACTAGGGCCAATTTTAGACAGAAGCCAATTAAACTACCAGCATGTCTTTGGAGTAGGGCCAATCACAGCAGAACTGTACTATGTGATAGCTGTGGCAAAAACACAATGGCACATAAATGGTTGGCATTCATAGTGTAAAAATGATTGCTTATACAGTGATCATCACTGTAATAAGCAATCATAGTGTCAAAAAAAATCCTGATCACCTCCCCAGAGAAGTACGTTGTCACTATGGTGACAGTATGTAAAAAAATGTGGGTATCAAAGCTGTGCACAGTGGCTCAGGAAAACAATCTGTGTTCTGTGGACACAGCAGGTCACAGATTGAGCTGCCACATGGCCCCTAGGGTTCGCATGAGGCGCACGTGTGGGAGGACTTCATATGATGTCCACCCGGGATAACAGAGCATCTTCTCTGGCTGTATTATTACAATAGGCCGGGTGGGAAGATGTTACCTTTAATTTCAGACAATGGTCTGTTTAGGCCAAGCAGGCCTTTACACAAGCTCCCAGTGTGTTCTCACTGGTTCAGCATGGGACTCTAAGGGCCAGTTCACACCAGACGCAGTTCCGTTCAGTTCCGTGTGCTTTTTTTCTGCACAAAATGCTTGCACTGTGTTTTCCATGCATTCCAATGGCTCTAGTTCACACCATGCAGTCAGTTTCTGGTCAGGTTCCGGTCAGTTTCTGGTGCAGAAACTGACCGGAAACTGACTGGAACTGACTGTATTGGTGCAGAAAAAACGGAACTGCACGGAACTGCATCTAGTGTAAACTGGCCCTAATAGTGAAAGCAAACCACCCTCAATTGCAAAATTCACCTGTATCCAATTAGTCCTCTCCCTTTGGGTTGCCCGTTCTGATCATTCAGAGACCCGTTTACTGCCCAAACTGGCATCCCCCTGTCACTTACTTTATTTGCATTTTTATATTTATTTGATACACTTCTTGTGCAAATTGCACATTGGGACAAAAAAAAAAATGTTTTTACATTTTTTATTTTTAAAAAATGTATTATTTTTTTTCATTATTTTGTTTCATTAATGTTTATTGAATTTTCTTATTACAGAAGAAAGAAAAGGGAACTAGGGTATAGACAAGGGCAAAACAATAACAACAATATAAGCACTCAAATCTACATACAGCAGTATAGCAGTATATATCAAAAATGTATTATTTTTTAATTATGTGATTGTGAGGTTACAGTAATAAACAGATTAACACTGACAACTTCAGCTGTAGTGGCACCTACAGTGTAATTTGACGGTTGAAGGCTTATTTTGTCATTGAGGTCTCTAATCTGCTTGTGATCCCTATGTCATAGATGACATACTGTAGGGATCACATGACAGGGGACCTATCTGACTGGTTCCTAATTAACAATAGGGACCGGAGCAGTCAGTGACTGTTATGCCCTGTACACACGCTCGAAAATTCCGACCACAAAATCCGTCTGATTTTTTCCGACGGATTTTGTCCGACACTGGTGTTGCATACACACGGTCGGACAAAGTTGTCAGAAAATCCGATCATTCTGAACGTGGTGACGTTCGTTGCGTACGACGGAACTACGTAGAGGCTAGTAGCCAATAGCTTTGGTCTTGTAATTTGATCTGAGCATGCGTGGCACTTTGTCCATTGGAATTCGCTACACACGCTCGGAAAAAGTCCGATCGGACTTTGTTGTCGGAAAATTTGAGAGCAGGATCTTAAATTTTTTCCGACGGAAATTCCGACGCAAAAAGGCCGATGGCGCCCACACAAGGTCGGATTTTCCGACAAAATGGTCCGATAGGACATTTTCCGTCGGAAAATCCGACCGTGTGTACTGGGCATTAGAATTAAGAGCCATCACCCTCACAGTGTCAGCTGGTAGCTCTCAAAAGATGGACATTTATTAGTCCAACCTAGGGCATTATGCTTTGGATCATTATTATACAGATTGCAGATGTGAAGGGGTTAAAGCACCTTCTCATTACACCCTTAAATGTGTCTTCATTACAATATTGTAATGCTATAAAATGTGAAGTAATATTCTTCTAACTTAATCACTTTTTTCCTACTTGTTCATAGTTTTGGGTACTTCTTTGGAAAAATGATACAAGTACCTAATTATTTATGCAGTATTTATCTTGGTGATTTCTTTTAAAAATCTATATAATTTGGAGAAAGCTATCATGGAGAGAGTAATTGTGTCATGTTTATCTCTTTTATTGTAGTTCTCTCTTTCTTTTACTCTGCTAGATTTATTGTAAATAGAATTGGAACTGTAGCACAACCGTAAATCTCTGCTTAAAAGCTAGTTTTGCATACACTGAAGGAATCATTATCGTTTTATGAATATTTTCATGCTGTTTAACAAATATGGCACCACACCAAGAATATGAAGATGGCATATGTATGCCAGGATTTCAGGAACAATTGGTAAAAAAACTAATTTTCCTTTGTATATTTTTTTCGGAGCTTGTATGAGTAAAATTACCGCACAGGAAAAACTTATTACGGTACAAATAATGTATAGTGTTAAATGTTTTGCTTCATTTTTTATACACATTAAAAGAAAACACACTTTTTATTCAATAGGTATTTTTTGCACTTATCAAACAGATATAAGAAATCATTTACAATTGCACAGTATGTTTAACCACTTCAGCCCCGGACCAATTGGCAGCCAAAGGACCAGGCCCCTTTTTGCGATTCGGCACTGCGTCGCTTTAACTGACAATTGCGCGGTCGTGCGACGTGGCTCCAAAACAAAATTGGCGTCCTTTTTTTCCCACAAATAGAGCTTTCTTTTGGTGGTATTTGATCGCCCCTGCGGTTTTATTTTTTGCGCTATAAACAAAAATAGAGCAACAATTTTGAAAACAATGCAATATTTTTTGCTTTTTGCTATAATAAATATCCCCAAAAATATATATAAAAAAACATTTTTTTTCCTCAGTTTAGGCCGATACGTATTTTTCTACATATTTTTGGTAAAAAAAATCGCAATTAGCGATTATTGATTGGTTTGCGCAAAAGTTATAGCGTTTACAAAATAGGGGATAGTTTTATAGCATTTTTATTAATATTTTTTTTTTTTTTACTAGTAATGGCGGCGATCAGCGATTTTTATTGTGACTGCGACATTATGGCGGACACATCGGACATTTTTGACAAATTTTTGGGACCATTGTCATTTATACAGCAATCAATGCTATTTAAATGCATTGGTTCCTGTATAAATGACAGTTGTAGTGAAGGGGTTAACCACTAGGGGGAGGGGAGGGGTTATGGGCTGTGACGTGTGTGTTTTTTTTTACATTAGGGGGCGGGGCTGACGTCTGACGTCATTGATCGGCTTTCCCGATGACCGGGAACAGCCGATCAATGACAGTCAGTGTAGTAAGCGCGGGGAGAGGTTTGTTTACACAAACCTCTCCCCGTTCTTCAGCTCTGTAGCCCGATCGCGGGACACCAGCGGCGATCGGGTCCGCTGGTCCCGCGGCCGGGGTCACGGAGCTCCCGACCGGGTCGCGACCGGGTTAGGCGGTCGGGAAGCGGTTAACAGGCCAAAAGGGAGCAAGTAAAGGAAGGTAATTGTTAAGGTTTGCATACTCTTTAAAGTGGGGTTGCACAGAAAAAAGAAATCATTAAAATTCCTAAAAAAAATAAAAAAAACATTTGGAATTTTTGTTTTTTAACTCACCTCTAAATGACTGTTGCTAGGGGGTCCCTTGAAGTCTGCCTCCTTCAGTGCCTGGGCTGGTGACATCACTTCCCCTCGGCGCAGGAAGGGCTCAGCTCTGCCCTCTCCCTCCTGTGAGTCATCTGGGACACGTGACAGGTCCCAGATGACTGCGCGGCCAATCACGGCGTGCGGCGCAGCTTGCCCATGCGCAGTGGGTGCTCGGCTGTGAAGCCACTGCCGGGTGCCCACAGTTAGAATGCTGGCGCCGCCGAGCGGAGGGGGGGGGGGGGGGCGAATAGGGCTTCGATCCCCAGCATCTCTGGACCTTGGAACAGGTAAGTGTCCAATTATTAGCAGCTGCAGTATTTGTAGCTGCTGACTTTATTTTTTTTTTTTAATGGAAACTAATCTTTAAAGTAGAAAATAGAAACAATTGATGCAGTTTTCCCCTGTATAGTATCATTCATGTGGGGGAGAGCGAGCCATAGGGCCCAATCATTGTTTGCTGCTGTGCATATGTGCTGATGAGAAACATGAGAGGAGTGAGCATAGGGATGACCTCGCCTGTGTGCTGCTGCTCCTGCATTGTCCAATCAGGATGTTAGGGTGTTTCTTTTTTCTTTAGAGGAGGCTGTAAGAACCACCTTTGTATCAGTGTTTATGTGTATGTGCTGCTGTTGAAGTGGTGAACAAGGATCTAGCTGTTCTTTCTGGCATAGTCTGGATGACAAGACTGTGTCTGAAGAAGTCCTTTGGCAGGTAAAACAGTTTGCATATATGCATTTCAACTGTGTTTTTAGCTGCTTGCCATGAATTGAGCTTTTTTGCTTTTGTTACCAGTAGTGAATAGATTTTGACCTATATTTCTAGCATAAAAATGTAACAACACAAACTGTAGAAATCTTTTTAGCTAATTCAAACATTATTGTATTATTTTTAGATATGGCATGTCATATACAGTTGTGTTTTTCAGAGAACTTTTAGGCCAATTGCATCTGTCTAATTCATATCTTTCAACTCTCAGTAAAATCAACCATATTTCTGAAACCTAGTAGGGGAAGATACTAGTGATATATCATATATTGTACCATATATTAGAAAAAGTATTGGGACACATAGTTACATAGTTAGTAAGGTTGAATAAAGACACCAGTCCATCCAGTTCAACCTGAGTGAGTGTGGGTGCATGGCTACAATTATCCCTATTTATTTTAAGGTACCCAGATAGCGCCATCAATTTTACACATCGCTCCACACATACATCGCACACTCACACCGGTTCCTACCCTCAAGGAGCCCACAATCCAAGGTCCTCAACTCACATTCATATACTGGGGCCAATTTTGGACAGAAGCCAATTAACCTACTAGCATGTCTTTGGAGTGTGGAAGGAAACCGGAGTACCCGGAGGAAACCCACGCAGGCACAGGGAGAACATGCAAACTCCAGGCAGGTAGTGTTGTGGTTGGAATTCGACCAGAGGCCCTTTTTACTGATAGGCGAGAGCGCTACCCACTACACCACTACACCTGCCTTTACACGCACACAAGCTGGTCAAACATTACCATAGACACACTCTTAAACCTTGTGGACAGCCTTCCCAGAAGAGCTAAAGCTGTTATAACTGCAGAGGGTGGGCCAATTCAATATTGAACCCTACAGACTAAGACTAGGATTCCATTAAAGTTCATGTGCATGTAAAGGCAGGTGTCCCAAAACTTGGTAATATAATTTTTCTTGTTGAGCTCACAATGTTGGTCTTCCTTACCCCTGCACTCACCACTCCTTTACCTCACATAGTCTTGATAAAATATAATTCTCATTTATCACATCTTCCCTACAAAGACCCCTTTTGATTGGTCACCCACCACCCACTTTCCAAGAGTGCCCTGCAGTTTCGTGTCCACCCCAGATGGTGCCTGTGTTGGCTGCCGTGGCTGATTTGTTCACCTAAGCTCCTCACCATCAACATACGTTTTTAGTAAGTAGACATGCATTTTTTTTTGGGGGGGGGGGGTTTCCCTACCTCATCTGTGTTCATGCTGATATATGTTAGACCATTTAGAGACAGTATATATCTTTTAATCACAGATACACCATGTGCCTGCTCCTGATGAGTGGTCCAATAGCCACAAAATGCGTAGAGCTACCAGATGCCGTGTTTCACTCTTGTATCATATTTTCATGTTTTACGCTTTTTAACCATTATGATAGGACCAGTGAGGCCGTAGGTCATCCAGGCATTACCTTGCAATTTATATGTGTACCCATATGCAATTGGTGGACTGTGTAATTTCATCATGTTATGTCATGTGTTATTATCATGTTTAATTTTTTCTGGACTGATATTAGCAACATGTATGTAACCTTGGTATATGATCTATTAAACACTTTTATATATCCACCAATCTACTGAATTGATATCATGTGCTTCATGTAAAGTCCCACCCCTTGATTGCATGTAAAGGCAGGCGTCCCAATACTTTTGGTAATATAGTGTACATTATATGATATATCAATGGCATCTCCCCTACTAGGTTTCAGAAATCTGTATGATTTTACTGAGAGTTGAAAGATATGAATTAGACAGATGTAATTGGCCTAAAAGTTCTCTGAAAATCACAACAGTATATGACATGTCATATATAAAAATAGTCCTGACCACAACCCGATAGAACTCCTTTGGGATGAATTAGAGCAGAGACTGAGAGCCAGGCCTTCTCACCCAACATCACCTCACAAAAGCACTTCTGGAAGAATGGTCAAACATTCCCATAGACAAAACCTAATTCCTAAACCTTGTCGACAGCCTTCCCAGAACAGTTGAAGCTGTTATAACTGCAAAGGGTGGGGCAACTCAATATTGAACCCTACGGACTAAGACTGGGATGCCATTAAAGTTCATGCGCATGTAAAGGCAGGCATCCCAATACTTTTGGTAATATAATGTACATGTGACCTGGCTTATCTTGATATGGGGCCAGTCTTTATTATCCATTTTTGGGTTACAAGACCTTTATATGCATTCAAATGTTTCTGCCAATAGCACTTTAAATCACACAAGCCAATTAGCCTAACAGCATCTCATTTGTATTGAATTATAAAAGAACAAGCCATTGATTAGCCAAGCATTTTTGAAGTTCACAGGTTTTCAACAATTGCTGTAGTAAGATAGTAAAAAAAAATGCAATGGCCAAGTAATTTATTTTTACTTTTTTTACATGGAATTCAATTTATTCATTAATAATAATGGGGTCAAATCACTAAGAGGTATGAGTTATTTAAACAGCATTGTTTATTTTTACAGTATTTTTCTCTTCAATACATTTGATTAATGTGCCATAATCAAAATGTCACATAGGTGTGCAATCAAACCAAGATAAAGTTTATTGTAAATAGTAAATACAACATGAATTACATCACATCGGTATAGTACACTATTAATGAGAGGAAACATTAACAAGTTGGAACAGTAAAATTGACAAATATGTTCTCTAAGCCATAAACATATAACCGGTAGACCTAAGTAAATAGGGGCAATTGGCCCTTAAGTCGTGTATTCGAGAAAGTCAACACGTATTTCTCGGTTGAATTGTATAATGCAGTATGGATTTGTAAGAAGATGATAATAGACCGTTGCCTATTTGTTAATGGTGTTTTAGGTCGATTTCGGGGATGCAGTCTCGGACCACTAGCGGCCAAGTAAATTTTTTATTTATTTGTTTTTCATACATTTTAAACTTATTTTTTTACCCAGAAACATTAATTTTACAACAAAGGTCTCCCAGGGCAATCTGGCTTTTTTTGTCTTTTTTCGTTTTGCATCTCTCATCTCACTTACTGTATATGGGCAAATTAAAACTGATGTTCACACATTGGTTGCTCATTCAGGTGTTTGTACATGATACAGTTTCTAATGCCGCGTACACACGAGCGGACTTTTCCCGCCAAAAGTCCGGCGGACTACGTTTTAAGTTCTGCTTTAAAATTGTCCGCTGACAATCCCGCAGTCTGTATGCTAGTCCGCGGGACTTTTGGAAATGAACGGACTTGCCGATCATCGGAAAGTCCGTTGATTTAGAACGTGACTTCAGGTAGACGGGACTAGCGAAGGCAGTGAATGCCGCTGCGCTAGCCCCATCACCTGGTATGGATTTAAAGGGAATCCCTACGCTGAAAAAATGGCGTGGGGGTCCCCCAAATCCATCTCAGACCCTTATCCGAGCACGAAGCCCGGCCGGCCAGGAAAAAGGTGGGGACGAGCGAGCGCCCCCCCCTCCTGAGCCATACCAGGCCACGTGCCCTCAACATGGGGGGTGCCCTGGGGAAAGGGGGGCCTTGCGGCCCCCCCCACCCCAAAGCACCTTGTCCCCATGTTGATGAGGACAAGGGCCTCTTCCCGACAACCCTGGCCGTTGGTTTTTAATAAGGGGGCCCCCAGATCCCGGTCCCCCACCCTATGTGAATGAGTATGGGGTATGCTGTACCCCTACCCATTCACCTAAGGTGTAAAAATGTAAATAAGAAAAACACACAATTTTTTTTAAATATTTTATTGCACTGCTCCGGGGGTCTTCTTCCGTCTTGGGGGGTCTTCTCGCCGGACTCCTCCGCTCTCTTCTGCTCTTTTACCTAGCTCTTTTACCGAGCGGAGGAGCCCGGCTTTCTTCTTCGTCGTCGCCGCCGTCGTCTTGGGGTCTCGATCCGCCTTTGGGGGTCTTCCGGGGTCTCTTCTGTTCTTGCCGCTGTCGCCGCTTTCTGCGCCGTCTTCTTCTTCCTCTTCTTCTTCTTCTCCTTCTTCCGATGTTGACTCGTCGCTCTCTCTGGCCGGAATGGCATAGACGCGCTGTGTTGTGACTTATATAGGGACAAGGAGGAGGGGTCACATGCTCATGTCACATGCCAGCATCCTCCGGGACTGTGACATCATAGGGGGGTGGACTACATTTAGGAGATATTTCCACTACCTATAGGTTAGCCTTATGCCTTGTACACATGGTCAGAATTTCCGACGGAAAAAGTCAGATCAGATTATGTTGTCGGAAAATCCGATTGTGTGTGGACTCTATCGGACTTTTTCCATTGGAATTTCCGATGGAAAAAGTCTGAGAGCTGAATCTAAAATTTTCCGACAACAAAATCCGATCAGACTTTTTCCGATTGTGTGTCGAGAATTCCGACGCAAAAAGTACCACACATGCTCATAAAAAATTTGGAGACGAAAGCTGTTGGTTACTGGCCTCTACTTTTTTTTTTTGTCACTTCGTTCTGAATGATCAAATTTTCCTACAACTTTGTGCGAACGTGTGTATGCAAGACAAGTTTCGGCCAAAATCCGTCGGAAAAAATCTGACAGATTTTGTGGTTGGAATGTCCGACCATGTGTACAAGGCATTATTCTAGGCTTACCCATAGGTAGAAGTCCAAAAAGTGGGTTTACAACAACTTTAACAATATTTCATTTTCACCTTTACAGTTGCAACATTTTGTATGTGGGACAAGTGAAAATAAACTCACTTTAACAAAAGGCCCCCCTAGAGGTACAGGTTTGTGGCAGAAGGGACATTCAAAGTCTCTTTTGCAAAAAAACAAAAACAAGAAAAAAAAAAAAAACCTTTCCTCCATTTCCTGGTGAACTTTTTTTTCCTATGTATACTGCATGGTGCATGCAGAGAACAGAACTTGATGTTGCAGACAATGCAATTACCCTGTTTCCCTGAAAATAAGACCTAGCGTGATTGTCGGTGATTGCTGCAAGATAAGCCCTGCCCCCCAAATAAGCCCTAGCTAAAGTCCTTGTAGGTCTTATTTTCAGGGTAGGTCTTATTTTCGGGGAAACAGGGTATGCACATGCACAGGATTTACATCATAAATGTCTGCCCAATGGCCAAAGAGGATTTCAGCAGAACCCAGAAGAATTGAAAGCAGATATGGCAAGATCCTGGACCCGTCATAACAGAGGACAGCACAGAAGATGGTAGATGCTAGAAGTTTTCTTCTGCTTTAACATTCTTAGAAGATGATTGCTGTGAGAATGGCTGAACACAATATCATATTGCATGCTGTCTGGCTTATTTAAATAAAGCAAAGTGAAGGTAACCCATAGCAAATAATCAGAATTCATCTTTCACTCTTCTGACTCCAGTAACGTGTAATCTGTAGTTAAATATGATTGAATGGCTATGCAGTAAAGGTTGGCACATGCTGTGACTGCATATTATTCAGCACAAGCTTAGAAGCGTCTACAGTCTTTGCATAAGCAGCAGGAGTTAGATATAACTATCGTGCTGTGTCTACTTTCTAATGAAACTCTGAATGTACTGTATATACTGTATACTGACCAAGTATATACGGTAAATGATTATGAACTATTATCAGATATTGTAAATATTTTTCAAATGATCGCATTTACATGAAATTGCAAGCTGAACCTTAGGCAAACAGTTAGAGTACATACAGGTAAATCACATTTTACTTGCTAAAGGTGCATTTCTGTATATCCAGCCAATACACAATGCAGTCCTGTCTGGCATGCTCCTTGCACTTCTGAGGAACTGGTTGGCTCCTACTGCTGTTTTTCTCTCCCCCAGTCTAAAATATGCTTTACAGGGGGCTGCAAGAGGCGGATGTAAAGTCAAATTCTGTGATTTACACTGCATGCATTAAAGAATACATTAAATTATGTATCTATGAATACAAAGCTGCAATATTTTTTGTCTTTATATCTGCCTGGAGTTAAGCTTTAAAGCTGTTAGTTCATTTTTTTTTTGGGCGGGGGGGGGGGGGGGGGCGGGTACAGTCAGTTGCATAACTTACCTGTATTAAAGCGGGGCTACACTGCCTCTGAGGTTTTTTTTTTAAGGTACAGTTCAAAACAAATACATTTGGACATTTATTACTCACATGTCCTGTTTTTTTACGGTGTCCCATTCGTTTTTTTTTTTCATGAAAGAACGCTTTATAAAGTTGATAATAAATGGTTTCATCTTGCCTGTGGGCATGTGAAGCCCACAGGCATTCTCTTCCGGGATCTAGTGACATGCATCTCCCAGAATGCAACGCCCGTTCTAGGTAAGATCTCACACATGTGCAGTAATCTTACCATAGGAGCGCCGTCAGCGTCACTTGCGGCTTCGAAATCACGCGAGAACTCGCGCCAGGCTGCCGCACTGTCTCCTGGGAACAAGAGAAAAGGATCCCAGGATACAGTGCGGCACTAAGGAAGTGGCGTAATAGCCGCCACAACCCCGCCCATACCTGCAATCCCCAGAACCCGGAAATGCTGCATATCACAGGAAAAAAAAGGTACTGTTTTGTCATTGTAATATTGCGATCTAATAGAGAGAACTAATCATCTGGAGATAGTCATTGTAAATCGGGTGGAGCTCTGCTTTAAAGTGAATCCCACATCCTTCTGACTTCTCCTTAATGTAGAAATGTTCTCTTCAATGAAGCTGTGTCCTTTTCCAAATGCTGAAAATCCTGCGCTGCATGGGTTAACTGTGTCAGGTCCATTGGTGTGCGAGCCAATTGCATAAGGGTGTGAACCCCAAAGCACCAACACACATGCGTGTATATCAGCAGAGCAGTGAACAGTGTCAGTAGAGCAGAGATTGATGTCAGTAGTTTTTATTTTGATTATTTTTACAATTACATTTTTTCAAACACTTTTTTACAATATTCGTTGGATTTATTAATTTTACATTTTTTTTAGGAGCCCCATTTGGGTTTTTTGGTGAAATACCAGGGGTCTAAACATACCTCTGATCTCTGAACTTTTGAGACAGAGAAAGGGACTGAGGATAGAGATTCCCCATTCTCTATCTCTGCAGCCTCAGCTGCACTGGAAAGTGAACTAATGGGAAATGCTCTGTGATGAGCGGCTTCCTGTTCATTCACAAACTGGAGCATAGTAAACATAGTTTACTATACTTCAGTTAAGAATAAACACAGGAGCGACTGGTACAGATCACTGTGTTCATTCAGAAAAGGAAGGGGCCGGTAAATGAAATATTTACTGACACCTTCCCTCGATCTCCATCCTGAAACATCCCCTGCAGCAGCTGGCAGGAGAGGAGAGAAAGGAAGCTGGCAGCACTGCAGGGGGAAGATAGAAGGCACCAGGAAGCAGGTGAAATTCGTACTGAACAATGTGATTAGGCACACCCAGCACAGCCCCTGCGCCCGCCTATGGTCAGGTCTAACACTGAAGGAATCCTGACAGCCCCCCTGTTCTTCCTTTCCTCTTCTCCATTCACAACTCTCCACGTTGTCACAAAATGCAACATGTACTTTGAATGCGGGAGATGAATTACAGGATCCTCTCCCCTATTTACAAAATATGTTGCATTCTGTAAAAAAGTATTGTGAATAAAAGAGTGGACAGGAAGGGGAGGGTAGCTACCCCAAGGTGTGCCCAAAGTTCAGAGCTGTGAAGAGTGCCTGGCTTCACCGAAGAGATTTCTAATGTAAGGAGTAGTCAGCAGGACATGGGATATACTTAATTACCGATAAGTTGTGACTGAAGCTGCAACCTCCCCCCCCCCTCAAAAAACAAAACAAAAAAAAACTAAACTTTAGTTTTATTTATTTTTAGATCTTCTGGTTTGTAAATGCATTTCTTCTATAAAGTTCTTTCCACTTTTCATTACTACAGCACTGTATACTGAAGTCTAGGACCTACACTTCAGCCCCGGAAGGATTTGCCCCCTTCCTGACCAGGCCAGTTTTTGTGATACGGCACTGCATCGTTTTAACTGACAATTGTGCAGTAATGCGACTTTGTACCCAAACAAAATGTATGTCCATTTTTCCCCACAAATAGAGCTTTTTCTTTTTAAACAAAAAAGAGCCACAATTTTGAAAAAAACACAATATTTTGTACTTTTTGCCATAATAAATATCCCAAAAAAAGGAAAAAAAATTAATATCGTCATCACTTTAGACTAATATGTATTCTTCTACATATTTTTGGTAAAATAAATTGCACTATATTGATTTGTGCAAAAGTTATAGCGTTTACAAAATAGTGGTGGATTTATCGTATTTTTATTATTATTATTATTTTTTTACTAGTAATGGCGAAGATCATCGGTTTTTATCGGGACTGCGACATTGTGGCGGACACATCGGACACTTTTAACACTTTTTTGGGACCAGTGATATTTATACAGTGATCAGAGCTAAAAATAGCCACTGATTACTGTATAAATGTCACTGGCAGGGAAGGGGTTAAACACTAGGAGGCGATCAAGGGGTTACCTGTGTTCCCTATGTGTGTTTCTAATTGTGGGGGGAACGTGGCTGACTAGAGGGGGAGAGAGATCATTGTTCCTACCTAATAGGAACACACGATCTGTCTCCTCTCCCCTGACAGAACCAGGGTTTTGTTTGTTTACGCACACAGATCCTGGTTCTTGCTCTGTCACGAGCGATCAAGGGTGCCCGGCGGTCGTCGCATCCGCCGGGCACGCGCATCAGCTCTAGGGACATGCTGCGGGTGAGCATGCCCGCTTCCAGAGGCGCGCCTGCTACGCAGCAGTGCCAACCTGCCACAGTATAACTGCGTCGGCTGGTTGAGAAGTGGTTAAATACTTTGGCAATTAAAGCTCATATCCAGTTAAAAATGTAACAACTCATGTTTGACTCGAACATTGGCTGTTCGCCAGTTCGCCAAACAGCGAACAATTTTAGGTGTTCGCGGCAAATTCGAAAGCTGCGGAACACCCTTTAAAAGTCTATGGGAGAAATCAAAATTGCTAATTTTAAAGGCTTATATGCATGGTATTGTCAAAAAATGGGTTGGGGACCTGGGTCCTGCCCCAGGGGACATGTATCAATCCAAAAAAAAGTTTTAAAAACTGATGTTTTTTCGGGAGCAGTGTTTTTAATAATGCTTAAAGTGAAACAATAAAATGGTAATATTCCTTTAAATTTTGTACCCGAGGGGTGTCTATAGTATGCCTGTAAAGGGGTGCATGTTTCCTGTGTTTATAATAGTCTGACAGAAAAATTAAATTTCTAAAGGAAAAAAAGTAATTTAAAACTACTCGCGGCTACAATGAATTGTCGGTCCGCAATACACATAAAAGTTCATTGATAAAAACGGCATGGGGATTTACGTAAACGGGTGACCCCGCCCCCTCTGACAGCATGGCGAAAGCCATAGGGAAGTCCCCGTGCGTGAGAGGAGGGCGGGGTCACCGGGTGGCCCTGCCCTCCGTTATTTAAGAAGTGTCAGAAGAATCGAAGCGTCACACGGCTGAAGACTCCCACTGAGGCGGATCGTGCGGACGGAGCGGAGAAGAAGCCGGAGCAAGATGCGGGATGAGAAGAGCGGAGGAAGAAGAAGATGAAGAAGAAGATGGAGAAGAAGAAGTTGGAGGAACAAGAAGAACACCGAAGGAAGACCAGCAGAAAGAAGCTGAAAGAAGAAGAAATTAATAAAGGACTTGTCAAAAACCGTCTCTTGTGTTTTTTAACCTTTTTGTCACTTTGTACATTAGTACCCCATTACCAATTCCCACGGGGGGGCTGGGATCTGGGGGTCCCCTTGTTAACCCACCAGGAAAGGGTTGTGGGGATGAGGCCCTTCTCCCCATCAACATGGGGACAAGGTGATTTGAGGGACTACCCCAAAGCACCCTCCCAATGTTGAGGGCATGTGGCCTGGTACTGTTCAGGAGGGGGGGCGCTCTCTCGCCCCCCTCTTTTCCTGCGGCCTGCCAGGTTGCATGCTCGGATAATGGTCTGGTATGGATTTTTGGGGGGACACCACGCCATCTCTTTTTTAATTTTGGTGCAGGGTTCCCCTTAAAATCCATACCAGACCTGAAGGGCCTGGTATGGAATTTAGGGGGACCCCCACGCATTTTTCTTTTAAATTTTGGTTCAGGGTTCCCCTGTGGGGAAATCCCCATGCCGTTTTTATCAATGAACTTTTATGTGTATTACGAACCGACAATTCATTGTAGCCGCGAGTAGTTTTAAATGACTTTTTTTCCTTTTGAAATGTAATTTTGCTGTCAGACTGTTCTAAACACGGGAAACATACGCCCCTTTAGAGGCATACTATAGACACCCCCCAGGTACGAAATTTAAAGGAATATTACACTTTTATTGTTTTACGTTTTTAAAACTTTTTTTGCATTGATACATGTCCCCCGAGGCAGGACCCAGGTCCCCAAACACTTTTTATGACAATACCATGCATATAAGCCTTTAAAATTAGCACTTTTGATTATTCATGTTCGTGTCTCATAGACTTTAACAGTGTTTGCGCGTTCAAACTAATTTTTTGCCTTTTCGCATGTTCTGGTTCGAACCGAATGGGGGGGGGGTGTTCGGCTCATCCCTACCTGTTGCCACTACACCTGCACCCACCCAATCTTTGCCCCTTTTACCAGTGGTGTCTGCCCCTTGTTTGTAAGACTCACAATGATGTCCCGATGATGGACACTTTTGGGCAGCAATCACTACATCAGGAAGCATTTTCCACACTGTAGAATGGATCCTCTCACAATATAGGACCTGAAACCTGACATGTCTCATGAGTAGAGTTATAGGTAAAAAATGTGGGGTTTTAGGTAAATAAAAAAATAAAATAAAAGATAGGTTAGGTTGGGGAGGGTAGCGGGAAACATTTATTCTCCCTGAAAATAAGTTGTGTGTGATTGAAAATTTCCCTGAGGCTTTTTATAACTTTTTTTCAGTTTATTATTTGCCATTTAAGATTTTAGTACACTCCTAAGCATATTTTTCAGCTGTTAGTCATTATTAAAGAGGTAAACCACCTCTAATTTTTATATATGTGTAGCACCACCCCCAAATGAGCCACTTGGTGATTTTTGGGTTCTCTGTTCTACGCCTCAACTCCAAGAATGGCCTCAGCCCCTCTGGCACAAAATTTCTGCAAACACTTTCATGAATGCAAGTGAAGAAAGTACCAATTTCCTGACTGTGGATTGATATCAGAAACCGACAAACACAACTGGTAGTGATAAATGAGCTGAATATATTATCATGGTTTAAAGCATATAGAAAATTTACAACACGTTTAAACATTGCTGCAAAGAATTAATATATTAGAAAAGTAACAGTAATTTATATGCCCTTAACACAGATGCTGAGAGGGAGGAAAGAAGACTGGTCAACTTCTCAGCTCCTTCTGGGCTGCAAACACCCTTGAGAGGCACACATACAAAGAAAAGAATGGGTTACACAAGTACAGTAAGCACAGTTCGGTAACGTTATAGGTCCTGAGGTAAAGAATTGTAGTGTATTCTGCTAGAAAACGATGGGGCTCTTGTTTTAAGAGTAGGTTTAAACAAGCTTGCGTGGAGCAGTAATCTTCTAAAATGTTCTGTTGGGTAGAATTTTTAAAAGGACAAACTCTTGAGATGGCAACTCCAAACACTAAAAAGGGAAATTGGTGTCTGCATGCAGTGTCAGTATGGTGTCAAAAAGGATGTTGGGTTTACACCCACTCACCAGTCCTCTGTGCGATGACACAACGATAGTCCCAGGTGCTGGTTCAGGCTCCTGATGCTCCTAGTGATGCTGTAAGGCACTGGATCTGTTGCTGATGGCTGATCGAGATGACTGGTAGCAAAACTTGCAAGGTGAACAGGCAGTGGCCGACCCGATACCTGGATGGGTATCTCGATCCCTGAAAGGTGTGGGTCGTCTCTTCTGAGCTGAGTGGTGCTGGGCTGCTGAGTAGGGTCCCTGGACTAAATAGTGGACCACATGGCTGTCTCTGCTCCTGGCTCCCCTCAGGCATCCTCACTCCTCAGTCTCCAGGCAACACTCTCCTGGCATTCTCTGGAAAAGCTTGGCTTTCTCCCCCTCTGATGCTGCCAGAGTCTCTCTCTCTCAGTCTCAGAGGTTTTCCTCACACCTGTCACCTCACCACACTCTCTCTCTCTCTCCCTTTCCCTCTCTCTCTCCTCAGACTGCTCTCCTTATTCTGCTCACAGACTTTTTTTTTCAGGCTTCAGGATATCCCTCCTCCTCTGTTGGGGCACACAGTCCCTGGTGTCAGCGTGTGTCTCTCTCCTCACTCTGGCACCTCAGTTCCTTCTCCTCACACACTCCTCCTCTCTATTAAGTGTCACTGTGTCCCAGCAAAGGACTTATTGAGCCTTGGTATCGCCCTCTCTTTTAAGCAATCTCCTCTTCTCTGTTTCCTGTCAGCACTCGCTCTCTCTTTTACCTCAGTACTTCCCTCTCTTCTGTCCCCTTAGCACTTCCTGAAACTCCTATTTTTCCCAGTGTTCTCTCTCTCTCTCTGTTTTCTGGAAGGACCTGTCAAGATCTCTCTGTCTCCATCTTGTGCCCAAAAGGAGACATTGCATTACAACATGCCTTCTACATATATTTGCCTATTGATAAGATATCTTGGTTGGTGTTCCTGGGTATGCACACCTGCTGTGACCATTGTGAGGAGTTCTCAATCTCCATTAGTAAAAGTATGGAGAATGCAACATATATGCAGAAAAATGCAAGGGAAGATGGACATTTTCCAAACTCCCAGGTGCAAGGAATTATGTTGGGAGCTTTAGCTGCCCAACATTTCACTTTAGGTTGGACTGACCCTTTAAACACACAGTGTTTAAGTTAACCTATAACTACTCTTTCTGTATGTGGATGATGGCACTGTAATTATTTTAATAAAAAAAAATAACTATTTTCCTAATCATTTCAATATACAGCTGTCATGTGACCCAGATCTTTCCCAATCTGTCTGCAGGGAAACAGTGCAAGGAGGAGCTTTTTATCCTTTGCTGCTGGTCACATATTTACAAAAAAAACTGCCTTTGGGATGCAGAGCAAAAAAAATAATATCAATAAACTTTTTAAATTGTTTTAAATTATCCTACAAAAAAATGTAAATTAAAACTTTTATTATTATTTATTTTTGGCAATAACATGATGTGAGTGGATTTCTGTCAATCACAGGCTGTCACACACCTACAGCCTTTGTCTATTGTGTGTATGTGAGGGAGGTAAAGCCTCCATCAATCAAGATGTAATAGCCCGCCCTACTATGTTTAACTGTTTAGTGGGCAGGGAGGAGGAGGGAGGGAGTGGGCTGTCATTTACCACTGTGTATACACCCACATGTGTAACGCTATAGTCACATGAGTTTCTCAGATGTGATCAAGGAGGAAATGCTCAGCATAGAAGCACACTGAAAACTGATATTGTGCACAGGCTGCCAACAGCTGCTATGTAGAATCCCAAGCTGCAGTGGTGACATGAACAGGAGGGAGGGATAGAGAACAACAGGATCAACTTTTTTTTTACAATATACATAAAATAAATCCTATAGTCCTGAGTGAGTATGAACAACATGTGATACAGCATTAATTGATAGTTTTTAATTATGTGGGTTTAATGACACTTTCGTGTCAGTGGCTCGAGGAGCATTTTAGCCCTTTAACAAATTACCCCTCAAGAGAGTGGTCTATTGACAGTATGATGGCAGTAATAAAAAAAACAGAACATCCACCCAAATAGCAAGCAATTGAGCTGCAAATTTGAAAATGACTTGCTAAGCTATTGCTAGACTTGCCAGGCTTTACATGTTTGTTTCACAATTGCCGCAAGTCCGCATTGCATGATTCCGAATCAACTTTCAAACATTCTGCAAGTCTGCTGCAAGTTCTGGTTCAGTTATGTTGTGCTATAGTCATCCCACCAAAGGAGTCACTGCGACTGAATTTTCATGCTGTAGACTTGCATAGCTCCTGCTGTAAACTCACCATTGTAACTTTGCTCTTGCTAGAGACCTGCCACGCAAATTTTCTACAAATTGGAAAAGTGTCAACTAGAACTTGTGCTTCAAGTGCTCTTCAAGTGTAGAACTTGTCAGTGAAAATGTGCAGAAAGTTAACAGACTTACATCTCAACGCGTCCACAAGTTTGTGGCATGTTATCCTTGCTATCTTAGTAGACACATTATGGTGAGGTGAGCTAAAGGTAACTATTACACCCCCACCCCCACACTCTGTAATAAAAAAGCACAACCCATTAAACAGTTAAAGCTGAATTTTAGCTAAAAATAATCCCTACAGCTTTTGTCACATCACTTACCTGTAATGAAGTATGCCCCACTTTGTGCAGACAGCTGGATCCTAGAGAAATGTTCTGCACAAGAATGCCTGTCTTCTTCCTGTCCCTGAACTTTTGGTGCTGCAATGGTTAACAGTTTTCATGTTTTCAGGCAGAACAGCAGTACAGATGGTCTAATGGGGACAAGAACCCTTCTTTCTCCTATTCCGTTAAGACACTTCTTTCATTTATTACATTGTCTGCATCACAATGTGTGAATGGGAGAGCCTGATCAGTCAAAAGATTCTCTCCCCCATTCACAGATTTATTGCAAGCAGTGTAATCAATGAAGTAACCTTTCTCAGTGGAGTAGAAGTAAAGTGAGGGTGTGACCCAGTTGGATCAACTGATCTGCTGTTCTTGTTGAGGATCCAAAGCTCTTAACCACTGCAGTGCTAGAGGTTCAGAGACAGGAAGAGGACAAGGCATTTCTGCACAGAAGATTTTTCCAGGATCCAGTTAGCAAAATTTCAGCTTAAAGAATTATTCATACCAATATGAATTGTATCTGTCCAAACTTTTGGTTTATTTAAACCAAACATTTGCTTTAACTTAGACAAAATCAAAAGAAAATTTGTACTTGTACTCAGATTTATGAAAAAGAATGGAAGATAATTACAATTCATATTTTGATACACTATAGCTTTTAGATCACTTTCGATGTGTGATTTCTTAAATAAAGTTATTTTTAAAGTATTTTCTAATAGGAATAGTAGACTGTGGAAGTCTCCTTTGTTCTAAATCTAGCCTCTGGTTTAGATCCTTTAGTTTTGCAACACATTCCCCTAAGGAATTCTTGAATTCGTTCACCATTAATCATGCAATAAGTATTTGGTGTCATTTTTTTGTAAAATAGCAGTGAGGCAACATTGTACTCTGCATGATTTATGCCATTAGGAAATCTCTAAATCACTGGTGTTGCACACATTTCTGCCTTAAGCTAACCTCAAGATCAGTGTAAAATCTATAAAATGGGTATAAATACACTGCATCTATTTTTAACATTCCATTTTGTGTAAAAATTGCCGATACCAGTAGTTTAAAAGATTTCCTGAACATTTGTAATTATGCTCTTAGTCCATGCACCTGCTTGATTACACAATAGTATTATACTAGAGGCTTGCATGAGTTTGGGCTATATGACTGAAATAAAACAGTACTGAGCACCACAAACTGGCATCTGGACTTCATAGAACATATCTAGGGGTGTCTACATGCATAGTCATTTCCCTTTCAGAGAGCTTCTATTATGCTAATATTGATCTTCTATTTAGAAGTTAGTTCTTTAGACCACCCCCTCCTGCTTTCTGTATCTTGTAAATTGCTGCTACATATGATGGATGACCTCAGTAACAAACAGCAAGGCATGGGAGGTGAGAAGGGAAAAAAGGCTACTCACCAACTTCTAAGATAAGGCCCATTGTCGGTTTGCCTCAAGGTAAATGCTCTCAACTAGAGTCTTGAATAATGGCAAGCTAAGACAATTAGTTTACTAAAGAACCCACAAGAGCAACTCATTTGACATACAGTATAGTACCATGTAGTGACCATTGTCACTGAGATTAAAAATAGTGGGAACTCAATTTTAAGTTGTCACCAGCACGGGATGTGGGGGGAAAAAATCTTGTACCTACAAGGGAATTTAAAATAAATTTCTTGAATGGGTTTAAAAAACCCACAAAGGTTATTCACACTCACATTCACAAGTTTGGGCTTTAGAAATACTTAAACTTGTGGTAATATTGTCCCTAAACCAAACTGTATTGACTAGGTCACACATGCACACAGATGGCATTGTACTTTTAAGATGTAGTATATGCTGTAAACACAGTCAACACACTGACAGTTATGAGAATGAGTGGGCTGCACAAGGGTAATTGTGAAAGTACATGGGTGTAAGAAATATAGATAGCACATTGTCAATACATAGTTAATAAATGTGGGCAACACACTGATAATCTTACTAATACATGGGTAGCAAAAGCAGGTTGAAAAAGCCTGTTAGGTGCTGTCCCGGACAGGAGAGTAATGCCCCATACACGCGGTCGGTTTTTTCCGACGGAAAATGTCCTATCGGACCATGTTGTCGGAAATTCCAACCATGCGTGGGCTCCATCAGACTTTTTCCGTCGGAAATTCCGACGGAAAAAGTTTGAGATCCTGCTCTCAAATTTTCCGACAACAAAGTCCTATCAGACTTTTTCCGATCATGTGTAGCGCATTCCGATGGACAAAGTGCCACGCATGCTCAGATCACATTACAAGAACAAAGCTATTGGCTACTAGCCTCTATGTAGTCCCGTCGTACGCAACGAACTTCACCACGTTCAGGATGATCGGATTTTCCGACAACTTTGTCCGACCGTGTGTATGCAACACCAGTGTCGGACAAAATCCGTCGGACAAAATCAGACGGATTTTGTGGTCGGAATTCCCGACCGTGTGTACGGGGCATTAGAGTAAATGCCTTTCTTGGGTTCTTTGGTCTTTTGGTGGGTTCTTCTCTTGGTCCGGCCCACTAATCCTGTAATATAAAAAGAGGGACATTGTTCCGGTACACAGAGTCCACCTAGAGAGAGCCCCGGAGAGGGCTGGCTAGGATCGGTCTCAGTTTGATTCGGCTCCAACAGCATGTTCCTGGTAAGGGCCTACTGGAACCAAGAATGATGCCCATAAGGGAGTGAGACGATGAACTACAACCACGAGGAGCAGAAGAATCTTGCTCATTATCATCTGGATGTAAAGTCATTAGAACCTGGGGTTCACGCTGAAGACGCCAGCCCTGGTGGAATGCTTCTAATGGACTCTGTATTGCATGAACACTACCTTTGCAGGTATGCCAGGGCAGCACCTGCCTGTAGTTAGAGTGGAGAAGTAAGTTAAGTGCACATGGGGATCCCACACACGTGTTTGGCTTGCTGACTACCCCCTGGTAGGATACCAGAAGGATAGAAGTGTATATATGTGGGTTGTGGGGAAGTTGTAGAATTCTGGATGGATAAGAGAAACACAGTATGCTGGAATATGCTCAATGTGGAGGGACAGGAGTAATGTAGAAGGGTGCTCTTGATGGAGAGGAGGAGCATTATGGTGGTACAGTAGAGGTAGAGGAACAGCACATGTGGTGTTAGATGAGGAGTTCTGTAGGATGGGTTAGGTGTCAGAAGAGAGAAGGGGTATGGGGGTGGTAAGGGATAGACATTGGAGGTGAATGAACAAGTAGTACAGTGGGGGCATAGGTGGGAGGGAGTCTGAAAGTAAACAAGGGGTGAAGTATAGGTGGTTCCAGGATGCTGAAGAGAGGAGTAGTACTGGAAAAACGGTATATCGGAAAGGGGGGTGGGCTCATTTTCTTCTGAACCTTTGCAGGTCCAACCTTTAAAACATATAAACCTGGTGTACACTGAGGCATGTTTTTGGCATATGCAGTTCTATTTTCCTTCATTCCTTTCCATACCCCATGCTGGAGCCTGGTGTCCATCTGGGGCTATAATATTTTAGATAGTAACAAATAAGCTTTTATGTTTGTGATTACTTTTGATAATTTTAACATAAATAAACAATATACAACATTATGGGTTTTAACACCATCTCAGTTCTATCCAAACTGAAAAAATGTTTTAGCCTTAGGTATACTAAAAGTTTTTGCTTAAGCTTTATATAAGCTGCTGTCTGTTCCCCCTGTTTATTTTTTTGATGGGGCTTAAATGCCTTTCAGAAATCATTTCTTGACACATTGTTTGACCAAAGAATCACTTTGATGCACTAAGCACCATGAATGTTTTTATGTATTACCGTAAATTAAAAGCATGTATAATTGAATGCAAGCTCTAATGAAATACATGCAGTTTACATGTACGATCACAGAAATATGATCAGGAAACCACACTTGACTAATGTATGCAAAATATAAGCTAATTATACAACTTTATCTTGTAGAAGCCATATTTTCCATTCATTGATAAATGATTCTCATTGTGCAGTACCTTGTGATGTTAATGACTGCAGGATGTACTATTAAGCATGCAATTTACATTATAGCATTTTTTTCCTGATAAATCATTACACTGGTGTGTTTTATAGCATTAAAGAGAATGTACTGCATATGTGTGTAGTTTTTACTTATTTTATTTTCTTTTTTCAAATTATCATAGTATGTTCAAGAATAAAAAATACTATGATATATATATATATATATATATATATATATATATATATATATATACAGTGCCTTGAAAAAGTATTCATACCCCTTGAAATTTTCCACATTTTGTCATGTTACAACCAAAAATTTAAATATGTTTTATTGGTATTTTATGTGATAGACCAACACAAAGTGGCACATAATTGTGAAGTGAAAAGAAAATGATAAATGGTTTTAAATTATTTTTTACAAATAAATATGTGAATAGTATTGCGTGCATTTGTATTCAGCCCCCCTGAGCCAATACTTTGTAGAACCCCCTTTCGCTGCAATTACAGCTGCAAGTCTTTTTGGGGATGTCTCTACCAGCTTTGCACATCTAGGGAGTGACAGTTTTGCCCATTCTTCTTTGCAAAATAGCTCAGGCTCTGTCAGATTGGATGAAGAGTGTCTGTGAACAGCAATTTTCAAGTCTTGCCACAGATTTTCGATTGGATTTAGGCCATTCTAACACTTTGATCTAATTCATTCCATTGTAGCTCTGGCTGTATGTTTAGGGTCGTTGGCCTGCTGGAAGGTAAACTTCTGCCCCAGTCTGGAGTCTTTTGCAGACTCTAACAGGTTTTCTTTAAGGTTGCCCTGTATTTGGCTCCATCTATCTTTCCATCAACTCTGACCAGCTTCCCTGTCCCTGCTGAAGAAAATCATCCCCACAACATGATGCTGCCACCACCATGTTTCACAGTGGTGTGTTCAGAGTGATGTGCAGTGTTAGTTTTCTGCCTCACATAGCGTTTTGCTTTTAAGCCAAAAAGATGAATTTTAGTCT
Organism: Lithobates sylvaticus; assembly: GCA_028564925.1. NCBI lineage: Eukaryota > Metazoa > Chordata > Amphibia > Anura > Ranidae > Lithobates > Lithobates sylvaticus. Next base: position 138,012,876 of record CM053026.1, read on the forward strand.
CATCTGACCAGAGCCCCTTCTTCCACATGTTTGCTGTGTCCCCCACATGGCTTCTCTCAAACTGCAAACTGGACTTCTTATGGCTCTTTTTCAACAATGGCTTTCTTCTTGCCACTCTTCCATAAAGGCCAAATTTGTGGAGTGCACGACTAATAGTTGTCCTGTGGACAGATTCTGTTGGGCTATACTTATTCCATTTCAGGTGATGGATTGAACAGTGCTCTGTGAGAGGTTCAGCTTGGGATATTTTTTTAAAACCTAACCCTGCTTTAAACTTCTTCACAACTTTATCCCTGACCTATCTGGTGTGCTCATTGGCCTTCATGATGCTTTTTGTTCACTAAGGTTCTCTAAAAAATCTCTGATGGCTTCACAGAACAGCTGTATTTATACTGAGATTAAATTAAACACAGGTGGACTCTTTTTACTAATTAGGGGGCTTCTGAAGGCAATTGGTTCCACTAGATTTTAGTTAGGGGTATCAGAGTAAAGGGGGCTGAATACAAATGCACGCCACTCTTTTCAGATATTTATTTGTAAAAAATGTGAAAACCATTTATGGTCTAGAGCCCTACGGACGACATGAGTAACGATGACACATAGGAACAATACAAAACTCACCAAGATGAAATAGACCTGAAAGTGTGCCTTGGTCTACCGTATGGTACGCCAAAAATAAGGGGGCATACCCTAGATAAAGAATGATAAGAAGTAGTTATGGAATAATGTGGAATGAGTATTCAGTCTGGGGTAAGAATACTTGGAAGAGGCTTTTAAAAGGGGAGGGTGGGTGGGTATCACGCACAGGAAACCGACAAAGACCGGCGGCCTTTGGGCTGCTTATATACCCTCCGGGCTCCTCCCATAACTTCAGGCCGGTACCCGGCCTTCCAATTTATGGTCTAGAGCCCTACGGACGACATGAGTAACGATGACACATAGGAACAATACAAAACTCACCAAGATGAAATAGACCTGAAAGTGTGCCTTGGTCTACCGTATGGTACGCCAAAAATAAGGGGGCAAAAACCTTCAGGTAGGGGATAATTATTTATTAGAGGTAATGTCATTGAGTGAGTCGAGCAAAGGCCTGAGCCATCTCTAACTGTGGGTTAGGAATGTAGCGAGAGAAGCAGGCCGATTTCCACCGACCCAGTTTCTTGATCACGTGGTCCGGAACCCCCTGTCTTGAGGCTGTCGTGGCCGCCCCGATCCGGAACGAATGCCCGGAGTACTGGCTGGGGTCCAACTGAAGATGGCCGAGAAGGACCCGGACATGTTCCACGAACTGCGACGAGTTAAGGGGTTTTACCGGAAAGGGTAGCAGTGGACTGGCCCCTGGGCAGTCGGACAGCAGTGCCGTCAGGCGGTCCAACACGGCAACTGGGCACCAGTTGTTGTGAGTCCTGTACAGGTGGATATCTACTCCGGAACCTCGCTGCTGAGTTTTGGATGTCGTCAAGTGAAGGACGTAGTGATCCTGGTGGCGATAGAGATTATTTCTATGCAAAACTGGCCCGGCTGGGTGGCTGCGAGTGAACTCGCTGGGCCGCAGAAACCCGTAAAACGCCATGTGAATCGCAGCCTGTAGGACGGTGCTGAGGAGGAGACCGAATGGGGACCTATCCAGGATGTCAGACATCCCCTTGAAGATCTCCCCCGTGATAGGCAGCCGCTTTGGGCTGACTGGCGGCTGGTGTTTCTGCACTCCGCGTAGTAGAGCCCTCACCGCGTGGCAGGAGAACACCGAAGGCCTTGCGGGGTCTTGAAGTGACAAATAGTGCTGCACCCCGGCCACGTACTGGCGTATCGTGCTGTGTGACAGTGCTAGGTGTGAATGGCAGTAGGCGATGAACGCCAAGACCTGCTTGAGGCTGGAAGACTCGCGAGGCCGCTGGGGCAGGAACTTGTTAAACGCCCTCCAGGCCGTCTGGTAAGCCCGACGGGTGTTGCGGGCGAGTGAGGCGTTAATGATGTCGGTGGCTGAGCGTAGGTGTGGGGCTAGTCCAAGGTCAGTTGTGACCAATCCGGGATAGTGGCTGAATGACGGCAGGCTCCCGGCACCTGTTCAAAGAAAGAAATAAGGTTAAAACGGGAGAGTGCGTCCGCTGCTGCGTTGAACTTCCCTGGAATGAACGAGCAGTACACATTGAACTGATGCTGTAGGGATAGCTGGACCAGTCTGTGGAGGAAGGACATGACGGGCCTGGACTTAGACCTGCCCTTGCTGATGATCTCGGCTGTGGCTTGATTGTCTGTCGAGAAAGCCACCGTCCGTCCAGACCAAAGGTGACCCCATAGGTGAGCGGCTGCTACAATAGGGAAGAGCTCAAAGAGGGCTGACGTAGTAGTGAAGCCCGGTGTGGCTAGTGCTTGAGGAGGCCACGGGGCGGCGAACCACAAATGGCCAAAAATGGCGGCGCATCCTGTGTATGCCGCCGCGTCGGTCACCACCTGTGGTGACTGCGTGGACACAACTGGGATAAACAGGGACACACCGTTCCAATCACTAAGAAAGTGCTCCCACATGGCCAGATCTGCTCTGGCTGCAGAATCCAGCCTGATGACCTGGTCTGGGTCCTGCGTGTAGGACAGGAAGACCAGCAACCGGGACACGAAGGAGCGGCCCTGGGGGATGATCCTCACAGCAAAGTTCAGCATCCCGAGGAGAGACTGAAGTTGCTTCTGAGTACATCCCCCCACCCGGGTGAATTCTCGCAGAACCGTCCTGATACGGTCCAACTTATCTGCTGGAAGGCTGGCCTGCATGGCCAACGTGTCAAGGTTGACGCCCAAGAACGTGATCTTGTGTGCCGGGCCGTCAACCTTGTGCTCCACTACGGGGACATTCAGATTGTCGAAAACCGTCCTCAACTTTCCAAGGTCCCCTGGGGGAACCCCGGGCGGCTCTATCAGAAGGAAGTCATCCAAATAATGGATGACCTCGTGGCACTGTGCCTCATGGAGAAGGATCCACGCCAGGGTCTCGGCGAACTTGTCAAACAACCAAGGACTACTTTTAGACCCGAAGGTCAATTTGGTCGCGAAATAATATCGCTCCCTCCACTTGATGCCGTGCCAGCACCACAGGGAAGGATGGATGGGCAGCAGCTTGAAGGCGTCAGATATGTCTGCCTTCGAGAGCCAAGCACCCACCCCTGCCCTGAGAATGGCCTGGATAGCCATGTCTACCGAAGCGTACTTCAGCGAGAACTCCTCGGAGGGGATGAGCGAGTTGAGACTGGGAACGACGGAAGAATGAGGCGCTGACAGATCATACACCAGACGTTTTTTATTTGAAAACTTTCCCTGCACAAGCCCGATAGGGCTAACCCTCCAGATGCTCAAGGGAGATTGACAGAACGGGCCTATCATGAAGTCCCGATCCAACTCTGTCTGCAAAAGGACGTCAATCGCTGGCTCATCTGTTGCTGCTGAGCGTAGGTTCGGACATTCGTGGGTGGAGTGGGGCAGGGTGATGAGCCCGGTATGAAACCCATCCGTGAAGCCTCGGATGAGGTAGCTGGCGAGCGACGGAGTGGGGTGTGAGGTCAGGTAAACGCCGAGCCAAAGGACATTGACCCGGCTTAGTCATGGTCTCTTCTGTTTGACCTCACACAGGATCCTGGGGTGCGCCCTCTGGCATAGGGTGCAAACGTGCAAGAGCCGGCACTGGCTGAAATTGCAGGAGCCATAATTAAAATTGTTGCAGATAGCGGCTCCCCCAACCATCCGCACCGGACGTCCCAACTTGTCCACCTTTTGCCCTTGCACCGGGGCCTGCTGAGCCTGGCTCGTGCTGGCAGAAGCCGTGCTAGCTATTGGACGGACAGAGGCTATGTTGGCACACCAGACCGTGGTGTGGGATGCTGACTGACAGACAGCACATAGCGGGGAGCGAAGGCCTGCGAAGTGGCGGCAGAACAATTCCGTATCCACTACGCTCCAGTCCGTTGGCAAATGGAACTGTGCGAATCTGGCTGCGGCTTTGGCCGAGAAGGACCGATGATAGTCGTAGAACGCTGAGCCACCGTATTTGTGGCCCAGGTCTACGATCAAATGGAGGTAGAGGTCCAGCTCTTCCCGTCTGCCGGGGGAGGCTGAGCACAGCACGTCTCTAAACATGCCGAAAGCGAGCGTGAATTCGGGCACCGTGAGCTTCCTGTTGAGCCTCGGATCCTTCGCTTTCAACACCACCGAGACATCCCCCCAGGTGTAGGCCTTGTTCTCGGCCAAGTCATGGACCGAGATCAAGAGTGAGGCCAGATTAACGTCTTTGCCCTCTAGAATGTCCTTCCTTACGCTGGGTGGCACCAGGTGGGAAGGGTGAACGGTAGGCGTGGCAAGCTCACTACCTGCGGCCGGTGCACTGATGGCTGGGACCACCGCGGGGTCCGGAACCGTGGCAGCCGGGCTGGCCTCTAGACGAGACACCCTGTCCTGGACCTCCACGATTGAGGAAGACAGGGAAGATACGAGGGTGTGTAGCTGGGCAACGGCGGCTGAAATAGATTCCAGAGACGCCTGCTGGCTGCTGGGGCTTGCTGCGGCCGGTGGTGGGAAGAGAAGCCTGAATAACTCCGCCTTCCTGGCCGTGGACGAGAAGGGTATCCCTCTGCGTCTCAGCTCGGCGGACAGCCTGGGAATTGTCCACGCCCTAAGAGACTGGACACTGCCAGCCTCGGAGGCTGACGCCGGAGATAGCGGGGTGGTGAGGTCATCGCTGCCAACTGACGACATGGCGGCTGCCAAGACCTGTTACTTGGTAGACTGGTCACGTGTCTGCAGGCTGGGCCTAAAAGGTGACAAGAAATGAGTTTGGACGTGTCACCTATGATATACGTACCTGCCACAAGAAAGCAGGAGCCCCCCGTGCCCCTGTGTTTTTTTTTTTTTTTTACCTGCTGGAACCCTGATCAAGTTGGCGCAGGTGGACCTACTGAATCCGACTGACCTGAGAGAGTGTGAGAAAAAGTACCTATTTAAGAGCCTAAAACTGCTGCCGTCCAGAGCGACGGAACCCAACGTAGATGATAACAACAGGCGATAGTGACTTGAGTCGACTGCCGAGATCGCAATGGGATCAAATGGCAGATGACAACACGAACGACTGACTTGACACGTTGCCTTAACTGAATGAACTTCTCGTGACAGGGCCCGGCCCGTTCGTACCGTATGGGGGTGACTGTGGGCCGGACTCTGGAGCCCGTACCGAATGAGGCCACCATGAAACTAGGCCGACTGCCTAGGTACGCTGAGGCCGAACTGTGACATCCAGCTGCCACCGGGTCCGACTCCAAGCTCCCCCCTTTTTTTTTTTTTTTTGTAGAAATGCGGCCGGCCTAGGGCACGCCGGCGCGAATTCGTACAAGCGGGTGACCAATTAACGCCGGGCGTGGTAAGGTGACACAGAAATGCTATAACATGACAAGGGCAAGAATCAAAGTTTTTTTTTTTTTTTTTTTCCTTTTTTTTTTTTGCGACTCCGCCCCTGGCGCATGTATTGAAATGAGGCCGAGCCTAGGGCACGCCGACACGAATTAAGTGCGAAGAAGTGACTTCATTCACGCCGGGCGTGGTAAGGTGACAGAAATGAGATACCATGACAGGGGCAGGAATCAGGAATGTACGCAAACCAGTGATGCGATTCCGCCCTTGGCGCATGTATTGAAATGAGGCCGTGCCTAGGGCACGCCGACACGAATTAAGTGCGAAGAAGTGACTTCATTCACGCCGGGCGTGGTAAGGTGACAGAAATGAGATACCATGACAGGGGCAGGAATCAGGAATGTACGCAAACCAGTGATGCGATTCCGCCCTTGGCGCATGTATTGAAATGAGGCCGTGCCTAGGGCACGCCGACACGAATTTAGTGCGAAGAAGTGACTACATTCATGCCGGGCGTGGTAAGGTGACAGAAATGAGATACCATGACAGGGGCAAGAATCAGGAATGTACGCAAACCAGTGATGTGATTCCGCCCTTGGCGCATGTATTGAAATGAGGCCGGGCCTGGGGCACGCCGACACGAATTAGTGCGGGGAAGTGACTGCATTCATGCCGGACATGGTAAAGTGACAGAAATGATATACCATGACAGGGGCAAGAATCAGGAATGTACGCAACCAGTGATGCGATTCCGCCCTTGGCGCATGTATTGAAATGAGGCCGGCCTGGGGCACGCCGACCCGAATCAGTGCAAGGGAAGTGACTGCATACAAGCCGGGCGTGGTAAGGTGACAGAAATGATATACCATGACAGGGGCAAAAATCAAGAACGTACGTAACCAGTGATGTGATTCTGCCCTTGGCGCATGTATCGAAATGAGGCCGGGTAGTCGTGCATCTGGGTCGCCCCGATCGGAGCATGCATGGATGCGACCGGACCAAGATGGAAGCGATGGCATGAACACCCTGTTGCAACTGATGCGAAATGATTTAGCATGACCGACTGGCCTGATACGTTGGCCACGTTTGAAATGATGAAATGATTGTCATGCTAACACGTGAAATGTTTCGACACGGTCGAAGTGATTTGTACAATTAGTATGCCAACAGTGCTTCGGAATGTGAATAGCGATTCGGCACGCTCGCTGGCGCCACCGATTCGAATAATGGCAGGACATGAACGATACGTGTGAGTGCGAACAGCACCCGTGCATGAGTCACGTTTGAACGACTGCGTAGCACGACCGCGAAAGGGGAACCCTTGAGTGCCGGATGCGGCATCGGTCGGAATGTAGTGGCGGGCGGCCCTGAATGTGCGTGCCGCTAGATGGCTCCCGATCGTGTACAACCAAAAACGTACGAGTAAGTGTTTAGTTTTTTCGAGACAAGCAGAGCGTGGTTCGTGAGCTACGCAGACCACAGTTTAGTGACATGATAAGCAGTGCATGAGAACGTAAAACATGGGAGCCGAAGCCCTACCTGCGACAGCCGAACCAGACTCTTTGTACGAAACTGCGACTCGGCGACACGAGTGCGACACGCAGGGACAACACGACTTACGAACACGGACGCGGGACTGCAACAAGAGGAGACGGACAGACGAAACGGAGCTCACGAACCGGCACCAACAGCGCTTGTCTCGAACGAGTCGGTCCTAGATGTCTGACGTATCAGATATCACGCACAGGAAACCGACAAAGACCGGCGGCCTTTGGGCTGCTTATATACCCTCCCATAACTTCAGGCCGGTACCCGGCCTTCCAATTTATCATTTTCTTTCCATTTCACAATTATGTGCCACTTTGTGTTGGTCTATCACATAAAATCCCCAAAAAATATTTACATTTTTTGTTTGTAACATGACAAAATGTGGAAAATGTCATGGTGTATGAATACTTTTTCAAGGCACTGTATATCCAGAATGCTCTGCTAAACCATTGTCATAGGTGCACTCTAAATGAAATGCTTATATGTAAACATTTTATAAATGGAACAAGATGACATAAACATAAGACTAAAAATAGCTATTCTTTTAACTAAAAGCCATTACAATATTTATTTTATAAAAGTCTTAAAGTGGAAGTAAAGTCAAAAATATAACTTTTACCTACAGGTAAGCCTATAATGAGGCTTACCTGTAGGTAAAAAAAATATCTCCTAAACCTGTACGGTTTAGGAGATATTCCCCGTGCAATGCGCCGCTGACTGCAGCGGCGCATGCGCACGGGGGATTCTCGGCTGAAGGGCCGGCAGAATCCGAACCCTGCCGGGAAGAAGTCTCCCGTGCGCATGCGCGGGAGTGACGACATCGCGGCTCCAGCCACTCACAGCGCTGGAGCCGCGATACCCGGAAGACACGCCGAGGCAACATGTCAGCGACCTCGGCGTGGACCAGGTGAGTTACCGACGCTTCGTTCTAAGGTAAGTATTTCATAATGAGCTAGTATGCGGTGCATACTAGCTCATTATGCCTTTTCCTTTACAGGTTTTAAAAAAAAAAAAAAAAGTTCAGCGGCTTTACTACCGCTTTAACTTTCATCAGCTCTGTTTCTTAGGCACCCAACGAGGAGGGCCCAGGTCAGCTCTACAGCAAATATTTAATTTTTTTTGCAAAATTTTACTTTTTGGCAATAAAAATACTTAAGCCCCTAGAACATTATACATTTTCTGGAAGCAGAGGCCCTGTAGAATAAAAAGATGACAGTTGCAAAGTTTTATGTCACATGCTGTTTGTGTAACTATTTATTAAATGCACATTTTCAGGAAAAATACAATTAATTTTAGTGCAAACACACATCACAATATCCATTTTTCTGGTAAAATATAAAAGATGAGGTTGCGTAAAGTAAATAGATACCAAAAATGCGTATGGTGCAAATGCGGTTTACACATGCATGCGCACCTTAGGCTATGCTTGCGTTTGTACATGTGTGTGGGGAAACAAGGGTTAAGACTATTTTTTTAATCTATTTTTTGATCATTTGATTTTTATTTTACTTTTTTCAGTGACAGCATTGGACAGGTGACAGGTACTTTTTTTGGAGACATTAGGTGTCTAATAGACCCCAGTGTCTCCCCTGCCCTTGGCACCATTTAACCAAGCACAGATCTGCTCGGTTAGATGCGTTCCCTGGCTGTACCAGCCAGGAAAATGTTGAATCTGAAACCGGAAGGGACGATGTAAGAGTGTGGCATGGATACGCCTCGTTCTCACATCACTTTCCATCATGAAGCTGAAATAAAAATTTACTTCAGTGTGTGTATGTGTTTATTTACTATGTTACTTTTCTTTGTGAATGAGTAACAAGGGGCTATGTACCCCATACTCAATTACGTGGCCTGGTATGGATTGGGGGGATCACCACACCATTTTTAAAAACATTTTTCTATGGAAGCCCGTTGACAGCTGATGACTCATTTGTTGTTAAGGACACTGTGGCTGGCTTCCCAGCCCACTCTTTAACAACAAGCAATTCATTGTGCCCTGATTGGGCAAAGCACCTTGCAGCGCACAGTGCAGATTTGGGTGTTCACTGAATAGGGGAAAAAAGAATGTTTGGGCCAATCTTTTGCTCAGCTCAAACTGTTCGTCCAACTCTACTTGGCAGTTACATCATGGTCCCCATTCACTTAAATCAGTCATGCTCGGTGGGCGGTAGTGTCCGCTGAATGAAACAGGGGGGAAGATTCCTGTTATGGCATGTATAGTCATTACCTTGCCAGCTCAAGAGGGGGCAGGTATACCTATAGACATATATATTTTTCCAATATATTTACTATGTTGTTTTATGTCTAAGTCGCCCGCTAAGTAAAACCAATCATACGTCTTCTATACCATTCCCCCTCACCCACCCCAGCCAGTCAAGCTGACACCTTTAGTCCCACCAGCTTAGACTAGATTTGCTGCTCCCCCTTACTCTATAGCATTTAAGTACCATAGTGCTAGCTCTTTAATTAAAGAAAGGAAAGAGTAGGGAGTGAAACACCGGTTTGTAGCCCTGGAATATTATCTCCTGCACCTAAGCATCAGAGATGCAAATTGTCCAAGTGTCCACTAAAGGTAACACTTATTCCCCCCTATGAAAATTGAGAGGCAAAATTTCAACCTGAGAAAATCTTGTTCAAGAATTGGCAGATTTGATTTTTCAGATCTGTTGGCAGACTGGGAAAAATGCTTAGAGGGTCTTGATGAAGAAGTGGAGAAAAGAAAGGAATGTCCTGTAACAATCAGAAAAGGGAAAGAATTAGAAAGCTATTTCGTAGGCATCTTCCACTGTGCAAAACGTGTGCTCTTGTTGTAGTCTAGGACTGTAGTGTCTTAGATAAATAGTATCTGGAATGGATCCAAAAAGACTGTATGTAACAAATGTTTCTTATATGAGAATACCAAAGATCATCACCTTAAAAAATCTGCCTATGTGTGAGAACTGACAGAAGAACAATGCAATAGCAAAGCTAGGAAGCTATTAGCAGACTGGCACAGCTGTAATTAAAGATTACAGACATTTTCTCTACCCATACTATAAGCGAGGGATCAGTCGCAGAAATGGAGAAATATTTTTAAAGGGAATTCAACCAACTCCCCTTGGTTTGACAAGGTACAAACAGAGGTAGGATATTGTGTTTTCAAATTTTGTGACAAAGTCACTGAGAAGAAGTATTCCAAGTCGGAGTCTATATTACATGTGCCTGGGCTGGAGTAGCTCACCTCAGAGCTCTACAGCTACCTTGTAATGGCAGCTTTACCTGAATTGTCTTCACTTAAGCAGAAGTCCCTGAGATGGATGATGACGACTGATCTGAGCTATGGGAATTCCCCTTCACGCATCTGGTGTCCCTCAGGGATAAACAAATCCAATTTAAAATTATTCACAGAGCATATTTTACTCCATACAAACTCGACAGGATGGATTCCAACATTACTCCATCTTGTTTGCGATGCTTACACCCAGTGGGTGACTTCATACATATATTCTGGTCTTGCCCTGCAATTGCTACATATTGGCAGGGAGTTCTGGATGTCATCATTTCTGTGGTACATGTCCCTGTCTCTCCATCCATGGTTCTGCCTGCTTGGCCTGGTCGAAGAGCTAGCCCCTATGCTAGCAACAAGAATTATTTTAAGCCTCCTCCTTTTTTATGCCTGGAAAGCTATAACTCTTCATTGGAAGAAGTCATCTCCCCCGTCGGTTGGTTTTTGGATGAAGTTGGTCAATTACACTTTGCCTCTATATTAGGACACATACCACAGTAGAGGTTGTCCGACTAAATTTAACCAAGTTTGGTCCTATTGGTTGGTTTCCACTCCTCTGGATTCCTAAAATTTAAGATTCAACACTTTGGGTGATATGGTTCCTGAATGGGTGTGGATCCTTTACTGTATGTACAAGTCTACTTCGTGTTTGAGCCTTGTACATTTTATTTTACTACTTTATTATTTTATTCATTAATTTTGCAGTAATGAACCCATTCTGTTTTTTATTGTTTGTTATACACTGGGCAGTGGCCCCTGCATGGACACCAGTCCCCCACTGTGTGTTTTGTATAACTTGTAAAAAGCTAACAAAAAAGACTTAAGTCACTGGGAAGACTTTGTGATGTGCTTAGAGGTAGAATAACTGAGGCCAGCTATAGAAGGCAAAGCAACCGTAAAAAGGGAAAATAAAAACATGTTCTCTGATTTTGGTGTAATAGCTGCAGACCAAAATCAGTCAGAACTATTCTTCCTCATGGGAGGACATACAATCTACATATAATAATACTTATAAAGGAAATGCTCTGCTATCTGGATGTTAGCATGAGTGCCTTATTGCAATGACACAAAATAAATTAAATGTTTGCATGCAAAAGAATATTTTTACCATAAAGCGTGTAATTAAAACATCATAAACCTTATAATCCAAATATATACTAGAATATATAAAGTGCCTTAGTGTTAACCACTTCAGCCCCGGAAGAATTTACCCCCTTCCTGATCAGAGCAGTTTTTGCAATTCGGCACTGGGTCGCTTTAACTGACAATTGCGCGGTCGTGCGATGTGGCTCCTTTTTTCCCCACAAATAGAGCTTTCTTTTGGTGGGATTTGATCACCCCTGCGGTTTTTATTTTTTGCGCTATTAACAAAAAAAGAGCACAATTTAAAAAAAAACGCATTATTTTTTTACTTTTTGCTATAATAAATATCCCCCAAAAATATATAAAAACATTTTTTTTCCTCAGTTTAGGCTGATACGTATTCTTCTACATATTTTTGCAAAAAAAAATAGCAATAAGCAACTATTGATTAGTTTGCGCAAAAGTTATAGCGTTTACAAAATAGGTGATAGTTTTATGGCATTTTTATTATTTATTAATTTTTTTTAACCACTTCACATCCGGCCGTAGCCGAATGACGGCCACAGCGCGGATGTAAAATCCCGGGAGGCCGTCATATGACGGCCTCCCCTTTCCTCGTTCCCTGTGCGCGCTCACGAGCGCGCAGCAGGGAAATTCTGTGTTGGCCGTGTCCCTCGGACACGGCCAATCACAGATCACAGCGGCTGTTTACATCGCGATCGCCCTGGCCAATGAGAGATTATCTCATATGTAAACATATGAGATCATCTCTCAGCGCCGCTCCCCCTCCTCACACAGAGACAGCGTGTGAGGAGGGGGAGAAGAACGGCTGCAGCGCCGTAAGTTAAAAAAAATAAAAATAAACGAAATGCCATCTGTGCCCACTGCCACCACTGCAATCTGTCCCCAATGCGAATTGGCATAACCATATGTCCCCAATGCCATCTGCAAGTGCCATATGTCCCCAATGCCATATGTGCCCAGTGCCATCTGCCAGTGCCATCTGTGCCCAGTGCCATCCCCAGTGCCATCTGTAGTCAGTGCCATCTGCCAGTGCCATCTGTAGTCAGTGCCACCTGTCATCAGTGCCACCTGTCATTAGTGCCATCTGTCATCAGTGCCACATAGTGCCATCTGTCATCAGTGCCACATATTAGTGCCATCTGTCATCAGTGTCACGTATTAGTGCCATCTGTCATCAGTGCCACCTGTCAGTATCACGTGCCATCTGTTATCAGTGTCACCTGTCATCAATGCCACGTATCAGTGCCATCTGTTATCAGTGTCATGTGTCATCAGTGCCACGTATTAGTGCCGTCTGTCATCAGTGCCACGTATTAGTGCCATCTCTCATCAGTGCCACATATTAGTGCCACGTGATATCAGTGCCATGTATAAGTGCCATCTCTCATCAGTGCCACATATTAGTGCCATCTGTCATCAGTGTCACGTGTCATCAGTGCCCCGTATTAGTACCATCTGTCATCAGTGCCAAGTCAACAATTTAGATGTGTAATTTATGCTCCTAGAACACGTGATGGCGCTCCCTGCCTGTTGGGCCTCTCTATGTGGCCAGGCTGTGGAAAAGTCCCACACATGTGGTATCGTAATAATCAGGAGGAGTAGCAGAATTTATTTTGGGGTGTCATTTGTGGTATACACATGCCATGTGAGAGAAATAACCTATTACAATGACAATTTTGTAGAAAAAAAATAAAAAATAGAAAAATAATTCATTTTGCAAAGAATTGTGGGAAAAAATGACAACATCAAAAAGCTCACCATGCCTCTTACTAAATACCTTGGAATGTCTACTTTTAAAAAAGGGGTCATTTGGGGGGTATTTGTTCTTTCCTTGCTTGTTCGGGTCACAAGAAATGAGATCGGTCACCAGTGCATCAGGTGTGATCAATTTTGTATGATTCGCACCATAGTTTGTAGAGTCTGTAACTTTCACAAAGACCAAATAATTTCCACTAATTTGGGTTATTTTTACCAAAGATATGTAGCAGTATAAATTGTGGCCAAAATTTATGAAGAAAAATTAATAATTTCCTAAATTGTATCACAGAAACAAAGAAAAATGCGTTTTTTTTCAAAATTTTCGGTCTTTTTTCATTTATAGCGCAAAAATTTAAAAACCCAGAGGTGATCAAATACCACCAAAAGAAAGCTCTATTTGTGGGAAAAAAAGGACAAAAAATTCATTTGGGTACAGTGTTGCATGACTGAGTAATTGTCAGTCAAAGCGTGAGAGCACCGAAAGCTGAAAATTGGTCTGGATGGGAGGGGGGTTTAAGTGCCTGGTAAGCAAGTGGTTAAATGGCGGCGATCAGCGATTTTTATCGTGACTGCGACATTATTATTATACATTTTTGACACATTTTTGGGACCATTGTCATTTATACAGCAATCAGTGCTATACAAATGCACTGATTCCTGTATAAATGACACTGGCAGTGACCCGCGACCCAACTCACAGAGCTTCCTGCGGATCCGCCACCTCTTAAAGGGCAACATACAGGTATGTGTTTCTGCCTGTACGTGCCCTTCTGCCGACGTATATATCGGCGTGAAGTGTTATCATGCAACTTCTAAAAATGTCATACAATATAGGATCAAAAACGTCATATATCAAATATAGTGATCCAAATCCATGCAAAAATAATTAAAGTGTTCTGGTGAGAAAAAATGCTACGTGCAAACAGATATCAAAATTTCATATGAATGATAAAATCATTAGATAATAAACCTTAGAGCGTGTGACCTCACAATTAAGTTCAGTCAGAACACGCTTTTGAACCACCCCTCGGTTCAGTGTCAATTATGGAGTCCTGGGCTGCTCAGTATTGCTGCTTCCACACTCACATAAAACATAAAAAAACTTGATAGTGTGATATCGTTTTTTTTTTTTAATATACTTTTATTAACCTCCCTGGCAGTTTGATTATTTCAGATTTTTGATTCTCAAAGCGGTGCATTGTTTTGCATGGAAATTTGGTGTTTTATATTGTAGGCCTGTAATTCTTAGGAATAACGCACTTAAATCTGTCCAAACAAGAGTCTAGTAGACATCCTGGGTATGATAAAGTTTGAAACACGAAATCATAAATTATAATATAATAAATAACTATAAATGATTATAAAAAATAATAATATAATAATAATAAAAATTATTCAATAATGTAATCAAATCAAAAACACAGAAATTTGCTCAGTTGCAGAATTTTCGCTGTCGTTACTTTCAGTGTTTGATGACGAATTTCCCCACGAATCACTATCGCTCAATTCTGCATGTGATTCTAATTTATTATCGCTGTTTTCTAGCTGGTCTAAAACTGCTTTTGATGTAAAGGGACACTTTTTGGTTGCTATGGACAATCTCCAGTTTCCAGGCAGAAAGAACAGTATATATAATATAAAACTGCATGCATGTCAATGGACAAAGCACTAGGGACAAAAGGGAGGTGAAATAATCTGATACAGTAATGTAATCTGTAAGTACTGTATGTGTAATGTGTTTTTAACTTTTTGAATTTGGCGCAGTTCTCCGTCGCTGTGCGTCGCAACGCTCGCAGGGAACAGAGCTCGGCACTGTGATAGATCCGGTGGAGGACACGGCTCGCACACACAGCGGGGAGACATCGCAGGATCCTGAGGACAAGGTAAGTAACTTTGCCTGGATCCTGCGATGCGATCCCGAGTGTGGCTCGGGGTTACCGTTTTTGGTACTGAAAATTCACCCCAAGCCACACGCGGGATTTCAGCTAAGGAGGTTAATAAACCATAACCCCACTGTCAGGATACTCACATGCTAAAATGCCGAAATCCCCCTGAGGAAGATACAATTTATCCCTGTATTGACACATGTTGGGGCAGGGACAGGATGGTGCAGGAGACAGCTGATCTGTCTCAGAACGGAGAGATATACTATTTTGGCGTTTCAGCATTTCTTTCCTTTATAAGTATTGCTTTTGCACGGTCGGATGGGATGTGATCAGTGCTAGCAGCTGTCCTGAGAGGAGGTGTTACATATTTACATATGGTAGCTCGCAAGATTTATTTGTTTTAGATACATATAATAATAGACCCACAATGTGACAATGTCCAAACTAAAGTTTGAGCCGGATTTAGCAGGGGAGGAGACAAAAAAAATATGTCAGTGACCCAAGGCTCAGAGGTGGCCACCAGCAGACAACTGAACCAGATCACAAGAAACCCCCTTCACACAGGAGCCAAATGGGACTAAGTCCTGTGGTTCACTTGCATAAGTAAAGCAAACCCAGTTCTGTTTTCCAGAGACAGAAAAGAAGGCCAAACAAAACAAAGATAAGGG
The DNA here is from genome assembly GCA_028564925.1 of Lithobates sylvaticus. Lineage (NCBI taxonomy): Eukaryota > Metazoa > Chordata > Amphibia > Anura > Ranidae > Lithobates > Lithobates sylvaticus. The sequence continues at coordinate 138,028,496 of CM053026.1, forward strand.
GTAAAACCCAAACTGCAGTCTGCAGGTGGGGGGCAAAACGACATCTACTCAAAGAAAAAGCATGTGGATTGATGAATGTAAACTAAGGGGCAGGATATTTTAACCACTTGCCATCCGTGCTATAGCCGAATGACGGCCACAGCGTGGACCTGAATTTCCGGGAGGCCGCCATATGACAGCCTCCCCTTTGCACACTCCCTGCATGCGCTGTAATCACAGAGTCACTGAGACTCGGGTGATCACAGATCAGAGTAAGGGGCTGTTCCCGTCCCCTTACCACGTAATCAGCTGTCAGCCTGTAAACAAAAGCTTGGTAATAGTTTTTTTTTTTCTCCTCACGCTAAGGGGGAAAAAAAGCTGATCACCAGCTTATCTGCAAGGGACATGGGTCCTGAAGAGGAAGAGGCAATTATGCCTCATCTGTGCCCACCAGTACCCCCTGCCAGTGCCACCTGCCATTGCCACCTGCCAGTGCCCACAGTGACCACCAGTGCCACCTATTAATGCCCACGAGTGCCACCTATCAATGCCCACAAGTGCCACCTATCAATGCCCACCAGTGATGCCAATCAGTGCCACCTAGCAGTGCTGCCTATCAGTGTAACCGATCAGTGCCCATCACTGCCACCCATCAGTGTCCATCACTGCCACCTATCGGTGCCCATCAGTGCCGCCTCATCAGTGTACATCAATGAAGGAGAAAAATTACCTGTTTTAAATTTTTTTAACAAAAAATAAAAACCACAGAGGTGATCTAATACCACCAAAAGAAAGCTATATTTGTGTGGAAAAAAATTATAAAAATTTAATTTGGGTACAGTGTAGCATGACCGCGCAATTGTCAGTCAAAGTGCGACAGCGCTGAAAGCTGAAAATGTATCTGGACATGAGGGGGGGTTTAAGTGCTCAGTAAGCAAGTGGTTAAGTAACGTCATTGACCAAATATGGACATGACAACAAAGAATATAGTTGCCTATATACAATTCATCACATAGTAGGTACCCCCAGAACTTCCAAAAAAAGCATTGCTCCAGTTTAAAAGCCAGAAATAAATATATGAGAACTGTTTTACGCAACATTTCTTTTGTCAGTGTATGTTCATGCTACACATCTGCCCCAAGATCTGGCTTTCCTCTCATAGTCTGAGTTCTACTATAAAGAGTATGATAAGAGAGTGATACCAACTTCTGACACTTATACTACTTAATGGTTTTAATGAAGACATAACAGAATTGTTGGGTGTATCTACAGTTGCTTTAAAGGGACACTAAACTCAGGTTTAAAAAAAATCCATTCAGTTATTTATTCTTAAAGTGGTATTAAACTCTCTCATATACCCAGTGAAGTGAACAGCCTCAGATGATACACAGAGATGAAACAAACCTCCCTACATAAGTTTTACATGTATATCTGCTGTTTTTCCCTTTTATTATATTATCTAGCATTTTATGTTCAGAAATACATATTAAGCTAAGTTTTACATATATACTTATTAAGGCACTTTTCCTATAGTATTTATTTAACTCTATCCCTTGTTGTACTGCAGATTTTGAGAATGAGTTTACAGAAGAAAATATTTTGTTATTTGTTTATATAAAATCTAACGTGTAATAACTAATCCCCACATAACTCTCCTAAATATATAGTTTTACCATACTTTACTGCTTAGATTTCAATGTCAGGGTTTGCTGTCCTTGAAGTAAATATTTAGTCACTGTCATACAGATATTTGCCACAAGAGGGAGTGCCTTGACAACGCTTGCCATGTCAGTGAAAATTAAAACTGCAGGGCTGACAAGATTTACAGATGAAGAAGTTTTCACCCTTGCCTGTGTTCACGTTTAATGCTCAAATTTAGAAGACATTCCTGTTTTTTTTTTTTTTTATTCCCGAAGCCCTGACTGAGTATTTAAATGAACACAGGCTAATGTGGAAATTGCTCTTTAAGTAAATCAATCTCAAAGCTTTTCTACCTCTAATGTAATTGTAACTTGCATAGTTTCTAGGATTTGGACTCTGCATGTCTTTCTTTTTTTCTCTTTCTTGTTTTGTATAACTTTATTTTCATGTTGGCCCGTTTTCAGGAAAATGAACACTGCATGAGTTGTCCATTTGGGGGGGTTCATGTTATACCAACTTAGTAGCCATCCTGGCGGTATTTTTATGTCAGGTTTTTGCGTCTCAAAGCGGTTCAATTGTTTTGCATAGAAATTTGGCGTTTTATATTGTAGGTCTGTAATTCTTAGCAATAACACTTACATCTGTCCAGGCAAGAGTCTAGTAGACATCTCGGGTATGATAAAGTTTGAAACACAAAATCATAAATTATAATATAATAAATAACTATAAATAATTATAAAAAATAATAATATAAAAATAATAAAATTAATTTCCCCACAATTCACTATCGCTCAATTCTGCAAGTGTTCTAATTTACTATAGATGTTTTCTAGCTGGTCTAAAACCACTTTTGACTTAAAGGGACATTTTTTAGTTGCTGTGGACAATCTGAAGTTTCCAGGCAGAAAGAACATTATATATAATATAAAACTGCATGCAGGGCACTGGACAAAGCACTGGGAACAAAAGGGATGTGAAATGACGTCATACAGTAATGTCATCTGTAAGATTACAGTGTACTGTATGTGTTATGAATTTTCTATTTTTTGAATTTGCCCCCGGGCTCCGCCCCGTGCGTTGCAACGCTCGCAGGGAACAGAGCCCGACACACAGAGGCATCGGGCAGAGGACACAGCCCACAGACATGGGGGGGGGGCATTGCAGAATCCTGGGGGCAAGGTAAGTAACCTGCACCAGGATCCTGCAATACAATCCCGAGTGTGGCTCGGGGTTCCCGCTAATGGTACTGAAATTTAACCCCCGAGTCACACTCGGGAAAATCGACAGGGAGGTTAAAGAAGATTGAAATATGGAACAAAAAAACTTTACACTGTTTGTTATTCATACTATAAAGAAGGATTTTTCCTCTATTTTCTCCTTCACTGAAATGATTGTGTTCAACTTTTTTCAGAATCTTTTCTCCAGAGATAATTTTTTGGATCTGTTGTTATTAGTAGCAAAATGAACATGATTATTTCCCTAGGTTTTAAAATTATCAAGTGAAAAATGATACCCTGGAATTCATAAAGACTGGTGCAGGCAGATTTTGCATAAATATCTCTCATACATTCTAAAAGTGATGAAGAATGCGCCAAATTCATCTACAGTACCTATCTAGAACTTGTAATTGAATTTGGCTCATGCTGCACCACTTTTGAGAGACATTTTGGCAACAGATGTCTCAGCCAGTTTTTCTCTCTCTGTACATCAAAAAAGAGTAGATCCTAATTAGCTTCACTTTTACATTTAGCGCATTCAATGTGACAAAATAGAAAAGCGGCACATTTTAGAATTATCTGAATTTGGTGCACGAGTCGTTGTCAGAACCAAAAGTGTTGCAGATGCTTCATGAATTTGGCATAATACATTAACTAGAGGGATTAATGACAGATAGGTGGCACAGCAGCTTTATTGAATTCCCCCCATAGTATATAATTCAAAGCTCAACTCCAAGGAAATAGGAAAAATTCTCCCTTGCAATGGGGCTGGCCTGCACTGAAAGGATTAAATGCTTCTTTTGGTCTAGGGACCACAAAAACATAGCTCCCAACTGTCCCTGATTTTAAGGGACTGTCCCTGATTTGGAACAAAGTCCCTCTTTCCTCTTCATTTGTCCCTCATTTTGGTCTGATCTATATAGTTGTATATAAAATGCACTATTTATGTTTCAAAAAGTGTTTCCCAGTGCTAAGTTTTGAGTTTAAGAAATATTTTTTTGTATAATGATCCTTTAACTCCCGCCGAGTGTACCCACATATGCGGCCTCGGCTTTCAGGGGTTATACCGGGATGATGCCTGCAGATGATGCTGGTTGATTTTTCAGGATAACAAGCCGTTCAGCTATTATACCAGAGGAGCGAGAGAGGATGTCCCCCTCCTGCCGCCTTCTGCCGCTCTTCCCAGGCCTCCCGCCCCACCGGGGGACACGAGATGGGCAGAATAAGACTGGAACTAAGCGGTTTCCGGCTTCGTTACAGTCTTCTTTCTGTAAACATGGAAGTGACGTCACAAAGTCACTTCCGGTTTACTCGGCTGTCAATGGTGCCGTTTTAAAAAAAACGACAGTATTCACAATCGCTGTTTTTGGCGATCTGAATACTTTGAAGTGCAAAAGAGGGATTTGGGGTCTTTAACATGATTTCAAAGAATATAACAGAATATGTAAAAAGGAAATCAAGGACGCAAAAATTCAAAACAAACAGATTGCAAAAGATAGTAGGCCAAACCCCAAAAAATCAACTATAATATTAGTAAAAAGGTCAGGTCTGAGCATGTAGGCTCTTTATAAAATAATCTGTGGGTGAATGGGGACAGAAAAGGGTAAATGTATTAAATATTTTCTTTATCTCTGTGTATACAAAGAAGCATAAGGGGGAATGGTATTGACACAGCCCCAAATGATCCACAATGGCTCAAAAGTGATATGGTCCAGAAATATTTGGACAGACTAAAGGTGGATAAAGCACCTGGACCAGATGGCATCCACCCACGGATCCTAAAAGAATTGAGCTCTGTCATTTCAAAGCTATTGTTTCCAATTTTTAGGGACTCTTTAATGACTGGAATGGTGCCACTGAATTGATGTAGGGGCAATGTGGTGCCCATATTTAAAAAGGGATCAAAGTATTTACCAAGTAACTAAAGACCTGTTCATTTAACTTCTATAGTCAGGAAGGGTATTGGAGCGTTTAATAAAAGACAAGATGAGTTCTTGCTGGAAAAAAAATATTTTAAGCAACAGACAGCATGGGTTCATGAAAGACAGAAGTTGTCAAACAAACCTAGTTTCTTTTTATGAGGAGGTAAGTAAAACCTTGGACAGAGGGGTGGCTGGGGATGTGGTATACTTGGATTTGCAAAAACATTTGACACAGTTCCCCACACACAGCTAATGTGTAAGGTAAAGTCTACAGGTTCGGAAAGGTCAGTTTGTAAATGGATAGAAAACTGGCTAAAAGACAGAATTCAGAGAGTAGTGGTTAATTATTCTTACTCTGAATGGTCTAAGGTTATCAGTGGTGTACCCCAAGGTTAAGTGTTGGGACCCTTACTTTTTAATATCTTTATAAATTATATTGGGTCTGGGATTAAAAGTACCATTTCAGTCTTTGCAGATGACACCAAGTTGTGCAGTGGAATAATGTCCTTACAGGATGTCTTCAATTTATAAGCCAACCTCAATGCACTGTTTAATTGAGCAACTATGTGGCATATGAGGTTTAATGTTGATAAATGTAAAGTTATGCACTTGGGGGCTAAGAATATGCATGCATCATACATACAAGGGGGAGTACAACTGGGGGAATCCATATTGGGGAAGGATCTGGGGGTTTTGGTAGATCATAAGCTTAATAATAGCATGCAATACCAAGCTGCAGTTTCCAAAGCGAGCAAAGTCCTTTCTTGTATTAAGAGAGGTATGGACTCCAGAGAGAGAGATATATCATTTTGCCCCTGTACAAATCATCTGGAATATGCAGTTCAGTTTTGGGCACCAGTTCTCAAAAAGGATATCGGGGAACTGGAGAAAGTGCAGAGAAGGGCAACCAAACTGATAAGAGGCATGGAGGAACTCAGCTATGAGGAAAGATTACAGGAACTAAAATGTATTCTCTTTTGGAAAGAGGAGATTAAGGGGGGATCAACATGTATAAATACATAGGTGGTCAATATAGTGAGTATCCAAGGGGGCACTCTTTATGTCTAGGAAAGAAAAATTCATCTCCAAATATGGAAAGGTTTCTTCACAGTAAGAGCTGGGAAAATGTGGAATGGACGTTCTGGCCGGCTCAGGAGATTGCTTTAAAAAAAGACCTAGACTCTTTCCTTAATGTACATAATATAATGGGTGCTGACATTTATAGGTAAAGTCGATCCAGGGAAAATCCGATTGTCTCTGGGGGGAGGGGGGGATTGAGAAGGATTTTCGTCCCCTGCTGTAGAAAATTAGATCATGTTTTGCTGGGGTTTTTCGCCTTCCTCTGGATCAATTGTGGGTAAAGGACTGTGTATATGGGATTATATGATTTCTTTTTTTTTTGTATTGGTTGAACTACAGTGGTGTGAAAAAGTGTTTGCCCCCTTCCTCATTTCCTGTTCCTTTGCATGTTTGTCACACTTAAGTGTTTCGGAACATCAAACCAATTTAAACAATAGTCAAGGACAACACAAGTAAACACAAAATGCAATTTGTAAATGAAGGTGTTTATTATTAAAGGTGAAAAAAAATCCAAACCATCATGGCCCTGTGTGAAAAAGTGATTGCCCCCTAAACCTAATAACTGGTTGGGCCACCCTTAGCAGCAACAACTGCAACCAAGCGTTTGCGATAACGTGCAATGAGGCTTTTACAGCGTCCTCTAGGAATTTTGGCCCACTCATCTTTGCAGAATTGTCCTAATTCAGTTACATTAAGGGTTTTCGAGCATGAACTGCCTTTTTAAGGTCATACCACAACATCTCAATAGGATTCAGGTCAGGACTTTGCTAGGCCACTCCAAAGTCTTCATTTTTGTTTTTCTTCAGCCATTCGGTGGTGGACTTGCTGGTGTGTTTAGGATCATTGTCCTGCTGCAGAACCCAAGTTCGTTTCAGCTTGAGTACACGAACAGATGGTCGGACATTCTCCTTCAGGATCTCTTGGTAGACAGCAGAATTCATAGTTCCTTTTATCACGGCAAGTCTTCCAAGTCCTGAAGCAGCAAAACAGCCCCAGACCATCACACTACCACCACCATATTTTACTGTTGGTATAATGTTCTTTTTCTGAAATGCAGTGTTCCTTCTACGCCAGATATACTTGGACACACACCTTCCAAAGAGTTCCACTTTTGTCTCATCGGTCCACAGAATGTTGTCCCAAAAGTCTTGGGGATCATCAAGATGTGTTGTGGAGAAATTGAGACGAGCTTTGATGTTCTTTTTGCTCAGCAGTGGTTTTCTCCTTGGAACTCTGCCATGCAGGCCATTTTTGCCCAGTCTTTTCCTGATGGTGGAGGCATGAACGCTGACCTTAACTGAGGCAAGTGAGGCCTGCAGTTCCTTGGACGTTGTTGTGGGGTCTTTTGTGACCTCTTGGATGAGTCGTCGCTGCGCTCTTGGGGTAATTTTGGGCGGCCGGCCACTCCTGGGAAGGTTCACCACTGTTCCATGTCTTCGCCATTTGTGGATAATGGCTCTCACTGTGGTTCGCTGGATTCCCAAAGCTTTGGAAATGGCTTTATAACCCTTTCCAGACTGATAGATCTCAATTACTTTCTTTCTCAATTGTTCCTGAATTTCTTTGGGTCTCGGCATGATGTGTAGCTTTTAAGGATCTTCTGGTGGACCTTACTGTGTCAAGCAGCTCCTATTTAAGTGATGCCTTGATTGTGAACAGGTGTGGCAATAATCAGGCCTGGGTGTGGCTAGAGAAATTAACTCAGGTGTGGACAACCACAGTTATAGTATGTTTTAACAAGGGGGGCAATCACTTTTTCACACAGGGCCATGATGGTTTGGATTTTTTTTCACCTTTAATAATAAACACCTTCATTTACAAATTGCATTTTGTGTTTACTTGTGTTGTCCTTGACTATTGTTTAAATTGGTTTGATGTTCCGAAACACTTAAGTGTGACAAACATGCAAAGGAACAGGAAATGAGGAAGGGGGCAAACACTTTTTCACACCACTGTAGATGGACTCATGTCTTCTTTCAACTTGACTAACTATGTAAATATGTAACTATGTAAGTATCCTGGCTAGAACCCAGTTTTTATTGCTTCCCTGGTACTCTTCCAATTACTTTCTGTGGGAATTCCATTCATGTCATTCCTTGAAGGCATGTCAAAAAATCTAGGACTCATCTTATAGATGGGGTCAGGACTGTCATCTATGGCTGCCAGACATGTCTTTCCTCACAGGGCAGTCCCTCCATGAGATTCCTCCTCCTCTTCCACTTGGCTGAGTGGTTATTTTGCCTATATTTCCAGGGCTTTTGCTCTCAGGGAACAGATTCTTCCTTCCCTACCTGAGCCCATTCTTCCAGAGGTGTTAGAGTTCTTTATCATTTTACAGCATCTAGCATCTGTTCACACTTTCAAATCATTTTTTGTCAGTTAGTTGTTTGACCCTCTTTAGTGCATGTTTCAGCTGGAAGGTGCTTGTGCTTTCAGCTGTCTGTTCGGGTCTGTTGACCCTTCTTTTTTTCCTGTGGGCCTATTGGTGTCTGCAAACTAACAACCAGGAGCAAACTGTCACATTTAGCCATGGTAAAAATAGCACTTCACACTACAGCTGCAGGGTTTGTTTATCTAAACTCCCATTTGTTCTGCAGTTCTTCCAGGATTCTCCAAAGATAGTACACAGTGTAGAGGTCTCCTTCATATTATTTTCCCTGCTGGTGGAATTTTCTTTGTCTATAGTGTTAGGCTATTTTCTGCATTGGTGTATATTAAAGTGACTGTAAAGTATGTTTTCTTTTAAATAACAAATATGATACACTTACCTGCAGTATGCAATGTGTGAAGATCCTCCTCTTCTCGTGTCCCTCGCCGGCGCTGCTGGTGCTACATTCACCCATCAAGAGGCAACAAGGAAACGATTACACTCATATTACAACAATACAGGTTTTATTATGCTTGCATGAATGTTGACATTTGAATGAGAATGTTTTATAAATAGATCTGCTAAATGGTCTATTTGCAAATAGACTTGTGCACAACGGAAAATGTTGTTTATTTTCGGTTTGTTGTCATTCGTAAAATACATTATTTCGTTATATTTGAAATATGTTATATGTTATATGTTACATTAATTTGTTTTCGGATAATTCGTTATTTCTGTAGAGTTTCGATATTCGTTATACTGAATCTCGAATCACGTCGAATTCATTCGATATATCTGCTATAATTTCTTTCATATTAGTTGAAATTCTATATTTATGTATGTATATATATTCGTGATAATGATTCGTAGTTTGGAAAGTCATTTGTTTATTGAATCTATTAATACACACAATGACAATATCTCTTCTCCTCTGCTCAAATACAATACCCTTCTCACTCAGTTTTCAGAAATGCACTTTACCAGTAATCCAACTTCCAGCACAAAATTAATCAGCTGATTGGACTGTAAGATTCACTTTGAGTTGACCTTTTGTTTCATTAGATCTTTAACGAATTACCGAATCATGTCAAATTCATTTGTTATATTCGCTATAATTTCTTTCGTATTAGTTGAAATTCATATTTTTTTATTCGTACATTCGGATGCATCCGAATATCCGAAAGATGCAAAATTTGGCCGAATTTCGATTCATTACGAAACGAATTGCACATGTCTATTTGCAAATATTTTCACACAAAATTCTCCCAACTTTTCACCAAGATGTACAGGTGCATCTCAAAAAGTTAGAATATCATCAAAAAGTTAATTTATTTCAGTAATTCAATTCAGAAAGTGAAACTCACATATTATATAGATTCATTACACACAGAGTAATATATTTCAAGCATTTCTTTCTTTTAATTTTGCCGATTATGATTTACAGCTAGTGAAAACCAAAATTCTGTATCTCAGAAAATTTGAATATCACATAAAACCAATAAAAAAGGGATTTTAAATGCAGAAATGTTGGCTTACTGAAAAATATGACCATCTACAGTATAGTATGCACTCAATACTTTGGGGCTCCTTTTGCATGAATTACTGCATCAATGCGATGTGGCATGAAGGTGATCAGCATGTAGCACTGCTGAAGTGTTGTGGAAGCCCAGGTTGCTTTGATAGCAGCCTTAAGCTTGTCTGCATTGTTCGGTCTGGTGTCTCTCATCTTTCTCTTGACAATACCCCACAGATTCTCTACAGGGTTTAGATCAGGCGAGTTTTCTGGCCAATCAAGCACAGTGTTACCATTATCATTAAACCAGGTACTGGTACTTTTGGCTATATGGGCAGGTGCCAAGTCTTGCTGGGAAATTAAATCAGCATCTCCATAAAGCTGGTCAGCAGAGAGAAGCATGAAGTGCTCTAGAATTTCCTGGTAGAGGGCTGCACTGACTTTGGACTTGATTAAAAGACAGTGGACCAACACCAGCAGATGGCATGGCTGCCCAAATCATCACTGACTGTGGAAACTTCACACTGGACCTCATGCCACTTGGATTCTGTGTGCCTCTCTACTCTTTTCTAGACTCTGGGACCTTGATTTCCAAATGAAATGCAAAATTGACTTTCCTCTGAAAAGAGGACCTCGTCCACTGAGCAACAGTTCAGTCATTTTCTCCTAAGCCAGGTAAGATTCTTCTGAGGTTGTCTCTGGTTCAGGAGTGGCTTGACACAAGGAATGCAACAGTCCTAGCCCAGTCGTAGCCCATGTCCTGGATACATCTGTGTGTGGTGGCTCTTGAAGCACTGATACCAGCTGTAGTACACTCCTTGTGAATCAACCTCAAATTCTTGAATGGCCTTTGCTTCACAATCCTCTCAAGGCTGTGGTTATCCCTGTTGCTTGTGCACCTTTTTATACCACGGTTTTTCCCTTCCACTCAACCTTCTATTAATACGCTTGGATACAGCACTCTGTGAACAGCCTGCTTCTTTAGCAATGACCTTTTGTGACTTACCCTCTTTGTGAAGGACGTCAATGACTGTTATCTGGACAACTGTCAAGTCAGCAGTCTTCCCCATGATTATGTAACCTAACCTACTGAACCAGACTGACAGACCATTTAAACGCTCAGGAAACCTTTACATGTGTTTTTGAGTTAATTAGCTGATTAGAGTGTGACACCATGAGTCTACAATATTGAACTTTTTCACATTATTTTAATTTTCTGAGATACAGAATATTGGGTATTCGCTAGCTGTAAGCCATAATCATCAAAATTAAAAGAAAGAAATGCTTGAGAAATATCACTCCGTGTGTAACGGATCTATATAATATATGAGGTTCACTCATTGAATTTAATTACTGAAATAAATTAACTTTTTAGTAAATTCTAATTTTTTTAGATGCACCTGTATATGGTTTATATTTGAATATAATTCGAAAAATGTGTGAATCCTGGGTAAAAGTTATGTGATTCTTATATGAAAAAATATACCCCTAAATGAAATAAACAAAACTATCCTAAAGGCACTCCAATCAAAAGTAGATTTTTTCAAGCAAATTTTGCCAAAACATCTCAATGGGTAGATTTGTGAGTCTCCGATTAGGCGAAACTATGCCAGTGGATAATTTTTTAATTTGTGTTTTTTTGCCAGATCCACTCTTTTTATCCCTATAAATAAACACAAGTTTTATTTGTTCACTGTACTGTATTAATAATTTAATACAACCATTAGTTAGTGTCTTTTGGACATGGCTTAAGATGAATTGAGGTTCACACCAGTCAGTAAACCTCGCAGCAGGAAGCTCTGCTGATAGACTTACGATACTATTACTATTTTTTATTCACATAATGTTTTCCAGAGGAGAAGTACAGCCTTTCTGTACATATAAAGGGTGCCCCTTTGAATTCTGACATCTAAGCTCATACTAGATCACTGAACTCTGTGGGGGTTTAATGTCTCATTAATTGCAAGGCTACCAAATAGAAGATAAAAGATGTTATAGTCACACCTTTATATCCAAAGCCAATTTATACATCAATGACCAGATCTCAATTTTTTATAATTTTAGGATAAGCTCCTTTGTCAATCAGATCTGTTAAAGTATATGTACAAGTGTTTGATATTGTGTTTTATTCTAGCAAGCTGCAAATTTGCACTTGCTGACTGCATGTCATCATTGGGTATGTTTGTTTGTAATGTGTTAACTAAATTATATTTTCTTTGTTCTTAACAGTTTACATTTAATTTACTCGGACTTTTATTTTTCTATTTTCAGGTATTTATATATTGTTAGGTTATGATGTCTGTCTTTTAATCCCCAGGTGAGATCTGCCTCAGTGGTATGGAAAGGTCACATAATGTCACATATAGTACATGTAGGCAGACTATAATGCTAAACTGTACTGAGATTGTTGGGCTGTACAGAGATACCCAGGTGAGAACAAAGTATACTATTATATCTAAAACCTTAATGCCAAGCTAGTGTAAAGTTACCAAGTTTTTTCATAATTCTGTTTTACAGAAGCCTCTCCAGTCGAGAGATGTCCAAGTGGCACATGGATAGATTTACGGTACAAGTTATGGAGGTGGTGTCATGTTGCCATTTCAGAATTAGATCATTTTTCTGTCATTCTGCATTATAGGACTATTTATGATGTGGCCAGATGGGTCCACTGGCTGAAAACTGCAAAAAACTTATTTTAAAGTAAGATAAGTTGCATCAAACATTTGTTGCTTTAAGGGGAAACTCAAGTCAGGATAAAGATTTTACATAAAACTTACATTAAAAGTCCCTTTTTTTTATTTTTTATTACAAGTTCCAGTAGTACCTGCGCTGAAGCTACAAATCACTGAGCTCAGGTTTTCAGTGTTAGGACTGAAACCATTTATTGTTATTTTGTCAATAACGCATAGAAACAGATACAGGGGGTCCCCGAGTTACGAACTCGTTAGGGACTGCCCGCCTGTACGGAAGTCGGAAATGTTCGTAAGTCGGCCGCGCATGCGCAGACTGACAAATACGGAGATTTCCGGACATTTTCGATGTTCCGTCGAATGCCGTTCTGCGCATGCGCGGAAAATTACAGACATTTCCGGGATTTTCCGAGGCTCCGTATGCCCGCGCATGCGCAGAACGGCCGAAAGACGGCGAAAGAGGAGGAAAAATGGCGGAGGGACCCCGCAGCGCCCCGTTCGTAAGTAGGGGTTGTTCGTAGGTCGGGCGTTCGTAAGTCGGGGACCCCCTGTACAGGCTTGCTTAATTTTCTGTTATGATCCCAAAACTCTGTGAAACATTATTTCTTTATCATCTATTGAGAGACAAACAAATCTAGGAATGCTGTTATAGTTGGGTTATATTGCCACCTATTGTGGGGTTTGAACACTGACAAAAAAAAAAGATATTAAATGCCAGCCCCCATATAACCCCTCCTTTATCCAGCATGTCTCAGTTTTTTGCTAGTGGCCTATGAGGTTGGATGCGGTTTTCTGCCAGCATCTTCCCTTAGTGAAGATGCTGGCACCTGAACCCAGAACCGATGGATTGGCTTGGGGTGCCGACATCGTAGGCTCCCTGGGCAGGTAAGGGTCCTTATATTAAAAGTCAGCAGCTACAGTATGTGTAACTGCTGACTTTTTATTATTTTTCCCCAGACTGGGGAAAACTCCTCTTTAAAGATCTGCCTGTACTGTGTTAAACAAAAAAAGCTCTTCCCATGTCCAGAGTCCAGGGCACCAGTTTCAAAATTTCCTCCACCGTTATCTTACCACAGTAACAGTTAGGGTTGAGTAAAGTGAGCAATGATGTCATCCGCTAGGTGGAGTGTTGCACTTTCTCTGTGCTCTTCCTCCTGCCATTCAGCCTAGAGGAAGCATTGTCCTGCAGTTGCTGTTGCTCCTGCTCCTGAAGCACGGCAAGAATCATCTGGTCTTATTCCAATGCCTTCTTACAGTGACTCTGGCAACTTGCAACCCTCATTAGCATTAGATGCTAGGGTTTGTAGCACACAAAGCCTTGCCTCACTTTGAGCCTTGTTGTTCTCTGCTACCCAGTACAACATGTGTTTTCAATTGAAGTTCTGAAGGCATAGTATATGTGGCCAAATGTTCCTGTCCATTTTGTGTATGTTGGCAAAACAATTCGCCAACTGAGATGTCGGGTTTTAGAATGACCTAATTTTGAAAAAGGACAGACTGATTACCACACATGTCTGGAAGACACACAATGGGAAACCTTATTTGCCTGTCTTTTTGAGTGGTCCAGCAAGCAAAATTGGGCCCAGAAAAAGGTGACCTTGATAAGATCTTGGTCAATTTAGAGAGGGATTTTTCGCCTGGGTTTGCATTTCCCACATGGTGTAAATGAGGGGTTCACCTACCTACCCTTCGTGTGTGGATAGGTTTTTTGAGATAATGTGTGCTTTCTTCTACTTTCATATAATGTGTAGGCTTTTTTGTGTGTGTGTTTTTTTATATTGCAATCAGGGGTTAAATGGGCTATATTTTGTATAAGGGTATTTCCCCTAATTGATTTAAGGCAGCAAGATGGAACGCACTGATGGGAATTCTGGAAGAAAGTCAGGTAGAAAGGTTAAGTGAAAGCCATAATTGGCGAAAAAGAGGGACTGTATGGTGGCTGGGTGACTAGCATTATTATATGCAAATTCCGCTAGGGGCAGCAGGGACACCCAATCACCCTGTACAAAAGATGTAAAACACATAATGTATTGTTTGAGAGTCTGGTTGGTCCTCTCTGTCTGCCCGTTGGTTTGGGGATGATAAGCCAAGGACAGGGCCAACTCTATTTTCAGGATTTTACACAGGGCCCTCCAAAAACGTGAGGTGAACTGTACCCCTATGTCAGATACTATATTTGCTGGAATTCCATGCAATCTGACAATCTCTTTAATAAATATGCGGGCAGTCTCCACAGCAGATGGGGTCCCTTTTAGGGGTAAGAAATGGGCCATTTTAAATAGGCGGTCTACAACCACAAAAATAGTCGAGCACCCCTCAGAACATGGAAGCTCAACTATAAAGTTCATAGTAATCATTTTCCAGGGTCTATCGGGTACAGGTAAAGGTTTCAACAGTCCCCAAGCTCGGTTTCTTGACGTCTTATTCTGGATGCAAACAGGGCAAGAGCTGACATATTTCTCACAAAAGTCCTTCAGATTGGGCCACCAGAACGTGTGTCGCACAAGCTCAAGGGTCTTGGGGACCCCAAAGTGACCTGCCAGCGGGTGATTTTTAAGGAGGGTTAATACTTTAACTCGGATGTCCTTGGGAACAACAATTTGGCTCCCAATTCCAAAACAAGCCATCCCTGAGCGTTAAGGTGACTTCTGGGGGTCTTGACGAGTCTGAGGATGCTTCCTTGATCTGGGAGAGAAGATCAGTCTGTAGAAGTAAGAAATTGCCTGCAGGCAGGATGGTGTCAGGGACAGATAAGTCATACATGCGTGACAACGCATCTGTTTTAACATTCTTTGACCCAGGCCGGTAGGTTATATGGAAACAGAAGCGAAAGAAAAACAGGGCTCAGCGGGCTTGTCGGGGCTTCATTCGTTTAGCAAATCTTAGGTATTCTAAGTTTTTGTGGTTGGTATATATTAATACCGCATGAACAGCGCCCTCCTGCAGATACCTTCACTCCTCCAAGGCGGCTTTAATAGCGAGTAGTTCCCGATCTCCAACGCCGTCGTTTTTCTCTGCGGGGGAGAGTTTCCGAGAAAAGAACCCTGCGGGGTGCATTAGGTCTTTGTTATCTTGACGCTGTAAAATGACCGCTCCCACAGCCACTTCGGAAGCGTCTACTAGAATAAAGGGTAAGGATGGGTCAGGATGGCTGAGGATTGGGGCAGAGGTGAAAAGTCTCCTGAGATTTTCAAAGGTGTCTTGAGCCTCCTGATTCCAGCAAAAACTGGAGTTTTGTTTGGTTAATTGCGTGATGGGCGCAATTATAGCTGAGAATCCCTTGATGAACTTTCTATAAAAGTTTGCAAAGCCGATGAAGCATTTTATACCCTTCTTATCTAAGGGCACTGGCCAGTCCAACACAGCAGACACTTTTTGGGGATCCATCTTAATGCCAGTTGGAGAGATTACTAACCCAAAAAAGTGGATGCTCGGTTGCTCGAACTTGCATTTTTCTGCCTTTGCGTAAAGTTTGTGCAGGCGAAGACGGCCTAAGACCCTGCGGACAAGTTCCCGGTGCTGATCGAGTGATCCAGAGAATATTAAAATATCGTCCAGGTAGGCAATCACAAA
Organism: Lithobates sylvaticus; assembly: GCA_028564925.1. Classification (NCBI taxonomy): domain Eukaryota; kingdom Metazoa; phylum Chordata; class Amphibia; order Anura; family Ranidae; genus Lithobates; species Lithobates sylvaticus. The sequence continues at coordinate 138,044,479 of CM053026.1, forward strand.
CACATCTAAAAAGTCTCTAAACACATCGTTGATGAGGTGTTGGAAGGTGATTGGGGCGTTGCAGAGCCCGAAGGGCATTACCAAGTATTCATAATGCCCGAATCGGGTCCGGAAAGCTGTTTTCCATTCGTGCCCGGCCTGAATGCGGACTAGGTTGTAAGCCCCTCTCAGGTCAAGTTTGGTAAATATGACGGCAGATCTTAATTTCTCGAAGGACAAGTCCAAAAGCTCAGGTATCCAGGGTAAGGGGTATCGTTTTTTAACCGTAATTCTGTTTAATTCCTGGTAGTCCCCACATGGGCGAAGAGTCTTTTTTGGTAACGAAGAAGATTCTGGCACCTGCTGGGGAGGTTGAAGGACGGATGAACGCTTTGTCCAAATTCTCGTCTATGTAAGTCTTTACTGCCTCCTGCTCCCTTTCCGACAGGGGGAAGATACGCTCAAAAGGGATTTCGGCCTCAGGAAGCAGTTTGATTGGGCAATCATAGGGGCGATGAGGTGGAAGGGAGTCCGCTCCCTTCTTGCTGAAGACATCGATGAACTCATGGTAATGCTTGGGTGTGGACTGGAGTAAGTTCTGGTCTAGACATAAAAGGGTAGCTGAGGACTTGGGTTCCGTCAGGCAATGTTCTTGGCAGTAGGGAGAAAGAAACTTGACTTCTCCAGTGGCCCAGTTAATGTGAGAGTTATGGGACTGGAGCCAGGGTATGCCCAGGATGACCGGAAACAGAGGAGAGGAGATGGCATCGAGAGTCAGGAATTCTTTATGCTGGGAGTAAATGGTGACAGGCAGAGGAAGAGTCTCTTGAGTTACTTTCCCTGAACTGATGCGGGAGCCATCGGCCAGGAAAACAGAAAGTCCATGAGTCTTTTCTTGTAAGCGAATACCTTGTTGGCCGGCAAAGGTAGAGTCGATGAAGCAGCTGCACACTCCGGAGTCAGTGATCGCGTTGACTGGTACCATCCTTCCCCGGAGCTGTAACAAAAAAGGAAGAGCAAGGTGGGTTGAGTTGGCAGACAAGGCAGAGAGACTGGTAGAAACAGGAGATGGGCCCTTACGCGTCTTGACTGGGCAGTTATAGATGTAGTGCCCTGTTCCACTGCAGTAGAGGCAAAGGTTTAGCTGCCGGTGACGTGCTCGTTCCTCTGGGGGCAAGGCAGGGCGCATAAGCCCCAGTTGCATGGGCTCCTGGTATCAGAAGCCGAGCTGACTGGGTTCAGACTGGGCGGAGGTAGGTATCGAGAAGCATGAACTGGAGCCTTGGCAGTCATCCATACCGGGCAGGTTTGCTGAGCAGAACGTTCTGATCGTTGCTCCCGGAGACGATGATCAATCTGGATCGCCAAGGAGATCAAAGCCTCCAGGGATTCTGGTATACCGACTCAATCAAGTTCATCCTTTAGCCCCTCAGACAGACACATGCAAAACTGATGCCGCAGGGCCGTATCATTCCATTGAGTGTCGGCCCTGCTGGAGCGCAAGCAAGGCGGACTCGGCTGTGGCAGTCCATTGGGAATCCTCATAAAGCTGAGCCATAGCTCCAAGAAAGGAATGCAGAGAGTGGATAAGGGCTGAGTCTCCTTCAAGTAGTCAATGGGCCCAGGTCTGAGGTTCTCCTTGTAGGAGGGAGATAACAAATACCACTTTTGTAACTTCTAGGGAGAAAGTCCGTGGTTGCAACGCAAAATAGAGCTGGTAAGCGTTTCGAAAGGCCCGAAATTTGGTTTGTTCCCCAGAGAACCTTTCTGGGATGGGGACTCTCGGCTCAGGTGGTAGCATGACAACAGAAGAAGAGGAAACAGTCTGCACTGGAGTGGAGGTAGGGGCGGAAGCCGCGTGACTGGTACCGGTAAGATTCTGGACTTGTCCTTCGAGCCTGGCATAGCCATCCTGCAAGGACTTCACAGCTTGGGTGAGGGCCATCAGGTTCATGCAGATTTCCTTCATAGGGGAGGTCTCTCCTGCAGGCTTAGTCATGGCTGTTTTGTACTGTTAGGTACCTGGTAGTGGAGCCCGATTTGTAGGAGGAGACCTCTCTTACAATACTGGTTCAGGAGCCACTGGAATGGGGACAGTGGTCTTGAGAGCACAGTGGGTAGGAGTGCCTGCTGATGTAGAAGCCACTGGTACTGGTAGCAGAGTAGAGATCCATCCAGGAATGGCTGGACTGCAGGTGATGGTGGACAGAGGCTGGTAGAGGCCTGAAGAGCTAATGAACGCAGAGGCAGCGGTCACTGGAGCTGTGTGAGGAGAGCCGGGAGTACAGCAGCACACTGAGCAGGGCAGCAGGCAAGAGCAGAGTCAGACAGTACAGGTCGGCAGGCAATCAGGCAGGTGAAAACAGCAGGCAAAGGCAGAGTCAGTAAAACAGGCAGAGGTCGGCAATGGATCACAGGCAGAAGTATAAGCAGGGTCAGGCAGGCTGGGCCGCATTGGAGAGAGCAGATAGTTCAGACAGAGCAGGGTCAGAATAGCAGGAAGGCAATTGGATACAGGTAACAGGACACAGGAGCTGAAGACAAAACAGCACTGCACCAGCAGCGCACCAGCTTGCTAAGGGTCCTTTATGCGCTCAGTGGTGTGAAACAGCGGTAATGCGCACACACGTGTGCGCGCACGTCTGCCGCGCATGCGCGTGCCTGAGGGACACGCTGATGCATTGCAATGGACGGGCGCCGTTGCTCAGTTCGAGGAGGGGTGCGCAGGTGCATGTGCACACTCATATGCACCTGCCTACTGCTGGTAAGTCCCTGACAGAAATATTTTAACAGGACGCAGAAGTTTTACCTTTTTTTGCCTTTAAAAAATTCTTGGGGGACTGACAGAGGTAGGTGGTTTGTGAGGTATGAATAAAACACACAGCAGGGGTGCTAGAGTCACACATTGAATGATGGTTTATGAGAAGATCCACAAACAGGCAGCTCACTACTCATATTAACGTGTATGAGGAATCCACAAAACAAGGTCATTCTGGAGCAACACATGTTATCTCCAATGTCACAAGAACGCCAGGCATAGTGGTAAAAAACAAAGATTATTTATCCTAGTGATATAGTCAATATATTGCACATAAAAGGTTAAAAAGTATTGCCATCTTGCCAAACCGGAACAAATCAATGAAGCTACCGGTAATTATGTTTTGTGTCTACTGTATATATTGCTGAAATGTATAGCAAACAGGTGGTAGGGGCATCTTAAGATAAATCCTCGTGACCCTGTAAAATTATGTAAAAAGCAATGTCCTGGGAGTTTTCCAATCAGGCTTCAGGCCGATCATGTACCTCATGAAGCCTGACTAGAAAACTCAAAAATGTTGGAGAGCCCCAGGTTCACCTTCACCATCACAGTAGTGAGCTCTTTCTCTGATTCAACCCATTCACCTGCACTTTCTCTCCCTTGATGCAGTAGTTCTGGGCTCAAAGTGTGAGAGCTCACTCCTCTGAAGGTAAAGGTGAACATTAATAGCTGGACCTCTCTTAACAATGTCCTAGCAATGCCCCGGAAGTTTTCCAGCCAGGCTTCATGAGGTACATTAATGCTCTCCACCTATAGCAACTTTAGCAGTTTCCTTTTTTAACTCAAGACACCCCTTATCTGTATAGGCAGTTTTTGGTAAAGGTGAACTACCCTTTTGTTACCTTGGGCACCCTTTAGGCTAGGTCAGATCCACTAATTAGCAGCGACCTATGGTAGATAATTTAATGTGCAAGGCAGGTCACTGGTTCAAATTTGGCAGGGTTGGAGACTGAGATTGATTTACTAAAGGTAAATAGGCTGTGCATGTTTTAAAGTGCAGTTGCACTCTCCAAGTGCAGTTTCTCCAGAGCTTAGTAAATGAGCAGAAACTCTGCTGACTTCCATCGTCCAATTATGTGCAATCAAAATTGCTGTTTTTTTAAAATGTCCTTGCATGTGATTGGGTACTCTTTGCAAAGTAAAGCCTTACCTCATTTACTAAGCTCTGGAGCAACTGCACATGAAGCGTGCAACTGCACTTTGCAAATTACACAGCCTATTTGCCTTTAGTAAATCAACCCCTATATGTAATTTTACATGCCAGGGATAAGCTAAACCCTCCCTCCCATGTACCAAAGTGCTTTCAGCTGATTCTGCAGTGTTAACCTTAAAAATGACATGCTCCTATATGTAACAAACTTTTTAAAACAGTGATGTTTTTAGACTTTATAAGAAGTTTTTTTCCACATTTACATTAAGCAGATGACTGCTCAGCCAGAGACAAGAATATAGGGATGGGGGAAGCAGTTACAATGGCAAGGAGTATGCTGTACTTAATCTAGAATATTTAATATCCACAAAACCCTACTCTGTAGAGTGTGATAACATTAACTTCTATTGTGCTTTTCTGAGACAGTAACTGTTAGGAGACTGGAAAGAGCAAGCCCATTCAATTAAAAAACCCCAACCTGGTGGTTTTATGCAATGCAAAATTAATGGGCTGGTTTAAAATCCATAAAATAGTGGATTTCTTCTAATCTGAAATGGTTCATGTATTTCATGTGAACATACCTAATGTTTCTCCGACATTACAGTCTTTCGAGGTATAATCACAATGTGCATCAACAGAGATTAAATGATGAACGCTGGTGATCTGAAAAGGAATAGATGACTAAATCACTGTGTTATTCCAATGACACTTAAAGCATGCAGAATAAAGGTGTTTTTTTTTGTGGATTGTCTTGATTGTGTTTATATTTGCTTAACAGAATATAAATGTTCTATTGGAAGAGAACTCCAGACATACATTTTTATTAAAATCTGTTGTGTAAAAAGGTTAACACTCTTGAGGTGTATTCCGCTTTAAGGATTGCTCTAATTTTTTTTTCATGTCTACACTTAAAGCGGAAGTAAACCCATAGATTTAACAGTTTAAAAAAAAAAGGCATGCCGGGAATGCTAACTGCACATTGGCTGTGCTCTCAACCAAACAGTCAAACCATCCAATGGCTGGTGTCATAACGGATCACATGTGCAGCACTGTGGCAGTTGAAGATTAAACAGAGGCAAAGATGGCAGCTTCCTTGGCTGAAAATGATAGGGGGATTTACTTCCACTTTAAATGCAGGCCGCAGTGTTGGTTATTCTTTCACCTCTCCCTTTGCTCTTTCACAGAACTGCACAGCATTTTAACACACTGGGCCCCTGGACTGCATAGTCTATTTTCTTGAAAAAGTACCATTCACATTCTTGATCATTTGCCATTTCATTTTACCCTCAACCCCTTCTTTTTGATAAAGAACTAGAAGAATTTCCTAACAACAATTATGCTTGCAGGGTGGCTCTATTTCCTTGCTGGGTCTTCCTGGAGCCACCCTTATGTTCGTGCTCAGGGGCTACAGCTATAAGCAAAAGCAGACACAGGTCACCTCCTTTATAAACTACAGCTGTCCACCCACTAGTTCTTAGATTGAAAGGCTCCTCTGTAAATTGCAGGACTGCTGTTAGAGTCACAGTTGTTTTTGCTCCTACATGTGTGATGTGCACAGTGCTCATGGTGCAAACAGAGTCATACTATAGAAAAGATCGTTTAAAATATGTTTAGACGCAAAACAAGGTAAAAAAAAAATTCAAGTGTAGCTATTAAAGAATATGTAAACCCAACATTTCATATTCCGGATATGTGCCAGCTGTACCATGTACTTGTATGAAAAAGTATCCTGTTCTCTCTGTATCGCTTCATTTGTGTGACATCCCTGGTGTTCCTGCCAGTCCCTCTGCTTTGCTATTTAAAACGCTAAGCAGGAGAACACACCATGGTTATTTCTCTAGCTATGCTGGGTACTCAGACTGCTTTCCTCCAATAATCAGACTTGTCCCGACAACCCCCTCTCCACCCCACCCTGCTCAGCCATTCACCGGGAAGCTAAGTATGCTACTGTTTCTCCTCCCCTAGCTATTGTGCAGCTTAGAATGGAGGGAATCGAATCACCTATAGAAAAATGGAAAAAAGGTATTTGTAATTTATTTTTTTTTTTACATCCATACACAAATGTTTTGCCTTTAATTTCTATTTTAAAAGATAAGTTTACCTTTTGGGAAAAAATAATAAATGCACATATTTTTGCAGGGAAAAATGCACATATTTTTGCAGTTATTTTTTTTCCGAAGGAGCCTGGAAAGTATTGCACCTGTGATCAGTGGGTCAGGGGTTCAATGCCATACTCCTGCAGACAAGCCCTGCAGCTTTCAGCCCATACCTGCATATGTTTACAAGCTACAGGGTTTGTGATTGAAATACGAGGCTGCTCATCAGTGATCTTGCCGTCCATTCAGAACTACAAGCCGCCAGCCACGGAATTTTTACATAGTGACAGGGGTTGCAGGGAGAAGATCCCTGGCTCACTGTCACAGGGAGGGAAGGAGAGGGGGAGATGTTGCAGCTGCTGTAACATGTTACATGTTCAACCCTAAATACAGATGGAGCATGTAACGTTCCAAAAGGTGAACTTATCCTTTAAACTGAATGGGTTGTTTTACAAGGTCAGGGTTTACAATCACTTTAAATATGAGCTAGAGAGAAAACGAGGGAAGTAGTAGTTGAGGGTTTAATAACTACTTTAGGTTTGGAAAATCAATATACTTTCCCTTATGCATGACACAGTAGTTACGATACTATACATATACCTGCTAAATGACATCAGGAATTCCAAGCACAATTTTATTAGAAGAAACAAGGCTTTATTGCTTAGTATTACAAAACATTACTTGAATCAAGTTGGTATAGTTATAAAGCTCCACCATAGTAGATGAAAAATGACTTGCTGGCTCAGCTGACAAAAAAAAAAGTTTCTCGTAAAAATAAATATGATGGAATTATACAAGGAGTACCCCACAAGGAAATATTAAGGGGGACTTTGTGGGCTACTAATAGACAAATAGGTAGAAAAATATATTCAAATTTATTAATATAAAATGTGTGGTGCACAAGACACCAACAATAATATGCATGTAGAAAATAAACAGAACCACATGTCAAGTATATAAAACAATGCAAATCCTTCAATATTAAACCCAATGCGTTTCTGGACCTGTGCCCTTTTTTTCTTTTGCTTGTTTTTTCAGATGTTCCCATCTCCTCCTTCTGAGTATTAACATCTTCCTAGGCCCCGCACCTACTTAGACCTCTCTGCAGCAGCCGTGTTCTTTCCATCTATGGCCACACTAAGTGTGGCAGTCTTTTCATGCATTTCCTCCACCTCACTGGTATGTTTGTCTTTATCTGACTTCGACGATGCTCATTTCTTTGACCCTGAATGTGATTCTGATGTATGACTTTGTCTCATTATAGAATGTCAATTTAGCTGCACTACCTCGTATGAAATGTCCCTGAAGAAAGGACTCTACACAGGTCCAGAAATGCAATGGGCTTAATATTGAAGGATTTCTTGATTAACTTGTCATGTTAGTCTGTTTATTTTCTATATGTATATTATTGTTGGTGTCTTGTACACCACATATGTTCGCTATGCTGGCAGAATTGTACTAAAACCAGCTATCTGTATCATACTTTGTGGAACTGTAGTTTTATCCACACATTTTGGAATTCAGCGTCATCCCTCCTCTTTTCCTTGAGAGGAAATCAAACTCCCATATCTCCTGCTTTGGCATTGCTGGGCTTAGGCTTGGATAATTACCCCCTTCCCCAGAGAATCACAGTAGCGCATATCCTATATGCAGCAAAACTTTCCTTATCTAAAAATTGAAAATCGCCAGCAGCTCCCACCATTTCTATGGTAATATTGAGACTTAATACCCAATGCCAATTTGAAAAAGTTATAGCTTACAAAGACCACAGAGCAGACACGTTTCTTCATGTCTGGAAAGTTTGGCTAGGCCTCTATAGCATTGAAAAATGTACTACTCTGATAATATCTTAAATAAGTGCTGCCCATGACAGAGCGGTGGATTGCCCTAAATTGAAATATATTCAACCAATGTGGATACCTAAACTTTCACTAAAAGTTAAGGTTCTTACACTATATTTTTGAACTTGTTTTCATTTATTCCTACTAACCGTTAGTGTGTCTCATATTATATACACCTGCCCACAGTCAGATCCCAGGGAGGGGGGCAAGAGGGACCTTGGATGAGGTGCCCATACTTATAAATCAACCGTGCATAGCAGGATGTTTATATGTTTGGTTTGTAATGCCTTTTTAATGCTTCTTCTATATGGGCATTATGTGCATTAAGTTTCAATAAAGAATTAAAGTAAAAAAAAAAAAATCAAGTTAGTATTGTTTCTGTATAAAAAGGTCTAAAGGCCATATGAAGAATAAAAGGTACTGTTTAGGAACTATAAAAAGAAAATAAGAGATTTGCTAAGGTGGTTAGCACTCAATTAAATGGATGGGAAGTGTCAATAAAGCATAAAATACAAGCTGCAAAACCTACATCTTGACTTTTTGTATAAAAATTATGCCCTGTTCCACATTCCAGCCCTCTCCATTGGTCGATGCATCTACCCATTGTATTAGAGAATCAAATGACTTTCTTGGGTTGCTGGACAGATACGGCCATAACAGATTCAAAGAGCGCTCTGTTTATATTTCTTCATTCCCATTAAATAAAAAATAAGGGTTTTATTCTCAATTGAAGAATAACTCAGATGATCAATGTACCTTGCAAGGATTTTACCAAACTCTTTTACAGATTCCTATCTGTTTCTGCTCTGAAGAAAAAGCTGTATGTTTGATTATATCAATGTGCACTGTAAATCTGAATGGGAGTGACTTTTTATTAATAATCAGCGAACTTGCAGTGTTCTAGTAAGGAAAGTCTCAGGGGCTGCTCCCCTTTAGAAGTGATTAACCCTTTTTAGAGTATCTCACCAAAAATGTAATTTGTGTTTGAAGATGATACTTAAAATCTGACTTGTATCTTAGTGTGTCTTGTAAAATCATTAAGCCAATCACACAAGCAGGAAATTATATTTCTTGTGGTGTTCTGTAAACCAAATGTGTACAGAATGTCTCCAAGTTCCCATGTTGCATTGAATTTTACAGACAATTACAGCACTGCAGCTTGAAAAGGAAAGGTCATTTGTAAAACACTTTCAATTACAATATGGCTTGTGTTGCAATTGCATATGCTATATTATTATATTTTTTTTATTTACTATTTTTTTTCCATGAAAGTGGAGTTACCTTTTAAGTACAGTTAGCGTAACCATGCAAATCAATTGTGTTTGCTTTGATGATTGATTCTGTTTAACACATTAAAGCACTAACATAACACTAACACAAGTAACATTACTTCTGGATAAACTTATCATTTTAATAGGTAAACAATTTAGTGCCTACATTTAGATTCTTATTAATTAGAACATAACAATAACAGTTGCTTTCAAATTGGATTGGTTTTCTAATCTCTTTAAATATGTAATAGTCTTTAAGTTATGCTTTCTGTAAATATGCTAATGCACATACAGTAGTACAATTGCAAAGGAAGCATAGTCTCGGTGTTCATGGCATGTGCCCGAGGGGTTGCTCTTTATAAACTTGTGGCTGGAGGGCTGTGATTTATTATGTGCTGATGTAACAGAAGGGGCATTAAATACTTAACTTGTATTCCACTTAATAATTTTTTTTTTACAGTGACCTGAATTTTTCTCACACTTCATATGTATATATGTATGTAAGAGCCCTGAAAGAAGAGGGTGAAAATAAATTGTCAGTGCCATTCATAATTGCTGTGACATGGAACTGATTTTTTTATCACTGCTCTCAAATGCAATTTGAATGCAGGCAATATATATATATATATATATATATATATATATATATATATATATATATATATATATATACAGTGCCTTGCAAAAGTATTCACCCCCATATTTTGTTACATTACAGCCTTTAGTTCACTGTTTTTTTAATTTGAATTATATGTGATGGATCAGAACAAAATAGTCTAAGTTGGTGAAGTAAAATTAGGAAAATATATACCGAAAACTATTTTTCAGAAATAAAAAACTGATAATTGGCATGTGCGTATGTATTCACCCCCTTTGTTATGAAGCCCATAAAAAGCTATGGTGCATCCAATTACCTTCAGAAGTCACATAATTAGTCAAATGATGTCCACCTGTAGGCAATCTAAGTGTCACATGATCTGTCATTACATATACACACCTTTTTGAAAGGCCCCAAAGGCTACAACCCCTAAGCAAGAGACACCACCAACCAAACACTGCCATGAAGACCAAGGAACTCTACAAAGAAGTAAGGGACAATGTTGTTGAGAAGTCATGGTTAGGTTATAAAAAAATATCCAAATCTTTGATGATTCCTAGGAGCACCATCAAATCTATCATAACCAAATGGAAAGAACATGGCACAACAGCAAACCTGCCAAGAGACGGCCGCACACCAAAACTCATGGAAACTCCAAAACTCCAAAACGCAAGGAGGGCATTAATCAGAGAGGCAGCACAGAGACCTAAGGTAACCCTGGAGGAGTTGCAGAGTTCCACAGCAGAGACTGGAGTATCTGTACATAGGACGACAATAAGCTCCATAGAGGTGGGCTTTATGGAAGAGTGGCCAGAAGAAAGCCATTACTTTGAGCAAAAAGCAAAATGGCACGTTTTGAGTTTGCAAAAAGTCAAGCGGGAGACTCCCAAAATGTATGGAGGAAGGAGCTCTGGTCTGATGAGACTAAAATTTAACTTTTTGGCCATCAAAGAAAATGCTATGTCTGGTGCAAACCCAACACATCGCATCACCCAAAGAATGCCATCCCCACAGTGAAACATGGTGGCAGCAGGATCATGCTGTGGGAATGTTTTTCAGCAGTCAGGACTGGGAAACTGGTCAGAGTTGAGTGAAAGATGGATGGTACTAAATATAGGGATATTCTTGAGCAAAACCTGTACCACGCTGTGTGTGATTTGAGGCTAGGATGGAGGTTCACCTTCCAGCAGGACAATGACCCCAAAAACACTGCTAAAGCAACACTTGAGTGGTTTAAGGGGAAGCATGTAAATGTGTTGGAATGGCCTAGTCAAACCCCAGACCTCAATCCTATAGAAAATCTGTGGTCAGACTTAAAGATTGCTGTTCACAAGCGCAAACCACCCTGAAGGAGCTGGAGCAGTTTTACAAGGAGCAATGGGCAAAAATCCCAGTGGTAAGATGTGGCAAGCTCATAGAGAATTATCCAAAGTGACTTGGTACTGTGATAGCCGCAAAATGTGGCTCTACAAAGTATTGACTTTAGGTGGGTGAATAGTAATGCACATTGACTTTTTCTGTTATTTTGTCCTATTTGTTGTTTGCTTCACAAAGAAAAAAAAAAACATCTTCAAAGTTGTGGGCATGCTCTGTAAATTAAATTATGCAAATTCTCAAACAATCCATGTTAATTCCAGGCTGTGAGGCAACAAGAGACGAAAAATGCCAAGGGGGTGAATACTTTTGCAAGGCACTGTGTGTATATGTATGTATATATATATATATATATATATATATATATATATATATATATATATATATATACACATATATATACATTATCTCACAAAAGTGGGTACACACCTCACATTTTTGTAAATAATTTATTATATCTTTTCATGTGACAACACTGAAGAAATTACATTTTGGTACAATGTAAACTAGTGAGTGTACAGCTTGTATAACAGTGTAAATTTGCTGTCCCCTCAAAATAACTCAACACACAGCCATTAATGTCTAAACCGTTGGCAACAAAAAATGAAAAGTGAAAATGCACAATTAGCCATTTTCCCTCCCCTGTGTCATGTGACTCATTAGTAATACAAGGTCTCAGGTGTAAATGGGGAGCAGGTGTGTTTAATTTTGGTGTTATCGCCTTGAGGCGATTCGGTTCGCATTGTAGCGCTATACAAATTATTCATTCATCGCTCTCACTCTCTCAAAATGGTCACTGGAAGTTCAACATGGCACCTCATGGTAAAGAACTCTCTGAGGATCTTAAAAAAATAATTGTTGCTCTTCATAAGGATGGCCTAGGCTATTAGAAGATTGCCAAGACCCCAAAACTGAGCTGAAGCACGGTGGTTAAGACCATACAGCAGTTTAACAGGACAGGTTCCACTCAGAACAAGCCTAGCCATGGTCGACCAAAGAAGTTGAGTGCACGTGCTCAGCATCATATCCAGAGGTTGCCTTTGGGAAATAGACGTATGAGTGCTGCCAGAATTGCTGCAGAGGTTGAAGGGGGGGAGGGTCAGCATGTCAGTGCTTAGACCATACACCACACACTGCATCAAATTGGTCTGCATGGCTGTCGTTCCAGAAGGAAGCCTAAAGATTATGCAAAGAAAGCCTGCAAACAGTTTGCTGAAGGCAAGCAGACTAAGGACATGGATTACTGGAACCATGTCCTGTGGTCTGATGAGACCAAGATAAACTTATTTGGTTCAGATGGTGTCAAGCGTCTGTGGTTGCAACCAGGTTAGGAGTACAAAGATAAGTGTGTCTTGCCTACAGTCAAGCATGGTGGTGAGAGTGCCATTGTCTGGGGCTGCGTGAGTGCTGCCGGCACTGGGGACCTACAGTTCATTGAGGGAACCATGAATGCCAACATGTACTTTGACATACTGAAGCAGAGCATGATCCCCCTCCCTTCAGAGACTGGGCTGCAGGGCAGAATTCCAACATGATACCAACCCCAAACACACCTCCAAGATGACCACTGCCTTGCTAAAGAAGCTGAGAAGCCGAGGGTAAAGGTGATGGACTGGCCAAGCATGTCTCCAGACCTAAACCCTATTGAGCATCTGTGGGGCATCCTCAAACTGAAGGTGGAGGAGTGCAAGGTCTCTAACATCCACCAGCTCCGTGATGTCGTCATGGAGGAGGGAAAAAGGACTCCAGTGGCAATCTGTAAAGCTCTGGCCAGGCTCAGTTACCACCTAGCACAACTAAATTTACTAGCAGCCCTGTTTAGGACAAGGGTGCTACATTTAACACATTAGTGAATTACATCCAAAGAGTCATACCATTTTTTTGTAAGTAGGATAAATGTGAGTTTGTTGAAAGGGGTTATGGTTGACCTATTTGACCAGATGCCTTCTCAGAGAAATAGAAATAATTAAAACTACAAGTTGCAATCTAAAACAAATTAAAGCTAACTCTGTTTCAAAAAGTTGTAAAAATTGCCTGACCTATAAGGACCGCCAATTCAAAAAAGTATATCTGATGGCTTAGGTATGTCTGTCTGCCATCTGGAGACTCTGGACAGCTCGAGACACCTACATGAATAACCATGTCCGTTTTCTGCCCATCACATTCATTTTGCAGAATGTTGGTTTCGCATGTAAAATTAAACAAGTTTAATTTCTTTGTAAACCCAAATATAAATCCTAATATATATGGAAATAATCAGGATCACATTTATTCCATGTACAAGCAACATCTATTTTATCCTACTATTTTCTCATAGTTTATGCTTTATTAAACACTTAGTGAAGAATGTATTTTACAGAAAAAAATGGTTGCAATTTTAACAATGTTTGAATTTTGTATTTATCACATCACATGCTGTACATCTGGTATGTAATTCCTTGCCCTGAAATTGCTTATATAGAGAATAGTGGTGACAGTAAATAGAACAATCCCCTAAACAGCTGCAAATTTGTAAAATGATTTGCAGATTTAATCTGTGGATGCAGTTCCCATCAGAAACTGTACAAGCTAAGGACTGTGCGCCACATAAAGATTTTAAAAGAAATTCGATTTATTTAACTTTTAACACACATTCAGCCATAGTAGACCAGAAATGTTTATTAAAACATATATTTTTTTTGCCTTCAAGAGATCAGTTAAAGTGGTATTAAACCCAAAACCAAAAAATGTATATATTGGAGCTTACGAATCATTAGATGTGTTGGTTGCATTAGTTTTCTTTTTTCAGACTTTTCCCCCCTCTGTTTTCATCTGGTGATTTGTCCAGTAACACACCTCCTGTATTAGAGTGCCTCCACTCTGGATGGAGGAGCCCAGCGGATCATTGTAAGCACCCCTTTCAGTGGTAAATTGTTTGTCTCCTGTAACTTATTTATCTGCAGGAGAGCTTGTTCTTTTGAAAAATTACAGACCTACTGGCTGGTTCACCAGGTAAAAATGGAAGAAAGAAAGCCTAAAAAAATAAATCTAATGCAGCCATCACATCTAAGAATTGGTAAGCTACAATGTAATAAATGTTTGGTTTTGGGTTTAATACTGCCTTGAAGATGTTCTGGATGAAAACAATAAATAAATCAAGATTTTGGTTTGGGGAGGTAAAATGTACTATCCTGCACACCACAAGGGTCTATTCTTACTGTGTGTTGCATTAACACACTGGCAGTACCTCTCTTAATCCATACAAAAACAAACAGACTACTTTTTTTTCACATAGAACACCTCATCACACAGATGGTTCATATCTGTGTGTTGCAGTGAACTGTAATTCAATGGGTTGTCCTGCCTAGGTACATTAGGGGGTCATTGGCCATATGTTAGTCTTTAGAATAGTTTACAACTGGAACAATAAAATACTGTCAGTTTTTTAACATAAAGAATTAAAATGATCAAAGCTGAAGGGCAAAGGTTAATAACTCCATGCTGGGGTGTACTGTGTGCCCAGAGCCTGGGAAGAAGACTGGGGACTGCAGGGAGAGACATGCCAAGGGCGATTGGGAGGTATTCAGAGATGTTTTGCTGCCAAAAGTAGGGGGAGACCCATGCTCTGATGTGTGCTCATAAAGAATTTCTAGGGTATGTGTCTGCAGCCCTGGGACATTGCTGCTGAGAACTATGTGGTGAGTAAGCTTTGCTGCTTCTGGGGATTATGAGCTCTGCTACTGATCCTGTGTTTCCGTGAAGGACCATGTGTAGTTGAGACTGAATTGCTATGCTGAAAAGAAGGAAGAATGGAGGGTCCAAGTTGTGTGGACTCAAGAGTAGGCCCGGGGCCTGGTGATATACCTTTTTTCTGATCCCATTCAGAAGCTGAATCATAGTTTCAATCTTAACCCATCCTGTGTGTGGGAGAGGCCATCTGCATCAATGGACTGCATCATGGAGGACTTTAATCTAGCACAAGAGTGGTGAGAGGCCACTTGGCAGCTGTAATGTGTTATGTGGATGTGATTGCCCTATCTGCTGTCTGTAAGGAGTTGTGCCAAAGGAGACTTAATTTTGCTCCATGGATTACAAATCTCCCAGTTTAGTTAAAGTGATATTAAAGTCTTTTTTTTTTGTTTAAAAATAATAAACAAGTAATTTGTACCTGTTCTGTACAGTGGTTTTGCACAGAGCAGCCCAGATCCTTCTCTTCTCGAGTCCCTTGTCTGCGTTCTTGCCCCCCCTCCTTCTGAGTGCCCCCACAGCAAGCAGCTTGCTATGGGGGGACTTGAGCTGCTGCTCTGTGTGACCATTCAGACACAGAGCCCGGCCCTGCCCCCTCTCTCCTCATTGGCTCACTCACTTTTGATTGACAGCAGCAGGAGCTGATGAGGAGAGGGAGTACTGGACAGCTTAGCCTCTTGTGCAACATCATTGGATTGAGATGGGCTCAGGTAAGTATTAGGGGGACAGCTGGACACAGAATGTTTTTTTATCCTAATGCATAGAATGCATTAGGATAAAAAAAACCTTCTGCCTTTACAACCACTTTAAGAGTTAAGGGTCCCAACACTGGCAGGATAGAATGTGAATCAAAGTGACCAGTGGCTTGTTTATTGGACTTAGCATATTAGATCTGTAATTTCCGAATAGTTTATTGTTGAATTTCTTTGTCTAACATAACCCTCCCTTACAGAACTTTTCCTGTTAATAAAGCCCATTCCAACTGTTCCAGGTATATTGGTGTTTCTTGGATTCAGGGTACAGGATAGGTAATCACTAGGGATGAGGCGAACACCGCCTGGTTCGGTTTGCACCAGAACCTGTGAACAGACCTAAACTTTGCGTGAACTTTAGAACCCTATTAAAGTCTATGGGACTCGAACGTTCAAAATCTAAAGTGCTAATTGTAAAGGCTAATATGCAAGTTATTGTCATAAAAAGTGTTTGGGGACCTGGGTCCTGCCCCAGGGGACATGTATCAATGCAAAAAAACTTTTAAAAACGTTCGTTTTTTCGGGAGCAGTGATTTTAATAATGCTTAAAGTGAAACAATAAAAGTGTAATATTCCTATGAATTTCATACCTGGGGGGTGTGTATAGTATGCCTGTAAAGGGGCGCATGTTTCCAGTGCTTAGAACTGTCCCTGCACAAGTGTAATTTCTGCAGGAAAAAAAGTCATTTAAAAGCACTCGCGGCTATAATGAATTGTTGGCTCCCGTAATACAGAGAACAGTCATTGAAAGTCATTGATAAAAAAAAAAAAAATGCGTAGGGTTCAATTACCAGAACCTCCAGGTCTGGTATGGATATTAAGGGGAACCCCGCGCCAAATTAAAAAAAAATGCCGTGGAGTTCCCCCCCACCAAAAATTCCATACCAGACCCTTTATCCGAGCACGCAACCTGGCAGGCCGCAGGAAAAGAGGAGGTGACGAGAGAGCAGCCCCCCCTCCTGAACCGTACCAGGACACATGCCCTCAACATTGGGAGGATGCTTTGGGGGTCTGTGACCCCTCAAAGCACCATGTCCTCATGTTGATGGGGACAAGGGCCTCATCCCCACAACCCTGGCCGGTGGTTGTGGGGGTCTGCGGGCGGGGGGCTTATCAGAATCTGGAAGCCCCCTTTAACAAGGGGATCCCCAGATCCCACCCCCCCTGTTTGAAATGGTAAGGGGGTACAAAAGTACCCTTACCATTTCACAAAGAAACTGTAAAAAATTGTCAAAAAAACACACACACACCGTTGGGAAAAGTCCTTTATTAAAAAAAATAAAAAAAATAAAAGATTCCAGCGGTGGTAATCCACTCTTGCAATCCAGCAATGGCTGATCTCTTCTCCAGGGTCCAGCGATGGGTGATCTCTCCCGATGGTCCAGGGCAGCGCATCCTGTCTCCATGGAGACACTGCGAGAATCCCAAGCAAGCAAGAGTGGATTTTTTTTATTTTTAATAAAGGACTTATCCCAACTGTGTCTGTGTGTGTTTTTAACAATTTTTTACACTTTCTTTGTGAAATGGTAGGGGTACTTTTGTACCTCCTTACCATTTCAAACAGGGGGGGCAGGATCTGGGGGTCCCCTTGTTAAAGGGGGCTTCCAGATTCTGATAAGCCCCCCAGCCCCCAGACCCCCACAACCACCGGCCAGGGTTGTGGGGATGAGGCCCTTGTCCTCATCAACATGGGGACATGGTGCTTTGAGGGGTCACAGACCCCCAAAGCATCCTCCCACATGTTGAGGGCATGTGGCCTGGTACAGTTCAGGAGGGGGGGTGCTCTCTCTTTTCCTGCGGCCTGCTAGGTCGCGTGCTTGGATAAAGGGCCTGGTATGGATTTTTGGGAGGAACTCCACGCCATTTTTTTTAAATTTGGCGTGGAGTTCCCCTTAAAATCCATACCAGACCTGAAGAGTCTGGTATGGATATTTAGGGGGAACCCCACGTAATTTTTTTTTAAAAATTGATGCAGGCTTCCCCTTAATATCCATACCAGACCTGAAGGGCCTGGTAATTGAATTTGGCGGGAACACCACGCATTTTTTTTATCAATGACTTTCAATGACTGATCTCTGTATTACGGGAGCCGACAATTCATTATAGCCGCGAGTGCTTTTAAATGACTTTTTTTCCCTGCAGACTTGACACTTTGTGCAGGGACAGTTCTATGCACGGGAAACATGCGCCCCTTTACAGGCATACTATACACACCCCCCAGGTACGAAATTTTAAGGAATATTACACTTTTATTGTTTCACTTTAAGCATTATTAAAATCACTGCTGCCGAAAAAACTGCCTTTTTAAAAGGACCCAGGTCCCCAAACACTTTTTATGACAATAACTTGCATATAAGCCTTTAAAATTAGCACTTTAGATTTCTCCCATAGACTTTTACAGGGTGTTCCACGGCTTTTCGAATTTGCCGCGAACACCCCAAATTGTTTGGTGAACGGGCAAACAGGCAATGTTGGAGTCGAATTCAATGCTCATCCCTAGTAATCACTGGAGGATGACCCAAACAACCCATCATTTCCTTTGGTGGTAGCGCTACTTGAATAAAAGTTTATAACATTATCAAGGTGTGTTGGTGAAAATTCCTATTTCCTAGTGTTTTCTGAGAGAGACTTTTGTAAGAAAGAGGGTGCTTTGTCAGAATGCTCTATGAGAGAGACCTCTGTGAGAAAACACCACCATGTGAGAGAGAGTGCCCCATAACAGAATGTTTTTGAAGAGAGACTTCCATGTGAAAGAAAGTGCCCTATAACTAGGAAACGCTTTCTTTTGAGAACGAATACCATGTAAAAGACAGCTTTCCCACCTCACATGCTTAAAGTAATTGTAAAGTAATTTTTTTTTATTATTAAATTAAAACACAGGTACATACTGATCTTTTGAATATAGCAACTAACTTGTTCTGAGCCTTGGGTTTGAGACAGATATGGTGGAGTGTAGCCATATTGTCAGTGGTTGGAACTTCTAAGAGAAAGTTGAAAAATGAATGTAGGGAGAGATCCGGTGCATTACATTGGTATACTGTGGATTGCAGTGTGGTGTGCTAAATATCCATGTGCACATCCCTGTGTTCACAATTCCATAGATCCAACTGTCCAGGGCCATCTTTAAGGCAGGGCAAAAGGGACAGCTGCCCTGGGCACTTTCAGCTGCTGGCTCATACTTGCCAACTATCCCAGTTTAAATTCCTTGTCCCTTGAAGTTTTAGTCCCTTACTGTGTGAAGTGCTGCTACTAATGCTGCCCAGCTCTGCCCTATTGTTGTGTACCAATGACTCACCTGCAGACCCTGTGTTTACATGTAAATAACCGGCATTCATATGTAAATAGTGACGGCATTCATATGGAAATAGTGACTGCATTCATATTTAAATAGCAGCATCATATGTAAATAGCTGCATCCAGCGGCATAGATATGTAAATAAAGGCTGCATTCATATGTATATCATGCCCCCTGCAGTGAGGAGATGATGTGCTGAAACCTCTAGCAACCAATCAGTGAGCAGTATTACTGTACAGTAATCTCTAGCAACCAATCAACAAGCAGAAATCATGTGCTGTAACATCTAGCAACTAATTAGCGAGCCGTAATGTGTGCTCTAACCTCTAGCAACCAGTCAGTAAGTGGTAATATAACACTGTAACCTCTGGCAACCAATCGCAAGCGCTGCCTGATCTGATACAGTAAACTGATTTTAAGTTTAGCTGCTATTTATTGTATGTCTCAGAGCAGGTGGAGAGTGAAATGGTATGGGGGGGCAAGGAAACGTTTGCCCAGGGTCCTATCAATATTAAAGACGGCCCTGCAACTGTCCCTTGTGGTAGTTTGGGCAAAAGTTATATCGTCTACAAAATAGGGGAAAGATTTATGCCATTTTTTTTATTTTTTTTATTATTTTTTTTTTTTACTAGTAATAGTGGTGATCAGCAATTTTTATGAGTACTGCGACATTATGGCAGACAGATCGGACACTTTTGACACATTTTTGGGACCATTGACAATTATACAGCGATCCGTGCTATAAAAATGCACCGATTACTGTGTAAATATCACTGGCAGGGAAGGGGTTAAAACTAGGGGAAGATCACTGTGTTCCCTCATGTGCAGTCTAACTGGAGGGGGATGGGACTGACTAGAGGAGATGACATATCGTTGTTCCTAGCTAGTAGGAACACACAAACTGTCTCTCCTCTCATCACAGAACAGGGATTCGTGTGTTCACATACTCACTTCCCTGTTCTGGCTCTCATGCCCGTGATCGTAAATTGATGGCGGCTGGTCATCAAGCAGTTAAACTTATTCAGTCTGGTTCCTGATTTCTTAAGGTACAACTCACTGACCTGGTCATCCTTGTTGGATACCAGCATTTATTATCCCTTCTTTCACACTGGGGCGGTTTTCAGGTGCTTTAGCTATAGAAATAGCCTCTGCAAAGTGCCTGAAAACCACCTCCCATTCATTGCAGTGTGTCTTTTCACACTGAGGTGGTGCGTTTGCGGGGCGTTACGAAAAGTGGGGTGGTTTAGCGCTCCCAAACCGCTCCCAAAACACCCTGCAAATTGCAATGAATGGGCAGCGATTTGAAAAGCGCTGCAAAATGGGAGATTTTACCTTTTTTTGGGGGTAAAAATCACCCCACTAACGGCCGAATAGTGGTGCAGAAGTGCAGCTAAAACAGCGCTAAACTGTTGCAAAAACGAGCGGTGCTTAAGCGCTAACACCTAGCACTGCCAGTGTGAAAGTAGTCTTACAGGAGAGGATTGATTTCAGTACTCTCTGAATTTATAGGTCCTCATTTAAAACCAGGAATTCCAGGGCCCTGAGAAATTTTGGGCGGGAAAGAGCCTCCAAACCCTGTTTACAGGAACTCCTGAAAGGGCTAACTTATCTGCAAGGGAGACTTGAAAAGCAGCAGGAAGGTGTCAGCACATATCAGTGAGGCAGTGTGTTGTAGTTCACAGCTGTGAACAAATGTGGTCTATCTAGAGCAGTGGTCATCAACCCTGTCCTCAGGGCTCACTAACAGGCCAGGTTTTATGTATTACCTTGGGGAGATGCAGACTAGAATACTGTAATCACTGAGTAACAAATGATATCACCTGTGATGTTTTTCAGTTATCTTACAAACCTGGCCTGTTATTGGGCCCTGAGGACAGGGTTGATGACCACTGATCTAGAGACAGAGTCTGCTTTTTTGATCTCCTGTCGCTTTTCCTGTACTCCAAAGCGGACCTGAACCCTAAACCCAAATGTAGGACTGGTATATTGACAGTAAACCCTTTTGTTGTTTTGATTATACCAGGATTATAAACAATTTTCTTTATTTTTGCTGAAGGAAGCAGCTCTTTTGTTTGCCTGTTTTGTATGTCTAATAAATACTGTTACTTTTACAAGCAGCTGGCTGGTTATCTCGGGCTCTTCAGATTACACCCTTTAAATTCTGGACTAAGATTATTTGAAGTGAACATATTGGTGTCAAATCCTTGAAGCGGAGGTCCACCCAAAAGTGGAACTTCCGCTTTAAGCACTCCTCACCCCTGAACAGGCCACATTTGGCATGTCATTTATTTGGGGGGAAGTGTGTACCCTCTTTTTAGTGGGACTTCCTGTCCCACTTCCTCCTTCCTGTTCTTGGCCGCCTAGGCGACCCCTCCTCTCGCACTAGGCGGCCCCTCCCTGACAGCGATTTTCTGGGACACAACACAGGTCCCAGAAGATTGGCTGGTCAATAGCAGAGCGCAGAGCGACTCGCGCATGTGCAGTGCGCGCCCGGTCATGAAGCCATTAGCTGTTACGGCCGGGTGCCCACAGTATCAATGGAGGCGCCAAGGAGAGAAGGGGGGGAGAGGAGCGAGGCTCCGGGGCGGCCGCATCGCTGGACCGCGGGACAGGTAAGTGTCAGTTTATTAAAAGTCAGCAGCTATGCTTTTTGTAGCTGCTGACTTTTAATAAACTATAAAACGGGTGGAACTCCGCTTTAGGTCTTAGCTTGAATGCAGCAACATTTATTATTTGCAAAGCTCACTTGTCAGTAACTTTTACATCAACTAAAAACTAGCTTTTACACTAATTAGGGAAATCTTTTTTAAACAATATTACCCATATTTGGTTATTCCTGTCCAATACTTTCTGAGCATGTCCTTGCACACTTGCATACAGTGTGTGAATAATTTTCATCTTTCTTATATTATTTTAAAAAGTCTTTTCATTTTAAACTTTGTCATTATTTAACACTATAAAAATGTGTGGTCTGTTTCTAAACATGTGCAGGTAGTGCAGTAGATTTAGAGAAGTTTCATGGAAGATTTTGTTAAAGTTCAGCCACTCTATCTGTGATTACATGACAGTAGTTTAGGGACTCTCTCTCAGGTAGATATTGCATCACAGAACTGACAGAAGAGATAGAGAATGGCCCTTGTGCCTGATCCATAACAGTCATTGCCTGTTACATACATTTCAAGATTCATTCCAACTATGAAGATAATCGAGGCAGCCGACAGTTACCCTGCAGCTGCATGGATTTATGATGCCACTGTCAAGGAAATGAGCCGAAATGACACAGTAGCTGGCTTTAGCTGCAAATAATGTGATAGGCTGTACAGAAGTACTGTAGCAGCTGCTGTCATTGCAGGTAATAGGCTATAAAGAAGGCTGATAGCAATACCTGTCATTTTTTAATGGCTGACTTCACTGAAGAGCTTTTGTGGCCTTTAACATGGAGATAATATAAGATACAACAAATTTTACAGCTTTCATGTTGCATTCATAATTTATCTTCAGAGTACAACCCAACAAGGACAGTATTTGCCAACACAAGAAAGTGCAGGACTGCTCCATAACTGTCTATTCGGAATATACGCTTGGTGGTTATTAAGTCTTTATCTTACTATTACTCATGCCTAATAATAAATTCATGCTATTTTTATATGTGCTTTGCAGGAACAAATGCTATGCTGTTGCATATTGCAACATCATCAAGTTTAGCAAAAACTGGAAGCAAAAAAATGATTACTGTTGTTATATAAACATCAATAGCATCATCCAAAGCCTAATTCATATTTTTCTAATACAGATGGGCCTATTTAAACACAAAGAGCAAAGTAGAAATTGCAAAAACTCACAACAACCAATAAGCAATCACCATGTATTGTTCTGAATACTGTAAATCCAATATAAATGTAATGTGACTGTTTTTAAAAGTGAATCTTTCCATTCTCTATGTGATACCATCATAATTGACTGCAGAAACTGTAAATTCGCTTCTTCTTTCCCCCCAAAAGAACACTAATTCTTAATGGTATGCATATTTTGATGCCCTAATCTCCATATCTAACCAAAACCTCTTTCTGCTGATTTATTCAGAGAGCAGTGACACATGACTTTCACAAGAAGGGCAGAGGTGTCTTTAAAGTAGGAAATGTGATTGACAATCTTCAACTTTTATGTACTGTGAGAGAGGCAAGACTTCAGAATCCAATGGGGAAATAAATAGATTTTAGTGGACAGAGTTTTTGTTTAATGACAGAACACCTGTGAGTTTTTATAAGCTGAACAGTTCATATTTAGTTGCAATACTTAAAAACATTGATAAATGTGATGGTTTTCATAGTCTTACATCTACTTACTCAGCTTTACCAGCACAGAGCATTGGACGGGGGAGCAGCAAGCAACATTTTAGCTAGGGAAAAAGGGGCATTATCCCTAGCTGCATGCCAATTGTACTGCATGCGTAAAGTCTTGTGTATTGTGGGGGTACATTTTTGTTTGATGAATGTACCTCCACAATACATTTTGATGAATGTTACTTGACCCTGGGTAATATGCTCCTAACAGCTTTGTAACCAGATTGTACATTCACATGTTCTTGCATGCACACAGGCCTGCAAAGGCATTTTAGATGCCTGGCACAAAATTTCTGGTGATTTCACACACCCAGGGAGCCACATGTGCAGTGAAACTTTAAAGTTTGGAAAATATGTTGGATGAGCTTGTGCAAATTAATGCCGATACAAAGAAGCATCAGAGTTTACAAGACCACAGCCATTCACTTGTATGGCAGGCTGTATGCAGCTGTGTGTGGCTCCCCGGGTGAGGGAAAGTACCAGTAAATTACCTCAGGCCTCTAAAATAACTGTGCACATGAACCCTTAAAGCAGTTCTTAGCACTCCCCATCCCCCACCCATGTTCTATTTTACCCTCTTACCTGAAGTGCTGTGCCAAGAACTTAAAGCAGTTCTTAGCACTCCCCATCCCCAACCCATGTTCTATTTTCCCTCTTACCTGAAGTGCTCTTCAAAATACATCACCTGCACAGCAAATCCAGTGTTGTCTCTGCGATTCACTGTTTGGGTACCATACCCTGCACTCTTGGTCCACTTCAGCTGACTGTTTCTTCTGGTTGCAGGCAACCAGCTCCCATGACGCACTAGACCCGCCCCTCGGCCCACCCTTTGGCTCGCTGACTAGCTGCTCTGTATGCCAAACCTGCAGTCTCCTGGGAGATGTGATGTAAGTATCCTAGGAAATTGTAAAATACCTCTAACTCCCCTCTTGGAGGTAAGTAGTCTGTAGGTAGGTAGTCTGTAAATAATTTATTTTTTTTATTAATTAAATAATTAAGAAAACAGTATTTACTTGCTAAGTGCAAAACTGCTCTATATTTCCTTAAACTGAGATGCAATGCATTAAAATTTCTTCAATATTACCATCTTGCTTTGCTGACGTCTCCATATAAGAATGTCAGTTGCCTGGCTGTCATGCTGATGCATTGACTTTGGTGCTTTCTAAGCTGCTGCTATAAAACAGATATAGAAATATGATGTTCTATATGATAATATATGATATGATATGATACTATTTCTGATTTGCAGAATGCAATTTATGAATGTGACTCAAAAAGAATTAAAAGCTTGAAACAGCCAGGCAGCAAGGAAGGCCAGCAATTGCAGAACTCTGTGCTTGCTTTTATGATAGATCTACTTTAAGTTCACCACAAACTGTAGTTCAGACACAATAATTAGTAATAATTTATATTACTCAACATTTATTGTATACAAATACAAATTGTTACTAATATACCTGCCACATGCTTTTCACCACTGCACAAAAAACCTGATTAACGGCCGAGGCATACATGAAGGGACGTGTACTCAATATGCATTTGAATTGTGTTGACATGTTTTTACTACTGTGGTCACATTATCTGACATCTGATTTTTTTTTTACTTTTCACCTAAATATTTGAATTTCCAAGTTTTGATAATGCAATTTGTTTTCAAATGCTGTCTCAACATTTTTGTAAATAAAGAGCATATCAAGATAAAATGAGCTAGTTAGCTGGCAGTGTAGCTTAGTGTTGCCTCAATTTGATCTTTACGTATGGCAGTTCACATTCTGTTTAATCGTTTTTTCCCAAGTCATTCTTTCTAATCACATTTTTATAAAATGCAATAACTTTAAGTTTCTCATTACTTTCTCTACGATGTGTACTATAACATTCACTTTGCTTGGATTTAAAGTGTGTGCATTTAATCCTAAGAGAATGTACAGACATATAAAGGCATTGCAATTCTAAGCATTGACAGAATGATTTTGTTGCAGTTATTCAGGCTGTATACTGCCATTACAAATGTACACATTTGGCAGAATCTTCAATTGCTACTGAGGGAGTAGTGATTTTAAAGTCAGATAACAGTCTTTGATTTGTATCAAGGAAAATCATCTTCATATCTGCATTGCTGATAAAGTATCTTGACCAGTGTTCTATAATTTTCTGGACACTATTATTTTTTTAATGAAACTATTAAGGAAAATTTAATATTTTTTATTACTGGAAGAAGATATGTAAAATTATAGGTGTGAAAATCTTTATTGTATTGTAAGAGTGACCAGAGGTTGTCAGATGTTCTTCATCCTACACTATGATTTGCACCTCATCTGCCAGACAGAAGTTATCATAAATCCAGAAGTAGGGATGAGCGAACACCCCCCGGTTCAGTTTGCAGCAGAACATGCGAACAGGCAAAAAATTAGTTCGAACACGTGAACACCGTTAAAGTCTATGGGACATGAACATGAATAATCAAAAGTGCTAATTTTAAAGGCTTATATGCAAGTTATTGTCATAAAAAGTGTTTGGGGACCTGGGTCCTGCCCCAGGGGACATGTAGCAATGCAAAAAAAAGTTTTAAAAACTTCATTTTTTTTGGGACCAGTGATTTTAATAATGCTTAAAGTGAAACAATAAAAGTGAAATATTCCTTTAAATTTCGTACCTGGGGGGTGTCTATAGTATGCCTATAATGTGGCGCATGTTTCCCGTGTTTACAACAGTCCCTGCCCAAAATGACATTTCTAAAGGAAAAAAAGTAATTTAAAAGTGCTAACGGCTATAATGAATTGTCGGTCCCATCAATACACATAAAAGTCATTTTAAAAAAAAACAACATGTCGACTACTTTTAAATTACTTTTTTTCCTTTAGAAATGTAATTTTGTGCAGGGACTGTTGTAACCACTTTACAGGCATACTATAGACACCCCCCAGGTACGAAATTTAAAGGAATATTTCACTTTTAAAACTTTTTTTTGCATTGATACATGTCCCCTGGGGCAGGACCCAGGTTACAAACACTTTTTATGACAATACCATGCATATATCCTTTAAAATTAGCACTTTTGATTTCGCCCATAGACCTTCAGGTCTGGTATGGATTTTAAGGTGAACCCCACGCCAAAATGAAAAAAAAAATGGCGTGGGGTCCACCAAAAAATCCATACCAGACCCTTATCCGAGCACGCAACCTGGCAGGCCACAGGAAAAGAAGGGGGATGAGAGAGCGCCCACCCTCCTGAACCGTACCATGCCACATGCCCTCAACATTGGGAGGTTGCTTTGGGGGAGCCCCCCAAAGCACCTTATCCCCATGTTGATGAGGAGAAGGGCCTCATCCCCACAACCCTTGCCTGGTGGTTGTGGGGGGTCTGTGGGCGGGGGGGCTTATCGGAATCTGGAAGCCCCCTTTAACAAGGGGACCCCCAGATCCCGGCCCCCCCTGTGTGAATTGGTAATGGGGTACAAATGTACCCCTACCATTTCACAAAAAAGTGTCAACATTTTAAAAAAAAGACAATAGACGGTTTTGACAATTCCTTTATTAATGTCTTCTTCTTTCCCCGCTTCTTCCATCTTCTTTTTTCTGGTCTTCCTTCGGTGTTCTTCTTTTTCCTCCATCTTGTTCTTCCCCCGCTTCTTCCTCTATCTTCCTCCGGTATTCTCGTCCGGCATATTCTTCTCCACTTCGTCCTCTGCACGATCCGCCTCAATGAGGACGAAGCGGAGAAGAAGATGCCGGACGAGAAAACATTAATAATGGAATTGTCAAAAACTGAATCTGAGGAAGATACACCACACCCTGAGTATCGACACACATAGGAGAGGGGCCAGGACGGAGCGAGATACAGTACACCTGCCTAGAGGAGATACAAACCATACCTATACTGTTTACAGTATTTTATTGAGCCTTATGAAGTACGGTGCACTGACGCACCCTATACATGTGAGTAACCCAGCGAGGGAATGGTTTTTAACTTGTCTATTAAGTTTTGAAAAACAATATTGCACTATTAGTCTTTTTCCTTTTTTTCATTCGCCTCTGAGATCATTGAATTGAGGATATTACTGATCCAGTGAAATAGCTGAGAACCCTATAGTGGTTCATATGCGTGCTTTGACTCCGTGTAAAAGCTGGTCACACGCTCTGAGGTGAGCTTATTACCATACGGGGTTCCCGGATTTCACCTATGCATGATTCAGAGCCACGGTTTGATGTAACAAGCATGTCAATAGTATGATCACCGGAGATCACGTCACCTGCATCTAGTCTCACATCAATCAACATTTTGTGTTTCTTATCACAGGCTGCCACAAAGAACTGTTTTTTAATTATATAGAGACACTTGTATGGTTTATACACTTGCACCTTTTTTGATAAATCTTTTATTTATACATGTTTGCTATCACATATGTAAGCATTTAGCACTTTTTTCATCTAATATTATTATTACTGATATTTTATTTCCTGGTGTGTTATTGTGCATGGCAACTTTTAACTCTAATGCCCCGTACACACGGTTGGATATTCCGATGGAAAAAGTCTGATTGGATTATATTGTCGGAATCAGACTTTTTCCGATCGCGTGTAGAGAATTCCGACACACAAAATGCCACGCATGCTCAGAAGAAATTTGGAGATGAAAACTATTGGCTACTGGCCTCTACATAGTCCCATTGTACGTTTTTGTATGTCACCTCGTTCGGAACGACCGGATTTTCCGACAACTTTGTCTGACCGTGTGTGTGCAACACCAGTTTCAGACAAAATCTGATGGATTTTGTGGTCGGAAGGTCTGACCGTGTGTTCGAGGGCTTAGGGGTCCATATAACCTCACAGAGTTTTTTGGGCACAATTGGCACTTGTGCACTTTATATATATTTGTGCGTTTTAGTTGTGCGTTTACAGATTTTGTGCACATTATTTGTTTTGCTATATTTTGCACTTGCACTTTACACCAGTTGTACTTTTACTATTTTATGCACATTATTATATTCTTGTGGATCTATAACTATAGATTAAGATACAGATTATCTAGTGCATAGCCATTCCAGCGCAAAGTATATTTAATTTTGTAAAGTGGCGCATGTTTCCCGTGTTTAGAACAGTCCGAGAGCAAAATTAAATTTCTAAAGGAAAAAAAGTAATTTAAAAGTACTCGCGGCTATAAGGAATTGTCGGTCCCAGCAATACACATAAAAGTCCATTGATAAAAATGGCATGAGATTCCCCCACACGAACCAAAAAAAAAAAATGCGTGGGTTTCCCCCCAAATTCCATACCAGGCCCTTCAGGTCTGGTATGGATCTTAAGGGGAACCCCGTGCCAAAATTTAAAAAAAAATGGCGTGGGGTCCCCCTCAAAATCCATACCCTTCAAGTCTGGTATCGATTTTAAGGGGAACCCCGTGACAATTTTTTTTTTTTTAAATGGTGTGGGGTCCCCCCCAAAAATCCATACCAGACCCTTATCTGAGCACGCAACCTGGAGGGCGGCAGAAAAAGAGGGGGGAAGAGAGAGCACCCCCCCTCCTGAACCATACTTCTCGAACATTGGGACCATCCCTACTGATCATAGAACGCATCTGTCCACAGACTCCGTGGACCGTTTGACTTTATTATATTATAAAAATTAATCAGTCCTAGTTAACCAGCTATGAAGCCCCTAATGCTGATGTCACTGATTAAGTCTTTTTGGGATGCGGAATCCCTGCAGGACTTTGAGGCTGCCTAGCTTTGAGGGTGTTCAATCATTTAACCTGGAAGAATGTTTTTGGTATAAGTTTCATGGGCACAATTAACACCCAAAGACCAATTTTTGAGCACCTGTTTGACTGATACATATCATTGCAATTTTTTGCCTTCATCAAGAGCACCTCTATAGGATTATGGTGGTAAGGCGCCCACGACACCCAAAGAGTAATTTCTCTGCACCTGTTTGGCAGATGCATATCATTGCAATTTTTTACAGCAAGGCCAATTCTTGCTTTCATCAAGAGTACCACTATAGGGTTATGGTGGGAAGGCGCCACCGACACCCAAAGACAATTTTTTCTGCACCTGCTTGACAGGTGCATATCATTGCTATTTTTTACTTTAAGGCCAAGTGTTGCTTTTATCAAGATTACGTCTATAGGGTTATGGTGGGAAGGCGCTACCAACACCCAAAGACAAATTTTTACTTCTATACAAAGTCAAAGTGACACCAGAATTTATCCAAAAAATCTATAATCTTGTTCCCAGTGCACTACATTGTGGCCTCATCATACACACTGTCTCCCAAGCTGTTGCCAAGCAAAATAAAGGCAGCTTGCAAGGAAAATTTAATTTTTTTTGCTTTATAAATGCAATTATTGCTAAAGCAGATTCTAGACATGATACAGATCTGCCACTTTACAGGTAGGGTAAGGGGACCCCCAAGGCTGTATTGGAAGTATATTTTCATTTTTAGGCTTTCACTTTAAAAATCAAAAAATTACAGCTCATTTAAAAATTACGTTTTTCACAAACTTTTTTTTTATTGATACATTTTCCCCAGGGCAGGACCCGGACCCCTATAACCATTGTATGTTCAATTACTTGCATATAAGCCTTCAAAATGTGCACTTGATCTTTAATGTTCGGGTCCCATTGACTTTAATGGGGTTCGTTATTTGGGTCCAAACTTTTGCGGTGTTCGAAAGTTCTGGTGGGAACTGAACAGGGGTCCATTTGACCCATCCCTATTCCTGAACGGAATTACACTGCCAGAAGGTCACCACAGTATCCTTGTAAAATAAAGTGCTGTATGTTCCAGAACTAGAAGGCAGCTTTTATCAGTGAAAAGTCTTGCAAAAAAAGTTCTCACAGTTAAGAATGCACAATTCACAATAATAAGCAATTTCTCACAAAAGAAAAACTGAATGATCACCTATACAGGCTCATCACCACAGACCAGCAAGCCAGTGTAGTCTTTAATAACCTACACAGTAAATTAATTCACTTATGGCACAGGCGGCTGGGGCACAGAAATCCAGAAGCTACACAGGACATTATAAAGAGAGGCTTATCAGAAGATTTGACAATAGCGCCTTGCAAACTGCTCATGAAATGCAAATGCTGTATTAAAGCAAATGCCACACGTGCTCCCCTTCCACAGGCATCTCTAAGAAAAAACACATACTCCCTGCTGCAGCTCATACACAGTGACATATGTGGTCCAATGAAAACTCCCATGTCAGGCGGTAACAGATATCTACTGACTTTCATTGATGTTTATTCCAGGTACACAACCACTTATCTGATGAAACACAAGAATGAAACATCAGAGAAACTTCAAGAGTTTGTTGCCATGTCTAGCAACAAATTCCAATGCAAAACCAGGAATAATATGCACCGTCAATGGGGGGGAGAATACGTAAACAAAGAAGTGGCCTCATATCTGAAGAGACAAGGAATAGTACACCAGACAACCACACCATACACTCTTGAACAAAACGATGTAGCAGAAAGGAAAAATCACACTTTTATAGAAATGGCCAGATGCATGTTGTAGGATGCCAACCTACCTCACAAGTACTGCGTAGAAGCAGTCATGACTGCAACCTACCTACTACAGAACAGACTACACTCAAGAGCCATTAAAAGTATTCCATTCGAAATGCGGCATGGATCAAAGCCTAGCATAATGCACATCAGAGTGTTTGGATGTAAAGCATATGCCTGTATTCCAAGTGAAAAGCGATCCAAGCTGGAGAACAAAGCCAAAGAGGGCATTCTAGTAGGCTACATCGAGAAAACTACAGAATCCTGCAGCCAAAGACTGACAAAGTGACAATAAGCCGCAGTGTTTATTTTGATGAGAGCCCATCACCAGAAACACCAATATCTGAAAGCTGTGAAGTGAATATGCCAAGCAAACCAGAAGCGAACCTGTGCAGGAGTCAGAACAAGAGGTGGAACTCAAAATGCCTAAATAAAGTTCCCCACCAGATCCTGCCAAACTGTCTGAAGTCAGAAGATCCACTCGGACTACAAAGGGGATACTACACCGCAAGCTGTCATACACTGTCAAAACACACAGCATACTTGAACCAACATCCTTGGAAGAAATAAAAAAACTGCCAAGACATGAAGCCAATAAATGCAGAAAGGCAGCAGAAGGAGAATTAAAATCACTTCAAGAAAATAAAACCTGGAAACTCACAGAGCTCCCTCCTAACTGCAAGACTATAGGAAGTAAGTGGACTTTCAAAGTAAAGTCAGATGCAGAAGGGAATATCCACAAATACAAAGTCAGACTAGTTGCCAAGGGTTACTCCCAGAAATTCGGTGAAGATTATGATGAAACATTCGCTCCCATCGGAACACTCTCAACCATCAAAGTGCTTCTTAGCGTTGCAGCCGGGAAGGGCATGCAAGTGAAACACCTAGACATTAAAACTGCTTTCCTGTATGGAGACATAAAGGTAGACCTCTACATGGAGTAACCACCAGGGTTTGAGCAGGGAGACAACCTTTTGATACTCTGCACAACACTCTCCCTGCTAAACTCCTGCAACCTATATGCAGCTACTTCCTGTCTACATTCGCGCAGTCTGGTGATGTTTGCATGGCATTTGCCAGTACTGGTTTCCTGATGGTTACTACAGTGAACCATGCCTGCGTAATGTGTGTTAAAATAACTACTTGATGTTGTAACCAAGCAAAGCATAGCAGAGAACAGATAGTTTTCATTCCCTGTTACAAATTACACCCTATAAGTTACTTATTAGTTCTCCATAACAAAAGGAAATAGTATATAATGAAAACATTTGTTGGAGCAATGACCCACTGTTGGATGGAATTGCATACTTGTGATGAGTAGTTAGTGTCTGAAGCCCACCCAATCAGTACAGTATGTTGTTCTTGGGTATTGCTAGCACCTGTCACTTGTCAGACCTGTAACACAGAACTGAGGGAATTTCTTCAAAACTCCCCTGCAGCTTTGAGCTACAGCTAATACCTTGACCACCCATGCCCAGAGCCAGTCTAAGCTTTCTGTGTTTGTATTGGATAGTGGCCATTTAGTACAGAGGGAGTATAGTCACTGACCACACAATAATGTACTGCCACATATCCTACATGTCTCTGTACCACCATTGATCACTCACAACTCAACCCCCTAAAAAAGTCACAGGTGCCTTCCCTTTACAGGCAGCAGGGGTGTGCTCCAGGCAGGAAATAAAAGAGGAAGCTGCGGTGAACAGACTTAGAAGAAAACACTGACGGCTTACAGTGCATGGACAGTAGCAGAGCAGGTTGTACCAACACATGTTAGAACTGAGGTAGATAGGTGTGGGGGGTGGTGTGTTAGACCCCTTTCACACTTGTGTGACCTTAAAGTCACAAGCTTTTTCCGTGATTTTTGCCACAATTTTGATGCAACTTGAAGCAATGGCTGTGTTATCTTGAGGTCTATGGACCTCAAGTCATATTAAAGTTGGACCAAAGTAATGCAGGGACTCCACAGGCATTGCTTCAAGTAAGGATGGGCCCGGTGCTCGATGCGAACCCACGTTCGCATCGAGCACCGGGCGTTCGCTCGCTCTGCGAGCCCAGAACTATTTTGGCCGCTCGCATCACGTTCGTGTGATGCGCGCGGCCCCGCAATGCATTGCGGCCGGCGCGGCCGACGCAGTGCATTGCTGGCTGATGATTGGCCAAGCATGCACTGTGACCCCGCATGCTTGGCCAATCACAGCCCCGGAAAATCGAAGAGCCATAATTGGCTACAGGCAGGACGCCTGTAGCCAATTACAGCTCAGGGCTGTAGTACACGCCCCCCCCTATAAAACGCCGCCACGCCGTCTGCGCCGGTCACATGCTGTTCCGGCGCAGATTGAGCAGGCAGATTCTGTGACACTCTGCTGCATTGAGATAGTTAGATAGATTCACTTACAGAGATTGAGTTAGATAGATTCAGTTACAAAGATTGATTGACAAAGAGGGGCTTGTAGTGTGCTCGTGGCAGGCAGGCAGAGCTCCTATATTTTGTTACCAGAAGCACCTATAGGACTTGTAGTGTGTTCGTGGCAGGCAGGCAGAGCTCCTATATTTTGTTACCAGAAGCACCTATAGGACTTGTAGTGTGTTAGTGGCAGGCAGGCAGAGCTCCTATATTTTGTTACCAGAAGCACCTATAGGACTTGTAGTGTGTTCGTGGCAGGCAGGCAGAGCTCCTATATTTTGTTACCAGAAGCACCTATAGGACTTGTAGTGTGTTAGTGGCAGGCAGGCAGAGCTCCTATATTTTGTTACCAGAAGCACCTATAGGACTTGTAGTGTGTTCGTGGCAGGCAGGCAGAGCTCCTATATTTTGTTACCAGAAGCACCTATAGGACTTGTAGTGTGTTAGTGGCAGGCAGGCAGAGCTCCTATATTTTGTTACCAGAAGCACCTATAGGACTTGTAGTGTGTTAGTGGCAGGCAGGCAGAGCTCCTATATTTTGTTACCAGAAGCACCTATAGGACTTGTAGTGTGTTAGTGGCAGGCAGGCAGAGCTCCTATATTTTGTTACCAGAAGCACCTATAGGACTTGTAGTGTGTTCGTGGCAGGCAGGCAGAGCTCCTATATTTTGTTCCCAGAAGCACCTATAGGACTTGAAGTGTGTTAGTCCCATTACACACACAGAGCTATATTTTGTTCCCAGAAAGCACCTATAGGACTTGAAGTGTGTTAGTCCCATTACACACAAAGAGCTATACTTTGTTCCCAGAAGCACCTATAGGACTTGAAGTGTGTTAGTCCCATTACACACACAGAGCTATATTTTGTTCCCAGAAGCACCTATAGGACTTGAAGTGTGTTAGTCCCATTACACACAAAGAGCTATACTTTGTTCCCAGAAGCACCTATAGGACTTGAAGTGTGTTAGTCCCATTACACACACAGAGCTATATTTTGTTCCCAGAAGCACCTATAAGGACTTGAAGTGTGTTAGTCCCATTACACACAAAGAGCTATACTTTGTTCCCAGAAGCACCTATAGGACTTGAAGTGTGTTAGTCCCATTACACACACAGAGCTATTTTTGTTCCCAGAAGCACCTACAGGACTTGAAGTGTGTTAGTCCCATTACACACAAAGAGCTATACTTTGTTCCCAGAAGCACCTATAGGACTTGAAGTGTGTTAGTCCCATTACACACACAGAGCTATATTTTGTTCCCAGAAGCACCTATAGACTTGAAGTGTGTTAGTCCCATTACACACAAAGAGCTATACTTTGTTCCCAGAAGCACCTATAGGACTTGAAGTGTGTTAGTCCCATTACACACACAGAGCTATATTTTGTTCCCAGAAGCACCTATAGGACTTGAAGTGTGTTAGTCCCATTACACACAAAGAGCTATATTTTGTTCCCAGAAGCACCTATAGGACTTGAAGTGTGTTAGTCCCATTACACACACAGAGCTATATTTTGTTCCCAGAAGCACCTATAGACTTGAAGTGTGTTAGTCCCATTACACACAAAGAGCTATATTTTGTTCCCAGAAGCACCTATAGGACTTGAAGTGTGTTAGTCCCATTACACACACAGAGCTATATTTTGTTCCCAGAAGCACCTATAGGACTTGAAGTGTGTTAGTCCCATTACACACACAGAGCTATACTTTGTTCCCAGAAGCACCTATAGGACTTGAAGTGTGTTAGTCCCATTACACACACAGAGCTATATTTTGTTCCCAGAAGCACCTATAAGGACTTGAAGTGTGTTAGTCCCATTACACACAAAGAGCTATACTTTGTTCCCAGAAGCACCTATAGGACTTGAAGTGTGTTAGTCCCATTACACACACAGAGCTATATTTTGTTCCCAGAAGCACCTATAGGACTTGAAGTGTGTTAGTCCCATTACACACAAAGAGCTATACTTTGTTCCCAGAAGCACCTATAGGACTTGAAGTGTGTTAGTCCCATTACACACACAGAGCTATATTTTGTTCCCAGAAGCACCTATAGGACTTGAAGTGTGTTAGTCCCATTACACACAAAGAGCTATACTTTGTTCCCAGAAGCACCTATAGGACTTGAAGTGTGTTAGTCCCATTACACACACAGAGCTATATTTTGTTCCCAGAAGCACCTATAGGACTTGAAGTGTGTTAGTCCCATTACACACAAAGAGCTATATTTTGTTCCCAGAAGCACCTATAGGACTTGAAGTGTGTTAGTCCCATTACACACACAGAGCTATATTTTGTTCCCAGAAGCACCTATAGGACTTGAAGTGTGTTAGTCCCATTACACACACAGAGCTATACTTTGTTCCCAGAAGCACCTATAGGACTTGAAGTGTGTTAGTCCCATTACACACACAGAGCTATATTTTGTTCCCAGAAGCACCTATAGGACTTGAAGTGTGTTAGTCCCATTACACACAAAGAGCTATACTTTGTTCCCAGAAGCACCTATAGGACTTGAAGTGTGTTAGTCCCATTACACACACAGAGCTATATTTTGTTCCCAGAAGCACCTATAGGACTTGAAGTGTGTTAGTCCCATTACACACAAAGAGCTATATTTTGTTCCCAGAAGCACCTATAGGACTTGAAGTGTGTTAGTCCCATTACACACACAGAGCTATATTTTGTTCCCAGAAGCACCTATAGGACTTGAAGTGTGTTAGTCCCATTACACACACAGAGCTATATTTTGTTCCCAGAAGCACCTATAGGACTTGAAGTGTGTTAGTCCCATTACACACACAGAGCTATATTTTGTTCCCAGAAGCACCTATAGGACTTGAAGTGTGTTAGTCCCATTACACACACAGAGCAATATTTTCTTCCCAGAAGCACCTATAGGACTTGAAGTGTGTTAGTCCCATCACACAGAGCTCCTCTATTTTCTTTGCATAAGCACCCACAGGACTTCTAGTGTGTTAGTGGCATCACACAGAGCTCCTATATATTCTTCTCAGCAGCACCCACAGGACTTCTAGTGTGTTAGTGGCATCACACAGAGCTCCTCTATTTTCTTTGCAGAAGCACCCACAGGACTTCTAGTGTGTTAGTGGCATCACACAGAGCTCCTCTATTTTCTTTGCAGAAGCACCCATAGGACTTCTAGTGTGTTAGTGGCATCACACAGAGCTCCTATATATTCTTCTCAGCAGCACCCCACAGGACTTCTAGTGTGTTAGTGGCATCACACAGAGCTCCTCTATTTTCTTTGCAGAAGCACCCACAGGACTTCTAGTGTGTTAGTGGCATCACACAGAGCTCCTATATTTTCTTTGCAGAAGCACCCATAGGACTTCTAGTGTGTTAGTGGCATCACACAGAGCTCCTATATATTCTTCTCAGCAGCACCCACAGGACTTCTAGTGTGTTAGTGGCATCACACAGAGCTCCTCTATTTTCTTTGCAGAAGCACCCACAGGACTTCTAGTGTGTTAGTGGCATCACACAGAGCTCCTCTATTTTCTTTGCAGAAGCACCCACAGGACTTCTAGTGTGTTAGTGGCATCACACAGAGCTCCTATATATTCTTCTCAGCAGCACCCACAGGACTTCTAGTGTGTTAGTGGCATCACACAGAGCTCCTCTATTTTCTTTGCAGAAGCACCCATAGGACTTCTAGTGTGTTAGTGGCATCACACAGAGCTCCTATATATTCTTCTCAGCAGCACCCACAGGACTTCTAGTGTGTTAGTGGCATCACACAGAGCTCCTCTATTTTCTTTGCAGAAGCACCCACAGGACTTCTAGTGTGTTAGTGGCATCACACAGAGCTCCTCTATTTTCTTTGCAGAAGCACCCACAGGACTTCTAGTGTGTTAGTGGCATCACACAGAGCTCCTATATATTCTTCTCAGCAGCACCCACAGGACTTCTAGTGTGTTAGTGGCATCACACAGAGCTCCTATATTTTCTTTGCAGAAGCACCCATAGGACTTCTAGTGTGTTAGTGGCATCACACAGAGCTCCTATATTTTCTTCTCAGCAGCACCCACAGGACTTCTAGTGTGTTAGTGGCATCACACAGAGCTCCTATATTTTCTTTGCAGAAGCACCTATAGGACTTCTAGTGTGTTAGTGGCATCACACAGAGCTCCTATATTTTCTTCTCAGCAGCACCCACAGGACTTCTAGTGTGTTAGTGGCATCACACAGAGCTCCTATATTTTCTTTGCAGAAGCACCCATAGGACTTCTAGTGTGTTAGTGGCATCACACAGAGCTCCTATATTTTCTTCTCAGCAGCACCCACAGGACTTCTAGTGTGTTAGTGGCATCACACAGAGCTCCTATATATTCTTCTCAGCAGCACCCACAGGACTTCTAGTGTGTTAGTGGCATCACACAGAGCTCCTATATTTTCTTTGCAGAAGCACCCATAGGACTTCTAGTGTGTTAGTGGCATCACACAGAGCTCCTATATTTTCTTCTCAGCAGCACCCACAGGACTTCTAGTGTGTTAGTGGCATCACACAGAGCTCCTATATTTTCTTTGCAGAAGCACCTATAGGACTTCTAGTGTGTTAGTGGCATCACACAGAGCTCCTATATTTTCTTCTCAGCAGCACCCACAGGACTACCGACTACAATGGCTGGAAGACCGCCAAGGGGAGGCAGAGCGTGCAGAGCCAAGAACACAGGGCAGACAGTCTCTGTTTCTAGTGGACGTGGCCGTGGACGTGGACGTGGTCGTGCATCGTCATCAGCACGTGGCCATGGGACACGCGCGTCTTTGTTTTCGGCAGCTGGACATGTGGAGCCGCATCATGCTGAAGGCTTGGTAGAATGGATGACCAAGCCCTCCTCATCCTCCTCATCCTCTCTCACCCAGGCTCAGGGTACTGACAGAGCATCATCAGCCACCCCTTCCCTAGACCCACCATGTCCTCCTGAGGAGTCCCCCGAACTCTTTGAGCACAGTGTTGGGTACATGCTCCAGGAGGATGCCCAACGATTCGAAGGCTCGGATGACGATACCCAGCTTGAGGAATCTGGCAGTACAGTTCCACCAGCTGCAGCTTACTGCCAGGTTTGCTCTAGTGGTGAAGAGGGAGGGGATGATGAGGTCACTGACTCCACGTGGGTGCCTCAAGGGAGAGAGGATGAGGAGGAGGACGAGGAGGAGGAGGATGCGGCGTCACATGTCCAACGAGGCAGGATGCCCCCTGGAGGCCAGGTAGAGGCCAGCACAGCAACTGTACAACACCGCAGAGCTCCGCCTGTGCAGGGCGCTGCCTCTGCACGTTATCAGAAAAGTTCTTTGGTGTGGGCCTTTTTTGAGACGAGTGCAGCAGATCGCACCACTGCTATTTGCAATATTTGTCTCAAGCGTATCTCGCGTGGCCAAAACATCAGCCGCTTGGGCACCACAAGCATGACCAGACATATGGCGACCTGCCATGCAGCTCGTTGGCAGGCACACATAAAAGACCCACACCAAAGAACTAAGCGGACCTCTCCTTGCTCCTCCTCAGCTGGGATCTCCATCCCCACTACACCTTCAGTCCTCTCTGAAAGCTGCTCTGAGAGGACTGAAGGTGTAGAATTCGGTGTGTCACAACCAAGTACTTGCAGTACACCGACGTCCGAATGCAGCAGGCAAATTTCCCTGCCCCAGCTGCTGGACCGTAGAAAGAAGTACACTCCCAGCCATCCACATGCCCAGCGGTTGAATGCTAGCCTTGCTAAATTGCTAGCACTTCAACTGCTGCCTTTTCAGTTGGTAGACTCGGCCCCCTTCCGTGAGTTTGTTCAATGTGCGGTTCCTCAGTGGCAGGTTCCCAAACGCCACTTTTTCTCGCGGAAGGCGATTCCGTCTCTCTACCGGCATGTGGAGGGCAATGTCCATGCCTCGCTGGACAGGGCGGTCAGCGGTAAGGTGCATATTACCGCTGACTCATGGTCCAGCAGGCATGGACAGGGACGGTACCTTTCTTTCACGGCCCATTGGGTCACTCTATTGGCAGCTGGGAGGGATGCAGGACAAGGTGCAGTAGTGTTGGAGGTTGTTCCGCCACCACGCCTCCAAAACGCGACTACTGCTACTGGTTGTGACACACCTCTCTCCTCCACCCCCTCCTCTTCTTCTTCCTCCAGTGCTCTGTCCTTGGAACCAGCGGTGCTCCGTAGGCGTACAAGGGGCTACGCAAGTACGCAGGCAAAAAGATGCCATGCCGTGCTTGCGCTGGTGTGTTTGGGGACAGGAGCCACACTGGGCCAGAGGTTCTGGCAGCTCTGCAGGGGCAGGCCGAGAGGTGGTTGACGCCACGTCAG
Source organism: Lithobates sylvaticus (assembly GCA_028564925.1). Taxonomy (NCBI): domain Eukaryota; kingdom Metazoa; phylum Chordata; class Amphibia; order Anura; family Ranidae; genus Lithobates; species Lithobates sylvaticus. The sequence continues at coordinate 138,083,968 of CM053026.1, forward strand.
CTTAAGCCAGGAATGGTCGTTTCTGACAATGGCACCAACCTCCTCTCCGCCCTGCGACAGGGGCAGCTCACCCATGTGCCCTGCATGGCTCACGTCCTCAACCTGGTGGTGCAGCGGTTCTTGGGCAGGTTCCCAGGCTTACAGGATGTCCTGAGGCAGGCCAGGAAAGTCTGTGTGCATTTCCGCCGATCTTATAATGCCAGTGCTCGGCTGACTGAGCTGCAAAAGGAGCTGAACCTGCCCAAGAACCGCCTAATATCTGACATGCCCACCAGGTGGAACTCAACGTTGGCCATGCTGCAGCGACTGCACACGCAGCAGAGGGCCATCAATGAGTACCTTTGCGACTACGGCACCAGGACAGGGTCAGGGGAGCTTGGGTTTTTTTCCCCACGTCAGTGGAGCATGATCAGGGATGCATGCACTGTCCTCTCACCATTTGAGGAGGCCACAAGGATGGTGAGCAGTGACAGTGCATGCATCAGTGACACTGTCCCTCTTGTCCACCTGTTGGAGCATACGCTGCGTGGGATAATGGACAGGGCACTTGAGGCAGAACAGAGGCAGGAAGAGGAGGACTTCCTTGCCTCTCAAGGCCCCCTTTATCCGGACAGTGTTCCTTCTGTCCCACCCATCACACAGGAAGAGGATGAGGAGGAGGAGGAGGAGGAGGAGGAGGAGGATTGTGTGAGCATGGAGGTGGAGCCTGGCACTCAGCATCAGCAGCAGCAGTCTTTTAGGGATGATGTACAGTCCCAACAAGCCAGTGGACTTGTACGTGGCTGGGAGGAGGTGGCTGGCGATCATGTCATCCTCAGTGACCCAGAAAACTCCGGACCGAATGCCTCAGCTAACCTACGCTGCATGGCCTCCCTGATCCTGCAAAGCCTGCGGAAGGATCCTCGTGTTCTTCGGATCAAGGAGAGGGACCATTACTGGCTGGCCACTCTCCTTGATCCGCGGTACAAGGGTAAGGTTGCGGACCTTATCTTGCCGTCGCTGAGAGGGAGCAGAGGATGAGACATCTCAGGGAGGCCTTGCAGAAAGGTCTGTGCAACGCGTTCCCAGAAACTGGGAGGCTACAAACTCCTGGTCCTGGGCGACGAGTTGCTGAGGCTTCGGTCAGTGGCAGAAGGAGCGGTGGGGAAGGTGGACGTCTGACCGATGCGTTCAGACAATTTTTCAGCCCCTGTTTAGGGGCGTGTACTTACAATTTTTTAAAAAAATGCTTCGCAACACGTGTGACAAGTACAGTCTCTGTGAGGGCCGTGTTGCAGTGTTGTGGCACCAGCACCAGTGCCTAAGGCACAATGGTGCGTGTACTTACAATTTTTAAAAAAATGCTTCGAACACGTGTGACTGCTGTGCTCCAAGTACTTGGACACCTTTCCAACCGAAAAATCCTCTGGCTTCTGCCAACACCGTCCACCACCACCGCCAAAGGCCCATTTTTTCTGCCCTGTTCAGGTGCTTGCAATTACAAATCTTGATCTAATAACTGCAGGGCCCATTCCTGCGCCACCAAGAGTAACTGTGAGAGCCTCCAGCCACCACCACCACCACCACCACCCCCAATTTTTCTGCCTGTTCAACAGGTGCATGCAATTACAAATCTTGATCTATTAACTCACAGCAGGGCCCATTCCTGTGCCCACCAGTCTTGTGGCTACACCAACATCTAATAGGGCAAATTTCTGCAGAGTATATACTACTTTCAAACATCCAACTTACAAACGACTCCTACTTGCAAATGGAAAGAGAAAACAGGAAGTGAGAGGAAATCACCCCTAGGAAGGGAAATTCTATCCTGTTATTACACCCCCCAGGTACCATATTTAAAGGAAAATTACTTTTTTTTTTTCAAACATTAAAATGACTGCTCCCGAAAAAACATTTTTAAAAGTTCTTTTTGCATTGATATATGTCCCCTGGGGCAGGACCCGGGTCCCCAAACCTGTTTTACATTAACATGCATATTGGCCGTTGTAATTAGCACTTTTGATTTGTAATGCAGGGACTCCACAGGCATTGCTTCAAGTTGTGGCACAGTCGCGCGACTCTCATCCGCACAAGTGTGAAAGGGGACTAAGTGTGTGTTTTACAATGTGTGCTAGCGTGTCTTTCTATGTTAGTGTTATGCAGCGTACAGACGATCGGAATTTCCGATAACCAAACCTTGGATTTATTTCCGACGGATGTTGCCTCAAACTTGCATACACACGGTCGCACAAATGTCGGAAATTCAGATCGCCAAGAACGCACTGATGTACAACACGTATGATACCACCTTTTGGGCTCCTTCTGCTAATCTCGTGTTGGTAGAAATTTGGTGAGAGACGATTCGCACTTTTCAGCCTCGTGCTTTTCAGTTTGTTACTGCTCTTTAGTTTGTGCTTGAGGGTTCGTATCTGTTTTTCAGTGCATGTAGTCAGTTCGTATCTGTTTTTCAGTGCGTTCTTGTCCGCTCATTTCTGATTTTCAGCTCGCTCTTCTCAGGCCTTTCTGATTTTCAGTGCGTTCTTACCAGCCGACTGTTTTGAAGCCATGTTGTGGTTACGTACTCGTCACAGAGTTCTTGCTATGCAGGGGCTTGGGGTTGGGGTTCTTACTTTGACCCAAGTCCAGTCCATGAAAAGGGGGAGGAGGAGTTCATGGACGAAGAATTGGTTGCTCCAGCGTGACAAATTTTTGCACATGCCTTTGTTGCGGGAGATCCAAGAGAATAATCCTGATGATTTCAGGAATTATCTCCAGATGACGGACCCCGTTTTTTAACCATCTGTTGGCTTTGCTGTCCCCTTATATTACCAAGCAGGACACCTGCATGCGGCAAGCCATCACTCCAGAACAAAGGCTCGTTGCCACCTTGCGATACTTGGAGACAGGGAAAAGTCTGCAGGACATCAAGTTCTCGACCGGCATCTCCCCCCAGGCTCTGGGGATCATTATTCCAGAGACCTGTTATGCCATCATTCAGGTCCTGCAGAAGGACTATATTAAGTTAAGTTTTATACTTTAACATCACATTCTATGTATTTAATGTTTGCTAATGTATTGTATTTATTTCATCATTCCGTAATTACCATGATTGTAATATGCTGTGAATGTCTTCTTTGTCCTCATGCATGCTGGAAGCTTTTAATGCTCCTTTTTTGTCCTCCATGCATATTTGCCTTCACTAACCTCCCCAGCATGCTATCCTGGGCCCATACACACCTAGCCTAGTCACTTTACAATGTATTTTGTCAGCTCCATAGTAGTGTTTTACCCTAAACACCCCCTAAAATGTTTAAAAATATTATTTGTGTCCTTAAATTCAGGCAGAGTGCAAGAGAATTTTTTTGGGGGGGCCCATTTGGAACCCTCCCTCCCCCCCAACTGCTAAGTCAACCGATACCAATCCTCTATCTGCTGACTTTGCCAAACCCATACACACTATACCTACCTCTTTTGTATTCATATTTATGGATGAATTCACCAAAGCATGTAGTGCAAGGGCCTGCCCAAATACTTTTAAATGGTACTGTTTAAAGTTTTGTTCTCCTATTATCTTGATAGGTAATTGCAGAATGTAAAAATGTGCTTCAATTTGTACAGTGTGTATTCCTATTTTTGTATTATGACACCTCTTACCTGTCCAGTGGGCTACCAATAGTGTAAGTAAGGAGGGGCTGGCCAAAGTAGCACACATTATTTATGCATTCAGCTCTCAATGAAGTGGAGAAGTTTACCTGTCCAAAACACCCCCCCCCCTAAATTTTTTACAATGGGCCATCAGAGGGGGTGAGGAAACTGATAAGTGGACCTTGTACTTTTGTCTTTAAGTTCTCCTTAAAATAAATGTTATACTGATGTTGGCCAATAATGCAGAGGGGCAATCAAAGGGAAACACGTCCACATAGTTCCACCCCCCAACTCAGAGTCATACTATTATAATAAGGGGTTTAATAGTATAGTGATGTTGGCGGTGGTGCCGGCGACATACAAGTTTTTGTATGTGGACCTGGGGAAGAATGGCCGGATGTCGGATGGTGGAGTCATCACCCAGACGGAGTTCTACAGATGGCTCCAGAATGGTGGCTTGGGCTTGCCACCTGCAGAAGACAATGTGGGTGGTCTTCCATTTATTTTTGTCGCTGATGAAGTGTTTGGGCTAGGAGAACATCTGCTGCGCCTGTTCCCCATAAGGAACTTTACCCCAGACCAGAGGTTTTTTAATTACCGGCTGGTGAGAGCCAGGAGAGTGGTGGAGAATGCTTTCGGCATAATGGCCAGCTGGTTCCGCCTATTTCTAATACCAATCCACATGGTAGAATATAAACTCAACCATATTGTGCTTACCTGCTGCATTATGCACAATTTCCTATGCAAAAATGGTAGGAACTATGTGGCCTCAGTTGGGACTGCCATTTTAAACGCCATTTTAAACTGTACAACAGTAAAGAAAAGCACATGGAGCAGCACAAAAGTAATAATAATAGGAACATACAACAAAATACTTACCTTTTTGCAGCACTCTCTTGATTCTTCTGTACTGATCCTGCTCCCTTAATTTGAGGTCTGACCATCATGTCCTCAGTTGATCCTTGGATCGCCGTACCCCAAAATTCTTCTGCAGACTTTTCACAACTTCACTCGTGATTTTGGCCTTTCTCACATTTGGGTTTCTGTATGGTCCATATTTCCCATCATAGTTGGCCCTCTTCAAGATGTCCACCATCTCCACCATCTCAACAAAGGACATATTTGACACCTTAAATCTCCTGGATCGGGACGTTTGTGGCTCCGGGCTTTCCTCGTCATTGCTGCTCTCCTCTGCATGCACCTGCTCTGTCTCCGCCATGTGCTCTACCCACTGTGCTGAAAGAGAAGGGACAGGGAATATACTAGAAAGAAGGTCAGGGGCGGGCGGAGTTTCACACATGCGCAGTGTATATAAAGCGTAATGCGTGTGTCGTACGCACGATCTGTGAGCGGAGGACGGAGTAGCGTAAGCGCCAATCGTGCTAACAAAGGTACAATTTTAACTTGGGGCATCAGTGGCCTATGTTGCTTATAGATTGAGGCCTATATTGGGACAATATTAGGAGAGTTTTGCCTGACATTAGGGTTTGTCTTGTGTTGTGTCTTGCAGATAAAATGGATATATTCAACGATCATGACTTCCTCCCTAGCTTCATTGATAAATACAGGGAGCTGCCCTGTCTGTGGCAGGTGAAACACCCATTTTATAATAACAAAATAAAGAGGAAGGCAGCGCTGGATCAATTGCTGGAATTGGTGAAGCCGGTGAGTCCCACGGCAACCATCCCCTATTTGAAGTTCAAAATTGGTGGCCTGAGAAGCACATATAATAGGGAGCGCAAGAAGGTCCAGGATTCCATGAGATCAGGAGCAGCAGCAGATGACATTTATGTCCCCAGGCTCTGGTATTATGACAGACTGCGGTTTTTGTTAGACCAGACTGAAATCAGGCCATCACTCTCAACCCGTCCTTCCACTCTTCCTTCCATTCTTACTCCCACATCAGATGATGCTTCCGACGTACAACCTGGGCCTTCCACCCAGGAAGATGTGGAGGAGCTCAGCTTGAGTCAGGTATAGCATTGTTCAACAAATTTCTTGTCACAAAATGAATTATATTAACTAGATGAATGAATGAATGAATGAATGATTTGTATAGCGCTGCAACTGCGAACTGAATCGCCTCGAGGCGCTTGACTGCTCATGTTGGGATGCCATGTATTAGAAGAGGTGGGTCTTGAGTTTTTTCCTGAAGGCCTGATGGTTTTCTTCCATGCGGATGTTGTTTGGTAGAGCATTCCATAGCCGGGGTCCCTGTACTGCGAATCTTCGTTCTCCCTTCGATTTGTAGCGGGCTTTGGGGATGAGAAGGCGATTTTGGTTTGTTGATCGAAGTCTGCGATTCGGTATGTATTTTTCTATTTTCTCACAAAGGTATTGAGGCGCATTTCCTTGTGTACATTTGTGGGTGAGGCAGAGGGTCTTGAATGTGATCCTGTCTTTTACCTTGAGCCAATGGAGCATCCTTAGGGATGGGGAGATGGATTCCCAGGGTTTCTTTCCGGTGACTATTCTTGCTGCTGTGTTTTGGACAATTTGAAGGCGCGCAATCTGGTAATCCGGTAATCCTATGTAGAGTGAGTTTGCGTAGATGTTATTATTGATCACTAATTTCTGATTTAACAAAGTGGTTTACATATCAATAGACGCTAGTAGCCAAAAATGATTGGGACAAGAATGAAAAATGCTGGGGTCAGAATGATAGTCTTTTCTATTTGTTAACATTCAATTTGCAACAGTCATGAGCTCAAAATTGTGTGTGATTGATGACCAAAAAAATAAAACGTTGTCCGATTTTCATACACAGGAAAGTCTCAGCCAGGAGGAGGCTGTGGAAAGTCTCAGCCAGGAGGAGGCGGGGGAAAGTGACAACCAGGAGGTGGCCGTGGAAAGTGGCAACCGGGAGGTGGCTGTGCCCAGTAGCCTGCCGAATCGCAGGTTCCTCTATCATCTGCTGCTGCTCCCGATCTCTCAGAGTCCTGGACGGGATTGTGCTCCCTATTAAATGGACTCCTCAGGCTACCAATTTTGCCTGTCAAATAATTGATGTCTGCCCTGGGGTACAAAGGCTTTGACAATTTCAACAGTTTATCCAGCGTTGCCTTCCTCTCTATTTTGTTATGACCCCTAATAAATGTCTATTTTTTTTTTACAAATACTTGGCTATGTATTTTACTTAAAAAAAGGTCAGTTTGTTTGTGAGTAGGCAGGTACATTTCAAAAATACAAGGTCAAATTAAAATTACCAAGGGACACCAACACCAACCAATCTCCTTGATGTTAAAAAATATCAGATAATAATGGTGTTGTGGTAACTTGACACACAAAACGACCACAAAAAAAGGATGGAGATCACTAGAGAAAAAACATTAAAAAAATTGGGAGATCTTTAAAAAAAAAAGTATATCACTATAAAAAAAGAATTCTAAACATTATTCTGGAGATCTGGCGAAAAAAATATAAAGATTTTTCAGGAGATCACGAGAAATAATAAAGAAATCAGTTTGTGTGAATATCAGCAGCAGCAAAACAACTTCATTATTCTAGCATTATAAAAAAGAAGAGAATGCGTTGCGTTAAAAGATTAAAAAATTTGCAGCATGGCAAACTTGCTATCTCCATTACGAACGCTAGTTTTACCAGACTGGGCGCTTCAGTCTCGTACTTGATTCAGAGCATGCATGGAATTTTGTGCGTCGGAATTGTGTACACAGTTTTTTGGAAGTTACGACAACGGATTTTGTCAGAATTTTTGTCAGAAAATTTGAGATCAGCTCTCAAACATCTGTTGTCGGAAATTCTGACACAAAATGTCTGATGGAGCCTACACACGGTCGAAAACTTCCGACAACAAGCTCACATCGAACATTTGTTGTCAGAAATTTCGATCGTCTGTACGCAGCATTAGTGTTATGCCGCGTACACACGATCGGATTTTCCGACAACAAAACTGTGGATTTTTTTCCCGAAGGATGTTGGCTCAAACTTGTCTTGCATACACATGGTCACACAAATGTTGTCAGGAATTCCGAACGTCAAGAACGCGGTGATGTACAACACGTACAACGGGACTATAAAAAGGAAGTTCAATAACCAGTGCACCACTCGTACTTGATTCCGAGCATGCGTTGAATTTTGTGTGTCGGACTTGTGTACACACGCTCGGAATTTCCAACAAGTTTTGTTGTTGGAAAATTTGAGAACCTGCTCTCAAATATCTGTGTGCAGAAATTCCGACAGCAAATGATGGAGCATTTCCAACAACAAGCTCACATCGAACATTTCCTGTTGGAAATTCCGATTGTGTGTACGCAGCATTAGTGTGTGTGTGAGTTACTATGGGGTTAATTTACTAAAACGTACTTACTTATTCTTAATCCTACACTTTGTGGGTAACTTATTCTTAAAAGAGAAGTATAGGGTTTTTTTTTTTTGGCTAATCATACTTACCTTCGGACTGTCAGTCAGCATTGCTCCTGGTCTGCTTCTCCACACTCATTGGAGCGATGAGCTGTGGAGGTGCGGGGAGATGCCGTTTCAGCGTCCCAGTGGCTCGCTGAGACATTGAGACTGCCATCAATCAAGGCAGCTGACGGATCCAGACTTGGGAAGTCGGGATGACGTGCTGCCTCGACTGAAAATGGGTTACAGGAGTGCAAAACGAATTGCACTCCTGCGACCCTTAGGAGAAGCCCAGCCTAAACAGCTCAGGCTGGACTTTTCATTTATTCCCTGAACTCTGTGCATTATTTACTCTTCATTTCTGCTTTAAGTAAAACTTACTCTTGATCCTTGCACTTGGTATGTTATTTACCCCTAAGCCCTGTTCTCTGTATGTTACATACTCCTGACTCCTGCACTCTTTGCATCATTTACTCCTTTCCTGATGTACTATATTCATTATGTACTTCTGGCCCCTGTACTCTGTGTGTCACATACTCCTGACCCTTGTGCCTTTTGCATTACGTACTCATAATCCCTACTCTCTGTACCTTACATATTTCTGTGCCCTGTGCTTTGTGCCTTACATACTCCTGAACCCAACACGTTGTTCATTTTGTACTCCTGACCCCTGCACTCTGTGCCTTACATACTCCTACTTGTTGTGCATTTTGTATTGCTGTCCTCTGCTCTCATTGTATAACAAACCCCTGTGTCCTGCACTTTCTGCATTTTGTACTCCTTTTCAATATGCTTTGTACATTGTGTACTCATGTTCCCTGTGCTTTGTGCATTTTGTACATCTACAATCTGCGCTCTGTGCATTACATACTCCTGAGCCCTGCACTCTGTTTGTGACATAGTCCTGGCCCTTAAACTTTTTATACAATATTGTACAGTATATACTCCTGACCAAAGTGCTCATGGTCTTAACAGTTGCTGGTTGTCCATATTCTGTGTGCAGAAAAGCATAGGTAGCAGAAGAGTTACATTTTTAAAAATGTAAAAAAAAATCCTTCAAGCAGAATCTTTGGGGCAGTGTAGGAGTGCTGTATACACTGCCCCTGTCCATTGGAATGAATAGGCAGCGCTTCAGAAGTGCCTGTAAAGCGATTCGGAAGTGCCGCAACAACGGGCAGTTCTAAGCCTTTCTTCGGCTGCTAGTGGGGGTTAAAAGTGATGCTAAAACGATGGTAAAGCTCTGCTAAAACTAGGGCCACTTTACCGCTAACGGATATGCCGTCCCGGTGTGAAAAGGGGTCTTAGTGCAGTTTTTCCACATTAACCGTTCACCACGGCATGCTACACACACACACTGCATCAATGTTCAACTCAGGGTGACCCAGGTATCTCACAATACTAGCAATGATGTTGTTAAAGACTTCACTGGATCAAAAATGTATAGTTCCAAACAGTGCTTAAAAAAGATTCAGATACATAACTTTATTATAAATTAGTGAATCTGTAGTAGTATGTTTGGCCCAGAGTTCTGCTTTAACGAAGCCAATTTATCTTGCTGATAGATTTTCTCCTCGGAGACTAATAAGAGAAGGGACATATTTCATACTGACCCTACAAAACTGGTAAGCAGGAAAAAAATTATCAACAAACTAGAAATACACATTCTACAGGTAAATTAAGTTTTCATTTAGATAGTCTTTTAGCCGATAAATGCAAATTGAAATTGCTTTGTAGATTACTCTAGAAGAATTAAGACTGAGCAGTAAGCAAATTGACATAAAGAGAAGCCTACCCAGTATAAAGGATTAATTGAGCTGAAACTGAGCAGCGAAAGTCGTAAACACAATCCTGACAGTGTTGTGTGTCAAATCGTTTATATCTTTTGGATTGCTTTGTCAATAACCTGATTTGCCTGTGAGCTACACATTCATGATTACAGGGGTGACTGACAGAGCAAAGATACTGGTAATTCTTAGGAATTTGTAGCATCTCTGTAAATAGCAACTTTGCATATAGCAATTAATACACCTACGCTGTTACCTAATGTGTGGTAAGCTCTCACTTGGAAATTGTTTATGAAATCTAGTTATTAAATCAGTTAGAAATATGGCACCAGACAATCAGCTGCTATAATCTTTCATGGAGTCATTGTAGAAAAAAAAACAGAGCATACATCTTCAATTGTTGCTTGGTGACATTTTCTTAGCACCTTTTGAAAATACAGACACATTCCGCTATACAGTAATTAGTTGTTGACTCTTTGACGTGTCCTGCAACCTCAGGAACCTGTACTATCCTCCTGCTAATGTCAGTGCAGGAACTAGTTGGAGAACTACCTTGTTTGTGATACAATATTGATAGCTGAAGTTCCCACCATATTGGTACCATTTAGTATGACCGCCCACTGTCAAATGACGGCGGAGAGGTGCAGCTATTGTGGCGGGCCGGCGTCATATGACGGCGCTCGCTTTTTGGCCACTAGGGGGGGCGCGCGCGCCCGCCGCGTAGCTGAGGACCCGATGCGCGTGCCTGGCAGCCGCGATGTCCGCCAGGCACCCGCGATTGCCCGGTAAGTGAGCAGGACGTGGATCGGTGTGTGTAAACACACAGATCCACGTCCTGTCAGAGGAGAGGAGACCAATGGTGTGTCCCTTGTACATAGGGACACCGATCGGTCCCCTCTCCCAGTCAGTCCCCTCCCCCCACAGTTAGAATCACTCATATAGGGTACATTTTAACCCCTGCAGCGCCCCCTAGTGTTAACCTGCCAGTCACATTTATACAGTAATCAATGCATTTTTATAGCACGGATCGCTGTATAAATGTGAATGGTCCCAAAAATTGTGTCAAAAGTGTCCGATATGTCCGCCGCAATGTCGCAGTCACGATAAAAATCGCAGATCGCCGCCATTACTAGTAAAAAAAAAAATAATAATAAAAATGCTATAAATCTATCCCCTATTTTGAAGACGCTATAACTTTTGCGCAAACCAATCAATATACGCTTATTGCGATTTTTTTTTACCAAAAATATGTAGAAGAATACGTATCGGCCTAAACTGAGGAAAAAATGTGTTTAAAAAAAAAAAAATGGATATTAAATTATAATAAAAAGTAAAAAATATTATGTTTTTTCAAACTTGTCGCTCTTCTTTTATTTATAGCGCAAGAATTAAAAACTGCAGAGGTGATCAAATACCACCAAAATAAAGCTCTATCTGTGGGGAAAAAATGATAAAAATTTTATTTGGGTACAGTGTTGCATGACCACGCAATTGTCATTCAAAATGCGACAGCGCTGAAAGCTGAAAAATGGCTTGGTCAGGAAGGAGGTGTTCGTGCCTGGTAGGCAAGTAGTTAAGGACCAGGCAAAGAGTGAGGCTTAAAAATATAGTGCCCCTATCTCAAAACCCTATTTATGTAGGCGGTTGGGGAAGGTAGTTTGTATCCTTTCTTCAGTGATCTAGTTAAGATGTTTTTGATACTTTACCCAGTAAGCATTAGGATAGATCTACTAACAGTAAGTTCACTTTGCAAAGTGGATTTTCACTTATTGAATAAGGTTAAGTAGGTGAAAATTTGCTTTGCAAAAAATACCCAATCAGGTGCAAGAAAAAAAAAAACTGTATTTCTGCTTGGCTGATCAAAGTCAGCAGAACTTTAGTTTACCTTATTCACTAAACTAAGTAAAATTCACTTCACAAAACAAACATATTCTACCCCTTTAGTAAATCAATCCCAGTGTGAGTAAACTTAAATATGTAAAATAAAACAAAGCTCCCTCTATTTCTTAAAAAAATATACATCCATAAGTTACTTAATTTGCATGTATCCTACAATTTGTAAATGTCATCAATGGGTAAATCTGGGAAGAATGGGTCTTGAAAAGAATCCATCTAGTAGCTAAACTGTGGGATTATGGGAAATAACCATGGTTCAGATCCCTTGCTAATATTCATTTATTCAATGAAAACCTTTATGGTTACATTGTTTTTAACTTAAAGCGATTGTAAAGGTAAAAGTAAAAAAAAACAAAAAAACAAACAAACATCTCTATACTTACATTCTCTGTGCAATGGAATTGATTAGAGCACCCACGAACCTCCTCCTTTCAGGTCCTCCGTCAGTGCACCTGGCTCCTCCTCTCTGTCCAGTGACCCCATGGGAAGCCGCTTCCCATGGGGGGCACACTTGCATGCTCGTTCCTGAGCCCTGCTGCTGCATCCATTGACACAGATAGCAGGACTTAGCCCCACCCCCGCTCCCTCGTCATTGGCTTTGATTGACAGCAGCAGGAGCCAATGGCTCTGGGTGCCCCAGCAAAGCCAGTGAAACTCGGAAGTGAGGGGAGAGAAGAGCTGTAAACGCACACAGCGCTGGATCAAATGAGAGCTAAGGTAAGTGAAGGGGGGGGGGTATGAGGGGAGATGCTGATGCCCAAACATTTTTTACCTTAATGCAAGAAATGCATTAAGGTAAAAAATGTTTAGGCTTTATAACCACTTTAATATTTCAATATATACTTTTATTTATATATGTAAGGTTTTGGATAGAACAAGGAAGAACTAGAACAACTGTCAAGTTTTTATTGCTGTCTGTTTCCCTGCTGGGGAGATTTGTGTGCTCTATTTGTCTTGTTGACCATTATCACCTAGACAGAATGAGGCTGGTTTGCAAAAGGACTTGAGAAGGTTCACATAATATGCTGTGTGAAAAATATTTTCAATTATCCAATAATGTGAAAGGAAAAATCCCTGTTTACCTATGTCATCGGCATGTGATTTGATAATTGAAGTGAATATTTACATAAAAATTCTTTCAGTAATTCAGCCTCAGAGTGTTGGGAAATCCAAAAGGAGAATTTCAATCACTGATGAGCTGAAACCCCCCCCCCCCCCCCACCCCGGTTCGGTTCGCACCAGAACATGCGAACAGGCAAAAAATTCAGACGAACACGCAAACACAGTAAAAGTCTATAGGACACGAACATAAAAAACCAAAGGAGATCATTTTAAAGGCTTGTATGCAAGTTATTGCCATAAAAAGTGTATGGGGACCTGTGTACTTCCCCAGGGGACATGTATCAATGCAAAAAAAAGTTTTAAAAACTGAAGTTTTTTCGGGAGCAGTAATTTTAATAATGCTTAAAGTGAAACAATAAAATTAAATATCCTTTAAATATTGTGCCTGGGGGGTGTCTATAGTATGCCTGTAAAGTGGCAAATTTTTCCTGTGTTTAGAACAGTACCACAGCAGAATTAAATTTCTAAAGGAAAAAAGTCATTTAAGACTGATCGCGGCTGTAATGAATTGCCGAGTCTTGGCAATATAGATAAAACTCATTGAAAAAAAATGGCATGGGTTTCCCCCCAGTCCATTACCAGGCCCTTTGGGTCTGGTATGAATATTAAGGGGAACCCCAAATAGAAAAAAAAATTGCATGAGGGTCCCCTTAAATATCCATACCAGGCCCTTCAGGTCTGGTATGGAAATTAAGGGGAACCCTGCGCCAAATGTAAAAAAAAATGGCGTAGGGGTCCCCCCAAAATCCATACCAGACCCTTATCCGATCACGCAACCTGGCAGGCAGCAGGAAAAGAGGGGGTGAGAGCGCCCCCCCTCCTGAACCTTACCAGGCCACATGCTCTCAACATGGGGAGGGTGCTTTGGAGTAGCCCCCCCCAAGCACCTTGTCCCCATGTTGATGGGGACAAGGGCCTCATCCCCACAACCCTTTCCCGGTGGTTGTGGGGGTCTGTGGGCGGGGGCTTATTGGAAACTGGAAGCCCCCTTTAACAAGGGGACCCCCAGATCCCGGCCTCCCCCCAAGTGAATTGGTAACGGGTATATTGTACCCCTAACAATTCACAAAAAAAGTGTCAAAAATAATAAAGATAAAAAATAAAAATGTCCCTTGATGTAAATACATCTCATGTCGCCGACGTATCGAAAAAATATTCCATCTCAGGATGCTGAAAAAAAATTTAATAAAAAAGATGCAACAGTTCCACCTCCATGGGAGGCTCCTGCCGAGTTGCACTTCTTCTAGGTGCCAGCTGTTATATAGCTGAGGGCGGGGTCACTCAGTGATGTAAACTGGTGACCCCGCCTTCCTCTGACATCAGGTGGTGTCAGAGGGGGCGGGGCCACCTGTTTATGTCACCGGGTGGCCCCGCATTCAGCTGTATAACAGCTGTCACCGAGAAGAAGCGTCACTCAGTGGGAGCCTCCCATGGGCTCGTCGGCGGTGTGAGATGGATTTACATCTTGGGACATTTTTATTTTTTTATCTTTTAATCCCAAAGTGTTTTAGTCCCAAAGTGTCTCCTGTCTTTTTTACTATTTTTGACACTTTTTTTTGTGAAATGGTAAGGGTAAAATGTACCCGTTACCAATTCACATAGGGGGGAGGCCGGGATCTGGGGGTCCCCTTGTTAAAGTGGGCTTCCAGATTCTGATAAGCCCCCCGCCCGTAGACACCCACAACCACCAGGCAATGGTTGTGGGGATGAGGCCCTTGTCCCAATCAACATGGGGACAAGGTGCTTTGGGGGGCTACTCCAAAGCACCCTCCTCATGTTGAAGGCATGTGGCCTGGTACGGTACAGGAGGAGGGGGGTGCTCTCTCGTCCCTCCCCTCTTCTACTGCAGCCTGCCAGGTTGCGTGCTCAGATAAGGGTCTGGTATGGATTTTTTTATTCTTTTGGGGTTCGCCTTAATAATTATACCAGACCCAAAGGGCCTGGTAATGGATTGGGGGGGAGCCCATGCCATTTTTTTCAATGAGTTTTATCTATATTGCCAAGACCCGACAATTCATTATAGCGGCAATCAGTTGTAAATGACTTTTTTTGTTTAGAAATTTAATTTTGCTGTGGCACTGTTCTAAACACGGGAAAACTGTGCCATTTTACAGGCATACTATAGACACGCCCCAGGCATGATATTTAAAGGAATATTTCATTTTTATTTTTTCAGTTTAAGCATTAAAATCACTGCTCCCGAAAAAAAATTCAGTTTTTAAAACTTTTTTTGCATTGATACATGTCCCATGGAGCAGGACCCGGGCCCCCAAACATTTTTGTAATGGCAATACATTGCATATAACCCTTTAGAATGAGCACTTTTGGTTTTTCATGTTAATGTCCCATAGACTTTAACGGTGTTCCGCGGCTTTCAAATTTGCCACTAACACCGCATAATGTTTTCTGTTCGGCGAACAGGCGAATACCCGATGTTTGAGTCGAACTTAGGTTTAACTTAAACTTTGGGCTCATCCCTATTAGGGATGAGCTGAACACCCCCGGGTTCGGTTCGCACCAGAACCCGTGAACGGACCTAAAGTCTGTGAGAATTTAAGAACCTTATTAATTACAATGGACGCGAACGTTCGAAATCAAAATAAAGGCTAATATGCATGTTATTGTCATAAAAAGTGTTTGGGGACCTGGGTCCTGCCCCAGGGGACATGTATCAATGCAAATATTTTTTTTAAAAACTGACCTTTTTTCAGGAGCAGTGATTTTAATAATGCTTAAAGTGAAACAATAAAAGTGCAATATTCCTTTAAATTTCTATATAGTATATAGTATGCCTGTGAAGGGGCACATGTTTCCCATGCTTAGAACTGTCCCTGCACAAAGTGTAATTTTTGCAGGAAAAAAAGCTATTTAACCACTACAATTCTGTGCACTTTCGCCCCTTCCTTCCCAGACCAATTTTCAGCTTTCAACGCTCTCGCACTTTCAGTGACAATTGCGCGGTCATGCAATGCTGTAACCAAATGATTTTTTTATCATTTTGTTTGCACAAATAGAGCTTTAGTTTGGTGGTATTTCTTCGCGACTCTGTTTTTTATTTTTTGCGATATAAGCGAAAACATAGCGAAAATTTTGAAAAAAAACAATATTTTCTCCTTTCTTTTTTAAAAGAAATCCAATAAAATCAAATTTTGTCATAAATTTAAGCCAAAATGTATTCTGCTACATGTTTTTAGTAAAAAAATTCTGTTAAGTGTATAATAATTGGTTCGCGTGATCACGGACATATGTACGCAAATGATCATGTACAGATGTGTGCAGGTGATCACGGACATATGTGCATGTGTGCAGATAATCATTGGCACATGTTATTTTACTGGGACATATGTGAGGGACATGTGTTTTTATTATTTGGGGACATGTGTTTTTATTTGGGGACATGTGTTTTTATTATTTGGGGACATGTGTGTTTTGGGGACATGTGTGGGGACATGTGTGTTTACACTGTGGGGACACTAGACTGGTGATCAGTGAGTAAAAAGCTGTAAAAAACAGCTAAT
The DNA here is from genome assembly GCA_028564925.1 of Lithobates sylvaticus. NCBI lineage: Eukaryota > Metazoa > Chordata > Amphibia > Anura > Ranidae > Lithobates > Lithobates sylvaticus. Next base: position 138,100,274 of record CM053026.1, read on the forward strand.
ACTCACTGATCACCAGCCGGCTGCAGCGATCCGCTCTCCTCTCCTCACCGACGACTTCCGTGTGAGGAGAGGAGAGCCGATTGCCTAGCAACCGGCTGTTTGCTTACATCACATGACGGCTGTGATTCGACACGGCTGTCATGTGATCAGGAGGGCCAATCACCGAGCCCTCCTGCCGATCTGAGATGCGCCGTGTCCAGGTGACAGGGCCGCATCGGGATCGCGCCACTGCGCGGGCACGCGCGCGCGATCCCTCTACTTCTGAAGGACGTTCCGGAACGTCCTATCAGAAGTAGACGGCTCCCACCCGGCCGTATATGTACAGTGGCCGGGTTGGAAGTAGTTAAAATCACTCGCGGCTATTGAACTGTCGGCTCCCGTAACAGTCATTCATTGAAAGTCATTGATAAAAAAAAAAAGTCATTGATAAAAAACAAAAAAACAAAACAAAAAAAAAGCGTGGGGGGTCCCCCCAAATTCAATTACCAGACCCTTCAGGTCTGCTATGGATACCAGAACAGATCAGACCAGACCAGAAGAAAGAAAATTTTAATAAAGGAATTGTCAAAGACCGTCTCCTGTAATTTTTACAATTTTTGACACTTTTTTGGTGAAATGGTAGGGGTACTACTCCCTTACCATTTCACACAGGGGGGGCCGGGATCTGGGGGTCCTCTTGTTAAAGGGGGCTTACAGATTCCGATAAGCCCCACGCCCGCAGACCCCCACAACCAATGGCCAGGGTTGTGGGGAAGAGGCCCTTGGGGGGGGGGGGGACCCCAAAGCACCCTCCCAATGTTGAGGGCATGTGGCCTGGTACGGTTCAGGAGGGAGGGGAGCCGCTCTCGTCCCCCCCTCTTTTCCTGCGGCCTGCCAGGTTGCGTGCTCGGATAAGGGTCTGGTATGGATTTTGAGGGGGACCCCACGCTTTTTTTTTATCAATGACTTTTTTTTATCAATGACTTTCAATGAATGACTGTTCTCTGTGTTATGGGAACCGGCAATTCATTAGCCGCAGATGGCTGCCTTAGATGACACAACAGGATGAAGTAAGGAAGGAAGGTGTTTTAATGTGATACTGCAATGCTGTACTAACAGCACGCACACACTAATCCCCAGAATCACAGCACAGATAATGTCTGCAGTCAGCAGCACTGCAGAATGGATCACAGCCACATATCACTGACACGCCGGAACACAATATACGAGGACGCCGGCGCGGCGGCCTTATATAATGTGGGGCGTGTACTAAACCCCCTGAGCTATAATAATTATGGCTCTCCTCGCCGCTGGCTCTATGATTGGCCAAGCATGCGGGGTCACAGTGCATGCTTGGCCAATCATCAGCCAGCAATGCACTGCGACTGGCGCAGTGCATTGCGGGCCGCTCGCATCACACGAAATTGTAAACTGACCACGGTTTATCATGACTGCTGATTCCCGGCACCGTCAGTTTACATTCCTCCATCATCCGCAGCTCTCCTCTCCCCCTCCCCTCCCTGCCTGTCAGCTCTGTAACAGAGGGGATTGTAGAAAAAAACACTAAGTGGCTTCACAACCACTTTAAGGATACATTTCTCCACAGTGCCTGTAGCTGCAAAGGTCAGTATGGGATCGTTTTAAACTTTTTTTACCATATGTTGGGAAAATGTACTGTAAATGGTGTGGATCCTGGTGCTTGTGCAGTTCTTAGATGTTCTGGCAAATGTCTGCACAAATCAGCCCTATACTGCAGCCTCTTACTTACTACAAAGTCACATTGTTGCAGTCTGATTACTAGGGGAGGGGACTAAGGAATACTTCCTTCTGCCAGATGCAGGCTAATGATTAACATCTGTCTCTATGGGAAATCACTTGACTAAAGCTCAAGGATAGATTGATAATAAAAACAAAAAACTAAAACTAAAGTTGTATAAAAGGTAGCCATTTTTTACACTACATTATATACTGTTGCTGCATGTTTTTAGAAAATTATTCATGCAGACTTGCAAAGTTAATGAAAGGTCTTTTCCATTAAAGAAAGTGTTAAAATGTTCCTGCATATACTTGCATGCTTGAATTTGCTCTGCGTGCTGTCATGTATGGCTGCATAGGTGATCCCTATCTGTGTCTGTGACTTATAATACCCACTTAAATTTAATTAAAATGAGAAGAGATGCAATAAGGGTGACAAATATAAGTTAATACAATTGTAAAAATTATATTGCACAGCAAAACATTTTAAGTAAAAAATATACAAAAAGCTGGACTTGTGCTTCTAAGAGGTTGCCATTAAACCAAAAAATAAATAAAAATAATAATTATAAAAAGCATCTTTGTCAGTCAACTAACAAGGGACATTACATGCTGCGGAATATTAAAAGTATAAAATAAAAAGCATGCCTTCTTCTGTGATGTCCAGGTATGCCTGGACTGACATTGGCTCCCTTCATTATCCAGGCAGAAAAGGAAACTAAGCACTGAGAACTAAGCTATAGCTCTCAATGTGAATGGATGTCAGGAGAATGCTAATCACACTACTGCTGTATCTGCGACATTGTGAAAGAGCATCCTCACTACCTCTTACCATACCCAGCTGCTATTATTGCAATTTTCAGCTGAAAGGTTGAAAATATTTTTATACATCTATATACAGTATTTCTCATTTATATCTACCTCATTGACTTCTGTCTATATAATTCACATCTTAGTTTAAAAAATACAACACATGACGGGATTACAAAATAAACAAGTAAAGTATTAGCAACTAAAATGTAGACAATTAACTTATTTTAAGTTATGCAGAAGAAGAAAATAATAACAATAATTTGAAACAATATAAGAGCAATATAAGACTGAGAGATGTCTTACCAAACTTGATGTGTTAATAAATAAAGTTGTCAACATTTAAAAATATGAATCAGGTATACTTTGCTTAAAATTATATTTTTTCCCAGAGAACCCCATTACACTCAGCATACCCAGCTATGACATAATACTGTGTAACTTGCTACTCAATACACAGACTGGATCCTAAAACTGGGTACACGCGGTTCATTTTTTTCATTCCATTAGCGAGGTGGATGAAAGAATCCCCCACCCCCCCCCCCCCCTCTACTGGGACCTTGCATTTTGACAGTGGGGAAATTTCCTCAGAATACACTGATCAGCACTGATTGGCTGCAGCTACTGATCAAAGACAGTTTTCCAGTGGGTGCATTCTACAGAAGTGGATCTAATAATCAGCTTCTGTTTAACAGGAAAAAATGGTCCTGGCAAATTTTTGTGCAGATTTATTCAAAAGAATTTTCTTAAACCATATTGCACTGCATAGCCTTTGAACTATGGCCATCGGGTTTAGAAGGAATAATAAGGTGGCTTTTGATAACGCCAGTTCTGTCACTAGATGGGGGGGACATCGAGCAGACATAGGGGCTGATTTACGAAAGGTTTGCGCCATGAGTTGCGGCGCACGGCGATGCGCAACGGCCGTTTTCGTATTTACAAAACATTTGCGCCTGTAACACAGCGCAATTTCCCATTTACTTTTATCTTGCCGGCGCACGGGAGGCGGCGATCGGTGCGCCACTATAGATATGGTGCACGGCATCTTTATTGTACTGCGCATGCGTAAGCAGCATTTGCGTGTGTTCAAGTGCTCTGGTTCACTGCGCTGGAAAAATCTTAATAAAGCCACTTAAATTCATTTGCATAAGTTAAACTGGCGCACCTCTCAGCTTGACTTTTTACGCTGGTTCACTTCTATGGGTTTTTTTAAGGCTATTTGCACACAGGTCATGTTAGCATTAAGAAAAAAAAAATGCGTGGGGGTCCCCCGAAATTCCATACCAGGCCCATCAGGTTTGGTATGGATATTAAGAGGAACCCCGCGCCAAAAAAAAAAAAAAAAAAATGGCGTGGGGGTCCCCTTCAAAATCCATACCAAGCCCTTCAGGTCTGGTATGGATTTTAAGGGGAACCCCAAGCCAAAAAAAAAAATAAAAACGGTGTGGGGGTCCCCCTCAAAATCCATACCAGACCCTTATCCGAGCATGCAACCTGGCAGGCCGCAGGAAAAGAGGGGGGATGAGAGAGCGCCCCCCCTCCTGAACCGTACCAGGCCACATGTCCTCAACATTGGGAGGGTGCTTTGGGGTCCCCCCCAAAGCACCTTGTCCCCATGTTGATGAGGACAAGGGCCTCTTTCCCACAACCCTGGCCAGTGGTTGTGGGGGTCTGCGGGCGGGGGTGCTTATCGGAATCTGGAAGCCCTCTTTAACAAGGGGACCCCCAGATCCCGCCCCCCCCTGTGTGAAATGGTATGGGGGTACAAATGTACCCCTACCATTTCGCCAAAAAAGTGACAAAAGTGTTAAAAATTTGTTTGTTTTTGACAATTCCTTTATTAAAGTCTTCTTCTTTCCATCTTCTTCCTTCTTCTTTCCTTCATCCTTCGGTTTCTTCCTCCATCTTCTTTTTCCTCCATCTTTTTCTTCCTCCATCTATTTCTTCCTCCATCTTCTTCTTCCTTCGATCCTCCCCTTCTTGCTCCGGTGTTCTCGTCCTGCATCTTCTTCCATGGCGTCTCTTCTTCCTCGCTTCGTTCTTGGGCTGCTCCGCACAATGGGAGGCTCCCGCTGTGTGAGCTTCTCTTCTTCTGACACTAATATAACGGAACCAGGCGTCAGAGGGAAGAGAAACGCCACACAGCGGGAGCCTCTCATTGCGCAGATCGGCCCGAGAACGAAACGAGGAAGAAGAGACGCCGTGGAAGAAGATGCCGGACGAGAACACCGGAGCAAGAAGCGGAGGATTGGAGGAAGAAGAAGAAGGAGGAAGAAACTGAAGGATGAAGGAAAGAAGAAGGAAGAAGATGGAAAGAAGAAGACTTTAATAAAGGAATTGTCAAAAACCGTCTCTTGTCATTTTTAACGCTTTTGTAATTTTTTTGGTGAAATGGTAGGGGTACCCCCTTACCATTTCACACAGGGGGGCGGATTTGTGGGTCCCCTTGTTAAAGGGAATTTCCAGATTCCGATAAGCCCCCCGCCCACAGACCCCCACAACCACCGGCCAGGGTTGTGGGGATGAGGCCCTTGTCCTCATCAACATGGGGACAAGGTGCTTTGGGGGGTCCCCAAAGCACCCTCCCAATGTTGAGGGCATGTGGCCTGGTACGGTTCAGGAAGGGGGGGCGCTCTTTCATCCCCCCTCCTGAGGGGGGCTGCTGCACACAGAAGCCTTTTTATCGTAATGCATAGAATGCATTAAGATAAAAAAAAAACTTCTGCCTTTACAACCAGTTTAACAGAAAGTGACCAACAACAGGACAGTTTTGCATCAGTGACAGCATGGACAGACACAGCTAAACAATGGGCATTTCTTTCTGCCAGTCAAAGCGCAGACCCGCCATTATATGAAAAAGCATGTGCCACTGCTAAGGTTACCAACAAAAAGCCTTTTATTAAACTGCAATAAATCAGATTGGGTTGCTTTTGCTGTATTCCAAACTAATCGTAAAAGAAAGAAAATCAATTCCACAGCCAAATATGCACTGCTAGAATGACGCTGTCTCTGAGACTTTTCTGTAAGAACACAAACAGCTTTAAGGCATCACCCAAGCATGTTATTTTGAGGATTTGTGTATTTTCAATGTTGATCCCAAAGCCACATGAGAAGAATCTTTCCCCCGCTTTACAGTGTTTTTTTTTTGCGCTGTACATATTCCCCATGGCAGCGCCCAGCTTGCTATGCCTTTTTTGACAGTAATTTGCCTAATAGCCCTTAAACGGCTAAAAGTCAACAAAGAGATGTGCCTACCATAGACTTCAATGGGATTCTTCTTGTTTAGATTCACTAATTTCAAACAAGATTCACTGAATCCTTGGTGAATCGAACTTGAGCAGATTTGCCAAGTACTACTTATTTTTGTAGAAGTACTTAAGACATTATTTATCATGTATGTATTATGTATGCCATGATATAAACAATTATTGGACATTAGAAATTAATGGGAGTTTTTTTGTTTGCTTTGATAATTGATTACTGTGAATACTGGATATGTGTCTTGAACTTAGTGTGATCCTCTTTTGGACTCTCCTGGATTTGAATCACTACTCATCGACTTACACAGGTATATAATTATTTTAATAGCAGGTATACCATATTCTGTACCAAGGGTCTGTGATTTGTTTTTAAACATTTTGGTTTGTTATGCATTTGCATTTTTATTAAACTTGCTATTGATATTCTATTCTTTTCTATCTCTCTCTCTCTCTCTCTCTCTCTCTCTCTCTCCCTCTCTCGATATATCTATATATAGATATGTCTATATATACAATATATTAAATATATATTTTGTCTATGTATACAATATATTAAATATGACAATATATAAAATTTTTATTTTTTTTTATGTTTTCTTATCCAATCTGCAGGTGGAGCTTCAGGCTTTACTTCACGTTAGCTAGAGTAGTCTTACCTATTTTGCTGAAGAAATTCCTGTATACAGAGCTTGATACCTTGATACACTAAGGAAGCCAACTACTTCTGTTGTGTTCTCTCTTTAAAAAAAATCGTTTGTGACCCCAGTGGCATAGTCATACATAGTATAAAAAACATAAAAATAATTTTTTAAATGTAAATTTACTCCAAACTATTATAGCTTTTCTTTATTTCTGATTTTGCTGGGCCAATGCATGTGCTCTTACAATGGGTACTACTGATGATGTAGTAAAATTATGTAGAAATAGGCAACAACCAGAACTGCACAGTACATGCTAGGTTTTAATTTTCTTTTATAGGCAAACGTTTCCTCATTATGACATGCAATACCCCCACCAAGATAGCGCATAGCTGATTATTATGTCTTCACCTTGCCACAAAATAATTTTTCATGCATTGTTACACCTCTACTGCAACTTTAATGCAACATCACATGTAAAAATGTGCATATTTTTCCTAGTCATGATAAAAATCACATTTTAAATTCCAGCTTGAATTAATGTAGGAGAGCACAGGATTCTGGGAAGAGTAATTGTGATACCATCAACAAAAATGGATGGTTTTGCATAACTCTCATTAGTGATGTGGATGTCATTGAAACACATTTTTGAAGTTCTGTGACTATGCCTCAGATATGAAATGTATTCTGATTCTGAGTGATTATGTAAACTTGAATGGGAAAAAACATGTCTTCCCCAATGACAAATCCTCCCCATTTCATTCTAATGAGTAAATGTTTCAAATTCAGTATCAGATCAGCAAAGGCTCACTCAGTAACCTTTAAGTCCATTTTAATTTGAAATACATGTAATAAATCAAGAGTAATATACCAAAGGTAAGCTTCTGCATTTTGCTTGTAAAGGAAGACCCATTATTCTTAACTAATTAACACCAATGTGATATATAGAGCCATATGAAGAGTACTGTATAAGAGGAAATAAAAACATTTATGTTTCTAATAGTTTCCTTTCAATGACCTTAAGTATGTTAATTTGTCTTTGATGAAGTGAGGCTGTCAAGCAAAATAGTCAACAGCCTCATTATTTATGGGATTGCATTTTCCTAGTAACAATCCTTAATCTAGATGAGGCATAACCTTGTCCATTGCAGTGTTATACTTAGCATGTCTAGAATAATGTTGTCCCTGATGTACTTTGTGCATTGTAATATTCTTCTATGGCAAATAAAGGAACCCGTTTGTGTATTTTTGTGTGCTTGTCAATGTAAGCACACACAAATATACAGTATACAGCACAAATGTCTTTTAAGAAAACAAGAATGTACATTTGCGTGCCTTTTATGTTAAGCCATAGGCATCATCTAATTGAGTTTTTGTTGTTCAGAATACAAAGAAACAAACAACATGGCATAGTTTTAAGATCATAACCAGCAATGTGTAAGATTCTCAGCAAATTCATATTTAAAATATTGCATATCACATTAGACACGCATTGCTCATTGACAGACCCTCAGGCATTATATAGTAATTCTCCTAGTTATAGGTCTTAATATGTAAGGTGCAGAACAGAGCGTGTGAAGAAATACAAGTTTTGAGCGATCCATTGAAAGGATTCTGCCTCTTAGCAGATGCCACAGAACCTTAATAGGGTGAGCTAAAGAGGGAGGTGCGGCTTTTATTGTTGGTCGAGGCATGGCAGATGTCTGGCAGTGGTCCTTCTAGGATTAACTGTTTATACATCATGCCTCTGCAAGGTGGCATAATAGCCTTAACTTCTTTTACTGAGTGCTTCTTAAGAAAGCATAGAGAAGCTTCACAAGTCATATATTAACATTAAGTATCAGTATTTAACTGGCTCTATATAATGCTTATAATTTAATGATTGGATATAAAAATAAGTGGCAGATCATGGTTAATAGTTGGGTAAGACAGATATTTGCGAGAAAACCTTTGTTGTGTGTTCAAGTTGAAAATTGCTATTTTAAGTTGCCTTAACCCAAGCATTAATATAATTTATGTCTGCCTGGTACATTTCACCTTCAGCCAATAGAATTTATGTGTTCAGCATCTTAATTTACAAAGCTTTCCTGTGTACATATAGACCTAATATGTTCAATATGTATATTTAATGCCATATATATGCCTAATAACACATACTGATGTAACATTCCCCATTTCCTAGAGTATGAAGTGCTATGGAGTGATATATGTCATTTAAATCCATGGCCATGAATCTGTGTGTTCAGACAGGGGCTATTCACCCACTTATGCAAACACTTTTTTTTAAATAATGCCTAGAAGCTTCATGTGTCTATATACAGATACAATACAGTAAGAGTGTGAGTATAGAAGGAGCTATATTATGGGGAAAATTTATAAAGCAGTGAATGTGAAGTTCGCCAAACATTTACTGCAAGCGAATCATTCTGATGTACATGTTTTAAATTACAGCGATGGATTATACTGCAGCTTGGTGAATGTCACAATAATTGCTTTATAAATATGCCCCATAGTTACTATAAAGCTTAAAGTGGTTGTAAACCCCATTCGTGAAATTTGACCTCGGCATATATACAGTGCCTTGAAAAAGTATTCATACCTCATTGAAATGTTCCACATTTTGTCATGTTACAACTTACAACCAAATATGTAAATGTATTTTGTTGGGATTTTATGCAATAGACCAACACAAAGTTTCACATAATTGTGAAGTGGAAGGAAAATGATAAATGGTTTTCAATTTTTTTTTACAAATAAATATCTGAAAAGTGTGGCGTACATTTGTTTTCTGCTCCGTTTACTATGATAACCCTAACTAAAATCTAGTGGAACCAATTGTCTTTAGAAGTCACCTAATTTATTCTCAGTATAAATACAGCTGTTCTGTGAAGCCCTCAGAGATTTATTAGAGAACCATAGTGAACAAACAACATCATGAAGGCCAAGGAGCACACCAGACAGATCAGGGATAAAGTTGTTGAGAAGTATAAAGCAAGGTTAAGTTATAAAAAAAATATCCCTAGCTTTGAACATCTCACAGAGCACTGTTCAATCCATCATCCAAAAATGGAAAAAAGTATGGCACAACTGAAACCCTACCAAGACATGGCTGTTCACCTTCAAGTGACAGGCCGGGCAAGGAGAGCAATGATCCGGGAGGCAGCCAAGAAGCCCATGGTAACTCTGGAGGAGCTGCAGAGATCCACAGCTTAGGTGGGAAAATCTGTCCATGGGACAACTATTAGACCCCATACACATTATTCGATCTTCTCCAGATTTTTGTCTTCAGATTTACCAAAACCATGTAGTTCAAGGGCCTGCCTGATTGCATAAAAATTGAAACTTTTATGCCACGTACAGTCGATCGTAATTTCCGGCAACATTTGTTCGACCGTGTGTATGCAAGACAAGTTTGAGCCAACATCCGTCAGAAATTCCACGGTTTGGTTGTCGGAAATTCCGATCGTCTGTATGCGGCATTAAGGTTTGACCTCATATTATATGGTTTTGGCAAATCTGAAGACAAAAATCTGCAGAAAATGTAATAGTGTGTATGGGGTCTAAGCCGTGCACTCCACAAATCTACCCTTTATTGATGAGTGGCAAGAAGAAAGCAATTGTTGAAAGTAAGCCCTGTTTGCAGTTTGCAAGAAGCCATGTGGGGGGACACAGCAAATATGTGGAGGTGCTCTGGTCAGATGAGACCAAAATTGATCTTTTTGGCCTAAAAGCAAAACACTAGGTGTGGCGGAAAAAGAACACTGCACATCACCCTGAACATACCAAACATGGTGGTGATAGCATTATGTTGTGGGGATGCTTTTCTTCAGAAGGGAAAGGGAAGCTGGTCAGAGTTGATGGGAAGATGAATGGAGCCAAATACAGGGCAATCTTAGACGAAAACCTGTTAGAGTCTGCAAAAGACTTACAACTGGGTCCTTCCAGCAGGGCAACAAATATAAACATACAGCCAGAGCTACAATGGAATGGTTTATATCAAAGCATAATCTGTGGCAAGACTTGAATATTGCTATTCACAGATGCTCTCCATCCAATCTGACAGAGCTTGAGCTATTTTGCAAAGATGAATGAGCAAAAATGTCACTCTCTAGATGTGCAAAACTGGTACATACATACCCAAAAAGACTTGGAGCTGTAATTGCATCAAACTATGGGTATAGGTTTGTGTATATGGGATTGTATTATTATTATATTTTTTATTTTTTTGGTTGAACTAGATGGACTTTGACTAACTATGTAACTATGTAAAATGTAGTTCTACAAAGTATTGACTAAGGGGGGGGGGGGGGGGGGGCTGAATACAAATGCACGCCATACTTTTCACATTCACCATTTATCATTTTCCTTCCACTTCACAATTATGTGCCACTTTGTGTTGGTCTATCACATAAAATCCCAATAAAATACATTTACGTTTTTGGTTCGAGGCTGTGCTGGATGCTGTTCTGTTGGTGTGAAAAAAAAAAAAAATGAAATGTAGTGTGCAGCGTGGTGTGTGGTGGTGTGTGTGGGAGCTGCATACTGGACCGACCGAACCACTGCTCTCAGTCGCCCCCCCCCCACACTGAGACCGAGAGAGGCAGTGGGCAACGGGCGACTGAGAGTGGTGGCAGGCTGCTGATGTCGGGACCATTGGGATTGCAGGAGTGGGAGAGCAGGAGTGACTAAGGACCGTGCCACTCCGAAAGAGGAAGCGGGACCAGGAGACCGAGGGAGAGGCAGCGGTGGGTAAGTGCAATCCGCGGACCGGAGGGGGAGTGTGTCAGGTAGAACAGGGAAGCAGTGGGAGCGGTGACAGGCAGGCTGACCAAGGAAGACTGAGTGCTGACAGAACACAGGTGCGGCCAAGCAGGCTGAGGGGCTCAGCAGGAGCAGAGGGGACACAGAGCATCACAGCTGATAGAAGACTGACTGACTGTGTGTAGTGGGGCCTCTGGCTGAGGAGGGTGTAGTGTTAGTAACTTAGAGTTTTGCTGAATATTGTGGTGTAACTGGGTATTGTGGTGTAACTGAGCATTGAGTACTGTTGAGTAACTGAGTATTGTGGTGTAACTGAGCATTGAGAACTGTTGAGTAACTGAGTATTGTGGTGTAACTGAGCATTGAGTACTGTTGACTAACTGAGTATTGTGGTGTGACTGAGCATTGAGTACTGTTGAGTAACTGAGTTTTGTGGTATAACTGAGTATTGTGGTATACTGTAACTGAGTATTGTGGTATAAGTGAGTACGGTTGGGTAACTGAGTATTTTAACTGTGAGTAACTGTGATTACCTGTGGATGGTGAGTACCTAGAGTATGTACTGTGAGTACCCTTGTACTATGAGTGCCATTGTACTGTGTGTGCCCGTGTACTGTGTGTGCCCGAGCACTGTGAGTGCCCGAGTACTGTGAGTGCCCGAGTACTGTGAGTGCCCATATGCTGTGAGTGCCAGTGTGCTGTGAGTGCCAGTGTGCTGTGAGCAGGGGCGGGCTGGGCCGGGGGGCAGGGATGCAATTTCCCCCCAGGCCGCTCTGATTCCCTGTAAAAAGGCTGATGTGCTGCCAGCTGGGAACTGAGCATGTGCAGTTGGCCGAGTGTTACTGCTCGGGTGACTCTGGAGGGAGGCTGACAGGGCTGGATAACAGTCCAGAAGTGTGCAGGAACATTAGTGCTGTGAGCGGACATCTATCATGTCACAGTGCTGTTCCCTGCTTCTGAGCTGAGCTGACAGTCTGAGTCCATTCAGAGCACAGCCAAATGAAAGAGGGTGGATCCGCTCTGCCTCCTCCAGCCCCCTCTCTCACTGTGCCCGCCCACACTCCGGGCAGCCTGTGTGCTGCGTCTGTGAATAGGACGTGTGGGCGGGAACATTCAAACAGATCCATCCGACGGTGTTCTTCTGTATGGGACGCTCTGGAAGCTGTTAACCGAGCCAGTGAGCCTTCTGCCTCCTTCCTTCCAAGTAAGTGAGCTGTGACCGGCCTCTCCCGTCTCCCCCTTCTCTCCCAAATTCCTCCCCCCCTCTCTCTGCAGATAAGGAGGCTTCTTTCAGCAGCCTGTGCAGTACCTGGTCCTGTGTACTATGTAGTGGGCTCACACTGGTTTTCTGCAGTTTGGCTGCAGTGTTGGTGATCTCACTGTCTTCCTGCATGTTACTCCCCCCGTCCCATAGACTTCTATTAGTTTGCACATCTTTGCTGCATTTTCTGAAAGTGCACAAAAACAGCTGCATGCTGCATCATTGGTGTGCTATAAAAAAAACTGCAGCAAAAACGCACAACCTAAAAGAAGCCTATGGGACTGCGGCTAAGGAAAACTGTGTACATAAGCACTGCGGCCAAACCGCAGCACACCAGTCTGCGCCCAAAGGCTTGTACACACTTGCAACAGGCACTGCCACTCCGCTGAAAAGTGATCAATGCTCAGGTCACTTTTGCTCATGCTCAGTGGCTCCAACCAGAGCTGTCAGTTTTTTTATTTTGTTCAACTCTCCTGATTGAACCAAAAAAGAAAAAAAAAAAAGTGGTGCGTACAAGGCTTTACTAGGTTGATAAAGGAATCAAGCAATTTTCTCGAGGAGTGGTCTCTCTGTGCGGACAATTTGGAGCGATGTCTCTCTCGGTCAGTGGTGTCTGGTGCTCAAAATGTTTTGGGGGGGTTGGTGCAAACTAAACAATACTGAGAAAATACCCCCATCAATTGCAGCCTCACTCTGCCATTAAATGCAGCCACTGTGTCCCATCAATTGCAGCGTCACTCTGCCTATAAATTGCAGCCTCACTGTGCCCATCAAATGCAGCCACTGTGCCCATCAGATGCAGCCACTGTGCCCATCAGATGCAGCCACTGTGCCCATCAGATGCAGCCACTGTGCCCATCAGATGCAGCCACTGTGCCCATCAGATGCAGCCACTGTACCCATCAGATGCAGCCACTGTACCTATCAGATGCAGCCACTGTACCCATCAGATGCAGCCACTGTACCCATCAGATGCAGCCACTGTACCCATCAGATGCAGCCACTGTGCCCATCAGATGCAGCCACTGTGCCCATCAGATGCAGCCACTGTGCCCATCAGATGCAGCCAATGTTACCCCCCCCTGTCGGCATTTAACCAGCACCCCACCCTGCCCGCTCGCTGTCTGACCGTCACTTACCCCATTTTGGTGGCAGGTCAGACAGCGGGTAAGGCAGCGACTCCTGTGTTCTCTAGGCTTCCTCCATGCTTTTCCTCCTGCTAGACATCCTATAGGAGCGCCTGTCCTTTCAACCAATCAGGTTACGGGTATCGGACCCGCTCTTCCTGATTGGCAGAGAGGCGGTTCAGTGTTAGAAAAGAAAATATTCATTGGGAGCAGTGAATGAATTAGAACATATGTGTGTCATGGGAGCATGAGCCAGCAGCAGAGGAGGAGATCACATCCTTAAATCTCAACCAGGGTTCATGCTGGGACTTGTAGTCCTTTAATTTTGGGGATGTGACACCCCAAAAGTGAAGGACTAAAGGTCCCAGCATGAACCCCTCAGAGCTCAGGATGTGTCACACACACCCCTGCCCCCCCCCCCCAACTAGAGAAGGACTACAGATCCCACTGTCCCAGCTTAAACCCCTCAGAGCTGAGGATGTGTGTCCCCCCGGCCCTTCAACTAGTGAAGGACTACAGGTCACAGCATAAACCCCTCAGAGCTGAGGATGTGTCACCCCCCCAATTAGTGAAGGACTACAGGGCACAGCATGAACCCGTGGGATCTAAGGGGACACATCCTTAGATCTCAGGGGTTAATGGTGGGACTTGTAGTTCGTCACTAGTTGCGGAGGGGGGGGTCAGGTCCTCAGCTCTGAGGGATTCATACAGGGACTTGCTTGCAGTTTAGTTCCTGCAGGCCATGGTAATACAAGTCCCCTACAGGCCCTGGAGGGCCACATTGTCCTCCCTGCCCCCCCTCCCCCCACCTTTGTGATCATGAAAAACCTTAGATTGTTTTCCCGATCCATCACTTTGCCACAACCGGTTCTATGGGCCACATGACTGGACTTGCCCCCCAGGCTTAAGGCTGCCAGCCCTCCCCTGGCTGTGAGTGCCCGGGTACTATGAGTGCCGTGTACTGTGAGTGCCCGTGTACTGCGTGTACCTGAGTACTGTGAGGGCCCGAGTATTGTGAGCGCCGTGTATTTTTGAGTGCCCCTGCATTGTTAATAATTAGAGTAAGGAAGCTAGTTGTTAACTAATTGGACAGAGTAAAATTCCCAATCCCTATTAAATTTAATTAGTGGGAACGATGCCTGGTGGGTATGGAGAAGCTACTCAGTGCACATCTTGAGGCTTGTATGCGTTCCTTGATCATCCGATCGAGGGCGAATACTGCTGCGCAAAATGAAATAACATTGTTTCTCTGGAAGCCCAGATTCTGAATCTAGGGAAACAACTGAGGATACTCTGCATACAAAAGGAAAGTTGGGATCGTACCCGGCAGGTGTCAGCAGTGGCCAGCACAGAGGCGAGTGGAGACACAGAGGTGCAGGCACCAGAGCAGAGTAGATGGGTGACAGTCAGGGTAGAGGGGAAAGAGTCAGGGAGACTGATCCTGGGCTGGAACATCCCGATAAGTACGTCCTGTTGCGTGACACTGCAGAAACCAGTCAGGGACCAGCATTGCTGGAGCAGAGTGATGTCCCTAGCTGCCAGGGGAGAAAATCCTCCAGTGAGGGCAGGGGTAAAGCCGAGGGTAAGGAAAGACAGATTCTGGTGGTAGGGGACTCAGTTATTAGAAGGACAGAGAGGGAAATTTGTCAAAACCGCTAGCCGACTAGCTGCCATAGCAATACGTTGGCGCTTTAAGACACTATAGCAGGCGCGCGCGCACTGCCGGAGCTGATGTGCATTCCCGGCGGTCGTGATGTCCGCCGGACACACACGATCGTTCTTGAGGGGAGTTCTGTCAGGGGAGTAGAGACAGATTCTGCCATAACCCCAGTATCCCCGTGTTTGGCTGGCGGTCCGGTACAAGATAAAAGTGGTCTCTGTGGTGGTATCGCCACAAGATCACTTTTATCAGCGGCGAGAGAGGGTCCGCCATGATCCGGTGCCCTCCGCCGCTTACCGGAGCCGGCGGGGAAGAAGGCCCCCACCCGTCTCCATGACACTGCAGGACGGAAGCAATGTCAAAACGCCACTTCCACCCAAAATAACGTTTTTTTTTGCATTTTTGACCCCAGATCTCATATTTAAGAGGTCCTGTCATGCATTTTTCTATTACAAGGGATTTTACATTCCTTGAAATAGGAATAAAAGTGACACTTTTTTTTTTAAAACAGTGTAAAAATAAAATATAAAAGGTAAAATAAATAAGAAAAATAAAAAAAAAATTAAACGCCCTCCGTCCTGCAGAGCTTGCGTGCATACGTGAGTAGCTCCCGCATATGAAAAAAAGAGCTAAAAAAAAGTCCTGGGTGGCTTAATGCCAATGTAAAAATGCATATAAAAGCAAAGCAGAGGGCCTTAAAAAAATACAAGGCTGAGGGGTCATCGTCAGCATTCCAACTTTGTAATGAATGCAATAAGAAAAGTAAGGGTGCAATCAAAATGGCTAGATAGATCACGAAAGGCACATAGCAGAGGAGAGTAAAAAAAAAAATCCCAAGAAATTCTTTAAGTATATAAATAGTAAGAAAGGAAGGTCAGAACATATCGGCCCCATAAAGGATGATGAAGGGGATCTGGTTAAAATAGATGGAGAGATAGCAAAGGTTCTGAATTTTATTCTTCTCCTCAGTCTTCATCAGGGAAACAAGGGGATTCCGTAACCAAGTCTACAATGTTTATCTTCATAGCACATCACAGGAAGCCCCCTCATGGCTCACAGAGGATAAAATTAGAAGTAGACTTGAAGTCACCGGGCACAGATGGCTTGCACCCAAGGGTTCTTAAGGAACTCAGTCAGGTGATAGCCAGACCATTGTTCCTAATTTGTATGGACAGTCTACTGACTGGAATGGTACCAGATGATTGGAAAAAAAACAATGTAGCACCAATATTTAAAAAAGGACCAAGCTATATCCCTGGGAACTACAGGCCAGTTAAACTAACATCAATATTTTGTAAGTAATAAAAACAGTATTAATAGCAGTAATCAGCACGGATTAATGAAGAACCGTTCTTGCCAGACCAATCTATTAACCTTCTATGAAGAGGTGAGCTGCCATCTAGATAAAGGAATGCCTGGCATTTGATACAGTTCCCCATAAACATTTACTGCTCAAATTAAGGTCAATCGGCATAGCCCAAAGGGTGAGTACATGGATTGAAATATGGCTACAGGGGCAAGTCCAGAGGGTGGTGATAAATGGGGAGTTCTCAGAATGATCTGGTGTGGAAAGTGGGGTCCCCTAGGGTTCTGTATATATATTTAAATATATTCATAAATGATCTGGAGGATGGGATAAACAGCTCAATCTCAGTATTTGCGGATGATACTAAGCTAAGCAGGGCAATAACTTCTACGCAGGATGTAGAAACCTTGCAAGAAGATTTAAACAAATTAATAGGGTGGGCAACCACATGGCAATTGCGGTTTAACCACTTCAGCCCCGGACCAATTGTCAGCTTAAGGACCAGAGGTCTTTTTTCAATTTCGCACTGCACTACTTTAACTGGTAATTGCGCGGTCATGCAATTTTGTAACGAAACGAAATTTGCGTCCTTTTCTTCCCACAAATAGAGCTTTCTTTTGATGGTATTTGATTGCCTCTGTGATTTTTATTTTTTGCGATATAAACGGAAAAAAGAGCGAAAATTTTGAAAAAAAAAGAGATTTTCTACTTTTTGTTATAAAAAAAATCTAATAAACTCAATTTTAGTCAAACATTTGGGCCAAAATGTATTCAGCCACATGTCTTTAGTAAAAAAAATGCCAATAAGCGTATATTTATTGGTTTGCGCAAAAGTTATAGCGTCTACAAACTAGAGTACATTTTCTGGAATTTACACCGCTTTTAATTTATGACTGCCTATTTCATTTCTTGAGGTGCTAAAATGGCAGAGAAGTACAAAACCCCCCCAAATGACCCCATTTTGGAAAGTAGACACCCCAAGCTATTTGCTGAGAGGCATGTTGAGCCCATTGAATATTTTTTTTTTTAGTCCCAAGTGATTGAATAAAGACAAAAATAAAAAATAATTTTTTTTTTCTTCAAAAAGTTGTCACTAAATGATATATTGCTCACACATGCCATAGTTATATGTGGAATTGCACCCCAAAATACATTTTGCTGCTTCTCCTGAGTATGGGGATACCACATGTGTGGGACTTTTTGGGAGCCTAGCCGCGTACGGGGCCCCGAAACCCAAGCACCGCCTTCAGGATTTCTAAGGGTGCAAATTTTTGATTTCACTCCTCACTACCTATCACAGTTTCGAAGGCCATAAAATGCCAAAATAGCACAAAACCCCCCCAAATGACCCCATTTTGGAAAGTAGACACCCCAAGCTATTTGTTGAGAGGCATGGTGAGTATTTTACAGCTCTCATTTGTTTTTGAAAATGAAGAAAGTAAAGAAAAAAAAATTTTTTTTTTTCTTTTTTCAATTTTCAAAACTTTGTGACAAAAAGCGACATCTGCAAAATACTCACAATACCTCTCAGCAAATAGCTTGGGGTGTCTACTTTCCAAAATGGGGTCATTTTGGGGGGTTTTATGCCATCTGGGCATTCCATGGCCTCCGAAACTGTGATTGGCAGTGAGAAGTGAAATAAAAAAATTACTCCCTTAGAAAGCCTGAAGGCGGTGCTTGGTTTTTGGGGTTCCGTACGCAGCTAGGCTCCCAAAAAGTCCCACACATGTGGTATCCCCGTACTCAGGAGAAGCAACAGAATGTATTTTGGGGTGTATTTCCACATATGCCCATGACATGTTTGAGCAATATATCATTTAGTGACAACTTTTTGTAAAAAAAATATATATATTTTTTTTTTTTTCATTATTCAATCTCTTGGACAAAAAAAAAAAATATTTAATGGGCTCAACATTGCTCTCAGCAAATAGCTTGGGGTGTCTACTTTCCAAAATGGGGTCATTTGGGGGGGGTTTGAACTGTCCTGGCATTTTATGCACAACATTTAGAAGCCTATGTCACACGTCACCCACTCTTCTAACCACTTGAAGACAAAGCCCTTTCTGACACTTTTTGTTTACATGAAAACATATTTTTTTTTTGCAAGAAAATTACGTTGAACCCCCAAACACTATATATATTGTTAAAGCAAAGGCCCTACAGATTAAAATGGTGGGTGTTGCATTTTTTTTTTCCACACAGTATTTGCGCAGCGATTTTTCAAACGCATTTTTTGTGGAAAAAATACACTTTTTTTTATTTTAATGCACTAAAACACACTATATTGCTCAAATTTTTGATGAAATAAAAAATATGATCTTAGGCCGAGTACATGGATACCAAACACGACATGCTTTAAAATTGCGCACAAACACGCAGTGGCGACAAACTACATACATTTTTAAAAGCCTTTAAAAGCCTTTACATGATACCACATTAGATTCACGGAGGAGGTCTACTGCTAAAATTACTGCCCTCGATCTGACCTTCGCGGTGATACCTCACATGCATGGTGCAATTGCTGTTTACATATGACGCCAGACCAACGCTTGTGTACGCCTTTGCGCAAGAGAAGGGGGGGCAGGGGTGCTTTTTTTTTTTTTTTTTAGTTTTTTTTTTATTTATTTAGCTTTTTTATTCTATTTTTAAACTGTTCCTTCCATTTTTTTTCTTTGTTATGATTTTTATTGTTATCTCAGGGAATGTAAATATCCCCTATGATAGCAATAGGCAGTGACAGGTACTCTTTTTTTGAAAAAATTGGGGTCTATTAGACCCTAGATCTTTCCTCTGCCCTCAAAGCATCTGACCACACCAAGATTGGTGTGATAAAATGCTTTCCCAATTTCCCAATGGCGCGGTTTATATCCGGGAGGGGGGACATTCCCTCCTACTGCTTGTAAAAGCAGTCTAGAGGCTAATTACCCGCTAGAATTGCTTTTACATGAAAGCCGATCACTGGCTGAAAAGAATGATACCAAGATGATACCTAAACCTGCAGGCATCATTCTGGTATAACCATTCAAAGTCCAGCAACATACTGGACATATATTGTAATCTTTTTTTTTTTCATGCAGCCTCTTGGCTGAACGAAAAAAAGAGATTGATTGGTGGGTATGCCCACCATTAGAATACCTCCCTTCATCCACCCACTTCTAATGATGGGCATACATGCACCATTTATATATGCCGATGCATGGGGGCATCCTCCCGCAAAAGTTATGCCGTGTACACACGGTCGGAATTTCGACCGTATGTACGTGGCATTAGGAGCCAATCGCTCCTCCCCGCCCCCTGCTGCCCCCATGCTTCGGCATATATGCTCTTTTTTTTAACTGTGGTGGTGAAATCACCTCCTACAGCGTTGGAGTCGCGGCTTTATGTATCGTGGGAGCAAACGCTGTTGCTGTCAAGATAAATAAATCCGCGCTGCAACTGAATGGCGCACCTGAAAACAAAAAAATGCTTAACACTAAAACACAGTAAACAAAATTACATACCTGAAAAGCAAGCATGATAAAAACATGATAAAACATAATAAAACATTGCAGAATAGAATGGAGTAAAAAAAGAGCAACAATAGAGAGAGAGAGAGAACAATAAAACGACAACTATTTTTGTTTTTTTTTTTTTTTTTGAGATTCACAGGTAAAAAAGCTCCTGACTGTTAGCGACTGAATCAAAACGCTACCACAAAAAAAATGTTAGCGATCGCAGGGATCAGGCCTGACTCTGCGAACACTGCAGTTATGTGTGCTTAGTGTTTTGTAAGTGACAGTGATCGATCGATACTGCACTTGGGTGGGCTGGGCTGGGCAGAGGGGGAAAACGCAGGTGCTAGCAGGTATCTGGGCTGATCCCGCTAACAATGCGTTTTTTTGGAACCCTAAACTGCTGGGACGCTAGTATAGATCTGATCAGATCAGATATTGATCTGTTCAGATACTATACCACTAAGGGAGGTGTATGCTTTGCGCGTGGGTGTTTGCGGTACTGGCACTAACCTGGGGCGACGCAGACCTTATTTGACCCTAAAACCTAATTGATATCACCCGCCGGGCGATCAGGGGTTTAAACCGTTATTGGGTAATAAATGGCGGGTGCCCTGACAGTATAAAAAACAAGCTAACTAACCAGCGTCACCCGTAACAGTAATACAAAAAAAAACTGGTTACCTAGCGACACTAATGCAGGGATCAGAAAAACGATCGCTTAGTGACACTGGCAAAAGGGGGTGAAAGGGTTAACTAGGGGCAATCAGGGGGTTAAACCTTTATTAGGTAATATATGGGGGTACCTGACGCTATATAAAAACCTGACGGGGAACCTAAATAACGAAATAACTAACTGGCTAACCAGCGTCACCAGTGACATTTTATACGGTGATCACTGGTGAAAGGGTTAACTCTAGGGGCAATCAGGGGGTTAAAACCTTTATTTAGGTTGTAATATGGGGGTACCTGACCTATAAACCTATTTATGAACCTATATAAACATGGCGGTTAACCTAAAAAAAAAACTGGTTACCTAGCGACACTAATGCAGCGATCAGAAAAACGATCGCTTAGTGACACTGGCAAAAGGGGGTGAAAGGGTTAACTAGGGGCAATCAGGGGGTTAAACCTTTATTAGGTAATATATGGGGGTACCTGACGCTATATAAAAACCTGACGGGGAACCTAAATAACGAAATAACTAACTGGCTAACCAGCGTCACCAGTGACAGTTATACGGTGATTACTGGTGAAAGGGTTAACTCTAGGGGCAATCAGGGGGTTAAAACCTTTATTTAGGTTGTAATATGGGGGTACCTGACCTATAAAACTATTTATGAACCTATATAAAACATGGCGGTTAAAATAAAAAAAAAAATGGTTACCTAGCGACACAATGCAGCGATCAGAAAAACGATCGCTTAGTGACACTGGCAAAAGGGGGTGAAGGGGTTAACTAGGGGCAATCAGGGGGTTAAACCTTTATTAGGGGGGGGTAGGGGGCTACCTAGGACCTAAAACTAACTGCCCTGACAGTTATTACAGTCACACTGACACTAAATGCAGTGATCAGTAAATAAATGATCACTGCAATTAGTGACACTGTGACTGGGGGGGGAGGGGGTGATCTGGGGGGTGATCAGGGGGTGACAGGGGGGTGTTTTGTGTGCCTAACTGTACTGGTGTCAGTGTAGTGTTGTGCACTAACCTTAACATGTTCGCCGCTCGGCGTCTCCGGTCACATAGACCGGCGCACCGAGCGTGACATCACTTCCGCCTTCCTGTCTATACAATAGACAGGAAGGGGAAGTTTCTCATTGGCCAGGAGCGATCGCGAGGGGGTGGCCAGAAACCACTGGCCGTCCCCTCGTCCCGGATCGCTCCTGAAGCGATGCCGACCGTCCCCGCCGGCGGAGGGGGGTCCGATCGGACCCCCCAACCGCCTAAAGAATGGCACGTACAGGTACGTGGTTCTGCCTGTACGTGCCATTCTGCCGACGTATATCTACATGGGGCGGTCGGCAAGTGGTTAATGTTGAAAAATGTAAAATAATGCATTTGGGTGCCAAAAATATGAATGCAATTTACTCACTAGGGAGAGTACCTCTGGGGGAATCTAGGCTGGAAAAGGACCTGGGGGTCCTAGTAGATGACAGGCTCAGCAATGGCACGCAATGCCAGGCTGCTGCAAGCAAGGCCAACAGAATATTGGCATGCATTAAAGAGGACATTAAATCCAGAGATAAAACAATAATTCTCCCACTCTACAAGGCCGCACCTAGAGTATGCCATCCAGTTCAGGGCACCAGTCCTCTGGAGGAATGTGCTGGACCTGGATAGGGTCCAGAGAAGGGCAACAAAGCTAATAAAGGCACTAGAGGGAAAGACTGCAAGCATTGAACTTATTCTCTTTTAAGAATTTAATAAGACACGTGCCCATTCAGTAAAATTTGAAGAAAAACGGTTTAACCTTAAACTGTGTAGAGGGTTCTTTACTGTAAGAGCGGTAAGGATGTGGGATTCTCTTCCACAAGCAGTGGGGTTCAGCAGGGAGCATCAATAATTACAAAAAACGATTAGATGGGCACCTAAATGACCACAACATACAGTGGTATACAATGTACTATTAACATTAAAATGCACACACAGGTTGGACTTGATAGACTTGTGTCTTTTTTCAACCTCACCAACTATGTAACTATGTAGCTATGGTTGTAACATGACAAAATGTGGAAAATTTCAAGGGGTGTGAATACTTTTGCAAGGCACTGTATCTGTAGTGTTTTTAATTATCTCTATCTAAAGCTCTAAGTGTAGTTTCTCTCTGGTGCTCCTTTCCTCTGTTATCAGCAGAGTGACTTCTGACAAGTTCTCAGACACACAAAATAACAGCAGCTGAAAATTTGTGTCAGGGAGGGAGCTTAGAGGTAGATAAGCAGAGAGCTTGTCTTTTCACAGTACAGCTCTGCATGTTCCTTCATTCCTCTGCCTATGTGGAGGGGGGTGTGTGCTTTTCCTCCAATTATCTCAAACACAGTGTAAGCCCAGACTCCACACCTACTACTGAAAGAGGAAAGAATATTTGTAACACGATCGGCACTCTATAAAGAATGTAGACAGTGAAAGATATATGTGTAAAACTTATGTAGGGAGATTGGTTTCATCTCTGTGTATCATCTGAGGCTGTTCACTTCACTGGGTATATATGTAGGGTTTACAGACATTTTTTCCTGACACAGCATAATAGCATATACGTATGGGTAGGCTCCGCCCCCTGCCATATCACAGGATCGGTTATACTATAAGATTAGGTCTCCTCCCTGCCTGCAGTATGCTCTTTTTTTCCCTCACTGCTAACAGCTGGTTATGCTACTGCTGAGAGCAGGATTTTTATTTTTCCCTCACCTTGTCAGACACTTCTGACCAAGCCGCACAGGTTCACGCCTCTCCTGTGTCGAAGCTCCCCGCTGTACAGGCAGACATGACATTCAATGGACTTTCTGTTTGGACATGAAACATGCAGGTGGTAAGGCACCACATGGTGCACAAATCCATAATATTCAGTTACTGTTGCAAGTATGTGGTTAAGCTTGCATTTCTGAAGGGTTGTGGTTGTGTCTGCAAAACTGCTAATGCTGATAGCAGGTGTGCTGTGCTGGGCTGAAGCCTTCCTATTAACTAAACAAGCCTGGCCCTACAGTCTTGAATTATTTTCTGCAGGTATGCTGTTAGTTTGCATTTCTGAAAAGCATATATCAAACATGCGAATCTTACTGGCTGTCCATATTGCCACTCTGTTACTAATGTTTCAAAGGTTGAAGTCTGTGTCTGCAGTATTGTTAATGCTTGGACTGATAACACATGATACTTAGCCCTTTCCTATTAACGCAGGGCCTGGCCCTGCAGACTGGGCTCACTGAATGAATGAATGAATGAATAACTTGTATAGCGCTACAATGCGAACTGAATCGCCTCAAGGCGCTGTGTTGGCGATTGGTTATCAAGCTTCTAGAAGAGGTAGGTCTTGAGTTTCTTCCTGAAGGCCAGATGGTTTTCTTCCATGCGAATGTCGGTTGGTAGAGCGTTCCATAGCCGTGGTCCCTGGACAGCGAATCTCCGTTCCCCCTTTGATTTGTAGCGGGATTTAGGAATGAGGAGAAGATTTTGATTAGCCGATTGAAGACTGCGATTCGGTGTGTAGTGTTTTATTTTCTCGCGAAGGTATTGCGGAGCGTTTCCATGTGTGCATTTGTGGGTGAGGCAGAGGGTCTTGAATGCGACCCGATTCCTTACGTTTAGCCAATGTAGGTTCCTCAGGGAAGGGGAGATGGATTCCCAGGGTTTTTTCCCTGTTATCAGTCTTGCCGCCGTGTTTTGGATAAGTTGTAAGCGCGCAAGTTGATATTGTGGTAGTCCTATGTAAAGGCAGTTAGCGTAGTCCAGTCGAGAATTGATGACTGTTCCAACTACCACTGCTTTGTCCTCCTTTGGAATGAAGGGGATGAGTCTGCGTAGCAGGCGGAGCAGATGGTGAGATCCACTGACTACTGCTCCTATTTGGGCATCCATTGACATTTCTGAGTCAAAAATGACTCAGAGACTCTTGGCCTTGGTCCTAGTGGTGATGGTCCGTCCAAAGATGGTAGGAGGTGTCCAAGGGATCTTGGTTCGGGGGTTATGATTTGCATTGATGTGTATTGATTCTTGGTTGTGGTATGATCCTTGGCGGTACATGTGTCTAAGGTAGGTTTAACCTGCTAGTGCGAATTGTCAGATGACTATTAACTTGCACTGCTTACCTGTGATTACATTAACTCTACAGTATGAATGACTGTTATGTGTTTATTTCTATACATTTATATGCTGACCTTGGTGCTAAAATAAAAGTCAGGATCTGCTTAGTCGCATTTCCGTAGTACTTACCTGTAGCAATATGTAAGTTGCTTGTGTTAGTTGTGGTACCCCCACAGAGAGATATGCAGTTTTGTAGTGGTTACTGCTTATGGCAAATACTCCCAGGCATGGCTCCAGGCTTTGAACCAGTAGCAATCAGCCTTCCTAGAGACCAGCAACTTTAACTAAGGTGAGGGCAGTTAGGTATATGCTATATCCTAAAAGAGTGCACATTATGGGCATAATGGGTGTAATCTCTCCAGCCCTCAACACCAACACCAGTCAACCCTGCTTCTGCAGCAAGGGATAGATCCTCTTCAGCCATGAAGGAACCACTATGTAGTTCACTGCCAGAAGAGGCAGATCAAGAGATCGCTACAGTAATCATAGTGGTCTGGTGGTAACTGGTGTGTCGCACAAAATGCAAAACAAAGTTGCAGGCCAGAAGCAGTGACAAATGGACAGAGACTGAGAAGGCCTACGGTCATTAGTGTTTCCATACCAAGCCTAATCAAACAACTGTGTTTATTTAAAGGCAACCTCTACCTCAGAAGCATTTGACCAGGGAGTCTATATCAGACTGGCCAGAGGGGTCAGCCTTAGCTTGCTTCTAGGAAATTGCTATGGCAAGTTGGCATATCATCAGAAGCAAAGGTGGATACTTTAACCCCGTCAAAACTGACTGTGTGGAGCTCAGGTACTAAGCTTTTCAAAGTCATCTAAAAGGGTACCTCTGCCTCAAAAGCAGCCGACCAAACAGGCTTCATTAGATTAACCGAAGGTGCCATTCTTCCAACAGAAGAAACAATATCCTTTACAGAGACCCTGGGACAGCAAATAGAGCCGGAGATGAAGAAGGTTCATACTACTGTTAAGTAATGTTTTGTAACCTGCGACTGAGCTCACTTCGGTAGCCAGACTGTCAGTACCCCAGACAAGATGAAAGCAGAGCTCTGGTCAGGGATAAACTCTCTATGATGGCGGATCCTAGATTGAAAATGGAGTAGCCAATGATGCAGTTCAGCCACTGTGGATACAAGACTGTATGCTGTTTCTTCAGTGAACCCTTATGGCTCATCCCACAAGTAAACACATGCCGCTTTAAGTCAGAGTGGTGACTGTTCAAGTCAGATCTGGTGACATCCCTTATGTTAATCGCCGGAGCATAAATAATCAATAATCATCTTTATTTGCCTAAACCCAAGCCGCCCAGTAGGGTCAGCAGACAGTTATATGTAAATTTGAGCTTAGGATCCGTGGGTCCTGTGCATTAAGGAAACCGATGGAATTTTCATTCTCTCTGCCAATTCATTGCATCCCCTCCATAACGCATTTGAGCACAAGGGTTGTGGTTACATGGTCGTTAGTCAAAAGTAAGACTTGAATAACAAGCAGAAGGATGAGGATCCAAAATTGAATAGGCCATCGTTGCAATTAAACTCTCTAGGTAAAGCTTGACCTCCACAAATCATACCCCATGATTTTCAAGGAGTATCGTTTATAGTGGTGCAACTCCAAGTCGCAGCGACTTCAAAGTAGACTCTACACTACTTTTGATCCCACTGTAATGTACTTGGGGCCATGGACATCAAGAATACACAGGCATTGATTCAAGTCGCATAGATATCCCAGTAAAATCGCATTAATTTAAGGTCGCAATAGTGGAAACCTAGGCTTAAGCCCCATACACACGCTCAGATTATCCGAGGACCAGGTCCGTCGGATCATGTCCGTCGTACTTTGTCCGATGTTGGTTTTGCGTACACACGGTCGGACAAAGTTGTCGGAAAATCCGATCATTCTGAATGTGGTGACGTTTGTTGCCTACGACGGGACTACGTAGAGGCTAGTAGCCAATAGCTTTGGTCTTGTAATGTGATCTGAGCATGCGTAGCACTTTGTCCGTCGGAATTCGCTACACACGATCGGATTTGGTGTGATCGGACTTTGTTGTCAAAAAATCTATCCAGCAGGAGATAGGACTTTGTCCGTCGGACAATCCGATGGAAACTGTCCGATGGTGCCTACACACGGTCGGAATTTCCGACAACATTGTCTGATAGGACAGAATCCATCGGAAAATCCGACCGTGTGTATGGGGCTTAAGACTGTAGATGGTCTTTAGACCTAGCAAGTTGCACAATCACGTGGTTGCATAGTGGGTGAGGTTGAGGATAGACAAAAGTTGATCAAGGCCAAACTATGTGTGTGATTATATGTCGGTATTACCTTGTATATCCTGTATGTTGTGGCCGTTCACAAGTGTGTGTTTGAGTGTGTGTGTATACTGTATACACGCTTCGAGATGCCCATGATTCGGCAAGTATCTTCGGTGAGTAAACTCCAGGCACGGCGCAAAGACTTCCAGGTTCTGGGAAAAGAGTCCTAGTACAGACTCTGATCGAATCAGGAGGATCCATCATCTAGGGACCAACTAGTCTCATTACAACAATGACCTACCGGGAAGTAGTTCTGAATATCTGAAAAATACAATAAAGTTACCCTCAGACAGCAACAGTATAAGTATCTCACTTGAACAAATAGCTCTTTTCCACGGTCGCAAGAGGGATAAGGTAGCCTGTAGTAACCCGTGTGGTCCGACGGGCCCAAGGAAGGGTTGACAACTGTATTAACTGGTTTTGTAGTAACTGGTTTCCTGCACAAGAACAGTGACTCCACATAGGAGACAAGTCCCCTTCTGGTGAGGTAGCTAAGCTAACTAATCTTTTAGCGTATCAGCTATTAGGCATACCAATCATCACAAGTTGTTACCCGTCGGGTATCCATGCCGATGGAGGACAAGGTGTCCAAAAGTCAGAATTGCAGTGGTCGCAGACTGAAGTCTTCCGAAACGCAACAAAAAGAGCCTCAACTATGCTGCAAAGACTCAGCAAAATGGGGAAGGCATATCTTCGCTGTCAAGAATGAATGCCGAGCTAGTCAACTTCTGGCAGAGGTATCTCCCAGTCAGGTCTACCAGCCCCTTAGGCAGGGTTTCTAGAACTTACTGCCAAAAGCCGTTGGATGACAAGGGACAGTCTCCAAACCAGCAAGCCGGTCAAGGGATCGGCAACAAGATATTGGTCTGATAATAACCTGGGTGGCTTCCCGGAGGTGGAAGCAGAGAAACTAATGACAGCCAACTGGGTATGCAGATTAGCCAATATGTATATTGAACAAACCTAATAGTCTCCAGGATCCTTATCCAGATTCGCAGCTGTTCGGTGGTGATAACAATAATTGCCCTGTGGCTTGCAGGCCATGATATACCCGAGTACAATATCATCCTATTCTCCTTCCAGAGGTCCAACACCTCATACAGCGTGGCCAATGGTATCTTCCAAATCCATACAAGTTATATCAAGAAGTGGAGGTCTCACCTTTAGTGTTTGAAATCCTATGGAGGTCAGAGCACCTACTCCAGACTTCAAGTACATTAGATACGAGAAAAACCTACAGAATTTAAAGGATGGAATTCTCTGTTCCTTGCTGTAAGGATTGAATTGTATACAAGTAAGCCTAGAGACGGCATTAAAGGATACATGAAACTCAGTCGTGTCCTCACTCTCTGGGATCCAGTAATGGTTGCATATCTTGGCAACCAATTCCGAAAGACCTGGGCAGATTATTCTTTCCCCCATGGGGTCTTCCAAATAGTGTGAGACACATGATCAAACTCTCCGTCCAGAAGGATAAGACATCCTTAACATGGCCAGTAACACGGAATAAGTATTCTGTATGGCAAATAGGTCTAGAAGGATCTCAGACAACCAAGTGTCAAGCCATAAACTACCTTGTTGCTGAAATTATCAGGCAAAATGTCTCTAGTCTCTTCCAACACTATACAAAGGTTGGTGTCTTTGCAACCTGGGTTAGAACATCATCCTTCTGGCATATCCAAACTAAAGTGTTTGTGGTACTTCCAACATTGAAAATAGATTCAAGGTTGAAGAGAGACGTAGAATTGCCCCTTCATCAAGAAGCAAAATGATAGGCTCATCAGGCCTAACGACATCAGAAGACAAGCACTGTTGTCAGTGAGGATAGATCTAATCCTCAACTTAAACACTTCAACAGTACCTACCCTTGTCGTCTGGTGAGTTGGTACAACCCATACGTATATGCTGTCATGCTGTGTCAGGAATCAGGAAAATGTTATACTTACCTAATGGTAATTTTCCTTTTGTGGTGCAAGCATGACAGCATATAGGGGTCCCTCCCGTAAAAAAAAAAAAAAGAAATGAATGAAAGAAACGAAAGGCCTCGTAGTGAAACTAAATTACGAGAATACTGCAGGCAGGGAGGAGACCTAATCTTATAGTATAACCGGTCCTGTG
Source organism: Lithobates sylvaticus (assembly GCA_028564925.1). Classification (NCBI taxonomy): domain Eukaryota; kingdom Metazoa; phylum Chordata; class Amphibia; order Anura; family Ranidae; genus Lithobates; species Lithobates sylvaticus. The sequence goes on from CM053026.1 coordinate 138,129,555, forward strand.
ATAGGGCAGGGGGAGGAGCCTACCCATATGTATATGCTGTCATGCTTGCATCAGGAAAGGAAAATTACCATTAGGTAAGTTTAACATTTTCTTCAAACATTTATGATCATATATGTTTTATCAGCTGCAGGTGGCACAGTCTGCAATACCTTTGCACAACTATAGGTAGAGCCAAACCTGACAAGTACAAATATTCAACATCTATTCCACCTATGTTTGTTAAAAAAAGTATGTATCTATTGACCTTTAAACTGATTGTAAAGTCTTGTTTAAAAAATGTAATAAAAACAACAAACATACTTACCTCCTGTGTGCAGTTGGTTTTGAACAGAGTAGCCTGGATCCTCCTCTTCTTGGGTCCCTCTTCACTGCTCCTGGCCCCTCTCTCCTGTCGAGTACCCCCACAGCCAGCAGCTTGCTTTGGGGGCACCGAGCCGAGTCACAGCTCCGTTTGTCCATTTAGACATGGAGCCCTGACCCCACCCCCTCTCCCTCCTGATTGGCTAACTGACTTTGATTGATAGCTGTGGGAGCCAATGGCTCCACTGCTGTGTCTCAGCCAAACAGGAGGAGAGTCCCGGACAGGTAAGACACCTGTGGACATTGTTGGACAGAGATGGGGATCGGGTAAGTAATTAAGGGTGCTAGAGAGGCTGCTACACACAGAAGGTTTTTTATCTCAATGCATAGAATGCATTAAGATAAAAAAAACCTTCTGCCTTTACAACTCCTTTAAATCAGGGCATAGATATTTATAAACGTATTTGAAAAGATGGCCTAAAAAAACTTTTGAGAGAGTCTTTGTCTCTGTATGGGCTATATTTTTTTAACTTCATTTTTATGTTGTGTCAGTACAGATAAAGCATGTTGAAGTCCTGCTGTGTGTAGTTGAGTCATTTTCTATTATAGTAAATATATCAACACTGGCTTTATACTGTCTTCAGCTTTGGGGGGGGGGAGGGGTCATAGAATACCTGATATACAAGTGAAAGGCCAGTATAAGACTTGGTCATCCTCATTGTGACATCAGACCAAGCCATTACTTTACTGAGTGCCTCAGGCACTAAGAACCTGGTCATCTCTCGGGTGACTATAGGCATGCCACAAGTCTGCCTATGCCTCAGGCATTATATATTAGATTGGAAGCTTCAAGGGGCAAAGATTCCCTGTGTATGAATAATTCTGTATACAGATCTGCTTAGTCTGTCACAGCTATATAAAGACATAACAATCGCTGGCTTGGTCTCTAAGGCTTTTTATCCTACTCAACAAATTGTTCCTAATTATTAAATAACAAAAAAGCTCTCTGTAGGATTGCCTCTTTCCAAGCTGAAATTGAACTCTAAAACTGCCTGAATTTTCAGGAGTTTGAAAACAAGGACTGCTTGTGTGAGTTATTTTCGAATGATGATTTCTGCAAAATCAGGATTAACAAAAGATAAAATACTAATTATACTAATTAAATTAACATTTGCTTAAACACACACATACAAAAAACGTATAAAAGGGGATTCAGCCTTTACATTTATTACTGTACCTACTTCCCTACTAGCCCTTTTCTGGTTCATATAATGTGCCTGAAGACATCAAACAGTATTTTGAGTGTTAAAGTCACAAAACTGGAATTTACCAGTTGGTTTACCAGTAAGTTTACTTGTGATAACTGGCAGAGGCGTAACTGGAACTTTCAGGACCCCCCTGCAACCATGAAGGACCCCCCTGACTCCCAGCCAGGGACCTTCCCTCCGGGCATGGGGCTCTTTACTCCCATTGCGGCACCCTATATTTCTGTCCTGCAGTGGGCCCCCTTCTTGCCATCTCGGGGCCTCTGGGCCTGTCCCTGCAGAGCTGCAAGAATATCTGCTCCGGTGTGGTTTCTGTCCCCTAAACACACCAGCTGAAGCACTGCATGGCACCTTTTAGCCTGGCTCTGGGAATAGCCCTTTGAACGCTTAGGGGGTCCCTGATGTTCATAGGACAATTCTGCAGAGGAGGGCATGGAGGTGGCAGAGAAGGAGAAGGAAAGGGTAGAGCTCACAGGTCTGGCATCATCACCACCAGCTGTATGGAGACGTGGGGGCACAACAAGCTGCAGCACCGAGTCCTGTCCTGCATCCTTTCGAGTTGCAAGCAGTGTTACCCAGTGTGCTGTAAACTAAATATATCATCCCTGACCATGCTTGCTGGACCAAGTGTCAGCAGTAAGGTGGATTTTACGGCTGACTGCCTTGCCCAACGATGCCAGAACATTCCCTTCCACGTGAGGGTAGAGAGATAAAATGGCCTTACGTGAAAAATAGTAGCGACTGGGAACCTGCCACTGTGGTACAGCACATTGTGCAAATTCACGGAAGGGAGCAGAATCCACCAGGCTGAAAGGCAGAATTTCGAGAGCCAACAGCTTTGACAAGCTTGCATTTAAATGCTGGGCATGTGGGTGGCAAGGACTGTATTTTTCTTTTTGCTGCAGCAGATGGGGCAGAGAAATATTCCGGCTACAGTCTACAGCTGGTGGTGTGCTGCTAGGACCTGGGACACCCTGTGCTATACCATCATCCCTGTCAGTGGAAGCTGCTGAGAGGTAATGACTTGGTATAGCAGGGGCAGACTGAAGTGGGTAAGGAGGAGGAGGAGATTTGTGCCCCTTTTTGTGTAGCTTTTAAGTGCTTTTGCCAACGGGCTGAGTGGTTGGACGTTAAATGCCTTGTTAAGCATGTGGTACCCAAATGGCTGGTGTTTTTGCCACATTTGATGTGCCTGAGACACAGTTTCAAGATAGCAAAGGTGAGATCTGCTGCAGATGTGTTGAAAATGGCCCAGACAGCTGAGCTTTGGGGAGAGGGCCGGGAGATAACAGCTGCAGAATGTGATGGAATAGGGTGACTTCTCTCTACTCTTTCTTGATTTCGGCCTCCTTGGGGTTGTGCCACCTCACCTTCAGTTTCCCCCTCTGCTTTATCTGGCACCCAAGTTGTATCAGTAACCTCATCATCATCATCATCATCATCATCTCCATCTCCTCCATCTTCATCATTACCACTGTAGACAACTTGGCAATACGCTGCAGCTTGGGGAACATGAATGCCAATTTGTTTACCAGTGTTCCTCCCTCTCTCTAGGCTCATGTTCCTGTCATCCTCAACCTCAGAACCAAAATCTGAGTCCAGTAATAGCTGGGCATCATCAAGGAGCAAGTGTCTGACGCTGTGTTCAAATAACTCAGCTGACTCCTCAATGGCTGATGTTGGGGCTATGGCAGGAATAGATGTGGACAAGGAGGCAGGTTTATCTACTCTGGTAACTGCAGGGGACTGCACATTTGTCTCTAATTGCATGACAGAGGATGAGGAGGATGAGGAAGGTTTAGTAAGCCAGTCCACCACCTCCTCTGCATGCTGTGGCTGGATAGCACGGACAAACTCACTAAACAGAGGAAATGATGCCCTGCCTGAGGACTGACAACCACTTCACCTTTGCCTGTGGACACATTTGTTGCTGGCCCCCTTACAGTGCCAAGGGAACGTCTGCCTCTCCTTGTCCTCTCAGGCATTATTGGGAGGGAGGGGGCAGTGCTTACAAGCAAATGTAAAGAAGAAGTTGAAATTTGTACGTTAATGGACTTGAAACTGGCAGTAACGCCCACAGAACTATATGGCATTAAACTGGCAGTAACGCACGCAAAACTATATGGCGTTAAACTGGCAGTAGCGCAAGCAAAACTATATGGCGTTAAACTGGCAGTAATGCACACAAAACTATATGGCGTTAAACTGGCAGTAGCGCACGCAAAGTTATATGGCGTTAAGCTGGCAGTAACGCACGCAAAACGATATGGTGTTAAACTGTCAGTAACGCACGCAAAGCGATATGGCGTTAAACTGGCAGTAACGCACGCAAAACTATATGGCGTAAAACTGGCAGTAATGCACGCAAAACAATATGGCGTTAAACTGCCAGTAACGCACAAAATGATATGGCGATAAACTGGCAGTAACGCACGCACACCGATATGGCGTTAAACTGGCAGTAACGCACACAAAAGGATATGGCATTAAACTGGCAGTAACGCACACAGAATTATATGGCGTTAAACTGGCAGTAACGCACGCAAAACGATATGGCGCCAAACTGGCAGTAACGCGGACAGACGTAAATGGCGTTAAACTGGCAGTAATGCAATCAAATAGACGGTGTTCAACCGTCACTACACTATATACTAATGTCAAGATTACTGACACGGTCTCACTACACTGAAACTATATGAGCTGTCCCTACTCCACACTAATGTGTGTATGAATGACACGGTCTCACTACACTACAGTGAAACTATCTGATCTGTCCCTACTCTAGCTGCACACTATGCAATGCTGAATGACGGTCCACCTCACTAAACTCACACTATCCCTAGACTGACACTAAACTAATATTCTACACTGACAATTGAAGCAAAATAGCACAGTATAGCACACTAACTAACTGATAGCACTGAACAGAGCCCTGCTATATCTCTCTCCATGCCTAAATCACACTGAAAATGGCTGCCATTGAAAGAATACTTTTATACTGTGGGGCGGGAATGATTAGATAAAGTCATGATGACAGTGTCCAATCATGACTCTGACAGTGCTCTGTGCCCTGATTGGCTGAATCTTTCACTGCTTCAGACAATCAGGGCTTGCAATGCACCATTCAGTGCCGCAAAGCATTGTGGTTGGTTTGGGGGACAAACAAACGGTTGAACGACCCGTTTGTTCGGCTGTTCACCGAACAAAGAAAGTTCTCTCATCCTTACTAAATTACCCTATTTTGGAAAGCAAACACCCCAACGTATATTCTATGAGGCATTATGAGTCTTTTGAACAGTTAATTTTTTTCACAATTCTTCGGAAAACGTGGAAAGAAAATGAAAAATATTTTTTTTTTTTTCACAAAGTTGTCAATTTATATGATATTTCTAACACATTGCATGTACATAGCAAAAATGACCCCCCCAAAATACATTCTGCTTCTCATCCTGAGTATGGTGATACCAAATATGTGAGACTTTTACACAGCCTGGCCACATACATAGGCCCAACATTGAAGTAGTACCTTCAGGCGTTCTAAGAGCATAAATTACACATCTAATTTCCTAACAACCTATTACACTTTTGAAGACCCTGAAGCACCAGGACAATGGAATTACCCACAAAATGACCCCATTTTGGAAAGCAAACACCCCAACGTATATTCTATGAGGCATTATGAGTCTTTTGAACAGTTCATTTTTTTCACAATACTTCGGAAAACGTGGAAAGAAAATGAACTTAATTTTTTTACACAAAGTTGTCAATGTATATGATATTTCTAACACATAGCATGTACATAGCAAAAATTACCCCCCAAAATACATTCTGCTACTCATCCTGAGTATGGGGATACCAAATATGTGAGACTTTTACACAGCCTTACCACATACAGAGGCCCAACATTGAAGTAGTACCTAGAAGCATAAATTACATATAATTTCATTCCTACCTATTAAAATTTTGAAGGTCCTGGAGCACCAGGACAGTGGACTTACCCACAAAATGACCCCATTTTGGAAAGCAAACACCCCAAGGTATATTCTATGAGGCTGCAAATAGATACTCGGGTACTCTGATGGGCTGGTGACAGGTACTCAGGTTACTCTGATGGGCTGGTGACAGGTACTCAGGTACTCTGATGGGCTGGTGACAGGTACTCAGGTACTCTGGGGGGTTGTGACAGGTACTCGGGTACACTTATGGGCTGGTGACAGGTACTCGTGTACTCTGAGGGGTTGTGACAGGTACCAGGGTACTCTGATAGGCTGGTGATAAGTACTCAGGTACTCAGATGGGCTGGTGACAGGTACTTGGGTACTCTGATGGGCTGGTGACAGGTACTCGGGTACTCTGATGGGCTGGTGACAGGTACTCGGGTACTCAGGCTGGTGACAGATACTCGGGCTGGTGACAGATACTCAGGTACTCGGCTGGTGACAGGTACTCAGTTGGGCTGATGACAGGTAATCGGGTACTTGGGCTGGTGACAGGTACTGAAATGGGCTGGTGACAGATACTCAAATGGGCTGGTGACAGGTACTCTGGGCTGGTGACAGGTACTTTGATGGGCTGGTGACAGGTACTTGGTTACTCTGATGGGCTGGTGACAGGTACTTCAGGTACTCAGGCTGGTGACAGAGACTCAGGTACTCGGCTGGTGACAGGTACTCAGGTACTCAGTTGGGCTGGTGACAGGTAATCGGGTACTTGGGCTGGTGACAGGTACTCAGATGGGCTGGTGACAGGTACTCTGGGCTGGTAACAGGTACTTTGATGGGCTGGTGACAGGTCCTCTTTATTACTGGGGGGCAATGAGTGTGATTGGTGTACACTGTAGGCGGTAATGAGCTGTTACCGCAATCTCCTCCACACACACGATCATATGACGTCCACCCGGGATGGGAGTGTGTTCCTGCCGGCGTCATATTACTATGGCGCGATATGGAAGTGGTTAATTGAATTTGTTTTAATATTTAAATTGTTTGCATTTTCATTTTATTTATTTCCATAAAAAGGCCCACCAAAATTATCAGCACCAGGTCCATGATGCTCCTAATCCAGTCCTGATCAGCAGAGAAGATGTAGGTAACTTTCATGTGTTTCCACTACTTATTTTTATTACAGAGCAATACATTTAAAGAAATATATCCTAAATAGTCTGTGCTTAGCTTTATTGTTACCTTTGCATAGCAGCATTATTTATTCACCTATATATAAATGCATTTGTACTATTATTTGCCACGTTTTCTAACCTTCTGGTCACTAAAGTTGTTCACTGGAAAAAAAAAAAACAACAATCCATGCAATACTCTAGTAGTAGCCTAGCCATTCACAACCACCTTTGTTTTCTGCCGTCAAGCCATCTGCCTATTGACACTTGAATACTTTAGAATTTGTGGGTAGCTCATTTCTAGACAAGGTGATTATCTAGTGTCATCATTTGTAAATACACAAGAGAAAAATATGTCTAAGAGGTCTTTTTATTCTCACAGACATATCATTTTACAATCCAATTGTTTAGTAGTCCAAATGTATGCTCTTTAATCATACACCAACTGCTGTATATATCCTATACCAACGACTATTCATTCACCATTATAGACAGTATAAGGTAAGCAAGTAACAACTTGGCTTACATTCCGCCCTAGCATATAGGCACTCAAAAGCTCCCATTTCCTCTATAGCAAAAGAGTGATCGGTAGATCAACAACTTTCTAATACAATTGAATTAAAGTGTAACCAGCAGCTAGTTTTGTTTTACACTGGGTAATGATTAGAACCAATGTCATGTTTCAGTTGTTGTCTGTGTCCTTGTTAGGCAAATGATTCCACATGATTTCTTCTGAGGATTATAGCCATAAGGAAGAAAAACCAAGGGGATTCGAACATTTTACCTCTGTTGCCAGAAAAGGAATAGAGGTGAAATCTGGCACACTTGTTCTGGTGATACCTGTCAGAGGTGAAATTTCACCTAATTGTGAGGAGACTTCCTTCTTGTGTTCTTTGACAGGGAAAACTCTCAATAAAAAATCTCACAGAGGTTCTAACCATTTCCCACCCTACCCAAAATTCTCAAATGCTTATCATTGCTTAGAAGTTAACTATTGCATTGCTAAACTTTCCCAAGTGATGCTTACTTTGTTTACATTCATTGCAAATCACATGCTGGGCTAAGTTGCCTTTAACCTTACACATAACACAGGTGTTCATTACTCATACTGAAACAATTATATGGGGTCTAGTTGTAGGCATTATGTGAAGGAACCCTACTCCCTGCAACTTCAAAGAGCCTTGGTGCACAACCTGACCTGAGGGCCACCTGCGTCCCTTTGGTACCTGCTGTGTGGCCCTTTGTAAACCTTAGTGCTTTCAAGGGCCACAGCTGAGGACTCCCTATTTGCTCATAAGTTGGCAAACACTGTATTAAATGGTACTGAATAAAACTGAGAGCTGTTTTCTCTCCAATCATGGATTAATGATCACTGGCATGATAGAGCTTTTAGTTTCCAATCTTAACATTAAAAAAATGTCTATATGTGCCATAAGGGTGCTGCCTGTGTATGAGCTCTGTTCTGAACCAACTGCATTGTGATTGCAGTATCCAACAAGGCCAGTCTAACATCAAACTCATGTGTAACCTTTTCTTGGAAGGCTTGCAAGCAAATACCTGTCTGTTTAAAGACTTCTTGTTATGCTATTACATTTTTTTCTTTCAATAGTGTGTTTTGAGTTTTCCAGATACCTTTGGTTTTGACTGAAAAATTAGCACTTTTATTGTCAGATCAAAACCTGCAGTTACCAAGAAACAAAGCGATTTTCTTTTTCCTGCAGCTGCGAAATCAAGTGCTTTAGCTGAGTTAATGCTTTTCATTTCTTTTGCATGTGTCAGCATTAATAGAGGGAAGCTTCAATACAGACTACCATGTGAAGATGGTGCTGAGTAGTCTAGATTCTATTCTGTTGAAAGCGTTTTGCATTTTTTGGAATACCTCACAAAGGGAGACTTCAAATCAGGCTGAACTTCAAGCAAAGGTTAATGCTATTCTCTTTCGGGTTCAACCACCCACTTTGCTTTAGGTCACTGGTTGAGGCTAATGCATTACACAAGGGCTACTGCAAACTTGGCATCTACTTGATTAGGCTCCCTGCTGATCTAATACACATACCAGCTCCCTTGCCAAGTCAAATAACACATTTAGTGAATTGGAAATCAGATTTAAGTGGGCTAGCACAATGCAGCTTACCCTCTTATCTTTTACTGAATTCTTTGCTTTGAATTGAAGACTGTGAAAACGCCTCTTGTTAAGGGACTTAATCTTCATTTTTGCTGTACATTATTTGGAAACAGGTCAATTGAATGTTGGAGCTACTAACTCTGCCTAGCTCTGAAAAATACTGTGAGTAACTTATTACAGGGACTGAATTAAGAGCTTAGGAAAGGGAATATCTTTACCTTGAAACATTTCATTTTTTTATTCACATACATCTATTCTCAGGTTCAGCACACATTTTCAGGTGGGTGGCTCCTGGACAGCTGTTACTTGGGGCTTGTAATAGACTTCCCAACTTTGAATAAACCACAGATGATGAATGATAGAGTCATTTTTAGAGGAGAGAGCTGCCCTGCTTAATGTACTCCATAAATAACCATAACCAACTTTCTTTTCTTCCTTCCTCCCTCCCTCTGTTCCTTCCTTTTCCCATCATACATGTTTTTACTTCCACTAGACAGTTCTTCATGGTTTGAAACTTCATATATGAGAAAGTCCACATTTTTATGGAAATAGCTCCCTAAAATTTAAGTGGTGCACCTCCCTCCCCACCTCTATTTACCAATTCCTTCGTTTTCTAGAGCTCTAGTTCCAGATATTGCCTGCAGGCCAATATATTGGGTTTGATTTACCAAATCTGAAGCGTTCAATACCTGGTGCAGCTGTGCATGGCAGCCAATCAAAAAAAATATAGGGAAATCATGCAAAATAGTGCTCAAAAAATACAAGCTCCAAACACAAAAGAAGATATCCCTTCTAATATCAAAAAATCAAACAACATATGTTGCACTCAAAATAGCTATAATTGAATAAATATACCCACAAATTGCAATATAATAAAAATATTAAAACAGTGTAAAAAATTGTGATAATTCAAAAAGTGAAACAAATAGTGTCCATCAAGTCCAAAAGTAGTGCCCAAAGACTTAAATGTGCAAAATAGAATTTCTTCATTCTTCATTCTTCAACTGGAATAGTGCCAATAGTGCCAACAGTATCCACCATCACCAAGAGTGAAGTCAAGATGCAAGCTTACCGGATCAACATTACTCCCTTATTTAGAGTGGTCATAACAGGCTCAATAAGTAAAACCAGGCATTAATGGAATCTCTCCACACATGTCCCAGGGCATCTCGTAAGGGCGACTCATCAACCAGCATAATTGGGTCTCCCAGCAGCACAAATTCATGCACACGCAAACATTCAAATACCCCTTATAGTGTAATATATCAAATAATGAGTTTATTAAGCTTTACATTCACATAAGGCTAAAATCAATGCACATTAAACAGAATCACCAAGTCAGCATACAGTGTCTATTTCTTGTTTATCCATAGTGCTCGATAATGTCAGTAGGAGGCTCAAAATATGTCTTCTGGGGCGTGGAAGCCACACTGCGCCATTGCGAATATATAAATAACCGAGCCTTGTTTTGAATGAAATCCAAGCCTCATTTTGAATTACTACAGTTCACTTATCCAGCCTCATTCTCTGGGCTATCCAACACCCAAGCCTCGATATGAGTGTTGGACAATCCAAAAGCCCACAGCATGTCAGATGCCAATAAATTGAATACTAAAAACACCAATATATTACATGTACAATAAAGCACACAGAGCAAAAGAATAGAAGGAACTCCATCTTAATAAACAAAACATACTTACAGTTTATAAATATTGCACATCCCACTGAAAGGTTTCTAAGCACCCCCTAATAGACATCCCTAAATATATCCAGCAAAAAAAAAATACTTTGGTATTTGAAATGAGGCTCCAAGTACACCTGAAGGTCTATGGCAAGGTATACATATATACTCACTATAATAACCAGAATATTAAATATTAAAATATGACATGAATAAAAAAAAATTAAAAAAAATAGCAAGTTAATAATCAAATACTATCATGCATCAACAAATAAAATCAAAATATCAAAAATTACCTATACCAAGAAGGTGGAGGGAAAAAATACACATTTAAAGAGGGATACAGATAAAGAAAAAGTAGGGAATATCTTACCTCCCTGTGAGAAATTTCATGCATTATTAATAAATGCATTGATGTCCCAATCAACATTCAGGTCCAAGGGAGTATAGGACTTAACATTATAGATCCATTTAGTCTCTAACCTGGCGATCTCCCTCCTAATTGCACTGCCTCTCCAGTGGGGGACATACAGTATTTATTATTTCCCCTGAAACACAGTACCAATAGGATCCTTGTTGTGAGCAATGAGATAATGCTTTGGCACACTGTCTCCCTTAACCACTTCCTGTCCACCCACAGCCTATAAACGGTGGACGGGAAGAAGCGTGGATGCGGGTTAACGTGGCTCACAGAGCTCACACCTGCAAACCCAGTAATCAGTGTGTATCCTGAACACAGCGGATCACATTACCGCTGTGTCTGGGTGATCACATGGTCTTGTACCATGTGATTACTGTGTCCAATCACAACAATCACATAGTACTCAATGCAAACCAAATGTAAACATCGGTTCTCTCTGCTCTCACACAGATCAGCTGTGAGAGCAGAGAGAACCATTGCTGCAGCCTGTGAGTGTACAGCAGCCTGTCACAGTGCATGTACACTCACAGACTGCAGTGTCAGCCTGCCCCAGTGTCCCTGATCACCGCCTTCAGAAAAATACAAAGAGAGTGCAGCCAGCCCCCATCACCTGTCCCAGTGTAATCCATGCTCATAGTAACACTGCCATACACTATACCAATGTCCTGATCACCGCCATACCCCGTACCAGTGTCCTAATCACTGCCATATGCCATACCAGCATCTTGCTCATCTCGATACACCATACCAGGATCCTAATCACCACCACTTCATACCAGCATCCTGATTACCTCTATACGCAATACCAGTGTCCTGATCACTACCATATGTCATACCATCGTCCTGATCAATTACCATACCCTATACCAGTGTCCTGATCATTGCCATATGCCATACCAGCATTCTCATCACCACCATATGCCATACCAGCAAATAGACTAATTACTATACACGCTTTTGGGGTTACCGTTACTACAAAAATGTAGTAGAATAATTTTGGCCTTATTTTATGAAGAAAGATTTTCTTTTGCCTAATTTTGTAACACAAACTAATAGAAAATATTTTTTCCCCAAAATGCTCTGTATTTTATTATCTATATAGCAAAAAATAGAAATATAAAAACATTTGTAAATAAATACCACCAAAAGAAAGCTCTATCTGTCTCCAAAAAAAGATAAAAAAATAATTTGCATACAGTGAGTGAGTGCCTGAGTAATTGTCACTTAAAGTGTGACTGCGATGAAAGCTAAAAATTGTGCTGGACTGGAAGGGGATGAAAGTATCTGGACTCGAAATCCTCAAATGACTTGGACTCCTCAAATGGTGTTTAAAGTAAAGTGACTTAGCGCATAGTATAAATATAACATCAAGTGTTCATGATAAATATATCATAAATATTAGGAAAAACTAAGGTGAAAAAAAGTACATAAAAACAAGGCAAAAGACTGAATGCACCAAAAAAATGTCCAAATATATAATAATAAAATCCGTGCCAGGAATGCCGGTGTTTATAAATTGAGTGGGGCTCGGGTGCCTGTCTTCTAGTCTCTATTGGTATAACACAGGACCGAGTGGAAAACTGCCAAAACTATCCTCAGTTAGGCTCACAGGACTCTCACCTCCAGATTTCTTTGATACTGCAAATAACCACTTTCTTTTGCTGCTGGTTAACCTCCTCCACACGATGGACTGCGTCCTTTGAATGCCCCGGTCTATTGGTCCAGTCCGCTATAAAACCTCATCAAACAGGGAAACAAGGGGGATGGAGGGCAAAGAGGACTTCCATGTTGTAGTAGTTTAAAAAGGTATGGTATTTATTATAGGTAAAAATTGCGCCCTTACATAAAAAATAGTATAAACAAGCAAGGAATCAAATAAAGCGCTGTTACACGCTACTCTCACTGCACTTCCGGTTGCGTACTGACGTCCAAACCACTCCCATGAGTAGCGTGTAACAGCGCTTTATTTGATTCCTTGCTTGTTTATACTATTTTTTATGTAAGGGCGCAATTTTTACCTATAATAAATACCATACCTTTTTAAACTACTACACTATGGAAGTCCTCTTTGCCCTCCATCCCCCTTGTTTCCCTGTTTGATGAGGTTTTATAGCGGACTGGACCAATAGACCGGGGCATTCAAAGGACGCAGTCCATCGTGTAGAGGAGGTTAACCAGCAGCAAAAGAAAGTGGTTATTTGCAGTATCAAAGAAATCTGGAGGTGAGAGTCCTGTGAGCCTAACTGAGGATAGTTTTGGCAGTTTTCCACTCGGTCCTGTGTTATACCAATAGAGACTAGAAGACAGGCACCCGAGCCCCACTCAATTTATAAACACCGGCATTCCTGGCACGGATTTTATTATTATATATTTGGACATTTTTTTGGTGCATTCAGTCTTTTGCCTTGTTTTTATGTACTTTTTTTCACCTTAGTTTTTCCTAATATTTATGATATATTTATCATGAACACTTGATGTTATATTTATACTATGCGCTAAGTCACTTTACTTTATACTTTTACCCAAGTGTGTTTGTGCACATGTTAGATTTTGCGGCAGGTAGCAATTTTTATAACACAATATTATTTATTCATTTATTTGTATATTCATCACCTTTATTGATTCACTATAATTAGCACTTGCACTTTAGCACTTGTAGTGATAATTTATTACACGACTTTATAGCGGCGCGAAGGACACATTACACTTTCCTCAAATGATGTTACCCAAATGTTCTCCAAGTCTATCCTGTATTGTCCGGGTGGTCTTCCCAACATAATGACATGACACTGACATGGATACTGCAGGACATAGACAACATTGGTGGTGGTACATGTAATGAAAGGTTTAATAGTGAAGTTTAGCTGTAGATACGGAAGTATCAACCTTCCTATCCCTGCATAACTTGACAGATATTGCAATTTTTGCATCTAACATACCCAGTTAAATTATGAAAAAATAGTATGTGTTTTTAAAACCTCCGCCTATGTTAAATAATCCTGTATCCTAGTACAATTGCACCTAATGCACATAAATTGACTGCGAGGAATGGAATTTAACCAGGAGTGATAATGACAAATGTCTGTAGGAATAAATGAGTTGTGATCAGTAGTTTAAAAAAAAGTAGAAGTAATGAAAAATTCCCTAGAAATTTTAAGACCATGGAAATGTATTTCGGTTTGACTAGCCTCAAATACCAGCCGAATCACTCTATCATTATTATTAAGGACTTGCATGTATTTCTGCAGAGATTCTAGAGGTCCATACCATATGAGAAGGAGGTCATCTATATACCTTTGAAATCTATTTTTTAACTTGAAGGACATTATAACAATTGCACCATTTTTTTTTTACACTGTTTTAATATTTTTATTATATTGCAATTTATGAGTATATTTATTCACATCATTGTTTTTTTTTTTGAGCGCAACACATGTTGTTTGATGGTAGCCAATCAGCTTCTAACTTCAGCTTGTTCAAATAAGCTTTGGGAAAAAAAAAAATGGAAGCTAATTGGTTTCTATACAGAGCTGCACCAGATTTTACACTCTCCAGTTTTAGTAAATCAACCCCATTGAAAAATCTGGTCTTGGTGCTCCTTTTATTTCTGTCTGTGTAGTTGCCAGTGAGATACTTTCTTTTTATCTTAGTGACCATTACCACCAAGTCAGTAAGTGAAGACAAGTACAAAAACTTACAGTAGTCAATGGAACAGTAGTTAAGGGGAAATCTTCCAAAGATGACAGCTTTATAGGATAAGATTTGCCCTCATTTTAGAGATATTTCCTTTTACTTTATAGTGTGTTTTCAGGACAGAAACTGAAAGGAAATCTCCCTAGTGGGATACAGAAAACAAACATGACAGAGGATTTAAAGATTCCCCACTGTATTCAAAACTAAACAAAACTTGCTAGGGCCTGAAAGAGTCACAGTTTTTGGTATGATTCTGAGTAGTGAAAATAGGATGGAATGGTCACTTTGAAAGCCTTTGAAAGCACTTTTTATTTTCAAATGAAATATTCTAACATGACTCTAGGCTCAACATTGTATACAGTGCTTTTCCACTTAGAAATTTGTCAATCACTTATAAACTTGTTAAATCAGTATGGCCCTAGCAGCAATATGCTCAACCTCCTCCCACCCGGCCACTGTACAACGGTCGGGTGGGCCTTTCATCGTGAGTGGACATTCAGGAACATCCCTCAGAACGAGTGCCCACAGAAAGACCCCATCCTGTGATGGCTGTGATCGCAGGACACAGCCAAGATGGGATTGGGATATGGGTGCTGTGATTCGCCCTCCTGATCATGTGACGGCTGTATCCAATCACAGCCTTCACCGTGTAAACAGAGTGACAGTTCTCCCTGCTGAGCCCAGTGGGAGCTCAGTGCGGGGGAGGGGTAATCTGCAAGACCTGTGACAGCTCTCCGTGTAAGGATGATTTTACACACAGAGCTGTCGCAGATCCCCCCCCCACACACACATACATAGTATACCACTGTCCCTGTCCCCATTCACATCTGTCACAGTGCCCCCATAAACATCTGTACCAGTGTACAAAACATCTGTCTGCCCCCATCACATCTGTACCAGTGCACAAAACAACTGTCTGTCCCTATCACACCTGTACCAGTGCACAAAACATCTGTCAGTCCCCCATCACATCTGTACCAGTGCACAAAACATCTGACTGTCCCCATTACAGCTGTACCAGTGCACAAAGCATCTGTCAATGTCCCATCATATCTGTAAGACAAAACAGAATGGTGCAGGAGAGGGTACCGAACCACACTAATAAAACAACTAAAAGTCTATAAAGTCCAGGGAGTAAGCTAAGTAGTCTCTGGAAGAACAATGGGAGAAAAGCAAGGTGCACCAAAAACTAAGTGCAGCAGAAGATGCAATGAATGGTGGTATATTTAATTAAAATCAGCCAAATGGCTACTCACATTTATATAAAGATCAATAGGCATATAACAGTATAATACGGTGGTCACTCAGGGAGTCCCCGGTAGATAGTGGTGTGTAGATGTTATCACAAGAGGAGAGGAACAACCAGCCGGACATCCGTCTCAAGACGATGAGATGGATGTCTGGCCGGTTGTTCCTCTCCTCTCGTGATAGCCTCTACACACCACCATCCACCGGGGACCCACTGAGTGATCACAGTATTATACTGTTATATGGCAATTGATCTTTATATAAGTGTGAATAGCCATTTGGCTGATTTTAATTAAATATACCATTCGTTGCATCTTCTGCTGCACTTAGTTTTTGGCGCACCTTGCTTTTCTCCCATCACATCTGTAGCAGTGCACAAAACATTTGCAATAGTGCAATAGTATACCATTGTAACATCAACATCTGTCAGTGTCCGCCGGTGGCTGATCAACATCTGTCAGTGTCCACCAATGGCTGATCAACATCTTTCAGTGTACCAGTGACTCACCAATAAATAAAAAAAAAAACATTTAAAGGGGCCCTGCCCCCCCCTGTGCTCGTGTGATGTCTTTGTGCCAATTGCATAAAATGAGTTAGAGAATGCACCAAGCAAAAAGCAACGTGTAAACAGGACTGTAAGCTAACCTTTTTTTTTGACAGGAGCTTTGACTGGCATTCAGAGAGATTTAACAAAGCGTGTCCGAATCCATGTTTTGAAGCAAGTGTAAACTAGTCCTAAGAGATTGAATTTTGGAATGTTCTTTGGTGGTGGGTCATAGTATTGGCAATACATATACAGCTAGAATTTAAAAAAATATTAAAAAAATTTCTACTACTTTGGGCCACTTTTACTTTGACAGTAAGAATAGAGCTTCCGTTTGGTGGTATTTGATCACCTCTGCGTTTTTTATTGATTGCGCTATAAACAAAAAAAGAGCGACAATTTAAAAAAAAACTATATTTTTTACTTTCTGCTATAAAACACATCCAATAAAAAAAATGTTAAAAAAAAAATCAAACTTCTAAATCAATTTATGCCAATATGTATTCTGCCACATATTTTTGGTAAAAAAAAATCCAATAAGTATATTGATTGGTTTGAGCAAAAGTTATAGCGTCTGCAAACTTTGGGATAGGATTTTATGGGAGTTTTATTTATTTACTTAATTTTACTAGTAATGGCGGCGATCAGCTATTTTTAGTGGGACTGCGACATTGCAGCAGACAAATCGGACACCTGACACCTTTGACACTTTTCTGGGTACCAGTGACAATATTACAGCGATCAGTGCTAAAAATATGCACCGGTACTGTACTAATGACACTGGCAGAGCAGGGGTTAACATCAGGAATGATAAAAGGGATAAGTGTGTCCCTAGGAGATTCTTACTAACTGTGTGGGGGATGGTCTGAGTGGATGAAGACAGAGATCAATGTTCCTGCTTAGAAGGAACACAAGATCTCTATCTTCTTCCCTGTCAGAAGGATTATCTGCCTATGTTCACATAGGCAGATCGCTGTTCTACCTCTCTGAGAAATGGTCATGGGTGGTCGGCGGACACCGGGTCCGTCAGACCTGCTAATTGGCTCCCCCTCTGTCCAATCGGCACACACCTCTGGCAGCAGGCATGCGCCCCCACTGTCTATTGCACGAAATGACGTACAGGTACTTTGTTTCATGCAATAGAGGCGGTCTTTAAGGGATTAATACGTGATAAAGTTGCAAAGCGGTGTTCAGGTTCACATTTGTCCATGTCTGCGTTTGTCTTTTTTTTGTAGGTCTTCTAACATCCATTGTACACACATTTCACGGAGTTTCATTATTCTGTTGGAAAACACAGCACATGACAATGCACAAAAAATTGGACATGCCTTAGTGTATTTTTTATGACACATACGTTTTTGTGTGTTCCAAAATGCACATTGAAACACAAAAGTGTAAACCAGGCCTTAGGGTTTCTTTTACCTTAAGGCATTAGGGGTTGATTTACTAAAACTGGAGAGTGCAAAACCTGATGCAGCTGTGCATGGTAGCCAATCAGCTTCTAACTTCAGTTTGTTCAATTAGGCTTTGACAAAAAAAAATGGAAGCTGATTGGTTACTATGCAGAGCTGCACCAGATTTTGCACACTTCGGTTTTAGTAAATCAACCCCTAAAGGTTTAAACCTAGAGAAAAGTATGACAAATATGATTTTAAGTGCAAAGCAATTAAAGAATAAACATTCCATAAAAAATATTTATTGCCTAACAAGATATAATCACATTTTGTTTATTGCCACAATGATCTATCTAAATTCTAGAGTTACCTTCAGTGGACTATGTTATTATTACATAGTCACAACATTCAATTTTGTCTACATGTCCCCATGCAACAATGGAAAAATTCAAATTTCTCACCTGGCACAAAAGATATATCAGGGGGTTGTAGAAACATAAAGTTCCAAGATCAATAGCAATAAAAAAATAAAATAATGAACAAAGCAATTTTTTTTCCTTATCTCATAATATGAAAATAGCTTGGAACGTTTGAACACAAGAGTTATGCTTTATATAGAAAGGCCTGCTTTCCCACGAACCAAGCATATGACTAGTAGTTCGTAAAATTTCTTGCAGTCCAGGTTTTTTTTTATGGACAGAGCAATTCATTTTTTAATTTACTGTAGAAACTGAAGTGCCACGGTAAAGCATTCCATGCCAAAATGCATGGGTCCAACCCTGCCTTCATAAACAACTTGCTTATGTCACAATATTAAACATCTAGGTCCTGAGAATACTGAGCGGTGGTATATGTATTTGTCAAGTTAATTCCAATATTTAATTTCATCTAAGTGCTTCAAAGAGAGCGAATAGCCATAGGACTTGGTTGCTATTAGCAGCTTTCAATCCCGAATGGGATATTGGGAATCATACTAATGTAGTACTAATTCCTCAATCTACTAAAAGCACTTAAAGTGTCACTAAACCCACATCATAAAAAAACTTTAAATAAATTGTGTATTACATGCTCTTCATACTCACTCAGTTACTATGAGATTTGTTTTCTGTATTCTGCAAAAAAAACTGGTTGATCCTGCTGCTCTCTATCTTCACCTTCTGTTGATGTCCTCAATTCAGCTAGGGATTTTGCAGCTGTGGTGGCAACTCTGTACATGCTCAGTTTTCAGTGAGTTTCTATGCTGAGAATTTCCTCCCTATCACATCTGAGCAGCCCATGTGACTATAGAGTCACACGTGTGGGTTTATACACAGTGGTAAATGACAGCCCACTCCCTCCTCTATGCGCACTAACCAGCTAAACACAATGGGAGATTAAGTGTAGATTAGTGTTGGCTTCACTTCTTCTTTATTCTAGGACACAGGCTGGAGGGGTATGACACAGTCTGTGACTGGTAGAAATTCGCCTACACCATATTATTGCCAAAAAATATTAAAGATTGGATTTCTAATATATATTTTAATGATGATTGAAAATGTTTTATTCATATTAATTATTTATGTTTCCAATGGCTATTTTTTTTATTTTGAACATGTGACCAGGCAGCAGAGGACTAGAAGCTCCTCCTGCTTATGTTTCCTGGCAAACAAGCTGGGAAAGAGCTGGGTCATGTGACAGCTGTATTAAAATTAGACATGTGCACTGACGAAAAAATGTGTTCATTTTCATTTTCGTTTCATTTGTTTTTTGGTTTATTGGGTTTTTCGGGTCATTCGTTATGATCAAAATTTGTTATTTCAAATAAATTCGTAACTTCGGAAAAATTCTAATTCGTTATGTTCCATTCGTTTAGATTTGTCAATTCTTAAATTTGTAAATTCGTAAATTAAAAAATCGAAAAATTTAAAAATCCGAAATAATAACTAACTAATAATAACTAACTATTAAATTATAGGTATTGGAATTTCCTTTCAAATTTGGCTGTTTATGAGCGTATAGAATACGATATTATCTGATGTTATGAATTATCCGAAATAATGAATGCTGCATCTAAATGAATGGAATGCAACAAATTAATAATAATAAATAATAATAATAAAATGTTTTTATTATTATTTACTATTATTAATTTGTTACATTCCATTTGTTTAGATGCGGCATTCGTCATTTCAGATAATTCATAGCTTTGGATAAATTCGTAATCGTTACGTTCACTGAAAGCCAAACTTGAAAGGAAATTCCAATACCTATAATTTAATAGTTAGTAATAGTTATTATTAAAGCTGTATGCTTTTGGCTAAAATGAGAATCAAAATTTTTTTGCTTATAATAAAGATCACGATTCTCATGGCATAACATCATCTTTCACATAAAAAAAAAAAAAATGGGCTAACTTTATTGTTTTTTAAATTCATTAAAGTTTATTTTTTCAAAAGAAATTGCGTTTGAAAGACCACTGCGCAAATACCGTGTGACATAAAATATTGCAACAACTGCTATTTTATTCTCTAGGGTCTCTTCTAAAAAAATATATATAATGTTTGGGGGTTCTAAGTAATTTTCTAGCGAAAAAAAAATGATTTTAACTTGTAAGCAGCAAGTGTCAGAAAAAGGTTTAGTCTTTAAGTGGTTAAACTGATCTCATTTGCAGACCGAAGTTTATTCCTTTGATCTAAGAACAAAATGTTACTTTTTTTATAGTTATTGGCAATGTTGAGATAAACTTGGCAGGCTGCCTGGATTTTTTTTGTCAGCTGTCAGAAGTGAGCAGAGAACTTTCTGCACTTGTTACATAGAATTGGGAAATGCTATTTTAAGATCGGGAGGGGAGTAGAATTGCGTATGATTCTTAACAATTACACGTGCAGCTCTAGTTATTATTATAGTTAGTTATTTCTGATTTTCAAATTTTCTGGTTTTCACATTTTCGGATTTTCAAATTTATGGAATTATGAATTTATGCATTTACGAATCTTAATTTTTTTGGGGAAAAATTTGTTGAATTGGGTTTTCGTTAATTCAAATATTTCCAAATTAACGCATTTCATCAAAAAACGATTCGATTTCATCAAACAACGATTTGATTTCATCAAAAAACGGATTCGGAACTAAACTAATTGCACATGTCTAATTAAAATATTTACAGTGTCATCATCCACATACAGAAATAGAATGTAAATGAAACAGTGTGTGTTTAGTATAACTTCAAGGGACCCCATTTTGTCACAAAGAACGTCGTCAGGGGGTAGGGGATAGGTCACTCTGGCCTATCTCCAGATGCCATTTTTTTGACGAAATATGTAAGGTGTGGCCTACAACAGTGACTTCATTACGTGATCTTATCCTCCTGAGTGGTCGATGTACGAGTGAGCCCAGAGGGAAGCCTGCAGGAACAATGCAATCCCACATGTTCGGATTGTATTTTATGCTGATTTTTCTCTGATTCTTGTAAGTGCAATATTTATTCTTACCAATAGTTTTTTATGCTGCACTATGGAAGTGCCTTCTTGCTTTTGTTTTTGAAGAACATTGGAGCAGTGTGAGCGGATGTAGCCACGTATGGTTTGAGGGAGACCTTAATTCCATGTGCCCTGTCTGACCACCTGTAATTCAGTGCTCATTTACCTTTGATAAGCAGTTTGTATTACTCACAATGACTGTTGAGCAGGATCGTCTCTTTTCACCTCTGTGGTTCATCATCACATATTTTCCTCTTCACCTGTGGTGTTCTTGCATACGAAGGAGAACTTTTTTCTGTGAATCTGCCCCATGGACAGTTTTCTTTTAAGCTCCTATGTCTTTAAATGAATTTATAATTGTACAACTTCTTCTGTTGTATATGTATTTACATTTATTGCTTTTGATCATTTTTAACATGGTGGAATTTCTTTTGCACTGCATTGTGCTAGCAGCTCTTTCTTCTACTCAAGCACAGTGTTTTTTCTTATCTGTTAATTATATATTGATCCATGTATCTGTTGGAGAGATTCATGTTAACCACCAACCAATGTCAACCCCCTGAGGAAGACTATGATTAGTTGAAACGCATCGCAGTTTCCATGTATCAATTTAACTTATCCTATACATGTTTGCTCTGATTGTGCATAAACAATACCACCTTTTATCATGTTCCTTGGTTGTTTTTATACACCACATGGTCCCTGTGATTTCAAGGCTCATTTTTTTTTTATAGTTCAATACAATTTAGCAATTTTATTGCTTTTTGCTTATATTTACACCCTCATCTAACAATAAATTATGTGTGGTATTGAATTCCCAAACTCTCACCTTTCTCCACGGTAGTCATTTTTTCTTCAGAATATAGGGATGATACCTTATTGAGAGGGCACAGACACACGCTGCACAATTTTGTCTGCATCAGAATCATGGTATGGCCCAATTAATTGCTAACCATTACTACACAGCAAGTACTGTACCACTAAAGACATTCTAGCAATGCTAAAACTTAAGATATTTTTCAAGTTGAAGAATTTCAAATAAGAAACCAACTGTATTTAGAGAACCAGTTTTACTTGATTTTATAAGTTAGGGAATTTATATAATCTGGAGCAACAATAGAGTTTTGTATTTTGAAAAACTTTGGCTTGTGGGGAAGTTTTTAGTTTCATAATTGAAAATTGCTAAGCATTGAAAGCTCAGAAAAATGCTGGGTTCTTTTGAAGAGCTAAACTTATGGAAAATTCTTTAGAATATCACTATTGTACCTGTAATGACGCATCGGCTGATAGTAGGGACCAGAACACACGGTGGAGGACTTGACATCTGACACTCCTAGAAATGTGTTGGTTGCTAAAGGTTGTAGCTCTTGGTGAGAGAGAAGATCATTGTCATGGATGGCAGGACAGGTAAACATTAAAAAAAATGTTAACAATAATTTCTAGGTGGCAATAGGCTTGCCAATATAAAAAAATGATAATCATAGTAGATTCTGCAAGTCTGCACTCTCAATATTTAATTCCCATTTTCCGACACTCCAATAATGGCAGCATACCCATTCTGGGAATGTTTTCATTTTACATACTTTGAACAAGATTGCAAGTATAGTAGACTAGTTTCATAAACTGCATTGGGATTTAAAAAAATTCTTTACACCGCTTGATAAATCAGGCCTTTTTAATATTCTGTACGCTGAAATTCAAGTTAAACCATGGAGATTCTACTGGAATGCATAAATGAGTCTTAATTGCATGTACAAAAAGCCAGATCCCTGAATTAGTGTGGATTAAAACATCATTTCACAGCCAAACAGAAACATGTTCCCAATCGCTGCACTTGAATTATTGTTATGTAGCTTGGGGCCTGTATTAAAATCACTGAATAATTGCAATCAGATTACTATAATCAAGTACTGGAACAGTAATTATAGGTTACAATCAGTTTAAGCTGCCCTGGAAGTCCAATATACTGATCATATGCATATTAAAAGTTTATGTTAGTGATAAAATTAATGAACAGGATTATAAGCTCCTGTCTGTGAGATATGTTACACATGTCTCACTCTACACAATTTGCCATTTGCATAGACAGGGCATCTAATGTGTTTACACGTTTTAAAGCTCCTGTACAACCAATCAATTTCTAGGAGCGTTGAAGTAGGACATCAGTGAATCACCTGAATATAATTACATTTCTCCTTAACCCATTATTTACTACCTTCTGAGTTAATAATGTGTGAAAATAGGCATTCTTAACCTCGGCTATCTTCTAATGCACATTTTCAAGAAGCACAAATGTGTACAGTATATGTCCACTTTAAAAAATAGTCTTGGAGAGCTATTACAAGAAGAAATATAAAGAGAATTAGAAAGAGAAAAAGCAACATGATTTTATTCTTTAATTGCAGGTATATTATAGTAAATATGTTAAAGCATTATACCTAAAGCTAATGATTTTATGGGACTTTCAGTTACAGCCACAGTCACAGACATAAACAACATATCCTAAAATAAACAATATAATTTGTTGATATAAAAAAATTTAAATTACATATATCAGCACAATAGACACAATCAACCCAACCCAACACCCAAAATATCTTATTCAGGTCACCAGTTAGAATATAAACATTGTTTTGACACCATTTCACCTGATAAAAGATGGTCGATATATTCTGCACAATTGTATATGCTTTACCAGGACTCAAGGCAAAATAGAAGACATGCAGTACATCATGGAGATTTTAGTGGTCTTATTATTGGTCTGCAATAATATGCATATAAAAGCAATGACTTAATATATTAGTTCCAAAAAGGACAGAGAAGAATTTATTTAGCCTGGGGGCAGTTTCTGTTTCCCTAGATGCAAAGAACTATTTTGTAAGTAAGCAAAATAAAAATATATATAGGGGCCATATTTGCACTGGACATACCTAGGGGGTTTCTATCCCCGTGACTGTCTTCTTTGTTCTTTTTTGGAAGTTATATATTCGGTTATTGATTATATATTCTTATTATTTTACACCAAAAATAAGACCACCAAAACTTCTGTGATGACCAACTATATTGTGTATCTTCCATTTCACCTTCTATCCTTATGAGGTATATAATTGTGAGAAATATGTCAACCGTGTTTTATTGGGCGAAAAACAAATTTTATATCCTGATTGGTGCCCTAGATAAGAAACACTATATTACCAAAAGTATTGAGACGCCTGCCGTACACGCACATGAACTTTAATGGCATCCCAGTCTTAGTCCGTAGGGTTCAATATTGAGTTGGCCTACCCTTTGCACTTATAGCAGCTTCAACTCTTCTAGAAAGGCTGTCCACAAGGTTTAGAAGTGTGTCTATGGGAATGTTTGACCATTCTTCCAGAAGCACATTTGTGAGGTCAGGCACTGATGTGGAAAAGAAGGCCTGGCTCGTAGTCTCTGATCTAATTCATCCCAAAGGCATTGTATCAGTTTGAGTCAGGACTCTGTGCAGGCCTGTCAAGTTCTTCCAACCCAAACTCGCTCATCCATGTCTTTTTGGACCTTGCTTTGTGCACTGGTCCAAATAATTAGTTGGAGGGGAGATTACGGTGTGGGGTTGTTTTTCAGGGGTTGGGCTTGGCCCCTTAGTTCCAGTGAGGGCAACTCTTAAGGTGTCGGCGAACCAAGACATTTTGGACAATTTCATGGTCCCAACATTGTGGGAACAGTTTTTCCAGAAAAAAAAGCAGATTACCATCACATGCCTGATGGTAACACTAGGCTGAGCTATCACTGGCAAAGGGGGCAGGGATAGTGGTGACATAATTGCACAAATATGTTCGGTTATGATGTAAGGCCCCATTATCTGCCCAACCAAGGACCAGAGACAAAGATGTCTCCCTGAAGATATCAATAAAGAGGGTCAACTACAGTGTATCAAAGATACAATTATAGAATAACAACCTTTATTAAATAATTTGATGATGAAAACAGTAACACTAGGGGGGAGATTCCATTATGCTAGTGGAATGGCCGCCTCAGGATATCCTATTAAAAACAGTCTACTAATAAAATATTGACAACGTTGTCACACTATGGCGCCAAATACTTGGCCCCCCACATACACACATTCACACAAAACCAAGTGGAGTGACTGGAGCAGTTAGAGTGATTTAGACAGTAAAATAGTCCACACAGAGCTTATCCTAGTCAAGACTATTGCAGTAATTGTGTAGGGAAATTCAAATGAACCGCTGTATTCATCACTCAAGCTAACATGGTACACTTAACAGGAACCCGTGATATTGACTTGCATGGATCAGCATATAGCTGAGAAGCTGGAGTATGCTTATACCAAATACCATGTAAAAGCCGGAGAGAGACGTCCCTCAATGTATGGGGATAGTAGAATACTAGAATCCAAGCGCAAGTAGGCACTAGCAATCAAATAGCATTAAGCACCTTAATAGTGTTAGCAGTCCAGCATGGATATTGTATAGCATATCGCTAAGAACTTGTCTAGCAAAATTGTTCAAAAAGGAAGTGGGATATCCTCTCTCTTGAATCCTACATTAGTAATAAGATCATCCTTAGAGGCCTAACGGAGAAAGTGGTTCCCGCCATCCACTTACAAACAGAGCGGTTCCTTGAGAAATGGAGAAAACAATGTATTGACCATGGGCTGGCAGCAATGAAATGCGTAGTAGAAGAGGAAAAAGAACAACTCCTGACATTACAAACAGATTGAGGAGATTAGTCGAAAATTAGAACCTCTCTAAGACAAATCTGACTTATAGAAACAAAATGATCTACTCAAGAACGAAACCGATAAAACTCAAAAGAACCTTAGAATGACTAAAAAATCTAAGTTCAAGAGGGACTTGGATGACTGGGCCAGGGGAACAGAAGTTGTTCTCGGCGAATCCCTCATATAACAGCCTTAATGGCGGAAATCCATCCTCTGGAAGTGAGGATGAGCTCCACCGATCTGTCACTTTTTTAGAGAAGGATCGACTGGAAACAGAAGATCCTCCTTAATCCAGGGGAATCCGGAAGGGAGGCAAAACAGAAACTGTAGACAGAGGAAAAGGAAAAAAACTGTGTAAAATACAAAGGGGGTGGGGACCTCAGAAACACGGAACGCACCACCACCAGAAGTCAGAGGAATCATTGATAAATGACCCTATATTACCCGGACTTAACACAACTGGCCCAAGTGATATGAGGGTGATCAATATATCTGACTTCCAGCTCCAAGATGGCCATCTTAATCTTTTGAGAAAGGGTTTGTCCTTTTTGCCAACATCCAGGATGGACCATTTTGAAGTTTATAAAGATATATGCCTGTTTCTGCGAAAAGGGACCTCTATTCAGGGGTGCTTACTGCTGAGTTGGCCACTCAAGAAACCAATGTTATGGAGAAAGTGTCTGTTAGCCAACTTGTCTCTCTATTAGAGGAGGCTGGATCATTGTCATAGGACGATGAACCCACTGAAACTATACCTTGGAGACAGAGTCCAGATTTGAAATATGGATCGACATCTATGCCCCAATTTCGAAAAAATAAATGGTTCGGTGTCTTCCTGGACCTTGTCCAGGAGGACCTTCAAAAGGTTAACTGTTCAGCCAACACCATAGACAATCTTTCCCCTAATAAACGCCAAGCATTAAAAGGGCTCCAGGGAGCAGGGAAGCTAGTAATCAAACCCAGTGACAAAGGAGGGAATGTGGTTATTTTATCGAGTGAAAAATATGAAAACGAGGTGCGGCGGCTACTATCTGACAACTCTACTTATAAAAGACTAAACTCTAACCCTTTACTATATCTGGACTGGCTAATTAATGACAAGTTACAATGGACTTTTGACGTGGACCTACTTACTTAAAAAGAGTTAAACTATTTGAGGGTAGATGAATTTAACATTCCGATATTTAATATTATCCCTAAGATTCACAAAAAACATGAGGAACACCTGGGGAGACCAATTGTCTTGGCAATTAGAGGCCCATTGGAACAAGTAGGTAAATATATAGACTCCCTGATTAAGGATCTGGTGGGCAATCTGCCTTCTTATGTGAGAGACACGGGCGATGCCCTCAATAAAATCAAAGACCTGACCTTCCTGGGTGAGGTCCTCCTGGTTGGCATTGACGTTGAGTCTTTATACAAGTCTATACCCCATGAGTGGGGTATTTACGCAGTATACCACTTCCTGGACAAATTTTTCCCCATCATGGGTGCCCAAAATTAATTTGTTATCGAACTATTAGATATGGCCCAAATTAACAATTACTTCCAGTTCCTGGGCGTAACTATCAGCAGATACGCGGTACATCCATGGGTGCCCCCTGGGCGCCTGCCTTCATTTGCGATGGTGGAAGGAGGAGGTGGTGTATGCCTCGTTGATGTACCTTGGCCATACTCACACCTGGCTAAGGTACATTGACAACGTCCTTATGATATGGGAGGGATATATGACAGAATTAACTACATTCTTGGAAGAACTCAACCACCCGTAACATACATTTGACTTATGTGGTGGATCCCCATAAAATTTCCTTCCTTGACCTTTCCATTAGGCTAGAGATGGGTAAACTGATAACTAAAACTTACAGAAAGCAAACAGCGGCCAACACCCTACTCTTAGCTTACAACCATACCCCACAACATTTGATACGGGGGATCCCATTGGGACAGTTCGTCAGAATCCGTAGGAACTATTCCGCCAAAGAAGACTACAGACAAGAGGCTTTCGTTTAAAGTGAAAATGTAAAAAAATAAAAATAAATAAGAAATGTTTTTCTTTTTTAAAGCGACCCCGTCCCCACAAGCTCACACAGCAAAGAAAGCGCACACATAAGGCGCGCCCACATATGTAAACAGTGTTCAAATCACACATGTGAGGTATCGCTGCGATCGTAAGAGTGGGAGCAATATTTATAGCACTAGACCTCCTCTGTAACTCTAACCTGGTAACCATTATATTTTTTAAAGCAACGCCTATGGAGATTTTTAGGTACTGTAGTTTGTCGCCATTACATGAGTGTGCGCAATTTCAAATTATGACATGTTAGATATCTATTTACTCGGTGTAACATCATCTTTTACATTATAAAAAATAATTGGGCTAACTGTACTGTTTAGTTTTTTTTTTAATTCATGAAAGTGTATTTTTTACCCAAAATTGTGTTTAAAAGACCGCTAAGCAAATACAGTGTGACATAAAATATTGCAACAATCGCCATTTCATTCTCTAAGGTTTCTGATAAATATATATATATATATATATAATGTTTGGGGGTTCTAAGTAATTTTCTAGCAAAATACCGGATTTTAACTTGTAAGCAACAAATGTCACCCATAGGCTTAGGCATGAAAGGGTTTTATAAACCAATAATACAAACGCTCGCCCTACCCTCTGTGTATCCCCACTGCGCTTATGTGTGAATCTCAAACAAAATAAATAGAGTAATTAGCTGCCACTCTTAAATAAATGAATAATGTGCAATATTCCTAGTATATAGTGTGGAATGAGCAGCGCTGGCTGCTATCTATGTAAAGTCAAACTATACAATAGAGTGAAATGTGGTGTATCAAAATAAATGAATAAAGTGATACAAATGGCACACTTCTGTGCAATGTAACAACTTATATAGAAAACAAAATCACCATGTGACATAAGTGATTAAAAACAATAAATAACTCAATACATAGAAATAACTCATGTAAAAAATAAATATATATATATATATATATATATATATAAAAATATATCATAAAGTGTCCAATTCAGATAATACAAAAAAGTCCACTTCAAATATGATCTGCCTATATTGGTTACCAGTGAATCACTCAAAGTGATGTTCCAAAAAAATTAATAAAATGATTTCCAGCAACACTCCTTCACCACACAGCCGTGTCTGTGACTTCAATCCCATTATGTTCACAAACTCACCAGCTGTTTAAGCCTTACACTCTCATGCTTGGCTGCAAATGCTTTTTACCCTCTTTCTACAGGGGTGATAGGTAAAGATCTTTAGATTCCAATAAAGGGATGATTATGTACTTCTCAGGTGGTCCTCTTTAAGCAACTCCACATGTGAATGAGAAAGACAATCTCCAATAGTGTAATATGTTCACACAGTTTTAATATCTCAAAAAAATCACTGCATTTACACTCACATGTTAGATTAAAAACCACAGCATAAAAAAGTCACTTGTACACAGCACTCCATAGGATCAAATAACTGGTAAATGGATGGCCACGGCGGACCCAGGGTAAACGAGATTGCACAGCGTCAGCTCACCACTCCTCGTCCCTGCTCCCACTGACAGCCGATCAAATAGAAGCCGATCGATGTATAGCAATGTCAGCGTCCTGTATCTCTCTCTAAAGATCGCCAAGTAGCCACGGCCCCGACATGTTTCGACATGAATTTGTCTTAATCATGGGATTGCTGTGTACAAGTGACTTTTTTATGTTGTGGTTTTTAATCTAACATGTGAGTGTAAATGCAGTGATTTTTTGAGATATTAAAACTGTGTGAACATATTACACTATTGGAGATTGTCTTTCTCATTCACATGTGGAATTGCTTAAAGAGGACCACCTGAGAAGTACATAATCATCCCTTTATTGGAATCTAAAGATCTTTACCTATCACCCCTGTAGAAAGAGGGTAAAAAGCATTTGCAGCCAAGCACGAGAGTGTAAGGCTTAAACAGCTGGTGAGTTTGTGAACATAAGGGGATTGAAGTCACAGACACGGCGGTGTGGTGAAGGAGTGTTGCTGGAAATCATTTTTTTTTTTTTTTTGGAACATCACTTTGAGTGATTCACTGGTCACCATATATAGGCAGATCATATTTGAAGTTGACTTTTTTGTATTATCTGAATTGGACACTTTATGATATATTTTATATTTTATATATATATATATATATATATATATATATATATATATATATATATATATATATATATTTTTATTTTTTGCACTTTTCTGCATTTTTTTATATTTTTTACATGAGTTATTTCTATGTATTGAGTTATTTATTGTTTTTAATCACTTATGTCACAGGGTGATTTTGTTTTCTATATAAGTTGTTACATTGCACAGAAGTGTGTCATTTGTATCACTCTATTCATTTATTTTGATACACCACATTTCACTCTATTGTATAGTTTGACTTTACATAGATAGCAGCCAGCGCCACTTATTCCACACTATATGAAAGGGTTTTAACTAAGTAGCGCACTACTGATTTTTTTTGTAGGCTGTCAAGGGGACTGTATTGTGATGTAGGAGAAAGTATGCTGGTGTTTTTGTATAGGTCAATCCATGAACTTTTATTAATAATAATAATAATATAAGAAATTATGAAATAAACCTTCCAATTCAATGTGTTATAATTTATATTTACAACTCAAAATATGAAAACATTCTCTGGTGTTATTTCCCCTTAAACGTGTTTATTCCTTCTCCAGCATTAACATCCAGTCAAGGGGCCCCTGAGGAAGACACATGATCGTGATGACATGCGTAGGGTGGAGCTGGATGACGTGAGTCAAGGCAGGAAGTGAAGCAAGAGCCGCGGTCCCACTGTCTTGCAATCTTAAAGCGTTTTTTTTTTTATGTAAGTGCAAGTCTATTTTAATAAATTGTTATACCATGCACTACACCATGAGGGGTCCCTGTGTTGTGTGAGTTTGTTTGCAGAGCTGCTAGAGCGGGACGCCCAAGTTCTTAAAGGGCCATACACCAGAAAATTTGGATAGTTAAAAGTGGCACCATAGGAGGCAAAGTGGAGAGAAGCACGGAATAGAGGAATAGAGCCTGGGAGTGACCCCTATAAGGGGAAAGAGATTTTTGACTAGAACACTGACAGGTCAACGAGTGAAGGTGGGCGCATTGGTGGAAGGGTGGTGGGAGTCACTACATATTAGGTGATTGATTCTTGAAGACGCTTAAAGGTGAAATTTGTGTAATTTGGAATCACGGAATAGAAGAGATTCACATTACTGACTGATGCAATTGACTGTATGTTAATGCTGGAGAAGGATTAAACACGTTTAAAAGGGAAAAAAAAACTGATTGTTTTCATATTTTGAGTTACATAGTTTGTCAGGATAAAAAAAGACACACGTCCATCTAGTTTAACCAAAAAAAAATAGTGCAATCCCATATGCACAATCCTGCACCCACAGTTGATCCAGAGGAAGGCGATAAACCCCAGCAAAGTGTGCTCCAATTTGCTAAAGCAGGGGAAATAATTCCTTCCTAATCCCCCAAGAGGATTTTCTCTGGATAAACTTCACCTATAAATGTTAGTACCCAGTTATATTATGTAAATTTAGGAAAGAATCCAGGCCTTTTGTAAAGCAATCTACTGAGCTCGCCAGGACCACCTCTGGAGGGAGTCTACTCCACATTTTCACAGCTCTTACTGTGAAGAAACCTTTCTGTATTTGGAGATGGAATCTTTTTTCCTCTAGACATAAAGAGTGTCCCCTTGTCCTCTGTGAATAACTCAACACCAAGTTCACTATATGGACCACTTATGTATTTGTACATGTTGATCATATCCCCCCTTAATCTACTCTTCTCAAGAGGGAATAGATTTAGTTCCTCTATTATTTTCTCATAGCTGAGCTCCTCCATGCCTCTTATCAGTTTGGTTGCCCTTCTCTGCACTTTCTCAAGTTCGCCGATATCCTTTGAGAACTGGTGCCCAAAACTGAACTGCATATTCCAGATGAGGTCTTA
The DNA here is from genome assembly GCA_028564925.1 of Lithobates sylvaticus. Lineage (NCBI taxonomy): Eukaryota > Metazoa > Chordata > Amphibia > Anura > Ranidae > Lithobates > Lithobates sylvaticus. The sequence goes on from CM053026.1 coordinate 138,161,540, forward strand.
CTAATCATTGGTACAGGGGCAAAATATTTCTTTCTCTGGAGTCCATACCTCTCTTAATACAAGAAATGGCTTTGCTCACTTTGGTAACCACAGCTTGGCATTACATGCTATTATTGAACTTATGATCTACCAAAACCCCCAGATCCTTCTCCACCATTGACTCCATTGAATGTAGAGTCCTTAACCACTACTCTCTGAATTCTGTCTTTTAACCAGTTTTCTATCCATTTAAAAATTGATCTTTCCAAGCCTGTAGATTTTACCTTACACATGGGCAGGGCTGGTGCTACCACTAGGCAAACTAGGTGGCAGCCTAGGGCACCCTGCTGCCTAGGGCGCCCGGCCACTGGTTTTCCTACTCTCTTCTCTCTGCAGCAAGCAACTAAGTCTCAGCATCAGCAGGCAGCCGCCGCTCCATTCACACATAGTGTCAGAGGTGCAGCAGTGGTCGAGGACGGTGTCTGTGTCCTGACTCCCGCAGCAAGCAAACATTCATCGATGGGCACTGGTAGGCTGCATTGAAGGAGCGCTGGTAGGCTGCATTTGATGGGTGCTGGTAAAGCTACATTTGATGGGCCCTGTTGAGGCTACATTTGATGGGTGCTGGTAAGCTGCATTTGATGGGTGCTGGTGAGGCTAAATTTGATGGGCGCTGGTGAGGCTGTATTTGATGGGCGCTGGTGAGGCTGTATTTGATGGGCGCTGGTGAAGCTGTATTTGATGGGCGCTGGTGAAGGTGCATTTGATGGATACTGGTAGGCTGCATTTGATGGGCGCTGGTAGGCTGCATTTGATGGGTGCTGGTGAGGCTGTATTTGATGGGCGCTGGTGAGGCTGCATTTGATGGGCGCTGGTGAGGCTGCATTTGATGGGTGCTGGTGAGGCTGCATTTTATGGGCGCTGGTGAGGCTACATTTGATGGGCGCTTTATTAAAAAGGTGGGATTTACATGGTCAGGGAAAAGGGGGCAGAGTCAGCCAAGGTGGGGGGGCGGCAAAATGAGGTTTCGCCTAGGGTTTCAAAAATCCTTGCACCAGCCCTGCACATGGGCCATGTGTGGGGAACTGTGTCCAACGTTTTTGCAAAATCCAGGTATACCACATCCACAGTCACCCCTCTGTCCAAGGTTTTACTTACCTCCTCATAAGAAGAAATCAGGTTTAGAGTTGAGCGGACACCTGGATGTTCGGGTTCCAGGGGTTCGGCCGAACTTTGCAAAAAAGTTTGAGTTCGGGACCGAACTTGACCCCGAACCCCATTGAAGTCAATGGGGACCCAAACTTTTGAGGTTGAAGTAATTTAAAAGCACTCGCAGCTGTAATGAATTGTCGGCTCCCGGTAATACAGAGAACAGTAATTGAAAGTCATTGATTTTTAAAAAGTTATTGTCATAAAAAGTGTTTGGGGACCTGGGTCCTGCCCCAGGGGACATGTATCAATGCAAAAAAAGTTTTAAAAACGAAAGTTTTTTTGGGAGCAGTGATTTTAATAATGCTTAAAGTGAAACAATAAAAGTGTAATATTCCTTTAAATTTTGTACCTGGGGGGTGTCTATAGTATGCCTGTAAAGGGGTGCATGTTTCACATGTTTAGAACTGTCCCTGTACAAAGTGTAATTTCACAGCATAGGAGGAAAGGGCTGCCAATAACCAGCAAGTCTGTTTACATGTGATCAGCTGATTACATGGTAAAAAGCTGTGATTGCACTAGATGCACATCTCAGGGGACACGTGGAAGTCAGGGTTCTGGGAGGATGTCCATGGACACCCTCCCAAAATTGGAAGCCTGGGGCACGGATGGAAGGGGGGGTCAGGGTGGGCCCATCATGGTTTCTTGCACCAGTGCTCTAAGGGTTCTAGTTAGGCCTCTGCATTTTCCCATCCAAGAGAAACTTTTTACCAAGTGTCCAGGTCATTTTTGAATGAGGAGATGAGCTGTTGGGACTAAAGTTGAGACTGAAGAGTTGAGTGAGGTTTTCTATTTGTACTTAAGAGGTTCAGACTGAATGCCTCTGACTTCTGGAAATAATTATGAAAGGTAGAAAGTTCACCATATTGTGTGAATTCAGCCATCAGATTGGGAACAGCGATACATATTTTAAGCTGGCCCCCTGTATTAAAGTGATTTGTCTGTGGCTGAACCTTGTTCTACCAGTGTAGCAGTGTACAAAGGGTGCGTATAAATTTTGTATATCATATTTTTTATATCCATGGCAATTCTTTCTTTTGGTGTATATTTAAAGAAAAGATTCACCAGCACATTTGAATGTCAGCTTTTTGGCATGCTTATACTTGTAGTGCCGCTTCAAGCAAAAAAAAAGCCATATATGCATAGTATCCTGAGAAATGTTGTTACATGTGTGAGATAGCCTCAGCCTTAGGCCCCTTTCACATGGGCGCCTCTGTGAAATGGATTCCACTTGCTCAGCGGTGGACATATGTCCACTGACATCCGCTGATCTATAGGGGAGAATGCAAGGTCCAATCAGGTCTGCCTGAAATACTGACAGGTGGACCTGATCGGATAACCCATGTGAAAGGGCCCTTACACCACTCCACATGCCATGCCCTCTCACAAGTTTTACCCCACCCTGTAGAGTAAGCTATCAGAACAGCTTTTAACCCAGCAGTTGATTTTTTTGGTATGTCCTCTCCATAGCACTGAAACTGTGTTTTGGTAAGGGGACAGATTCCTGCTATTTTGTTGCCCACCCATCCACATGCCCTTCAGCATTGGGAGAGTGGTTTTGAGAGGGTAGCAACCCCAGAAAGGTTGATATCCCTTCCAGAATTGACAATAAAAAATCACAGTGTTATCCACCCCATCTGTACTACACAAACCTTCTCAACAAATTGTACAAATATAAATAGTGCTGTTAAACCCAAATACAAAGAAACATTTATGGCAATAAAAAAAGCTAACTAACAATAATTAATCCAATAACTGCTGTACCTGTATTTATCAAGTTCAACATTTTTCATAGGCAATTAATGCATATATATTAAGTATTGCTAGGATTCAGCATGTCAGTCCTTGTGAATTTTAGGATCAGTTATAAATACATAGAAAACTAAAACAGGTCAATTAATAAATAACTAGGGAATTAAAAACTGTATTTAAATTAATGCTAAATTTTATATGCTAAAAAACATTCTGAATGAATTACATAAATTCACATGACAATCGCTGTGGTGTGAAAAAATATATAAAATCTAAAAGCAGTGTCACAAGACAGGCAAACAAATTGTGCTAAATTTGAATTTGCTATATCTTATACTTTTGGCCATCCATTCACTGAACATTCACACAAAAATACTCTTTTACTGTTTATTAAACATTCACTGCTTTGAAAATGCATTAACATCTTATTCACCCTGTTATAAATAAGTTAAATGTTAGCAGTGATAAGTAATTAATGCATGGTAAATTCAGTAAATTCCTCATGGTAAATCTGACAGGATTTCTCAGTTTTATAAATATGCCAGTGTTCCTTCAAAAATGTTGATTTCAAGCATACAGAAGTTTTTTAATCTTATACATCAGCTTATTTGCATGCTCATGTGCTTTGCTCCCCAGCATCATCCTTATCTCTGGAATCATAATGTAAAACAAAACACTTAAACATGGCTTGATATAAGGCACTAACCAAATTTCCTATTTAATGTGGTTATTAGTAGCATATTAGCTTAGGAGAGGAGGTGTAGATTGTGCTGGACAGACTCGATCAGTCACTGCTGTAGGTTATATAGGGTATGGGCAGATGGGAAGAGTTGGTTTACAGAGGTTCATGCCTGGTTGGAGGGAAAGGTGGTGGTGAGCCCTGTTAGGACCTGGGCTGATACCTTGGGGTACGGGCCTTGTGGTTGATTCAGCGTTTGCTTGGAAAGAAGTGAAAGTAAAGGAGTGCACGGTATCCAGTAAATGCAGGTATAAAAGATGTTTTCTTTGAAGTTTCAGCAATAAAATGAGGCCAATGCGTTTTGGGGGACTAAGGACTCCCCCCTTCATCAGGGCTGTTTGGAAGCATAGGATAAAAAAACATATATATATGTTTATATTCCTGTTTGTTTATCCTATGCTTCCAAATAGCCCTGATGAAGGAGGAGTCCTTAGTCCCCCATCATTTTATCGCTGAAACTTCAAATAAAACATCTTTTATACCTGCATTTACTGGATAGTGGTCGCTCCATTAGTAGCAAATTGGCAGTATAATTGTCCTAAACTCCTGAAATTATCAGTACTAGTCAACAGGTGTTGGAAATTCACGGTCATGGTTTTTACAAAGAATCAGGTATATGTTTAATTACGAGGATTGGATAGGTCTATTGGCATTCAGAATTTAATATCTGCGATACCCAATTGTGTTTTCAATACACGGAGGCAAAATAAAAAAAAAATATTTTTTTGGTTCAAGTCTAGAATTTTGTGGGATATATTTTTGGATTTCTAAACATCAAAAGCAAATATCATGCAGAGGTAAATAGCTATTACATATTTTCTACTAAAATTTGTGTTTCAGTTGGTGTCCCCTTTTAACATGTCACCAGTTAGTATTACAACAGTTGGCATACCACAACTTACACAATTATAATTTTGTACAATGCAGCAGAACAAGAAAAGTAAAAAAATTCAGACGACAGTTCATATGGGGTTTTTATTAAGTTGTGTTGCAAAGTAAGCATAAGTTGCTTGAGAAAGTGAATAATTATCTCTATGCCATGTGTCACAATAAATAATTTTAATTGGTTTAACTCCGGGGACTATTACTGGCCTAATTAGATACATGAAAATACTACAAGTATTAAGAAATATCCTGAAGGGAAAAAACATTAGTAATTCTGTCAAGTGCATTTTTAGAGAGCGCAAAGAAGCGGTAGACACTTTTTAGTGAGAGATCTGAAAGGTCCTTTTGGAAACTGGTATGATTATGTTAATCATGTTAGAGTTTTAGATAAGTCTTGAAAGTCATTCGATAATACATGTGATTAAAGTGAAAAATAAGACCAAACATAAATGACCCTGCTGTGACTTAATTAGAATTCTGTACCCATGTTCTAACACATTTTTCCCCAGATTCACTATGTTTATTTTGTTATGAGTTATCAAAACACAATTGAAACTCAGTTATGATAGGGTACATAAATAGATAAAAATATTTGAATAAACAAAACTTTTTCCAAGCAAGTTATAGGGAATTCATTGAAAATTAATTTAAAAGATTGTCAGTGCTGGTCTAGACCCCCCAAAAAGGCTTCCATTATAAAACTTCCTCCTGATATTTGCACCCATATTAAAGGTTTACTAATCCAACTGGATTGGTAGCACTTCTATTGCTGACTTGAAATGGCTTTGGGGCAAAGAATATGGTGTTTATAAATTGGAGTCAAATTTACTGTTTTGTTAAGGGATAGTTATTTCCAGAATTGACAGATTCATTGATTTATTTTTAATACATGCTAGCTATGGCTATTTGATCCTGCAGCTGTTTAATCTTTTAGGGATCCCAGCAGCAATATACTTCTACTTAGGGTTCAAGGGGTTCTCAGCTCTTGCAGTCATTACTAGGGAGAATGCAGCAAAAGCATTCCTTTTTTTTTGTAGTACTATGTGTGAATTTGAAGATGTGGGAATTACAATAGAGATATGGGGGGTTATATACCAAAGGCAAATCATCTTTGCACTAGAAGTGCACTGAAAGTCCACTTTCAAATGCAGTCGCTGTAGATCTAAGGGGGACATGCAAGGGAAATAAAAAACAGCATTTTAGCTTGCACATGATTGGATGATAAAATCAGCAGAGCTTCCCCTCATTTCAGATCTTCCCCTCAGATCTACAGCGACTGCACTTCCAAGTGCACTGAAAGTGCAGAGTGGATTTTCCTTTGGTAAATCAACCCCATGGTGTCCATTAAAGGGTGCCCTTCCAATGTATTCCTTTTAAATATCACTTTCAAACTTTTTTTTCTCCCTTCTTGAGAAACACTTATCTGCAAAGAAAATTCTCTAATTCCGTTTCCTCTTCTCATCCTCCTCTTCTTAACAATATTTTCTTCTTTCTCCCTCAGCTTTCCTAATCAATATTCCTTCTTTCCTGCCTACCTCTTTCATACCCACTTCTTCCAGTTTCTTATTTCCTTTAGAGGTAGGAAGCAATTAGAACATGCTCTTTACTTTGACTAGTAATTGTTAAGTGAAAGAAAAGTCTAGATTTTTAGGAAATAGGACATTATATATTGTAGTTCTTAATTATTTGATAATAGGAGCATACTAGTTTGTACACAGTTATACAATTTGTAACCCACCATTTCTTGCATTTGAATAAATGATACAATCAAAAGGAAACCTAAACCAAAATAAATAAATATAGTGCAACAGTGTGTTACAATTTGTACATGAGAAATACTGTAGTAAACCAATAAGTCCATAAACCAGCATGCATTAGCCAATCTCTCTGTCAATAAAAATGATGAAATATATAGGTGACTGTTTTATTCTTCCACACCCCAAGAAAAGTGTGCCCCACCACGTGCCAACAACCACTGCACTCATCAGGGTGATATGGCTGACCAGTAGCCAAAATGCCCCTTTTTTATGCAACTCAGGGATATCCGAAAGCCACCCTCTTTTCTTCTTCTACTGCTTATCAACCGTTCTCATAGCCAAGGTATATGGAATATGTAGAGGATAAAAAAGCCCCCACAGATAGAAGTAGCATATAGTGTAGTCATTTGTTTCCACAATCACTAAGGGAGCTAGGGAGGAGGTGTAATTCTTATGGGTAGAGCTCCAAAGGGATGAAGCTAAGGGTAAAATAATACTGGGAGTATGCTATAGGCCCCCTAACCTGAGGGAGGAAGGGGAGACAGATTTCCTATCACAAGTTGGATTAGCAGCAAGGATTGGAAGTGTTACCCTAATGGGGGATTTTAATTATTCTCCAGACATAGACTGGGCGGAGGGAACCACGCATTCATCTAAGGCTCGCCAGTTCCTAAATGTCTGGCAGGACAATTTTATGGGTCAGATGGTAGACGCACCAACTAGAAATTACGCGTTACTGGATCTACTGATTACCAACAATACAGACCTGATCACGGATGTGGAAATACGGCACAATTTAGGTAACAGCGATCACAGGTCAATTGGCTTCAGTATAAATCCGCCTTACAGAAGTAGCAGGAGTCGCAGACGCAGACCTACAATGGTTCGCATCCTTCTTAGGAAATCGCTCTCAGACAGTGAAACTAGGAGCTTTTACCTCAGAAACCCGGGCAATCTCTTGTGGAGTCCCGCAAGGATCACCTTTGTCGCCAGTGCTCTTCAACATATACATCCGCCCACTCCTCAACATCATCAGAAGGTCAGACCTCTGCTTCCACTCATACGCTGATGACACCCAATTATACTTTCGGATCACTGGACAAAAAGACCATCATCGGCAATTAGAAAACTGCCTCACTATGATAGACGACTGGATGACCGCCAGCTCTCTTAAACTCAATGAATCAAAAACAGAACTTCTTATTCTACAGGCAAACCAAAACTCCCGAACCAAGATCCCTTGGACACCTCCCACCATCTTTGGACAGACCATCTCCCCAAGAACCAAGGCCAAGAGCCTCGGAGTCATTTTTGACTCAGAAATGTCAATGGATGCTCTTCAACATAAAACACACAAATAGGATACATAAGGGGAATACAAAGACAATGAAGTTCAAAAGAGCTAACTTCCCTAAACTACAAACCTTGCTAGAAGGCATAAATTGGGATAAAATCTTAGGAACAAAGAACACGGAGGAGAGATGGGTTTGCTTTAAGAGCATATTAAATAAGGGCATTAGCCAATGCATCCCATTGGGTAATAAATTTAAAAGAGCGAACAAAAGTCCAGGATGGCTTAACTCCAATTTAAAAATGCACATAAAAGCAAAGGAGAAGGCCTTAAAAAAAATACAAGGTTGAGAGATCATCATCAGCATTCAGACTTTATAAAGAATGCAACAAGAAATGTAAAGGTGCAATAAGGAAGGCTAAGATAGAACATGAAAGACACATAGCGGAGGAGAAGAAAAAAATCCCAAGATATTCTTTAAGTATGTAAACAGTAAAAAAAGAGGACAGACCATATTGGCCTCATAAAGAATGAGGAAGGACATCTGGTTACAAAGAATGGGGAGATGGCGAAGGTAGTGAATTTATTCTTCTCCTCAGTCTTCACGAGGAAATCGAGGGGCTTCAGTAACCAAAACTGCAGTGTTTATCCTCATGACACATCACAGGAAGCACCACCATGGTTAACAGAGGACAGAATTCAAATTAGACTTGGGAAACTTAACATTAATAAATCACCGGGACCAGATGGCTTGCTCCCGAGGTTACTTAGGGAACTCAATCAAGTAATTGCCAGACCATTGTTTCTAATTTTTACTGACAGTCTACTGACTGGAATGTTACCAGCTGATTGGAGAAAAGCCAATGTAGCACCAATATTTAAAAATGCCCAACATGCATCCATGGGAATTACAGACCAGTTAGCCTAACATCAATAGTATGTAAACTCTTGGAGGGGATGATAAGGGACTATATACAAGATTTTAGTAATGAGAAGGGTATCATTAGCAGTAATCAGCATGGATTCATGAAGAATCACTCTTGCCAAACCAATCTATTAACTTTCTATGAGAGGTGAGTTGCCATCTAGATAAAGGAAGGCCCGTAGACGTGGTGTATCTGGATTTTGGAAAAGCATTTGACACAGTTCCCCATAAACGTTTACTGTACAAAATAAGGTCCGTTGGCATGGACCATAGGATGAGTATATGGATTGAAAACTGGCTACAAGGGCGAGTTCAGAGGGTGGTGATAAATGGGGAGTACTCGGACTGGTCAGGGGTGGGTAGTGGGGTCCCCCAGGGTTCTGTGCTGGGACAAATCCTGTTTAATTTGTTCATAAACGACCTGGAGTTCAATCTCTGTATTTGTGGACGATACTAAGCTAAGCAGGGTAATAACTTCTCCGCAGGATGTGGAAACCTTGCAAAAAGATCTGAACAAATGAATGGGGTGGGCAACTACATGGCAAATTAGGTTCAATGTAGAAAAATGTAAAATAATGCATTTGGGTGACAAAAATATGAAAGCAATCTTTACACTAGGGGAAGAACCTCTGGGGAAATCTAGGATGAAAAAGGACCTAAGGGTCCAAGTAGATGATAGGCTCAGCAATGACATGCAATGCCAAGCTGCTGCTAACAAAGCAAACATAATATTGGCATGCATTAACCACTTAAGCCCCGGACAAATTTGCAGCCAAAGGACCAGGCCCCTTTTTGTGATTCGGCACTGCGTCGCTTTAACTGACAATTGTGCGGTCGTGCGACGTGGCTCCCAAACAAAATTGGCATCCTTTTTTTCCCACAAATAGAGCTTTCTTTTGGGTGGTATTTGATCACCTCTGAGTTTTTTATTTTTTGCGCTATAAACAAAAATAGAATGACAATTTTGAAAAAAATCCAATATTTTTTACTTTTTGCTATAATAAATATCCCCAAAAAATATATAAAAAAAACATTTTTTTCCTCAATTTAGGCCGATACGTATTCTTCTACATATTTTTGGTAAAAAAAAATCGCAATTAGCGATTCTTGATTGGTTTGCGCAAAAGTTATAGCGTTTACAAAATTGGGGATAGTTTTATAGCATTTTTATAAATATTTTTTTTTTTACTAGTAATGGCGGCGATCAGCGATTTTTATTGTGACTGCGACATTATGGCGGACACATCTGACATTTTTGACACATTTTTGAGACCATTGTCATTTATACAGCAATCAGTGCTATTTAAATGCACTGATTCCTGTGTAAATGACACTGGCAGCAAAGAAGTTAACCACTAGGGGGTGGGGAGGGGTTAAGTGTGTGTGTGTTTTTTTTTTTAACTGTAGGGGGGCGTGGCTCGGTGTCTGACATCACTGATCGTCTGTCCCGATGACAGGGAACAGACGATCAGTGTCAGTTGCACTAGGAAGCACGGGAAGAGGTTTGTTTGCACAGACCTCTCCTCGTTCTTCAGCTCTGTGACCCAATCGCGGGACCCCAGCGGCGATCGGGTCCTGCGGCCACGGTCACGGAGCTCAGGACCGGGTTACGCGTGCGCAGCCGGAGGCACGTGCGCGACCCACGGCTGGGCACTTAAAGAGACAGGAACAGGTACGTGATTGTGCCCAGCCACGCAATTCTGCCAATGTATATCGGCGTGAGGCGGTCCTTAAGCGGTTAAAAAGGGGATTAATTCCAGAGATAAAATTATAATTCTCCTGCTCTACAAGACTCTGGTCCGGCTGCACCTAGAGTACACTGTCTAGTTCTGGGCACCAGACCTCAGGAAAGATGTACTGGGAATAGAGCGATTACAAAGAAGGACAACAAAGCTAATAAAGGAGGATATTAGTTATGAGGAAAGGTTGCGAGCACTGAGCTTATTCTCTCTGGAGAAGAGACGCTTGAGAGGGGATATGATTTCAATATACAAATACCATACTGGTGACCCCACAATAGAGATAAAACTTTTTTGCGGAAGGGAGTTTAACAAGACTCGTGGCACCTCATTAAAATTAGAAGAAAAGAGGTTTAACCTTAAACTACGTAGAAAGTTCTTTACTGTAAGAGCGGCAAGGATGTGGAATTCCCTTCCACAGGCGGTGGTCTCAGCGGGGGCATCGATAGTTTCAAGAAACTTTTAGATAAGCACCTGATCGACCGCAATATACAGGGATATATAATGTAATACTGACATATAAACACGCACATAGGTTGGACTTGATGGACTTGTGTCTTTTTTCAACCTCACCTACTATGTAACTTTGTAACTATCTCTTTACTAAGGATGAGCCCGATGTTGGAGTCAAACATCAGGTGTTTGCAAGTTCGCCAAACAGCGAACATAATGCGGTGTTCGCAGCAAATTCGAAACTGTTAAAGTCTATGGGACACTAACATGAAAAAACAAAAGTGCTAATTTTAAAGGCTTATATGCAAGTTATTGCCATTAAAAGTGTATGCCACAAGGGACATGTATCAATGCAAAAAAAGGGAATAAGGTAATTTAAACCTGCTCGCGGCTGTAATGAATTGTCGGATCCTGGCAATACATTAAATTTTTTTTAAAAAAATGGCATGGGTTTCCCCCAGTCCATTACCAGGCCCTTTGAGACTGGTATGAATATTAAGGGAAACCCTGCACCAAAATTTAAAAAAGAAATGCGTGGTCTGGTATGGATATTAACCACTTCAGCCCCGGACCAATTGTCAGCTTAAGGACCAGAGGTCTTTTTTCAATTTCGCACTGCACTGCTTTAACTGGTAATTGCGCGGTCATGCAATGTTGTAACCAAACGAAATGTGCGTCCTTTTCTTCCCACAAATAGAGCTTTCTTTTGATGGTATTTGATTGCCTCTGTGATTAAAATTTTCTGCGATATAAACGGAAAAAGACCGAAAATTTAGAAAAAAAATAGATTTTCTACTTTTTGTTATAAGAAAAATCTAATAAACTCAATTTTAGTCAAACATTTGGGCCAAAATGTATTCAGCCACATGTCTTTAGTAAAAAAAATGCCAATAAGCGTATATTTATTGGTTTGCGCAAAAGTTATAGCGTCTACAAACTAGAGTACATTTTCTGGAATTTACACCGCTTTTAATTTATGACTGCCTATCTCATTTCTTGAGGTGCTAAAATGGCAGGGAAGTACAAAAACCCCCCCAAATGACCCCATTTTGGAAAGTAGACACCCCAAGCTATTTGCTGAGAGGCATGTTGAGCCCATTGAATATTTTTTTTTTTTTAGACAAAAATAAAAAATAAAACATTTTTTTTTTTTCAAAAAGTTGTCACTAAATGATATATTGCTCACACATGCCATAGTTATATGTGGAATTGCACCCCAAAATACATTTTGCTGCTTCTCCTGAGTATGGGGATACCACATGTGTGGGACTTTTTGGGAGCCTAGCCGCATACGGGGCCCCGAAACCCAAGCACCGCCTTCAGGATTTCTAAGGGTGCAAATTTTTCTCACTACCTATCACAGTTTCGAAGGCCATAAAATGCCAAAATAGCATAAAACCCCCCCCAAATGACCCCATTTTGGAAAGTAGACACCCCAAGCTATTAGTTGAGAGGCATGGTGAGTATTTTACAGCTCTCATTTGTTTTTGAAAATGAAGAAAGTAAAGAAAAAAAAAAATATTTTTTTTCAATTTTCAAAACTTTGTGATAAAAAGCGAGATCTGCAAAATACTCACCATACCTCTCAGCAAATAGCTTGGGGTGTCTACTTTCCAAAATGGGGTCATTTTGGGGGGTTTTATGCCATCTGGGCATTCCATGGCCTCCGAAACTGTGATTGGCAGTGAGAAGTGAAATAAAAAAATTACACCCTTAGAAAGCCTGAAGGCGGTGCTTGGTTTTTGGGGTCCCGTACGCAGCTAGGCTCCCAAAAAGTCCCTCACATGTGGTATCCCCGTACTCAGGAGAAGCAACAGAATGTATTTTGGGGTGTATTTCCACATATGCCCATGACATGTTTGAGCAATATATCATTTAGTGACAACTTTTTGTAAAAAAAATATATATATATATTTTTTTTTCATTATTCAATCTCTTGGGACAAAAAAATAAATATTTAATGGGCTCAACATTGCTCTCAGCAAATAGCTTGAGGTGTCTACTTTCCAAAATGGGGTCATTTGGGGGGGGGGGGGTTGAACTGTCCTGGCATTTTATGCACAACATTTAGAAGCTTATGTCACACATCACCCACTCTTCTAACCACTTGAAGACAAAGCCCTTTCTGATACTTTTTGTTTACATGAAAACATATTTTTTTTTTGCAAGAAAATTACGTTGAACCCCCAAACACTATATATATTGTTAAAGCAAAGGCCCTACAGATTAAAATGGTGGGTGTTGCATTTTTTTTCCACACAGTATTTGCGCAGCGATTTTTCAAACGCATTTTTTGTGGAAAAAATACACTTTTTTTTATTTTAATGCACTAAAACACACTATATTGCTCAAATTTTTGATGAAATAAAAATATGATCTTAGGCCGACTACATGGATACCAAACACGACATGCTTTAAAATTGCACACAAACACGCAGTGGCGACAAACTACATACATTTTTAAAAGCCTTTAAAAGCCTTTACATGATACCACATTAGATTCACGGAGGAGGTCTACTGCTAAAATTACTGCCCTCGATCTGACCTTCGCGGTGATACCTCACATGCATGGTGCAATTGCTGTTTACATATGACGCCAGACCAACGCTTGTGTAGGCCTTTGCGCAAGAGAAGGGGGGGCAGGGGTGCTTTTTTTTTTTTTTTTTTTTTTTAGCTTTTTTATTTTATTTTTAAACTGTTCCTTCCATTTTTTTTCTTTGTTATCATTTTTATTGTTATCTCAGGGAATGTAAATATCCCCTATGATAGCAATAGGCAGTGACAGGTACTCTTTTTTTGAAAAAATTGGGGTCTATTAGACCCTAGATCTTTCCTCTGCCCTCAAAGCATCTGACCACACCAAGATTGGTGTGATAACATGCTTTCCCGATTTCCCAATGGCGCGGTTTATATCCGGGAGGGGGGACATTCCCTCCCACTGCTTGTAAAAGCAGTCTAGAGGCTAATTACCCACTAGAATTGCTTTTACATGAAAGCCGATCACTCGCTGAAAAGAATGATACCAAGATGATACCTAAACCTGCAGGCATCATTCTGGTATAACCATTCAAAGTCCAGCAACATACTGGACATATATTGTAATCTTTTTTTTTTCATGCAGCCTCTTGGCTGAACGAAAAAAAGAGATTGATTGGTGGGTATGCCCACCATTAGAATACCTCCCTTCATCCACCCACTTCTAATGATGGGCATACATGCACCATTTATATATGCCGAAGCATGGGGGCATCCTCCCGCAAAAGTTATGCCGTGTACACACGGTCGGACTTTTCCACGGGGCAAGCCTCCGTCGGAATTTCGACCGTATGTACGTGGCATTAGGAGCCAATCGCTCCTCCGCTCCTGCTGCCCCCATGCTTCGGCATATATGCTCTTTTTTTTAACTGTGGTGGTGAAATCACCTCCTACAGCGTTGGAGTCGCGGCTTTATGTATCGTGGGAGCAAACGCTGTTGCTGTCAAGATAACTAAATCCGCGCTGCAACTGAATGGCGAACCTGAAAACAAAAAAATGCTTAACACTAAAACACAGTAAACAAAATTACATACCTGAAAAACAAGCATGATAAAACATAATAAAACATTGCAGAATAGAATGGAGTAAAAAAAGAGCGAGAATAGAGAGAGAGAGAGAGAACAATAAAACGACAACTATTTTTGTTTTTTTTTTTTTTTTGAGATTCACAGGTAAAAAGGCTCCTGACTGTTAGCGACTGAATCAAAACGCTACCACAAAAAAAATGTTAGCGATCGCAGGGATCAGGCCTGACTCTGCGAACGCTGCAGTTGTGTGCTTAGTGTTTTGTAAGTGATAGTGATCGATCGATACTGCACTTGGGTGGGCTGGGCTGGGCGGAGGGGGAAAACGCAGGTGCTAGCAGGTATCTGGGCTGATCCCGCTAACAATGCGTTTTTTGGAACCCTAAACTGCTGGGACGCTAGTATAGATCTGATCAGATCAGATATTGATCTGTTCAGATACTGTACCACTAAGGGAGGTGTATGCTTTGCGCGTGGGTGTTTGCAGTACTGGCACTAACCTGGGGCGACGCAGACCTTATTTGACCCTAAAACCTAATTGATATCACCAGGGGGTTAAACCGTTATTGGGTAATAAATGGCGGGTGCCCTGACAGTATAAAAAACAAACTAACTAACCAGCGTCACCCGTAACAGTTATACGGTGATCACTGGTGAAAGGGTTAACTAGGGGCAATCAGGGGGTTAAAACCTTTATTAGATACTATATGGGGGTACCTGACGCTATATAAAAACCTGACGGGGAACCTAAATAACGAAATAACTAACTGGCTAACCAGCGTCACCAGTGACACTTATACGGTGATCACTGGTGAAAGGGTTAACTCTAAGGGCAATCAGGGGGTTAAAACCTTTATTTAGGTTGTAATATGGGGGTACCTGACCTATAAACCTATTTATGAACCTATATAAACATGGCGGTTAACCTAAAAAAAAAAAAAACTGGCTACCTAGCGGCACCAGTGACACTAATGCAGCGATCAGAAAAACGATCGCTTAGTGACACTGGCAAAAGGGGGTGAAAGGGTTAACTAGGGGCAATCAGAGGGTTAAACCTTTATTGGGGGGGGGGGGGGGGGGGGTAGGGGGCTACATTAGACCTAAAGGGGCCTAAAACTAACTGCCCTGACAGTTATTTCAGTCACACTGACACTAAATGCAGTGATCAGTAAATAAATGATCACTGCAATTAGTGACACTGTGACTGGGGGGGCAGGGGGTGATCTGGGGGGTGATCTGGGGGTGACAGGGGGGTTATTTGTGTGCCTATGTGTACTGGTGTCAGTGTACTGTTTGTGCACTAACCTGTGTGTGTTCACTCCTCAGCGTCCCGGTCAGATAGACCGACACGCCGAGCGTGACATCACTTCCGCCTGCCTGTCTATAAAATAGACAGGCAGGGGAAGCTTTTCATTCGCCAGGAGCGATCGCGAGGGGGTGGCCAGAAACCACTGGCCGTCCCCTCATCCCGGATCGCTCCTGAAGCGATGCCGACCGTCCCCGCCGGCGGGGGGGGGGGTCCGATCGGACCCCCCACCCGCCAGAAGAATGCCACATGTACGTGGTTTTGCCTGTACGTGCCCTTCTGCCGACGTATATGTACATGGGGCGGTCGGCAAGTGGTTAAGGAGAAAAGTGTCAAAATTTTAAAAATGACATTAGACAATTTGGGACAAGTCCTTTATTAATTGCTTGCCGCCCACCCACCGTCTAATGATGGCGGGGCGGTGCAGCTCTCGTTCTGGGATGACATCATATGGCGACGTCTCAGAACGGCCGCTCTTGCGCGCCCGCAGGCTGCGCTGTGTTGCTAGGACATGGTGCGACCCCGATCCCTGTTAAGAGCCACGTCCACGGCTCTTTAACCATGTAATCGGCTGTGTCCAATCACAGCAGGTCACATGCAAACACGGAGATGCCAGTAATCGGCTCTCCTCGCCTCACACTGACAGAGTGTGTGGCGAGGAGAGCCAATCATCGCCATCTCCACGCAGGGGGACATCTATGAATGTAATCAGGACACTGATCATCAGTGCCCTGATTACAGTATCGAAATACAGTGTCACCAATCAGTGCCTACCAATGCCAGCAATCAGTGCCCACCAGTGACAGCAATCAGTGCCCACAAGTGCCACCAATCAGTTCCCATTAGCGATGCTAGTCAGTGCTGACAATCAGTGCTGCCTATCAGTGCTGCCCATCAGTGTCAATCAGTGCCCATCAGTACCGCCTATCCATACGGCCTATCAGTGCCCACCAGTGCCGCATATCAGTGCCAACAAGTGCCACCTAACAGTGCCCATCAGTGCCACCTATCAGTGCTCATCAGTGCCCATAAGTGCGTCATATTAGTGCCTCATCATCAGTGCCCATAAGTGCCGCCTCATCAGTGCCCATGAGTGCCACCTCATCAATGCCCACCAGTTCAGCCTATCAGTGCCCATCAGTGCCGCCTCATCAGCACAGATTAGTGAAGTTAAAAAATTTGTTTACTGACATAAAAAAAGTAAAAAAAAATTTTTTGGTAAAAAAATTTAAAAACAGCAGTGATTAAATACCACCAAAAGAAAGCTCTATTTGTGTGAAGAAAATTATAAAAAAATTGTTTGGGTACAGTGTAGCACAACCACGCAATTGTCATTCAAAGTGCAACAGCGCTGAAAGCGGAAAAATGGCTTGGGCAGGAAGGGGGTGTAAGTGCCCTTTAGGCAAGTGGTTAGAAAAAACTGTCTCGTGATGTCCATTCATCTTCAATCACAGCGCCTGATGACCCAATAAAAAAAAGAAAAAACTCTGCATCCACGGGAGGCTTCGCTGACTGAAGCCTCTTCGTGATTACAGGTGTTATATAGCTGAGGGCGGGTCCACTCGGTGATGTAAATGGATGGCCCCGCCCACATCTGATGTCACGTGACATCACATAACGTCATAGGGGGCAGGATCACCCATTTACGTCACCGGGTGGCCCCGCCCTCAGCTATATAACAGCTGTCATCGCAAAGAGGATTCAGTCGGCAGGAGACTCCTATGAAGGCGGAGTTGTTGTGTTTTTTTCCTCGGTCCTTCGGCGCTGTGATCAAAGATGAATAGACAGCGCGGGACAGTTTTTATTTTTTTTAATAAGGGAATTGTCTACTGTAATTTTTAACATTTTGACACTTTTTTTGGTGAATGAGTAGGGGTACAATGTACCCGATACCCATTCACATGGGGGGGGGGGGCAGGGATCTGGGGTCCCCTTGTTAAAGGGCGCTTCCAGATTCCTATAAGCCCCCCACCCACAGACCCCCACAACCACCGGGCAAGGGTTGTGAGAATGAGGCCTTGTCCCCATCAACATGGGGACAAGGTGCTTTGGGGCGACCCCAAAGCATCCTCCCCATGTTGAGGGCATGTGGCCTGGTTTGGTTTTCCTGAGGCCTGCCAGGTTGTGTGCTCGGATAAGGATCTGCTATGGATTTTGGGGGGACCCCTATGCCATTTTTTTTAATTTTGGCGCAGGGTTCCCCTTAAAATTTATACCAGACCCAAAGGGCATGGTAATTGACTGGGAGGGAACCCATGCCGTTTTTTTTAATGCTTTTTATCTGTATTGCCGGGATCCGACAATTCATTACAGCTGCAAGCAGTTTTAAATTACTTTTTTTTCCTTTAGAAATGTAATTTTGCTGTGGTATTGTTCTAAACACTGGAAAAATGCGCTACTTTACAGGCATACTGAGGACACCCCCCAGCCACGATATTTAAAGGAATATTTCATTTTTATTGTTTTACTTTAAGCATTATTAAAATCCCTGCTCCTAAAAAACTTCAGTCTTTAAAACTTTTTTTGCATTGATACATGTCCCCTGGGGCAGGACCTGGATCCTCATACACTTTTTATGGCAATAACTTGCATACAAGCCTTTAAAATAAGACTTTAGACTTTAACGGTGTTCGCATGTTCATACAAATTTTTTGCCTGTTTACAATTCCCTGACACAACTTCTTGGAAGTTGGCACTAGTGACTTCTCAGTAGCATGCCTCTACAAATGGGATCTGCATTTATTGGTGGGTTGAAATTAGTGACAGACATGATCAAGTGATCAGTTTTGCAAGAGTTTTTAATTCAAACATCCCTCAAACACATTTGTCTATTGCCACACTCCTCTCAGCTCTCTCTCTCCCTCAACATTCTCTGAACCATTGCTGTTGGATCCATTTGATTGTGTCTCTCCTATCAATTACAAGATGCTGATTTTAAATAGGCAGAAGACATTGCACACATATAAATGTAATAGGGCATGTCAATATCGGGTTAAAGTTTAACTCAACTCGTGTTCAACTCAGGTCAAAGTTCAATTGGTGGTCGGTGACTACGGTCCAATAGAAAGCTTAGAAGACTGCTACAAGGCTGTCTAAAAATTAGCTCACAAAGCAGTATCTAGCATCCATGAATTAATTAGATTTAGGCTCTGACACTTCTGATAAACATCAAGAACGTCAGAGACATGTATCAGGAAATGCTCCCTTTCTGAACGTGTCTCTGACATTCTGATGTTTATTGGAAGTAGGCAGAGCCTAAGACAGCTCAGTGTTGGACGCAGAATGATGAACAAACATTGGACCAACTATTGCGTTGTATTGGGCCACAATAGCTGGCCACATTTTTGAGCTTTCCTGATCTAACAAAGCAGGACATAAAGAGGACTTTCATCCTCATCTATGGCTTTCCATGATTTCCCTCCTATACCCTCTACCATTACACAATGAAATATTACAAGGGGTCTTACATCAGACCAGACAAAGCTGGATATAGTGGGTGAGTGAGCTTTTTGAAGACAACCCAGCTGTCAAAGTTTAGAGGGAAGAAAATTAAAAGGGAGGATGTTCCTTGTTAACTAAACTCATGCTATTTCTGCCTGCTTCTAGCAGTTTGAAATCACCAATAAATACATTTTTGCAGTATAGCACTAATTTCAGCTCTCGTGAAATGTAATGTGGTACAAAAAAGACATCTATGGCATGACATTTTGGGAATAAGTTTAGGCTACGAAAAATTGCCCATGGGGATAAGGACCAATTTTAATATCTTACTACTAAGATATTTAAAGTTTATGTTTGACCCATTTTTTTTCATTTTTGGATACCAGTGCTAGTACCTCTTTCAGGTTTTAACTGATAACCAAGACTCCATTAGAGTAATTTCCCTCAAATTTTTTTGATTTGTGTCCTGCTGAAATGTTTTATCAAACAGGAAGTGAGAAAAAGTTCCCAAGAACCACACAAACAGAAATATATATTTTTTTTTAGTAAAGTAGGGGAAGGCTAAAACTCTTGTCAGATTTGTATTTCTGTCTGTATCCCTGCTGTAGATTTTATTATTTTTTTTTCCAAAATTACAATATCGTCACACAAACATTAAGGAATCATGGAACAATCTTAGTTGCAATAAGTGAGTATAAATGTGTCAGAGAATTGTTTAAATCAAAACATCATATATACGTAAACAATTTTCGCATATAAACAGTGCACCATAGATGTATTTGTTAGAAGGAGGAAAAGGAAATTGACTTAGCTTATTTAGAATTATGTTATTGGGTATCAACATGTGTTTTCCTAATGCCCACTTGCGCTGTGACTTACAAGGGGAGGGGGTTCCGAATTGTAGAGAAAAGTGCGAGGTTGTTGACTGGGAGCTCTGTTACGAGGACCCTGACAACAACAAGTATTACGGCAGGGTCATAATGGGTGAGTGGGGAGAGCTAAAGGAATGAGGGTTAGGGTGGGGATCGACGTGGGGGTGGGTGTGAAGGGGGGGAGAGGGGGGCTGTGGGGAGTATGGTCGAGGTGGTTATCTCCTCAGTCTCTGCCACATGACAACTGAATGTAGTGTGGTATCGTTTTAAGGTGGACAAGAGTAGGTGGGTGTGGCAATGATATTCATGTAGATTTTACCTTACTTCCTTTCTGGTGAAACCATTGTAGCAGGAGAAGGAATCCATAGAGCAGTTAAAACCTGACAGGAGTTCTAATCCTTCCATACTCTATCCACAACTAAGAAAATGTTTTTACCTCATCATACTTTTTAACTGCTTGTTAGTAAAACTGTGACATTATAAGTCCTGCACCTTAAAAGGTTCATAAGTTATCAAAATGTTTAGGTGTTCAAAAATGTTCAAATTATTTTAAAAGAAGAAGTAGATCATGTAGATAGATCATCAGTAGGTAATATACTAGCCATACCTAGAACAAAATGTACAGGCCCCCAAATACTAAAATCTGTTCATTCTGTGCTAGTTTTGTTAATGTCCTTCACAGCTTAATGCAAATTCACTTTACAATGTCATGTTTGCTACAAAGTATGACAGTCCGTGAAAGGTCAAAAATAGATGAGAGGAGCAATCAAACAATATTTCTCAGATGGTCATCATTCGATAATCAGTGATCTTAACCACTGAGCCACGGCACATAATCTCTTTCTGGCTTCTTTTCGATAAGCAAGTTATATTGATGAACTTCAAACAAGACACATTGAAATTGACCTTTCAATGAACCCATCCACATTCGGCTTTGTGTTGCAAAATGACTAAGTAGGCTTATATTTGCAGTTCAGGTAAAGGTCACTACCGGATAATAAACAAGTCATGGTGTGCCATTATGATGTAGTCACGTTATTGTACTTTCTTTTGAGCTGTACTCTGCACCTGTGACTTGCTTCAACTTTAATGGAAATCACAAGTTGCTGCAATATGCCATGCCATAAAAATTACTCAAATAAAAGACGAAATCTGCCACTTTAATGAAGCTTACATTTGTGGGTGAGACTACTGCAACATATTTCTTGTTCATGAAACACAATTCTTTTAAAACATGTATATATTTTATGTAACCATCATTACGCAAAACTTTAATAAAAAATGATTTTAAAGGGAAATATTGTGGTTGATATTTTCTACATTTTAATGGTCCGTTAAACAATTTAAGTTTTGTTAGGTAAATGTTTATATTGTACATTAATGATTTGCAATCTTCTTTCCAGCCAGCAGTAAGAGCTCTAGTCTCCTTTTTTATCCATTCAGATATTGCAAGTTAAATAAGTCATCACAGCAGTGAGTTATCCCTTATCAGAAGCTTTGTTGCTGTGTTTTCTTTGTAGCTAATGTATAGTGCTTTGGGGATCCTTTGTCATGTATTAAATAATACATGTAAAATAAATTATGAGAAATACCATATTGTGGTATAAATGCTGTTATAGCATTTGCCCATGTAATAATTCACCAGTTCGAAAAGTGTCCTGATCAATGTAACGTTACTTAATCTGGATGTGGCATTGTAGCATAATTCCCTGCAGCACAGAGCAGTATCAAGGAAACTTCTTTGTGAAACCTAGTGTTGGCTAATCGTAACAAAAATAACAGTGTGGCGCTAATTAGTGAACAAATAAAACATATATTGATCCAAAAACCTTATAAAGTGAAAAAACAACCCATCTGCAAATGTGGGTATAGATTAATGTGATGTGAAAAATATAAAAAACATTTCAGAATGTTTTCAAGGTGAATGAAAAAACATCATAAGGAATTGAAATTCAAATAAACATTAACAAATAAGTAGAGTTGAGCGGACACCTGGATGTTCGGGTTCGGCCGAACTTCGGAAAAAAGTCCGGGTTCGGGACCGAACTTGACCCGAACTTGACTCCGAACTCCGAACCCCATTGAAGTCAATGGGGACCCGAACCTTTGAAGACTAAAATGGCTGTAAAAAAGTCATGGAAAGGGCTAGAGGGCTGCAAATGGCAACAAAATGTTGTTAAGAGCATGGCAAGTGCTCTGCAAACAAATGTGGATAGGGAAATAACTTAAAATAACATAAAAAAATTAAAAATAAAAATAAAATGCTGGAGGCCCCCTTCTCAGCAGAAGAGGTACAGGAAGTCATTAAGAACCTCAGAAACTCAACAGCACGATGCCGCACATATGGTGGGAATACCCCAGAATACGCACTTTCTGGAAAAAATGATTCAATTTAATGGATAAGATAGTGGGAAAATAAAATACTTGGAAATGAAAAAATGTTAATCTTTACCTAGGAGGACGAGGTCCATATGGAGTAGGAGGTTGAGGTGGCGGTGGATGTGTCGGTGTAGGTGGAAGCGGCGGTGGAGGAGGACGAGGTAGCCAACACTGGTTCAAAAATACAACAATGGCTGGGTAAGGCTAGTGGTGAATGATGTGCCGAATTCTGTCCCCCGTCGCATAGTGTCCGCCCTGTAATGCGCTTGCTCAGTACGTAGGACAAGGGGATTTTGAAACTCTCCGAAGATGATGCGCGGTGACTCCAGGTTCAAGCCACATCATCCGAGGTTGAAGCCTAGCCAAGCGAGCCTGTGAGGGGCCCTGTTACTATGTGCTACCGTATGTCCACTTGGATGGTGGGGCTTGAACCTGCACTCACTGCCCAGGCGACGTTCATCTTTGGAGATTTTGTGAATCTCCTTGTCCTCCGTCTTGCGCAAGCACTGCGCCTGCACAGTAAGTGGCCGGACACTAGCCGATGGCCAGACAATTTTTGTCAGAACACCGGTATACGTGTCTATTCTGCACAAGGTATGGACAAGTCCTGTGGGATCCATGCCTGGTTCATTTTAATGAACGTGAGCTTGTCCACATTGGCTCTGGACAGGCGGCTGCGTTTGTCTGTGACAACGCCCCCTGCCATGCTAAATACACGTTCAGATAATACACTGGCTGCAGGGCAGGCCAGCACCTCCAAGGCATAAAGGGCAAGCTCAGGCCATGTGTCCAATTTGGAGACCCAGAAGTTGAAGGGGGCAGACCCGTCATTCAGTACGTGTAGGCGTGTGCACACATACTGCTCCACCATGTTGGTGAAATGCTGCCTCCTGCTAAGACGTTCCATCTCAGCTGGTGGTGCTGGTTGTTGTGGCGTGCTGACAAAGCTTTTCCACATTTCGGCCATGCTAACCCTGCCTTCCGAGGTGCTGGCGGTGCCCCGGCTGCATTGGCGACCTCTTCCTTCTCCTCTGCCTTCGCCTTGTGCTTCCACCGTACCCCCGCTGCCAAGTGGGAATGCCACCAACAGCGCGTCTACCAGTGTGCGCTTGTACTCGCGCATCTTACGATCATGCTCCAGTGAGGTAATTAAGGACGGCACATTGTCCTTGTAACGGGGATCCAGCAGGTGGCCACCCAATAATCCGCACCAGTTAAAATGTGGGCAACTCGGCGGTCGTTGCGGAGACACTGCAGCATGTAATCGCTCATGTGTGCCAGGCTGCCCAGAGGCAAGGAAAAGCTGTCCTCTGTGGGAGGTGTATCGTCTGTGTCCTCTGTATCCCCCCAGCCACGCACCAGTGATGGACATGAGCTGGTCTGGGTGCCACCCTGCTGTGAACATGGTTCCTCCTCCTCCATCTCCTCCTCATCCTCCACCTCGTCATCCTCCAGAACTGTGCCCTTGCTGCCGGACAATTGTGTACTTGGCGCTTGTTGGTGCAGGAACCCATCCTCGTAGCCACTTGTAAATGACTGCCCTGAAAGCCTTGGAAATTAACCCTCTTCCGCCTCCTCCTCCTCCTCCTGTGCCACATCCTCTTCCATCATCGCCTGAAGAGTTTTTTCAAGGAGGCATAGAACTGGGATAGTAACGATGAGAACGGCGTCATCGGTACTGGCCATGTTGGTGGAGTACTCGAAACAGCGCAACAAGGCACACAGGTCTCGCATGGAGGCCCAGTTATTGGCGGTGAAGTGGTGCTGTTCCGCAGAGCGACTCATGCGTGCGTGCTGCAGCTGCAACTCCACTATCGCCTGCTGCTGCTCGCACAGTCTGGCAAGCATGTGCAAGGTGGAGTTCCACCTTGTGGGCACGTCACATATGAGACGGTGAGCGGAAAGGCCGAAGTTACGCTGCAGCGCTGACAGGCGTGCAGCAGCAGGGTGAGAACGCCGAAAGTGCGCACAGACGGTCCGCACTTTCTGCAGCAGCTCTGGCATATCGGGGTAATTCTTAAGGAACCTCTGGACCACCAAGTTCAGCACATGCGCCAGGCAAGGGATGTGCGTCAAACCGCCTAGGCCCAGAGCTGCTACGAGATTTCACCCATTATCGCACACCACCAGGCCGGGCTTGAGGCTCACTGCCACCAACCACTCATCGTTCTGTTGTTCCATGTCCCTCCACAACTCCTGCGTGGTGTGGGGTTTTTCTCCCAAACAGGAAAGTTTTAAAACTGCCTGCTGTCGTTTAGCCCTGGCTGTGCTGAAGTTGGTGGTGAAGGTGTTACGCTTACCGGATGAGGAGGCGGTAGAGGATGAGGAGGCGGAGTAGGAGGAGTTAGCAACAGGAGGCAAACTGAAGTGCCCTGCAATCCTCGGTGGTGGAAGGACATGCGCCAAACTGCTATCCACCTCAGGCCCAGCTGCCACTACATTTACCCAGTGTGCTGTTAGGGAGATATAACGTCCCTGACCGTGCTTACTGGTCCACGCATCCGTAGTTAGGTGGACCTTGCCACAGATGGCGTTGCGCAGTGCACACCTGATTTTGTCCCCCACTTGGTTGTGCAGGGAAGGGATAGCTCGTCTGGAAAAGTAGTGGCGGCTGGGCACGACGTACTGTGGGACAGCCAATGACATCAGCTTTTTAAAGCTCTGCGTCTCCACCAGACGGAATGACAGCATTTCAAAGGCGAGGAATTTTGAAATGCTGGCATTCAGGGCCAGGGATCGCATGGCTAGGGGGGTACTTCCTCTTTCGCTCCAGTGTTTGGGAAATAGAGAGCTGAACGCTTCCATGGGACATTGTGGAGATGGTTGGTGACCCAGGTGGTAGTGTTGCTGGCAGATCCTCTGTTTGTGGGTTGGCAGGTGCCACTGTCACTACAGAGGTGGATGAAGAGGCCGAGACTGCAGCAGAAGAGGAAGCAGGAGGAGCCAGAGACCTTTCTTGGTTTTTGAGGTGTCTACTCCACTGCATCTCGTGCTTTGCACTTAGATGCCTGGTCATGCAGGTTGTGCTCAGGTTGAGAACGTTAATGCCTCGCTTCAGGCTCTGATTGCACAGCGTGCAAACCACTCGTGTCTTGTCATCAGCACATTGTCTGAAGAACTGCCACGCTAGGGAACTCCTGGGACCTGGCTTTGGTGTGCTCGGTCCCTTGCTGTGTTGGGCAGTAGCAGATGTACTGTCTAGGGGACGGACGCTCCGCTTTTGCACCCTGCTCCCTCTTCTACTGTGCTGGTGGCTCTGTGCGACCACCGCCTCTTCCTCTGAACTACACTGGTCACCTGCATGATGTTGATTCCATGTGGGGTCAAGGACCTCATCGTCCTCCACATCATCTTCCACCCAGTCTTCACCCCTGCCCTCCTTGTCGGTCTGCACAATGGCGAAAGCAGCAGCAGTTGGCACCTGTGTTTCGTCATCATCCGAGACGTGCTGCGATGGTCCTCCCATGTACTCATCATGAAACATAAGTGGTTGGGCATCGGTGCACACAATCTCTTCCACTTCTGGGGCAGGGCTAGGTGGATGGCCTTGGGAAACCCTGCTAACAGAGTCATCAAAAAGCAGAAGGGACTGCTGCATGATTTGGGGCTCAGACTGATTGGCTGATTTGCAAGGGGGTGAGGTGAAAGACTGATGGACATCGGCTGCAGGTGCCAACTCTGAACTTTCATCAGGAGACTGGGTGGGAGACAATGTAAAGGAACCGGAGGCACTGTCAGCAACCCAATCTACTGTTGCCTGTACTTGTCCTGGCCTCAACATTCGTACAGCCTCATTAGGCGTGCCGAAATACCGCTGCAGGCTCTGTCGCCTACTCGCACCTGAGGAAGGTGTTTCACTAGTGCGTTTAGCTGGCACAGATCGACCACGTCCTCTCCCTGCAACAGGAGCGCCACCAGCAGCACCACGACCCGGGCCACATCCCCTTTTTGATGATCTCCTCATATTTTAAAAATGTATGATCTCGCCCTAAATGGGTGTTTTTGCAATATCTTGAAATATGCGTGTATCTCAAAAACTGCTAAACTGCAGAAAATGCTATTGGGAAAAAAATGTCACTACAATTTTTTTTTTTGGGACAGCACAATAGAAGAAATATCGATCGATTGTATGTCACACTCCTGCACAAAGCACTGACATATTTTATTTTTTGTCAGTAGCAGAATACACGTACAGTGTCTAAAGCGTGTATGAACATGCAGAAAATGCTATTGGAAAAAAAAAAATGCACAAATCGCAGCAAAATTAAATTTTTTTGCAATGTTTTTCCAATAGCAGAATACACCCACAGTATGTAAAGCGTGTATCTCAAAAACTGCTAAACTGCAGAAAATGCTATTGGAAAAAAAAAAAAAAAGAAATTCACAGCAAAATTTAATTTTTTTGCAATGTTTTTCCAATAGCAGAATACACACAGAGTATGGTGTATCTCTTACTAAAATATGCAGTGCAGTGATGCTGCACTGAGCTTGCAGGTAAAACTTATATTTTGTCTGCCACTGGCCTCATGGCACTGTTAAAAGACTGTGCACTGCACCCCAGCCAGGGTACAATTGATTTAGGAATCTCTTGAATAATTCTCTCTGCCTCTTTCTTTTCCTTAATAAAGACACTCTCTAGTCTACTCTAGCTATGTAGATCGCTCGCTGATATAACTAATTTGAAGAAAGGAATGTGGACTGACTGACTGACTTTATCAGACTAACTCCTAAAATCCTCTCTTAGCAGCACAGGAACCTGTCTATAGCAGAGTGACGCTGTGTGCTGTGTGTCTGTACTATATATAGAGGCTGGGTCACATGCTGCACTGCCCAATCACAGCCATGTCATTAGTAGGCATTGCTGTGATGGCTTCTAAAGCCCCATACACATGGTCGGATTTTCCGATGGATTCTGTCCTATCGGACAATGTTGTCGGAAATTCCGACCGTGTGTAGGCACCATCGGACAGTTTCCATCGGATTGTCCGACGGAAAAAGTTCTATCTCCTGCTGGATAGATTTTCCGACAACAAAGTCTGATCACACCAATTCCGATTGTGTGTAGCGAATTCCGACGGACAAAGTGCCACGCATGCTCAGATCACATTACAAGACCAAAGCTATTGGCTACTAGCCTCTACGTAGTCCCGTCGTAGGCAACAAACGTCACCACATTCAGAATGATCGGATTTTCCAACAAATTTTTCCGACCGTGTGTATGCAACACCAGTGTCGGACTAAATCCATCGGACCAAATCCGATGGATTTGGTGGTCGGATTTTCCGACCGTGTGTATGGGGCTTTAGAGCACACTAGTGAAACTAGCATCGATTGGCTGCCCTGCAGCTTGTAAAAGGCGCCAATACATCGCCGAACACCGGACCCGAACCAGAACATACAGCCAATAGTTCGGGTTCGAGTCCGGGACCCGGACACCCAAAAGTCCGATACGGACCCGAACTTTACAGTTCGGGTTCGCTCAACCCTACAAATAAGTCAAAGTCCCTCTTGTGCTGTTTGACTTGGCCTTAAAGGTGCTATGAAAGTGATAAGGTTGGCACGCTTACCAGACTCGTGGACACACATATGGTATAGCAAGTGGGTCAAACAGGCAATCTTGAGGGAATAACATCAATGGATTCCACGGCAACTGGAACGGTCCTTGGAAAATTAACTCCACTGGATGTTTCCGTAAAACGCTTCAAGCTTCAAAGCATGGAACTCCAAAGTTGTGCGATGAATCACATCAAATGTTGCAGTGATCCATGGTGATATACATGAAAAACAGATAACCGCACATAGTTTGACTCTGTATGATAGGTTTATTGTAAAACAAACTTACAGCAAATTTGATAAATACAAGTTTGTAACTTAAAACATGGGAAAATGCCTCAATTCCAGGAGCGTCACCCAAAATGATGGCTAATTGTAACCTTGGTCTCTGAAAATTTGTCGTCTGGCTACCATGTCAACCAGGGCCGTCTTTAATATTGATTGGACCCTGGGCAAATATTTTCTTGGTCTCCCTCCCCCATACAATTTTGCTGTCCACCTGCTCTGAGACATACAATAAATAGCAGCTAGACTTAAAATCGGTTTACTGTATCAGATGAGGAAGCGATTGGTTGCTAGAGGTTACAGTGTATCATTACCCTTACTGACTGGTTGCTAGAGGCTACATCACACATTGCGGCTCACTGATTAGTTGCTTAATGTTACAGCACATGATTTCTGCTTGTTGTTTAGTTGCTAGAGATTACTGTACAGTAATATTGGTCACTGAATGGTTGCTAGAGGTTACAGCACATCATCTCCTCACCGCAGGGGGCATGATATATATATGAATGTCACAGAGCAGAGCACTACACTGACCACTATACTATACTGTCCACTACACTAGAAAAACAGAGAGCCCATGCAGCCTTCCTCACATATGGGATCTTATAGTTTGAATTATGGTTTTACTTCAATGATAGTATATTTTATCATTTTAGATTGTGGGGAGAATTTGCTCAGAAAATGATATGGATGTAAGGTGGGTTTACAATTACAAAGCTCCATATGTTTAAGTTGATCATCCATTTTCTTAA
This sequence comes from Lithobates sylvaticus, assembly GCA_028564925.1. Lineage (NCBI taxonomy): Eukaryota > Metazoa > Chordata > Amphibia > Anura > Ranidae > Lithobates > Lithobates sylvaticus. The sequence continues at coordinate 138,190,417 of CM053026.1, forward strand.
CTTAAAGCTGACTCTTCAATGATGAAAGTCCTTTGAAACTCCTATGTTTAGTTACAAAGTTAAGAGGCAATGTGTTGGTAAGCCTTATATGATTAAGAGACTCCTTTAGCTCTGATCAACTGGCTTTAAGGCAAACATTTCTATACCCGGAATTGGAAGACCCTTGCTGGAATGGTGATTTGTATATGTGCATACAATTTTAACTATTGTGAGTGTATTTGATCATTTTAATAAATGTATTTTTAGTTATTTATTACACTATGAAGAGGTGCTTCTTTGTTTTCCTTACACGATTAACCCTATGTGGAGTTGTGATTGGTCTGTTCAGTAGTTGACCTCCAGGAAAAAATATAGTCAGGAATAGAGAGTGGCAGCTTTGGAGAGAGTCTCTTTGTGTTCCATGAATTCTCTTGAGAAAAAAAGAGTCATGGAGATCTTGTAAGCAGGTGCCCTATCACAGTTTGGGTGATGGTGGCTGCTGATGACACTCTTTTGGTGTTGATTTTAACATAAGGAGCACTACATCACAAATAAAATGATTCTGATTGGGACTTTATATTGTTTATAATTTTTATTTTTGCTCAATATATTTATGGTGTTACAATTCATTGTTTTTTTTTTCTCACAATTTTGTTATTTTATATACAATGTTATTTACTAAGCCTCCCATATGTAGACATTCAAAAGCCCTGAAACTACTGCTGGACACTGCCTTTTTGGACGTGATGTCAGCAGCCCAGTAGACTCATCACTAAAGTGGCACTCTACAGTAATGTCATTCCTCCCCCACAGGCTTCATAAAAGGTTATCTTGAGACGTAAACGTTGGGGTAGAGTAGCTGAGCCAGCACAGAGAGTACTTAGACACCCCCAAGGGCTATAACGTGCAAGGAGAAAGGGGGCTGTGCTAGGAAATTGGGTGTTTCTGGAGTAGTCAAATTTTCAAACAGGTTCAAAAGCACATTGTGAGGGAATTCAAATTAATTTATGAAAATGAGAACCACTGAAATAAGCATTTAAGATGCTTAATTTGTCTCTGCTTTTATCTTTTTCAAGTTGGAGACAGGTTCTCTTTAACATTATTAGGCTTGGTACATCAGATTATAAATAAAATTGTTTTACTCTATGTTAATCTTGTTCTTGCTTCCTACCTCATGTAAGAAACTCTCTGAGGATCAAGCTGGTTGCCCGAGGGATTTACAGTAAAGTGGGAAAGACCCATTAAACAAAGGGTTAGATTATCTGGTGAATTGTTTGTGCGGCTGGTGGAGGATTCACAGAGTGTAGTGTCATTATGAGATACAGCACTAGTGAATTGTGAATTGAAGATTTTGGAGGATTATAAATTGAAGCAATGGTTAAAAAGAATTGTAGCAGGCATGTTGTAATGCAATTTCTCAGTTTGGCCACAAGATGGAGACAGAGAGATGTTGACTGGTCTCAGGAGAGAGAGAGAGAGTGTGGTGAGGTGACAGGTGTGAGGAAAACCGCTGTGACTGAGGAGACTGAGAGAGAGATTCTGGCAGCATCAGAGGGGGAGAAAGCCAAGCTTTTCCAGAGACTGACAGGAGACTGTTGCCTGGAGACGGAGGCATGAGGAAGCCTGAGGGGAGCCAGGAGCAGAGACAGCCATGTGGTCCTCTATTTATTTAGTCCAGGGACCCTACTCAGCAGCCCAGCACCACTCAGCTCAGCAGAGACGACCCAAGCCTTTCAGAGATCGAGATACCCCCTCGGGTATCGGTCAGCCTCTACATGTTCACCTTGCCAGTTTTGCTACCAGTCATCTCGATCGGCCATCAGCAAGAGATCCAGTGCCTTCCAACATCATAAGGAGCATCAGGAGCCGGAACCAGCACCTGGGACTATCATTGTGTCATCGCACATAGGACTGGTGAGCAGGTGTAAACCCAACATCCTTCTTGACACCATACTGACACTACATGCAGACACCAATTTCCCTTTTTAGTGTCACGGGATGCTTTGTCCTTTCTACCCAACGGAACATTCTAGATGATTACTGCTCCACACGAGCTTGTTTAAACCTAGTCTTAAAACAAGGGCCCCACCGTTTGCTAGTAGAATACACTACAATTCTTCACCTCAGTACCTATCACAGAACTGTGATTACTGTACCTGTGTAACCCATTATTTTTTTTGTATGTGTGTCTCTCAAGGGTGTTTGCAGCCCAGAAGGAGCTGAGAAGTTAACTAGTCTTCTCTCCTCCCTCTCAGTGCTTGTGTTAAGGGAATATAGATAGATTCTCTGTTTGGCCACAAGATGGAGACAGAGAGATGCTGACTGGTCCTTCCAGAAAACTGAGAGAGAGAGAGAACTCTGGGAAAAAGGGGAGTTTCAGGAAGTGCTGAGGGGACAGAAGAGAGGGAAGTACTGAGGTAAAACATTGAAGGTTATCTTTTCTAATATATTAATTCTTTGCAGCAACGTGTTGTAATTTTCTATATGCTTTAAACCGTGATAATATATTCAGCTCATTTATCACTACCATTTGTGTCTGTCTGTTTCTGATATCAATCCACAGCCAGGATATTGGTACTTTCTTCACTTGCATTCTTAAAAGGGTTTGCAGAAATTTTATAACTAACCAGGTGTGCCAGAGGGCTGAGGCCATTCCTGGAGTTGAGGTGTAGAACAGAGAACCCAAAAATCACCAAGCGGCTCCTTTGGGGGTGATGCTACAGAATTTTATGCACTAGACACTTTTTTCAGTCACTGATATAAGAACACACATTATCTTTTATGACTTAGTTTGCACAGGATCATAGATGAATTAGGTTGCTTATGGTCATAGATTAATTCATATTTTGCTCATGGTCATACATGATTATAGATAGATTAATTAATTTATTTACTGTATATTATTACTTTTGGCTGTATTTTGCACTAGTTAATAGATAGAAAGGTTTATTTAGCACTTTAAACGAAGAATATACTATTACTAGTTTTGTACCATTTTTACAACTAAAATTAAGTTGAGCTTACATGTACAGGCATGGTGTAGGCATGGTACACTCTTGTTACCACTGGTAAACACACCCTGAAAAATGACATGCAGCCATCAATGGAGTACATGCATGTAGTCAAAAAGTGGATGAGAGGGGGGCTGCAGAAGATCAGGAACACAGAGATGAAAAAATGAAAAAGCAGTATTGAATTTTGAAAATAAATGGCAATTGTTTATAAAACAAAGATGTTGGTCTGCAAAAAATATGTGAAAATGTTGACATATGCTTGTGTTACCAAGGAACCAATGCTGCACCCCAACAACTGCTTAAAATAATCATTGGTAAAGTATAATTAAAGTCAAAACTTTGTTTAAGTTTTTAATGCAGCGGGGAGAGATTAGAACACGTGTCAGTTTTTTCATTGCTATCTGTTCACCTCATTAGGGAGATTTACCCTCTCTATTAAAATTAATTATTAAATTATTAAATACTAAATTGAAAGTAAAAGAGAATCAGCTGCCTCTTGAACCCACAAATAGTTGATAAATATTAAAGATCAATATTAAAGATGGCCCTGATACAGATAGTATTTAACAGTAAGAACAACATATGTTTAGACATAGGTGAGCTGTGCACTCGTGTGTGTAGCACCCTCTAGTGTTCTAGAACAAGTGTACATAGTTAGCTATAGTGTAGGTAAATTTGGCTTGGTTGAGATCTAGGCCTGGGTTGAATCTGGGTCAGGGCTGGGTGACTCAAGGAGGCTGGATGACTCAGCAAGCAGCATCTCTGGTTACTCCCCCTGCTTTCTGGAACCTTGGAGAAGCTTCCAGAAGTAGAGGGTGGAGTCTAGGAGAAGCTGCTTAGAGTATTGATGAGGGCCCCAGCTAATTCCCAGCAAAATGGACTGGCAGGGGGCAGGCCACCTCATAAATACTCATTGGTCCTGTCAGCTGGAGCAGTCCAGAAGGAGTGCAGAGGAGGCTGTTGGTGGTCCTTGAAGATGCCCGCTAGTCTGAGGGGGTGGCCTCAAGCCTGGGGTTCAGGAGCTGGGGGAACTTCTTCAACACACAAAGGAATCCGTTCCTGGAGGCACAGGAGCAAGGAAAGTACAGCAGGAGCAGGTCAGTATGTCTGGGAGATCTCCTGAGAATTCAGCCTGGTAGGCTGGTGAGTGTTCAGTCTGCAGGACTGTGTAGAGAGTGTCAGTCTGGCGGACTGTGGTAAGAAGTTAGCAAGAAGGGCTAGTAAAAGGGGCAGCTGCAGCCAGGTGGGTTGGCAGTACCTGAAGAGGTGGTGCTGGGATCAAAAGTCACAGCAATTTATGCTGGACACAGAATTTTGCTACAAGTCTAAAGGGGCCTTGGGTTCCTGCCTATAGCAGTATTTTGCTCAAAATCTGACTGAGTGCTGTGTCAGATCTGCTTATCAGTGTGCCAGCCAGGAATTCTGCAAGTAAGTGAGCTGGAGGAAGTGAGGAGTGTATATAGAGTGTACATAGGAGAAGTTGTTTGAAATCAAGTGGGCATCCCATATTTTCCAATCCCTATGTTTTTTTTTACCTCAATAAATAACAAAATAAACAAAGCCCTGGGCTGTTCTGTGAGTTGGAGTCACTGTAAAAATGGCTTTGCATGGTGGGGGATCCCATTCTACTTGCGGATCCTTAGGGGATGCGCTAAATGTGTATTTGACAGGTTTAACAGTAACCCAGAAGCTGAAGATGCTTCCCAGGCTTACTTCTCACATGTTCTACCTAAAGGATAGATACAGTACCTGTACAAAGCTATTTAGATCCTCTAAAAGTCATCCTTGGTTGCTGGTATTTATATTCCTATACTATACATCTTTTTTTTTAATCAGCATTTTTATTGCGCTGCACAAATAGAAAATGTTTAAAGACAAAACAAGTTATTTGTCAGCAGATATTTTGAAAAAGCAGTAGCTGAAATATGCTATTTGCATAATTTATATTATGAGAGTAAAATAGTCTGTTTGTTTACTCTGGCAAAGAAGCTCGGCCTTTATAAACTGCATGCTTTTCAAAAGGAACCTAATCCTAGCCATGCAATCATTTGTATGCCATTCACAGTATAAAGCATTCTGAGTTTTGGCCCATACAAATCTGTTAGAAACTGAATATTAACAAATAGTTGTTCTTTTTTTTCCCCATTATTTATTACTAAACCACTTGAAGTTCCAGGACAGTATACATATGCCTTGGGGGACTTTAATTAATTCTTCTGTGCTGTACATTGTTGAGCATTTCTAGATATACATAAGCTGGCCATATACTGTTAGAATTTTGTTCAAAAATGTTTTTTTATAAAGTGGGAGTAAACTCCCATGCATGATTTTTACCTATATTTTTACCTACCTACGTGCACCGTTTAGGAGATATTTACGGTAGACATCACTGGCACATGCGCTTAGAAGAAACTGTATACCCGTGCTGTTCCTTCAGAGTCCTGTGCCATAAACGGTGGCTCCCACATCATCGTGGCTCCGGCCACTCACACAGTCAGAGTCTGCAAACCCAGAAGGAAGATAGACGCGCCTTCAACGGTGACAGCGCGCTGCTTGAGGGCTTTGTTCTAAGGTAAGTTTCACATAATGAAATGCATGCGCTAGTTATGACATTGTGTTATTACACAGTTATTACATTATGACATTGCCTAGAGGTTTAAAAAAAAGCCAACAGTTTACTTCTTTGAGAAAATTCAAAGAAGCAGGGTAGAGAACTTTTACTGAATGAACACATTTTGAACAGCGTATGTGATTTTGATTCAAGAAAGTCCATTCATTCTAAAATCTAATTTTAAAAAGTGAAAATGACATTCAAATGACACTGGCCAAGTCATCGAATGTCCTGAGAATCTACATGTTTATTTACTCATATGTAAACTTTTATGTTTTTTAATTTTGGGTTGGTTTTTAGTGCTGCGTTAAAACAAACTTAAAAAATGTGTACTTTGACTCTACAGTAACAATTGCTAATGTAATAATTCCTCTGGTCAAAACTAAATTGTATACTTCTTTCTGCTTACAAAAAAAAAGAAAATGCAGTTAGTCTTATGCCGCGTACACATGTGCGGACTTTTCCCAGAGGACCTAGTCCAGCGGACAATCCGCCGGACTTTCCAGCTGGCTTCGCCGGACTTTCTGAGCGTGTGGACTTGCCCACACACGCCCGGACTTCTCCGGCGGACAATCCGCTGGACAAAGTCCGCGGGACTTTTGAAAATGAACGGACTTGCCCACACACGGAGCAGTCCGTTCATTTCGAACGTAACTTCAGGTACGTAGCTAGCGTAGGCAGTAAATGCCGGCGCGCTAGCTCCGTCACCTGGCATGGATTTAAAAGGAATCCCCACGCCGAAAAACGGCGTGGGGGTTCCCCCCAAATCCATGTCAGACCCTTATCCGAGCACGCAGCCCGGCCGGCCAGGAAAGGGGTGGGGACGAGCGAGCGCCCGCTTCAAATTTTAAAAAAAAATGAGGTGGGGTCCCCCTAAATATCGTCCCCCGCCCCCCTCTGACGTCATGGGGAAAGCCATAGGGAAGTCCGCATGACGTCCCCGTGCGTCAGAGGGGGCGGAGTCGCCAGGTGGCCCCGCCCTCCATTATAAAAGAGCTGTCAGACGCAGCGGGAGCCTACCATTGCGCGGAGCGGCCCAAGAAGAGACGCCGACGCCGTGGAAGAAGATGCCGGACGAGAAGACCAGAGCAAGAAGAAGCGGATCAGAGGAAGAAGAAAATGGAAGAAGAAGATGAAGAAACCAAAGGATGAAGAAAAGAAGAAGGAAGAAGACCAGAAGAAAGAAGATGAAAGAAGACTTTAATAAAGGAATTGTCAAAGACCGTCTCCTGTCATTTTTAAATTTTTTGTCACTTTTTTGGTGAAATGGTAGGGGTACTTTTGTACCCCCTTACCATTTCACACGGGGGGCGGGATCTGGGTGTCCCCTGTTAAAGGGGGCTTCCAGATTCCGATAAGCCCCCCACCCGCAGACCCCCACAACCAATGGCCAGGGTTGTGGGGACGAGGCCCTTGTCCTCATCAACATGGGGACATGGGGCATTGAGGGGTCACAGACCCCCAAAGCACCTTCCCAATGTTGAGGGCATGTGGCCTGGTACATTTCAGGAGGGGGGGCGCTCTCGTCCCCCCCTCGTTTCCTGCGGCCTGCCAGATTGCGTGCTCGGATAAGGGTCTGGTATGGATTTTGAGGGGGACCCCATGCCATTTTTGAGGGGGACCCCACGCCATTTTTTTTTTGGCCGGGGTTCCCCTTAAAATCCATCCCAGACCTGAAGGGTCTGGGATGGATATTTAGGGGGAACCCCACGTCATTTTTTTTTAATTTGAAGCGGGGTTCCCCTTAATATCCATAGCAGACCTTAAGGGCCTGGTAATTGAATTTGGGGGAACCCCCACACTTCTTTGTTTATCAATGACTTTTTTTTTATCAATGACTTTCAATGAATGACTGTTCTCTGTGTTACGGGAGCTGGCAATTCATTAGCCACGAGTGATTTTAAATAGCTTTTTTTCCTGCAAAAATGACACTTTGTGCCGGGACAGTTCTAAGCACGGGAAACATGCGCCCCTTCACAGGCATACTATAGACACCCCCCAGGTACGAAATTTAAAGGAATATTACACTTTTATTGTTTCACTTTAAGCATTATTAAAATCACTGCTCCTGAAAAAACTGCAGTTTTTAAAAAAAATGTTTGCATTGATACATGTCCCCTGGGGCAGGACCCAGGCCCCCAAGCACTTTTTATGACAATAACTTGCATATAGGCTTTTAAAATTAGCACTTGAGATTTCTCCCATAGACTTTTACAGGGTGCTCGCGTCTTTTCGAATTTGCCGCGAACACCCCAAATTGTTCGCTGTTCGCTGAACAGACGAACAGGCAATGTTCGAGTCGAACAGGAGTTCGACTCGAACTCAAAGCTCATCCCTAACGGCAGAGCATTCTTTAATTGGCCACCTTAAAAAGATGCATGTTAAAGAGGAGCCCCCCCCCCCCCGAAAAAAAATAAAAAATCGACAGCTACAAATACTGTAGCTGCTGACTTTTAATATTAGGACACTTACCTGTCCAGGGATCCCACAATGTCGGCACCCCAGACGATTTTTGGATTGGCACTTGGGTGTTGCCGCCGCCATTCATGGTAAGGGAAACTGGCAGTTAAGCCTTCTGTCTTCACACCCGGTTCCCTAATGCGTATGCACGAAGTGCGCTGCGCTTTATAACTGGCCCTGCTGGGGAGAAAGGGGGAGGGAGGCCGAGTTTCAGAGGGATGGTTTCGCAGCGCAATCTCCGGGGAAGGAGACCTTCCTGGGGAAAGGTACCTGTCAAACATAGGTACCCGTTCCCCCTCCCCCTGAAAGGTGCCAAATGTGGCAATGGAAGGGGGAGGAAGCTGAAAAGCAGGGGGGTCCGCTTTTGGGTGGAATTCCGCTTTAATGTTCAATACAACGAGCATTAACACACGTTAACACAAAATTTTAGACTCGTATGTATTTATGCTCATATGTGCAGTAGCCTTTGCCTCTGTTCTGAAAAGCAATCTTCACTGCCTGTTTAACCCTTTAAATGCCACACTAGCACACTACACTTAAATAGGCTGCATGCCCTTCTTTAGGTGGGTGGTTGAGAGCCAGTAAAACATGGCTTAACAGCCTGCTTATATTTCCCCCTGTCTGTCCATGTAAATAAGCCCTTGACTTTGCAGTGTTTTCATTTAAGTATTGTGAATAAAGTGAATAAATATTTAAATGTCAGTGCTTTTGTTTTTTTAAAAGGATTTTGGAATTATGTGTTTTGTAGCAGAGAAAGAAACCTGTCTTAGACAATAAACTGTTTCTGATAGTTCTACGAAACACAGCAGACAGAAATGACAATGCGTTCTTTTTGGTAATCCTAACTATCCTATTATCTAGAGAAATCTGGCCTCAGGTGGAGGGATTGTAGTTGAATTCTTTGAAGGTAATAGAGAATCTTGCAACCAGGAATGTAAAGTTAAAAATGTTGTTAATGTTTTGGGGTATAGAGCACCAGGGACATAACAACATAACTCTAATGAGGTGTATCCTACATCCCACTGGCTGTTTGTTACTGTAAAAATCTTCTCCTCAGTGATTCAGGATCCTCCTTACAGTGGTGAACTTCTGGCACTGAATTACCTACTTTGGCTGTAACAGTGGGGTTGATTTACTAAAACTGGAGAGTGCATCATATTGTGCGGCTCTGCATATAAACCAATCAGTTTCCATGTTTTACTGTCAAAGCTTAATTGAAAAGGCTGAAGTTAGAAGCTGATTGGCTACCATGCACAGCTGCACCAGATTTTGTACTCTCCAATTTTAGTAAATCAACTCTTGATCCCTGGTGGTCGGAACATCTTTGGTTGTTCTGTGAGGATATCGGATCCTTCCAAGTGTTTCCGGTGTTCCTAGGTTGTTCTGGAATGATGCCCCATGTGCTTAGGAGTTTTATGCCACTCCCTACAGAAAGGATGGAATGGGTTGTACCATTGTGGCTAATCAGCAATGTGGCTGGATAGTGCCATCTATAGGTGATGTGGTGGTTGGTGAGGGCTTTGTTGATTGTGTTGAGCTGTCTGCGCATTTGCAGAGTGTATTTCGATAAATACGCAAATAATGGCCACCTGTGTAGAGTTGTGGTAAGGTGTTAAGTGCCCTGGTTTTGGCAAGCAATTGCTCCTTGACCGGATACAAATGGATACCCTCAAGTATATCTCTAGGAATCAAGTCGGCTAGGTACTGAGGTTTGGGGATTCTGTAAATCCCTCCTCGAGATCTGCTAACTTTGCTTGTATCTTCAAGTGGTCATCTTTGTTTTCCTCATGAGCATCTATGAGGTCATTTACAGTGGTGGTACATTCATCTATTTTGTTTTCTATATACTGTACCCTGTTTACCATGGTTTGCAAATCTGAACTGAATTTGTAGATCAGGGATGAGAAATTTGTTAAAAGTGATGTTTGTAAGAACATAAGCATGTCCTTCATTGTAGTATCCAGGACTGGTTGTCCTGTGTTTAGTAATGCGGCAATGGAGGACTGAAGTGTGGGCTCTGTGTGGACCAGGCTGTTCACTTCACTCACCAGGATGTCATTTGTTTGAGGCGAGTCCATCCTCATCTGTGCCTTAGCTGAGCTGCCAGAGGCTGGGCTGCATGGAGCTAAACTACCGGGAGACCTCCATCCCACAGCTCTCATCTCCCTGGTCTGCATCAGGGAGGTCTGTGTAGTCTGAGGGCGGCCTCAAGGACGGAGCGGCGGCGCCATTTTGCCTTCTCCCACTCATCAGCGCTGGCTGCAGGAAGAAAGCTGTCAGCTTCTGTGGCGTTCTTCCTTCCTCTTTCGGGACATTGTGGACACTGGTCCCCTGGGGGTGAGGTCAGGTAGTTTAGAGAGGGCAGGAACCCCTGCGGTGGCTGTTTGTTTCTCCAGGGGGCTTGTGGAGCTCAAGGTTTAGTCATCCATTATCGGTACTCACAAGCCATGCCCCCCCTTCCACCTTTCCACCCCACTCATTTTCACAGAATGCAAAGTCTTTTGTGAATGGAGAGAGGTAGAGAAATGACAGGATCACCCAAAAACAGATTTTTCACTGCTGTAACCCAGAAACCTCTTCAGGAGAAACTTGTAGACAGGGGCCTACTTTGTGTTAAGGGTTATTTGTGTTGCCTATGCTAATGTGTTCTGTTACTTTAAAGTTTTGTCTGATGCTTGTAGTGGTCAGGTCAGTTGTGACAAAGATTCCCCTGCAAGTGTGGCACCCGAGCTGAGCTGCTGCTCTGCGTGTACATTCAGACATGGAGCTGTGGCTCGATCCTGCCCCCCTCTCTACTCGTTGGCTCACTGAATTTGATTGACAGCAGTGGGAGCCAATCAGGAGGGAGAGTCCTGGACAGCCGAGACTCTCATGCAACATCGCTGGATCCATATGGGGCTCAGGTAAGTATTAGAGGAGCTGAGGAGGGCTGCTGCCCACTAAAGGTTTTTTATCTTAATGCATAGAACGTGCACTTGCTGGGCATGCTGTATTAATTATACATATCCTCAGCTACATACGGTATACAGTGCTGTGTTGCGGCAGTGAGATAGGAACTTTCCATCTCAGTTCTTGAACAAAATAGAGTCAGGCTGACTGCCGCTCAACCTTTCACAGGAAGCTTTGTATTCTATGAATGAATACAAAACTTCCTCTGGTTGGTTGAGGCTGAGAGTGTCATAGCATCCACCTGCCTGTGTAATCATTAACCACTTTCGGACCGGACCAATTTGCAGCCAAAGGACCAAGCCACTTTTTGTGGTTCGGCACTGCGTCGCTTTAACTGAAAATTGCGCGGTCGTGCGACGTGGCTCCCAAACAAAATTGACGTCCTTTTTTTCCCATAAATAGAGCTTTCTTTTGGTGGTATTTGATCGCCCCTGCGGTTTTTATTTTTTGCGCTATAAACAAGAAAGAGCCACAATTTTGAAAAAAATGCATTCTTTTTTACTTTTTGCTATAATAAATATCCCCCAAAAATATATAAAAAACATTGTTTTTTCCTCAGTTTAGGCCGATATGTATTCCTCTACATATTTTTGGTAAAAAAAACACAATAAGCGATTATTGATGGGTTTGCGCAGAAGTTATAGCATTTACAAAATAGGGGATAGTTTTATAGGATTTTTATTAATAATTTATTTTGTTACTAGTAATGGCGGCGATCAGTGATTTTTATTGTGACTGCGACATTATGGCGGACACATCGGACATTTTTGACACATTTTTGGGACCATTGTCATTTATACAGCAATAAATGCTATTTAAATGCATTGATTCCTGTGTAAATGACACTGGCAGTGAAGGGGTTAACCACTATTTGGCAGTGTAGGGGTTACATGTTCCTAGAGGTGTGTTCTAACTGTGGGGGGGCGTGGCTGTCAGCTAGTGAATGCTGATCTCTGCTCCAATCACAGGGAGCAGAGATCGGCATCACTTGTTGCTAGGCAGAACAGGGAGATGCTGTTTATTTCCGCATCTCCCCGTTCAGCCTTCCTGTGAGACGATCGCGGGTATCCCCGTGGCGATCGAGTCTCCGGGACCCGCAACCGGCCTCACGGGGGTCCCGGGCGCCCTTATGCCTATCCGTGCCATTCTGTCGACGTACATCGGCGTGCGCCGGTCGGCAAGCGGGTAAATAGACATAAAGAGGCAGATTTGAGAATGTTTACACTATAAAATGCATGAAAATTCACTTCAATTATCCAATAATGTGAAAAGAAAATCCCTGTATACTTATTTCATCTGCATGACTGAATAACTGAAGTGAATCTCCACACATTTTTTTGTGTAAACATTCTCAAATCCTTTAGTAAATCAGTTTCAAAATGTGAACATCAGCTTTAACATTCTTATAGTGTGACTAAAGGCAAAATGTATTTACTTTTTAGTTTAGTTTTGGATAGAGTGGGGAGAGATTAGAACACCTGTTAATTTTTTTTTGCAGTCTGTGCCCCTATTAGGGAGATTCACCTTCTCTATTTGTCATGTTTGCTGTTATCAATAAAAGTGAAAGTAAAAGAAAATCCCAAATTTTGGGTTGACCTCAGAACAGTAATAAAGAGGAAATCTTCCAATGGGACACTAGTTCTGGTGAGTCCGGTGACAACCCTGGGATTCCCTCACTTTGGAAGAATATTCTTTCACTTCCTGTTTTGGCTATGGGACAGAAAGTGAAGGGAAATCTCCCCAATGAGACACAGATGGCCAGAAAAAAAAACCGACAGGGGTCATAATCCTCCCTTACTTCATTGATTGCTTGCTTACTCTGGGTCAATGACTTAGAAAGTATAGAAGCCAGAATATTAGCATGACAGCCAGGTAACCAGCATTTTCAGAATGAGGTCAGCAATGGCAGCATACATATTTTTCTTGGTAGGGGTCTCTTTTCACGGGTACTCGGCCTCTTCGTGCCCTTTAAAGTTGCATTGTGGCAAAGCACAGAAAACAGTAGTAATAACCAATGATCCAACAAATGGATATTAATCTTTATGAGATCATTAAGCTTTCAGAAAATAAATACATTAAGTGAACATTTTCTAGTGCCAAGAAGCCACTGAACTTGAGGATGGTATTCTTGCACCAATTTAATGCACTCATTTAGTTTATATGTCTTTATCCGCCTTTCTCTCTTGGTGTCAGCAAGATTTGTTAAAAAAGCTGTTTTATAATTCTCGATGAACTGTGAAATTTGCATTGTAAGCAGCAATAGCATAATAGAGAAGAGCAATATAATTTGTCTGGCCTTAACACACTCAGAAGTAAAGTGTTGAAACTGAAATTGTAATAGCAAAGTATACATATATTTTAAAAAAACGTTGTGTTTAAATAGCAGACTCGTTTATTGTAATTTCTTCCAATAATTTTAATCAGTTTCTGTTATCTATGAATTACCTAACCAACACTGAAGTAGTACATGCTTCCTAGTTTTGTAAGACTGGACATTTAGTGTAAGGTGGCTGTAGGGTAACCACGGGTAGGCATTTTTTTACATCATGCCTACCCACAATTTTTTTGCATACGAAGTGAAATGAATTCATGTGCCTAGTCTTGATGAAGGAAATAATTATAATGCCCTGTACACATGGTCGGACATTCAGATGGAATAAGTCAGATCGGATTATGTTGTCGGAAAATCCGATTGTGTGTGGGCTCTATCGAACTTTTTCCGTCAGAATTTCTGACGGAAAAAGTTTGAGAGCTGGTTCTAAAATTTTTCGACACTAAAATCCGATCGGAATTTTTCCGATCGTGTGTACAGAATTCCGACGCACAAAGTGCCACGCATGCTCAGAATAAATTTGGAGATGAAAGCTATTGTCTACTGGCCTCTTCGTAGTCCCGTCGTATGTTTTGTACGTCACCTTGTTCCGAATGATCGGAAATTCCGACAACTTTGTGCGAGCGTGTGTATGCAAGACAAGTTTCGGACAAAATCCATCAGAAAAAATCTGACAGATTTTTTCGTAGGAATGTCCGACCGTGTGTACAGGGTATTCGAATGTATTTAGTAGCCCCTGAATGTGACAGTTATAATTTACTGTAGTTGTTAGGGACCCATCTTTTAATGTATTTGCTGTTATAGTCTCTTGCTGGGGTTTCTGTATCTTTCGCTGCTTCTATTCCTGCAGCTTCCTGTGAACTCCTTTCTTGCACCTTTGCATGCTCTTGCCTCCTCTATATATTTCCTCTTGGGTGTCCTATACTTGGTTGAGTGAGCACTTACCTACCCGTAATTGTCAGTGATGTTCTGAATGGTCAAAGATCTTTTATAATGGCATCACACTTTGGTTGCCACCTGCACCTTTCAGTGGCTTGCAAGCTTTTGCAATTTTTAGATTGACGACACTGCTTACCCCTGTCACCCTCTTTCAGCATTGCTCACCTCTTCATTCACTGTATCCCTCTTCCAAAATGATTCAGCAACCATTTTCCAAACCTTTCCACCCCTGAACTCTCTGCAACCCTATTCCAACACTGGACACCCCTGCACCCTAGACCCTTCTTCCAACACTCTTCATCCCTGCAACCCTCTCAACACTGTTCAATCCTGCACCCCTTATCAAACCCTGCTTCCTTCTGCACCCTCATCAACCTTCCCAGACCCTTCTCCTCTGCACTACTTGCAACCCTCTTACAAAAGTGTTCAAACCTGCACTCTCTGCAACCCTCTTCAAACACTGTTAACCCCTGCACCTTCAGCAACTCTTTTCCAACACTGCACCAACTCTACCAAATTAGTTTACTCCTGTACCCCATGTTAAACTCATCCACACTATTCATGCTCTAAACCATCCCTGAAACTCTCTTCAAACACTGCTAAATCCTTGAAACATCTGCTGCTCTCTTCCCTTCTTGCTCATAGCTTACCTGAAAATGTAAGGACTTCAGGCAGGACTTCTTGCAGGTGGAGGTATTAGGAGCTGTGGTTGGGGGTGGAGTCAAATGAGGCAATTAATATTAACATCCACTCATAGCCAGTAGGAGCAAGCTAGAAAACTGCAGGAAGGGCAGCAATGCCCAGAAATATTTGTGTTGGGTGGATGGGGAAATAATAATGGCAGTCACAGTCATGGGACCCTGGACACCAAGCAATAGATATCACCAGTTGAAGTCCTGTAGGATGAAACGCGTCAGTTTTTGCCTGCTAAAGGTCTACACACTGCGCCTGTTTTAGACGCTGCGTGCGATCACCATTTTATTGTACATATCTGAAGTGATGTTTGTACTTTTTTTTACTTTAAACCCCTAAGTTTTTGATCTATGCCATGTGGAAGCCTTCTTTTTTCCGAATATGATTACTATTTCCATCATTGATGGATGAGAGATTTGTGGACATTGCATAACACCTGGAGATCTTGGTTGGGTTCCTGTTTCCTGTACTTCCTGCCTGCTGCCTCATCGCCGGTGTGTGTCCCTATCTTCCCCACTTCAGGAGATCTTAGCCTGTGATCCGGGTCCCCATCTATGCCTCTACTACTCACCGCCGCTGGCGTGTGTGTCCACCACAACTCATGGTAAGAGTACCTACCCCTCCCCTTGGTGGTGAAAGCACAGTCATGGGTGCCTTTTCATTCGAATGTTGGAATATCACCATCTGCAATCATCTTCATCTCACCAAGAGTTTGCTCTGTGGAGCACATCCTGATATCGATCATTGTTGGACTTGTCACTGTGTCACAATCTGTTTTTGTTAATTGAACATTCATGGACACAGCACGTGCACTTTACACATTGTCATATGTGCCTATATTCAGTTTAGCTGGTTATCACGGTAGCACTTGACGCACTTCGAGTCTGGCATATCTGTATTGTTTGGCTTGTGCACAATTTGTTTGTCTTTACACATATACCTACACTCCTTGGTTTAAGTACCATGGTAATTATTTCACAATTTTAGGTGTGTATGTTCATCTTTCTCTAGGTTTACACCTAGGGTTTATACGTTCGAATAGCACTGCATATTCTTTTCAGTTATGTTCACATACAATTAGTCTTAAGCCCCATACACACGGTCGGACAATCCGCGGACCAGGTCCGTCGGACCATGTCCGTCATACTTTGTCCGATGTTGGTTTTGCGTACACACGGTCGGACAAAGTTGTCGGAAAATCCGATCATTCTGAACGTGGTGACGTTTGTTGCCTACGACGGGACTACGTAGAGGCTAGTAGCCAATAGCTTTGGTCTTGTAATGTGATCTGAGCATGCGTAGCACTTTGTCCGGTCGGACAACCGTACACACGATCGGATTTGGTGTGATCGGACCGGGTTGACGGCAAATCTTTCCAGCAGGAGATAAGACTTTGTCCGACGGACAAACCGACGAACACTGTCCGATGGTGCATACACACGGTCTGATTTTTCAACAACCTTGTCCGATCGGACCAAATTGATGAAAAAGTCCGACCGTGTGTATGGGGCTTTATTGTGGTGCTAGCAGCTTATTCTCAATACTGGTAGCAAAGGGAAGACACAGACCCAAAGGTCAAAAAGAGTGCTGCTCACCCCTAAAGGATAGCAAAAAGGAACAATCCCCCACGTTGGGGTTTTTAGGCAGCGTACAATGAAAAAGTCAGCGTTGATATGTAAAAAAGTTTTAAAGTTTATTTAATAAAAACATGGGACAATTAGATTAGAACATGAGCTCCAGTGGGAAAATGATATATATATATATATATATATATATATATATATATATATATATATAAAAGAACATGGATATACAGTGGTGTGAAAAAGTGTTTGCCCCCTTCCTCATTTCCTGTTCCTTTGCATGTTTGTCACACTTAAGTGTTTCGGAACATCAAACCAATTTAAACAATAGTCAAGGACAACACAAGTAAACACAAAATGCAATTTGTAAATGAAGGTGTTTATTATTAAAGGTGAAAAAAAATCCAAACCATCATGGCCCTGTGTGAAAAAGTGATTGCCCCCTAAACCTAATAACTGGTTGGGCCACCCTTAGCAGCAACAACTGCAACCAAGCGTTTGCGATAACGTGCAATGAGGCTTTTACAGCGTCCTGGAGGAATTTTGGCCCACTCATCTTTGCAGAATTGTCCTAATTCAGTTACATTAGAGGGTTTTCGAGCATGAACGGCCTTTTTAAGGTCATACCACAACATCTCAATAGGATTCAGGTCAGGACTTTGGCTAGGCCACTCCAAAGTCTTCATTTTGTTTTTCTTCAGCCATTCGGTGGTGGACTTGCTGGTGTGTTTAGGATCATTGTCCTGCTGCAGAACCCAAGTTTGTTTCAGCTTGAGTACACGAACAGATGGTCGGACATTCTCCTTCAGGATCTCTTGGTAGACAGCAGAATTCATAGTTCCTTTTATCACGGCAAGTCTTCCAGGTCCTGAAGCAGCAAAACAGCCCCAGACCATCACACTACCACCACCATATTTTACTGTTGGTATAATGTTCTTTTTCTGAAATGCAGTGTTCCTTCTACGCCAGATATACTTGGACACACACCTTCCAAAGAGTTCCACTTTTGTCTCATCGGTCCACAGAATGTTGTCCCAAAAGTCTTGGGGATCATCAAGATGTGTTGTGGAGAAATTGAGACGAGCTTTGATGTTCTTTTTGCTCAGCAGTGGTTTTCTCCTTGGAACTCTGCCATGCAGGCCATTTTTGCCCAGTCTTTTCCTGATGGTGGAGGCATGAACGCTGACCTTAACTGAGGCAAGTGAGGCCTGCAGTTCCTTGGACGTTGTTGTGGGGTCTTTTGTGACCTCTTGGATGAGTCGTTGCTGCGCTCTTGGGGTAATTTTGGGCGGCCGGCCACTCCTGGGAAGGTTCACCACTGTTCCATGTCTTCGCCATTTGTGGATAATGGCTCTCACTGTGGTTCACTGGATTCCCAAAGCTTTGGAAATGGCTTTATAACCCTTTCCAGACTGATAGATCTCAATTACTTTCTTTCTCAATTGTTCCTGAATTTCTTTGGGTCTCGGCATGATGTGTAGCTTTTAAGGATCTTCTGGTGGACCTTACTGTGTCAAGCAGCTCCTATTTAAGTGATGCCTTGATTGTGAACAGGTGTGGCAATAATCAGGCCTGGGTGTGGCTAGAGAAATTGAACTCACAGTTATAGTATGTTTTAACAAGGGGGGCAATCACTTTTTCACACAGGGCCATGATGGTTTGGATTTTTTTTCACCTTTAATAATAAACACCTTCATTTACAAATTGCATTTTGTGTTTACTTGTGTTGTCCTTGACTATTGTTTAAATTGGTTTGATGTTCCGAAACACTTAAGTGTGACAAACATGCAAAGGAACAGGAAATGAGGAAGGGGGCAAACACTTTTTCACACCACTGTACATTGAGCAGACTAAAGTTCACATAACAACAGTAAATACAATGTCTGTCGTATGAATGAGAAGATATCCCTGACGCGTTTCAACCCAATACGAGGGTCTTCCTCAGAGGGAAAAAAGTCTGCTAGACAAAAAGGAATACAATGTCAATGTTAGTGGCAACAATACAGTTTGCAAAGTAGCAAAGCTCCGAAGTTGGGAGCAAAGCATGCCAAAGTACCATAGGGTTTATATTTACCACAATGATGTATATCCTGAAGATAAAAAGTATGATATTCCCACATGGAGGATTTTAATAGGGAAGACACCATCCACTTTCCATAGGGTATGCCAGAAAGACTCCACTGGAAGTCACCCGGGCCCTTGGGCGCCAAAAGCCTTACGGGAGGTCACACGCTAAGAATTCCTCTCCTTCTTCTCCCACTGCCGAAGCAGGGGTATCCAGAGGGAAGGAAAACAACCCGGGTGGGACCAGGGGACGCGCGGGCACCACCTGTGGCAAAATCCAGAAAGTAGGGGTTGTATTAGTGGTTGGTATCAGACTGGGCAAAAAACATCGCTCTATCTTTCCCTATTTAGTGTGTAGGGGGAGAAGGGCGAAGCAGTATACTACAGCCTAGAGGGGGCATTCCTTAAATGGGCATCTGTGTATGGTCGTTATTGCCATACAGGATAGCCAAAGCATGCAGTGTGTGTGATGTGTAGGTGAAAAACGGGCAAACCAAAACAAACCACAGGGAAAGAAACCTAAATCGCAGAAACTCAGTGAAGGGGAGGTGAAGAAGTGGGGGAGTGCGTGTGTGGGGGAGTGAGAAAGATGGTCCATGAAGGGACGGATCGGGAGGTGGAGTGGGAGTGAGTGAGGAGGGGGGGGGGAGGGGGGGGGAGGAAAGAGGGAATGGGCTGTGGAAAAACAGGGGGAGGAACCAGTATTGGACATAACTGATCGAAGTTGAAAAAAGGGTGACAGTGTGTGTGTGTGTGTAAAGAAGATAGGTGGCTATGGTCATACCTGAGGGTATAAGACACAGGGATAGTGCCAGAGGCTGCTATCGGTGATACAATGTCACAGTAGCAGATGATGCGCTGAAAAGGAATCCCAGGTCCTGATCACAGGTGTAGTGGTTTTTCAAGAGGACCTTGGGCCGAAAAGGTGAAAATCACCTAGTCTGAAAGCAGATAATAATGGTATTCATTATAGCAAACAGAAAATTAATGGACATAAATGTCCCATTAGAGCATCGGAGTGGTGTGCGGAGGTGAGGGCGATAGGTATAGCCTTAGGACGGTGTCCATACATACCGCATAGAAATCTCAATGGGATGTGATCCTGTTTGGATGGTGGCAGTGATGTATACTAACTGCCAGTCCTTTTAATGGGTGGGCAATCGACAATGATTGCCGGAAATGAGCCACAGGGGGTGGTCAGCGGAAAGCTGACCCCATTGGTGGATAGGTGCCCGCAAGTTCCTGTCTCCATCCAAGTGAGTGAGGCCGCCATGTGGGCAGGCCGCGTGTGGCGTCCCCGGCGTTCCTGTCGGCCAGGGGGTGGCCCGTAACTACGTCATCCCTGACGTAAATCACGTGACGTACGCTCGTCATGCGCATCGGCGGGACGCCGCGCGTGTGCAATGAGGAGCGCCGTCCAGGGATGTCCAGGGACGCCGCCGACGAGAGGTACTGCCAGCGATTGGTCGCACGGGACCAGCCCAGATGCGTCAATCAGTGGAAAAGGGGAGGCACGCAAGGGTGGAGAACGGCGCGACTCCTCCCCCTCGTCGGGAAGGCATAGTGGCGTCACCCAGCAACCGGGATATTACAGCGGGGTCAGACAAATCCCAGGGGTGGAAAAGTGTCTTCCTTGGATGGAATTGGCCAACCTGCAGCGGGAAAGATGATATAATAATGTTGAGCTGGAAATAAACAAATAATAAATATATAGTAAATGATAAAACGTGAGAAAAAAAATGTGTGACAAAAAAAAACAAAAACCCATATCAACACAGCCGCAGGTGAGTCAATGAAAACAACTCAAATCTAACGCAGGTAACAAAAAACTCTGACTGATTCTAGTATGTAAACATGAAACACAAGTGTTTTGAAAGTCATGTTGATATAGTACATACTACAGTTTGTACAAAAATATACATAGAAGACATTCATTATATGTACAAAGATGTATACATGGAACCCTGGTTGAAGACTATCGTTTAGCTGTATGTGGTCTGGTATGGTCTAATTGCATAATATCTCGCTATTCTCAATACTGGTAGCACAGTCATAGCACAGTATATAAAGGGGCTGCATCCCTAGGGATAAGGCTGTTTATTCAAACAGCAAAAGAGCTCCCCCCCCCCCCCCCCCCGGTCGCAGGCACTTATTTGTGGTTTTGTCACCCTCAAATATAAAAAGGGGAACTTTGTTGGTATAAATGTTATTTTGATTGAGTTTTGGGCTGCTGTATGTTCTTGGCCACCGTGCTGCAGCTCAGTTTCAGGGTCTTTATTTCTTAAGTGAGAAATTAGTCACATGTAGTAAACAACATGCTGCATTCAGAGTGAGTTTGGTCTCCGTTTTTGTTTGATCAGGGTTCTGATCTTGTCCCAATACAGTGCAAGCACCGGCAATTCCACTAGATATGAGCTAACATGCCTATCTCTTTTTGACATCTCCAGCAAGACGCAGGTGTCTGTGGGTTACACCTATGCAATTTAGCCAGGTTATTGTACCAGTGTGTCAAAAGCATGTATACTGTTTCTTGCATTTTTGTACTAATGGAGCATTTGTGAGTAAGAATACAGGCATACCTCCATTGGTTGTCAGTGACCTCCATCTGCAGTTCCTCTGACCATTTCCTCCTGAGTCCGTCCATGTTGATAGATTTTGAGTCTTGAAGCCAAGAGTAAGCAGTAGAAGTGGCCTTGGTGAACTGGGTGCCCCTATGACAAACTGACTCTAAGTCCGTAAGGGGTATATGAAAATTCTCTTTGCCTGTCTTTCCCCCTAGATAACTGCATAGTTGTAGATAGGCCCAGAAGGGCATATGTGGTAGGTTTTTCCCCTCCTTCAGTGAGGCCCATTCTTTTGTTTTACTATTATGGAAACAGTCTCCTGCTGTAAGGGCTTTTGTTTGTTGATTAGGTTGAAACGCCAGATTACCTAGAACAGGTCTGTCAGTGGGCTAAGTGAGGAGGTGATGTCCAAGCACTTTGCTAGTTTATGGAAAACTTCAAGTGTGTTTCCCGTTAGAGGATGTTGTCTAATGCCCCGTACACACGGTCGGATTTTCCGACGGAAAATGTCCTATCGGACCATGTTGTTGGAAATTCCGACCGTGTGTGGGCTCCATCGGACTTTTTCCGTCAGAATTTCCGACGGAAAAAGTTTGAGATCCTGCTCTCAAATTTTCCGACAACAAAGTCCTATCGGACTTTTTACGATCGTGTGTAGCGAATTCCGACGGACAAAGTGCCACGCATGCTCAGATCACATTACAAGACCAAAGCTATTGGCTACTAGCCTCTACGTAGTCCCATCGTACGCAACGAACGTCACAACGTTCAGGATGATCGGATTTTCCGACAACTTTGTCCGACCGTGTGTATGCAACACCAGTGTCGGACAAAATCCGTCGGAAAAAATCAGACGGATTTTGTGGTCGGAATTTCTGACCGTGTGTACGGGGCATTAGACTAAGAGGGTAGCTCACCTATGGAATCCATGGTGAATATTGTAGTGGGATTAGGTTCAGGTCCGTTTCCAGTAAAACCAAGTCCTTTACATTCCCATGACAATGCCAGTCAATTATTCTGCTTAGATGGGAGGCGTAGTAATAGTTTCTGAAGTCGGGTAAGCCCATCCTACCTTGTTCTTCAGGTCTCGTTAATAGATTGAATCTAGCTTTGAGTTTGTGGTGATTCCAAAGAAATGTTAGTAGGATAGATCTTAATGAATTAAAAAAATTAGAGGGAACTTTGATGGGTAGCATGTGCATAAGGTAAAGCAATTTAGGTTGGATAGTCATTTTGATTATAGCCACTCAATCTAGAGAAATATCTTGAATGCCATCGTTTTAAGTCCTTCTCTGATGAAAGGGGGGAAATTCTGCTCATAGGTAGAGTATAATTGGGGCGTAAGCCAAACTCCAAGATATTTCAGTGCTTGTGTGTCCCATTTAAAGCGGGAGTTTTCTTTAGTCCGAGCTAGGGTCTGTGCAGAGAGAGACACATTCATGGCTTCAGATTTTGAGTAGTTTATCTTTAGGTTGGAGATGTAGCTGTAGTGGGCAAATTCCTGCATTATGTTGGGTAGGGTAATTACTGGGTTCATTAGAAAGAATAGTAAGTCATCCGCGTAGGCAGCTGTCTTGTACAATCTGCCTTGAACCCCAAAGCCTGTAATGGCAGTATTAGCTTCGACCATCCTAATGAATAGTTCTATGGAGAGTATAAAGAGTAGGGGGTATAGCGGGCATCACTGTCTAGTGCCATTGGTTATGTGAACCTTATCCGACAGAGTTCCATTCATTTTTAAGTTCGCCGACGGGTTTTGGTATAAAGCTGAGATCCTGGCTATCATATATTAATCCTATCCACTTACAGACAGCCAGCATGAAGTCCCAGTCAACTTGGTCAAAGGCCTTCTCCGCATCCATGGATAAGAGGAGGCCTTTGATTTTCCATGCGTGCGCCGTGTGCGTTAGTAGCAGGGCTTTAATAACATTGTCCTTTGCCTCACATCCTGGCATGAATCCCCCCTGTTCAGGGCCAATGAGGTTCAACAAAAGGGGGCTCAGTTCCAGTATCTTTGCAAAGATTTTTACATCTAAGTTTAGTAATGATATGGGACAGTAACTGGCACATTTTGCAGGGTCTTTACCAATTTTTGGTATCACTGTAATATAGGCAGAGAGAAAATCTGGTGTGACTTTCCTAGGTTGAGACAGAGAGTTCAAGGACGCCGTGAGTGGATTTGTTATGATATCTACAAAAGTTTTATAGTACTGTAGACGGAAGCGTATCCATCAGGGTCTGGGCTCTTTCCCGGCTTCAGATCTTTGAGTGCGTGTTTAATTCCTGATGATTCAATTGGGCTCTCTATTGCCTTGTACACACAAAGGGACTATCCCGCGGGATTATCCCCTGGACTCAAGTCCAGGGGATAATCCCCTCGTGTGTGGGCCTTCGACGGACTTTTTTCCAAAAAATCCGGCGGACTAAAGTTTTAAGTTTTTGTTTTAAAATTATCTGCTGGACTTGGCAGTCCGGCAGACAATCCCGCCGTTAGTAGGCTAGTCCGCCGGACTTTTGAAATGAACGGACTTGCCGCTCATTGGAAAGTCCGTTCATTTAGCACGTGACTTCAAGTACGTAGCTAGCGTAGGCAGTAAATGCCGACGCGCTAGCTCCGTCACCTGGCATGGAATTAAAGGGTCCCCCCCAAATCCATCTCAGACCCTTATCCGAGCACGCAGCCCGGCAGGCCAGGAAAGGGGTGGGGACGAGCGAGCGCCCCCCCCCCCTCCTGAGCCGTACCAGGCCGCGTGCCCTCAACATGGGGGGTGCCCTGGGAAAGGGGGGGCGTGCGGCCCCCCCACCCCAAAGCACCTTGTCCCCATGTTGATGAGGACAAGGGCCTCTTCCCGACAACCCTGGCCATTGGTTGTCGGGGTCTGCGGGCGGGGGGCTTATCGGAATCTGGGAGCCCCCTTTTATAAGGGGGCCCCCAGATCCCGGCCCCCCACCCTATGTGAATGAGTATGGGGTACGATGTACCCCTACCCATTCACCTAAGGTGTAAAATGTAAAGTAAAAAACACACACTTTTGAAAAAATATTTTATTGCACTGCTCCGGGGGTCTTCTTCCGTCTTGGGGGTCTTCTCGCCGGACTCCTCCGCCATTTACCTAGCTCTTTTACCGAGCGGAGAAGTCCGGCTACCTTCTTCGTCTTCGCCGCCGTCGTCTGGGGGTCTCGGGGGGTCTTCTTCCGTCTTGGGGGTCTTCTCGCCGGACTCCTCCGCCATTTACCTAGCTCTTTTACCGAGCAGAGAAGTCCGGCTACCTTCTTCGTCGTCGCCGCCGTCGTCTGGGGGTCTCGATCCGCCTTCGGGGGTCTTCCGGGGTCTTCCGTGGTCTCTTCTGTTCTTGCCGCTGTCGTCGCTTTCTGCGCCGCCGGCGCTGCCTTCTTCTTCTTCTTGTTCTTGTTCTTCTTCTTCTTCTTCTTGTTCTTCTTGTTCTTCTTCTTCTTCCGATGTTGACTCGTCGCTCCCTCTGGCCGGAATGCCCGAGCCGCGCTGTGCTGGGACTTATATAGGGACAAGGGGACAGGGTCACATGCTCATGTCACATGGTGACCCCGCCCCCTTGTGATGTCACAGTCCAAATTTTCCAAGATTATTTGTGGTCTATCTCCCGTCATACCTCCATGTTGCGGTGGGAGATTATATAACTTTGTGTAGAAGTTTTGGAAGTGCTTTGCTATTTCCACTGTAGTCACATCTACTGTACCATCACTTCGTCTTATGCCCAATATAATATCGCAGGGGGCCTGTTCATTCAAGGCTCTAGCTAGCAGTCTACCCATCTTATTACCTGATTCATAGTAAAGTTTATATTTAAAAAACAAAAATCTATTCATTCTGTAGTCAAATATCTGTTGTAGGGCCTTTTTAGTCTCAAGTAACTCTTGTGCTGTGTGAAGAGTGAGGGATTGTTTGTGGATGGTTTCCAGTTTTTGTAATCTGTTCAGTTAGACCCTTGATGTCTTTTTTCCTTTCCCTTTTCCGTTGTGAGACAATTTTAATCAGTTCTCCTCTAATTGTACACTTGTGTGCTTCCCAAACCATGAGGGGGTCCACAACAGGTGAGTTGTTGTGCTAAAGAAATCTGAAATCGATGTGGTAAGTTTGGGGAGGGGGGGCTGGGTCAGTTAGCAAGGAGGAATTGAGCCGCCAATTCAGTGTTTTAGGGACTGGAGCTGTTAAGTCAAGAGCTAAAGAGATAGGAGCGTGGTCTGAGAAAGATTGGATTCCTATGTGTGCTGCTGTAACCTCTGGTAGATCTCTTTAGGTAATGAATATGTAGTCCAAGTGTGCATACCTATTATGCGGGGAAGAGTAATACGCAAAGTCTCACCCCCGGGGTTAATAAAGGACTGTATTGGGGTCTTACGTTTTTTGAGAATTTTAAATGTGATGCAAGTCTTTCCATCTCCACCCAGTATCAGACATATACTGATGTAAACCCTTGGAGTTCCCTCACTAATTGCTGGTAAAAAGATGCATGTGATCAATTGGGGAAGTACAGGTTAGCCAGTGTTATCGGGAAACCGCCATAGGTCCCCGGCAGGAATGTGAATCTACCACCAGGATCTATGAGCTTTTCTTTGAGAGTAAAGGGAACCTCTTTCTCACCAGGATCGAGATACCCTTGGACTTAGAGTCATCATTAGTGACATGGTAGGCCTTCCAGAATTAAGAATCTGTCAGGGTAGGTATGTGATGGGTTTTAAAATTAGTTTCCTGGAGGAACACAACATGTGGCCTACCCTTTTTAAGCTCCCTCAGGAATGTCTTTCAGGTATATTCAGGCCCCTGACGTTGTGTGAAATTACAGAAGGGCCATGCCCCAATGAG
Organism: Lithobates sylvaticus; assembly: GCA_028564925.1. NCBI lineage: Eukaryota > Metazoa > Chordata > Amphibia > Anura > Ranidae > Lithobates > Lithobates sylvaticus. The sequence continues at coordinate 138,216,448 of CM053026.1, forward strand.
GAGTACACCATCTAGAGGACTCAGGAGGAAATGCTCAAGAGTGAACCTGTAAGACAAAACTGGTAAAAGCATTTAAATATCTGTACAGATAAACTATTGCAGCAGTAAAATTAAGCAGTATGTTGTAGGTCAGGGAAACAGAAGGAAGGAAGTGTAGGAAGAGATATAGGGAGAGCTAGGGGTATCCATTTTTAGATAGGATAAACTATCACATTGAATTAGTGTGTCCTGTACCAAGCTAACTGGGCACAGGAGCACTCCATGGGGGAAGAGAGAGGCAACAAGCAACTAGTTAAGTATATACCAACTATAACTAGTATATGATTGTGTGAACAATTAAACAATAAAGAGCAACAAAATTGTAACACACACAGCCTTAAAGGCATCAAATGTAAAATTTAAATCTAGATCTAAATCTACCCGACCAGGTAGGGTTAACCAATAGTTATGTCGGCAAGGAGCTGGGAATAACTGCCTATCCCGGCCTGAGTCCGGAGATCCCCCTGAGAGGCGATGAGCTTGTGATGTCCACACACCCGTGCCAGGCATTGAAAAAGGGGGGAACATAGGTCAACGGCTAATAAGTTTGAGCTGATATCATATTTAACCTGTAACAAGTTAGGTTTCGGTGTTAGCCATGAGTGACTGATGGAGTCAGAGAGTTGATGAATTAGACCAGGAGTCTAAGGTAAGCCGCACCCACAGCCTGATAATGGGGTCCATCTGGGGACGTGGGGTTAGGAAGACAATCCTGATTCCATATGTCTAGGGTATAGGTTCCCAGAGGGCTCCTTCTGGTGGCAGTAGCCAAAAGTCTTCCACCTAGGAAAGCCAGGATGAGGGGGCAAAAAGTTAGTCTCCAGGCATAGAGCGGAAACCCGGTCTCTCATAAACGAGAGAATCAGTGTGCAATGAAAAGGGGTAGGATAGGTAAGAAATGAGAAGTGAGCAGAATACTGATATTGAGGAATTTTTTTCAGTGGTCATCCGTCTTCTTGCTCCCGACAGTCCTTGGCTTTGTTTTTGCTTTTTGGACTGTCTTTTGTCTAGCGTAGAGAACGGTGATCTTGGAGGGCTCCTTTTCAATGGGGCCAGTTGGAATGCCGAGTACCAGTCCCACACAGCTATTTGGCCTAGATTCAGAGCTTCACAAAAATCTTGCAGCTCATCTGGTGTGCGAAGGACATGTTGCTGACCATTGCAGGACACGGTCAGAGCAAAGGGGAACCTCCAGGTATACTTCTAGATCTTTTTCCCTCAATTTCTCTAGCAGAGGGCGTAGTGCCCTATGACTTTTCAAAGTGATTTGGGAAAGGTCTTGGAACAACATTATATTTTCCCCATTAAACACAATCTGGTCGATTCTCCTGGCTTTGCGCATGATCTCTTCCTTAAGGATACAGTTCAGCAAATGAAATCCCTGGGTGGGGCAGTATCTGTGAGCCCTCATAAAATCAATCCCCATGTCTTCCTGTCTCTCCAGCAAGCTGTTAAAAACCTGTTGCAGAGCAGGGATGATTTGCTCTGGCTCCACAGATTCTGGGATCTCCCGAACTCTTATACTGTTCCTTCTGCCTCTATTGTCCAGGTCCTCTATGTTCCTGTTCATCTCAATGAAGTGGTGGGCTTGTGTAACAGTGACCCTTTCCAATCTGTTGATAGCTTTATCCCTGTGTTTCCCTGCTGCCTCTGCGGAGGCCATTTTTTCAGTTAGCAATAGTTTGTTTTCAGGTCAGTAATGGCCACAGAGAACGTAGATTTAATGTCCGCTGCAAAGATTGACATGTCAGTGTAAGTAAGGGGGTGTTCAGAGCGGGATAGCCCCCTACCTGAGTCCTCAGGAGCCGGTTGGGAGTCCCCGCTATAGTTTTCCTCATGGCAGGTTGGCATCATCTTGGGACCCACCACGCTGCTGCGGGCCGCTGGCAGAGTTTTAAACAGGTCAAATATGTCTCTGGCTGAATAAGCCACCGATCCTCATCTCGGATGAGAGTGCGGGGTGGTGTAGAGCCGTTTGCCTGGCATCTGAGAGTGAAAGGTTGGGTGTCAGGCAGGAAAAGGCTGTGTGTGTGCCAGAGCTCTCTCAATGTGCGACCATCCTCATTGCACACCAAGCCACTCCCCCAGAAATTCTTTTTTTAACATTCAGCTGTCTGCAGGGAACTCCTTTGACAGCTGATGACTCATTGGTTGTTACAAATGCAGCAGACACCTGCTCTTTAACCGCTTCAATACAGGGCTTTTAAACACCCTTCCTTACCAGAGCACTTTTTGCGATTCGGCACTGCGTCGCTTTAACTAACAATTGCGCGGTCGTGCGACGTTACACCCAAACAAAATTGACGTCCTTTTTTTCCCACAAATAGAGCTTTCTTTTGGTGGTATTTGATCGCCCCTGCGGTTTTTATTTTTTGCGCTATAAACAAAAGAATAGCGACAATTTTGAAAAAAAAACACAATATTTTTTACTTTTTGCTATAATAAATATCCCATTTTTTTAAAAAAAAACATTTTTTTTCCTCAGTTTAGGCCGATACGTATTCTTCTACATATTTTTGGTAAAAAAAATCGCAATAAGCGTATATTGATCGGTTTGCGCAAAAGTTATAGCGTCTACAAAATAGGGGATAGATTTATTGAATTTTTTTTTTTTTTTTACTAGTAATGGCGGCGATTTGCGATTTTTTTTTTCGTGACTGCGACATTGCGGCGGACACTTCGGACACTTTTGACACATTTTTGGAACCATTCACATTTACACAGCGATCGTTGCTATAAAATTGCAATGATTACTGTGTAAATGTGACTGTCAGGGAAGGGGTTAACACTAGAGGGCGCTGGAGGGGTTAATGTGTGTCCCTAATAGGAGTGATTCTAACTGTAGGGGGAGGGGACTTAAGGGGAGGAGACCGATCATGTGATCCTCTGTACTGGGATCACATGATCGGTCTCCTCCCCGCTGACAGGACGTGGAGCTGTGTGTTTACACACACAGCTCCACGGTCCCGCCCGGTCCCGTTGTTTTAACGGGCAATCGCGGGTGCCCGGCGGACATCGCGGCCGCCGGGCACTCGCACCGGGTCCCGGGCGATGCCGCGGCGCGCGCGCGCCCCCCAGGCGGCCGGGAATCCGAGGACGTCATATGACGCCCACCCAGGATGGTAGATCCACCTTGTGGGCGTCATATGACTATACGCGGGTATTGAAGTGGTTAAAAAACATATCTAAAAAAAATACTCAAAACACATTAAAACTGCATGCAAAAATGCATCAAAATTGCGTGTTCAAAAATGCAAAATGCGCTGGAATCAACCACAAATGAATAGATGTGAACTATGCCTAAAAGTAGTGCAGCGCTGAATTGCAAAAAATGCCCTGGTCATGAAAGGGGAGCTCAAGTGGTTCAACACTTTTTCTGTGAAGAAGGGAATCTCCCCCCATATGGGGTTTTCCAGGAAGCGAGTAAATAGAAAACTACATAAAATTAAGGTTAGGCTTATATTTTATTAGATCAAAATATCAAAAATTATTGAAAAATGGCTGTTAAAATAAGAGCTGTGATACAGGAGATGTAAACATTACAACAACAACGCCAGTGGAACCATTTACAATACATAATAGTACACAATGGTCAAGTGCTAAAATGGTGGTAAAGCTGACGCGTTTCAACCCCGCCGGGTCTTCTTCAGAGGATTTTCACGCTGTGGAAACGATAGCATATATTAAGATTCATAGTTAGAAACCACAGAATTAAATAAAATAAAACCACAATGAGCATCCTTCTTTATAATTACCACTTGCACCGCGTTGCACGATGTCTCCTGAACCTAAATTGTCTAAATAAAACCCCTCATTGGGTCCCACCGAAGACCCCCGGTCAGCGGGCGTACCAGTGAGAGGAGCAGAAAACCACCTCGGTGTGGCTTAGGAGGAGTCACAGTGATAGGTTCCCAGAACCCGGACGGGGTGTGGAGGCTGAAAAAGCACCTATTGTTAGAGAATTGAATATCAGTGCCAGCATTCCCTGAATCAGCATAAATGACGGTATAATAAAATATAATCTCTGGTACTTAATAAAAGGGTAACTGCACCTCTTGTTGTTTATGAAAAAAAAAAAACATCGGGTCCCTCGTATCACTGGGACCCGATGAGGGGTTTTATTTAGACGATTTAGGTTCAGGAGACAAGTGGTAATTATATAGAGATGCTCATTGTGGTTTTATTTTATTTGATTCTGTGGTTTCTAACTATGAATCTTAATATATGCTATTGCTTCCACATCGTAAAAATCCTCTGAAGAAGACCCGGGGGGGTCAAAACGTGTCAGAATTACCACCATTTTAGAACTTGACCATTGTGTACTATTATGTATTGTAAATAGATCCACTGGCGTTGTTGTTGTAATGTAGCACTAACCCCTGAAGGAGCTGCTGGTTTTATTTGGGCTTACCATTACCTCACCTGCTTGTGTCTCTGTCTTAGGGATCCCGTGGAAAGTGGCCCAAAGAATGTGAATTTCCAATACTTAGTTCTTTTTCAATGGTTATTTATTAAAAGTAAAGTCTATCAATAAAAAGGGTAGAGGGTTAAGGGTGAGTTCAGGCACCTGGTACTGCAGGTTTTTAAGAGCCCCTTTGAATTCCAGAGGACAATAGTTTACCACCGAAAAAGCCCCTCTCACTGGACCTAGCAGCCGGTGGGGTATTTGACACAGTCTCTGCCACAGACTTGTGAACTAAACTTAAGCGTCACTGAGGTATTAAAGAGTATTTCCATACAATACCAGTCTCTTTCAGCTGAACCAGCGATACTGTACGGGTGGTGATCTGTGTTGCGTCCTCCAACTGAGTCTCCAGGCAATCTACAGAGATACCAGCCTTGCGCTCGGTTCTCCTTTGAAAAAAGTCCTCCCCTGGATACTGCAGTTTCTGGGCCTCTCTTCACTTGAGACAGCACGAGACCTTCCCTAGATCAATAGGCCCCAAAACTCTTCCAGACCTATCCCTTCAGATGCGTAGCCTCGGGCCAGCCGATCCTGAGGCACAAACTGCACAGGCTGCACACCCCAGGCCAGGAGGGCCCTGAGGATTTGGGGCCCGGCAGACCCCACATACAGCCAGGGAAAAACCCTGAAACAAATCTCCCAAAAACATGGCGTCAGTACCTTAAATACCATCGCCCAGAATACACAGCAGGAAAACACTCCCACTGGGCTGGTTCCGAACAATAGGCGGCACCCAATACATCCAGCTAACCTGTGCTTCCACACCCACCGACGGTGACAGCGACACCTACTGTCAAGGAGAAGCCAGTGCAACCCAGCTGAACTGGTACAGAGACCAGAACTTTAGAATAATTAGCCTGAAACCCAACTGATATTTCAGGCAACTTAAATTTGAAAAAACAATAGCGCCTGCTCATCAGGAGCCAGCGCTACATAATGTTTACATCTCCTGTACCACAGCTCTTATTTTAACAGACATTTTTCAATACATTTTGATATTTTGATCTAATAAAATTTAAGCCTAACCTTCATTTTCTGTAATTTACTTGCTGACTGGAAAACCCCATATGGGGATGATTCCCTTCTTGACAATTTTTCGGGGTGTGCAGCCTTTTTCTCTTTTCTCCTATTAGTGTCCCCCCTTTTTTTTGTAAACACTTTTTCTGTGTAAATATCACTTTTGCTGTAGTAGGTTGTATACATCAAACAAATGTGCCACTTCACATGAAACCCAGACATTATGAAGGCTCTCTTCTCTATAAAAGATTGTCGGCATATACATGAAGCCTTTCCTTATGCCACTGTGATATCACTACTTTCTGGTGATATTGCCAGCTAACAAGACAGCTTCCTCTACCACTTATGGGTGACACCAACATGTCTTAAAAACTTAGACAACACATTGTGTGTTGAGAGACCAGTAACAGGTGCGAATAAGAGACAGCTGTGTGGGGTTAGGACAATGTTGTTATCTGAGATTATAGAGGCAAATCTTTCTAGCTTGCAATTCACTGGTTAATTGCATATCATTGGAAATCCCAATCAATTCCTTTAGAACATTTAAAAACTAGAATAAACAACGTCAATCTCATGGAAAAAATATTTCATACCATTCAGAACACTTCACATTTATACAATAAAAAATGGGATCCTTGGTTTAAACATTCCATATCCTTCTTCAATCCAACCTGAGAATGTCTACACATAAATCATCAGTCTATCCTTTATAATGTACTATAGACCATATTCAAAACTTTTGTACCTTTGTTAAGAATTCCTACCTTATTACTTGTACCTTTACATTGTTACATATGTAAAACATATGATTACTGTCAAGTTTCAGCATATTTTTGTACTCTTTTTGTACCACCTTTTGCACTCAATAAAATAGTTTGTAAACAAAAAAAACTTAGACAACACATAACATATGCCCATGGCAGTGATGCCAGGATTATTTTTCTTACTCTAAAAGCCAGTCATTTTGCAGAAAAGGTATATTTATGCATTGATGGGTCAAATAGATCCACTGTGGTCAACCCAGGTAAAAAAGATGCACTGGTCCACAGACAACTGTCCCTGTTGTCAAGGTTCGAACAGTGAAAGTCCAGCAAAAGTTATCACACAGCAGGATCTAAGTAAAATTATGAAGGCTTTATTGGAACATAGGGCTAAAACTCAAAGAATCTGACCCATTTGCATGTTTCAGTCTTGTGGCCTTAATCATACATTTATACATAGGTCATAACATTTCTAAAAGTGACATAAATAAAATGACTGGCATTGTTTATTACCCTCTTCCCGCCCAAGGTACGTCATATGACGTCCTTGACTTTGTGCCGGTATATCTGAATGATGCCTGCAGCTACAGGCATCATTCAGATATCGGCTTTTTCAGCCGGCGATTCCCTACACTATAAGAATTACCATAGCAGCTGTTTCACCGCTTGATCATTCTTACGGATGGCGAGAGGGGACAACCCCCCTCCCGTCGCCCTCCCGTGCTTCTACTGACTCACCACTTCCATTGGTGAGTCAGAGACAGGATCCGCTGGCCCTGGATGGTGACCATAGAGATTTCCAGTGGACCAGATGGTTGCTGGAGTCTCTATGATCGTTTGGAGGGTGGGCGCGATGTTATGACATCATGCCCGGACTCTGCATTCAAACAAATGGCGCCACCTTGGCTGGAAAGCCGAGATCGTTTATTTATTCATTTTGATTTGATTTTGAGGTGAGATGTGCGGTCTTATTGACCCCATATCTCACTGTCGAGAGGACCAATTATGTCATATTCCTATTCCATAAGGGATGTTTACATTCCTTGTAATAGGAATAAAAGTGATCAATTTTTTTTTTTAAAGTGTCAAACTAAATAAAGAAATGTCAAATTAACAATAAAAAATAAATACATTTTAAAGAGCCCCTGTACCGTGTGCTCACACGCAGAAGCGAATGCATGTGTCCTGCCCACATATGAAAATGGTGTCCAAACTACACATGTGAGGTATCACCATGAACATTAGAGTGAGAGCAATAATTCTAGCCCTAGACCTCCTCTGTAACTCAAAACATGTAACAAGTAAAACATTTTAAAACATCGCCTATGGGGATTTTTAAGTATCGAAGTTTGGCGCCATTCCACGAGCGCTTGCAATTTTGAAGCTTGGCATATTAGGTATCTATTTACTCAGCGTAACTTCATCTTTCAAATTATGCAAAAAAATTGGGCTAATTTTAATGTTTTTTTTTTTTTTTAAAGCATGAAACAAAAGCAAAAAAGGGTGCTTGAAAAAATGCTGTGCAAATACAGTGCAAGATAAAAAGTTGCAACGACTGCCATTGTATTCTCTAGGGTCTTTGCTAAAAAAAACATATATAATGTTTGGAGGTTCTATGTAATTTTCTAGCAAAAAAATTTGGAATTTTACATGTAGGAGAGAAATGTCAGAATTGGCCTGGATGGGAAGTGGTTAAAACTAGGGTATTTATATAGTTTCTGGTATTTTCTTCCAATTTTTGCCCTGTGTAATTCATGTCTTTACACATGACCTGAAAACACATATATGACATCTAACAGGGATTACACACATGTCAGCGTTGTGTTTTATACCGCCTTATGCTGACAGGTTTGCTGGAATGCAGCTCAAAGTTTAGCCTGGTGCCCAAAGGGTTAATCATATAGGCAGCCAGGTTATTACACATTTCCATTTCAGAGTCAAATATAAAAATTTCTATTATAGGGACAATTAATTACATCTTAAAATGGCAAATGTGCATCCTTGTCAGGTAGAGTGTACTCTGATGGCCTTTCCTCAAACACCGAATGTGGAGATTTGATCTCTTCTAATGGTCCTGAGAAAAGGGTAATTACGCTATGGTCAAAGCTAATTTGCTTTCTGCCAGATGAACTGTTGTATTTTATTGTACGCTGACATTTTAAAGTAATTACGGCACTGTTGACCTTAGACAATTCTAGTTGTATCGCTGTCTACAGCTGCAGTGTTCTACCTTTGGCTGCCAGACAGAGCCTGTAACGAGGTAATGACACGGACAAAGAGCACCATATGGGTCTCCTTTGAGGTACACAAAGCCCGGTGAAAGGAAACAAGAAAATTCATCTTAACATCATCATTACAGTCACACATCTATACAGCTATAAAGAATGTCATTTGAAAAAAAAAAATAGAAAAAAAAGAAAGCTTAGAATACTTTGTGTGCTTATATTTTCTCCTATAAATGGCAGTATGCATCAAGAAGCCACAGAGGTCAGGTATTGCAGAATGTGATGGACGAGTCTTTTAGTCACTTGAGTTCAAAGGCTAAAGACTATTGATTGGGATAAAAGCCTTGGCTCTTATGTACTGTTAACAGCAATCCTTGTTGTCTGAAACCTGCACAAATAATTATGATAACAGAGGAGCTCTCCAGCATAGACAATATAGAAAGCGGCTTAACTTAGATATTTGGTCAGTTAAAAATATATGACAAGCTCGGATTACTTTCATTTGCCTAGGAGGTAAGTGCTTGTTTTAAAACTCAAAGTTGCATTTAAGATGTCAATGGTTAATATTGATTTTAAAGGCGTTAGACATCAACTATAATATTTGTACTTACGTTGCAGTGGAGAGGTTATGCTGGCAATTAATTCCTTCCTTCGCTTGGTTACAGTAAGAATGGAAATTACTACAATGTTTTACACTGACATATATAATGACAGGACAACCTAGAGGCTCAACAATGTCTTCTAGTTTTATGACAAGATTTTGTTCTTATGTTGACATTGTTTTTATGTTTGTAGTCATTTTTGTACATAGGTGCTGCAATATGTGCTTTTTTAACCAACAAACATCATACCTGCTGAGCGGATAAAGTTTAGTTTTTACTAACCAGTGGTACAGTACAAATTACAGGTTCAGTAGTCAAATTATAGATGTGGGGTTGCTTTAACTTTTACACCTGCTTTTTGTACCATTTTGTGAGAAGAACATAGCCAAGCAAAATATTCATTATTTAAGTTTTTGTGATTTATATCCAAATTTTTGAAGAATGGAAATGCGATCAAATTGCTTATAGCAGTAGGAATTGAACCCATTACCTTGTTTGCTTAGAAACACTGGGCACATTAATACACATTAATACAAGTGTTATTTAGTACACATTAATACTTGCGTTATAGAGAATATACATTTTTGGATTGCTCCATATCCAAACTAGACTAAGGTTTATGGCAGTAGGTCCTCCAGAGGCAGCACACAGCTACCCACACATCATTTTGCCCCCATGTTTAAACAATCAGTACAAGGTACATTACTAAAGTCAGTAGGATGTGTTTCTTGTGCTCCTGTTTCGTCTGCTTGCTGAAATCCTCCTCTCTCTGCCCCCCCCCCCCGCTTCCCCAATCTTCTGGTATGGCAAGGGTTAATAAAACTGCAAGAGTTATATCAACGGTGCCTGACTATGTCTGCCCCTTTTGCCTAGCTCCTCCATTTATTGAAGCCTACTACAGCTCCTAATAATGAAATGTGATGTATGGAGAAGGGCAGATCTTTCAATCATCCACACACCCTTTTCATGGATCTATTTCATTCATAGTAGCTGCAGTACAGCTGCTATGAATGGAGGAGCTGGGTGGATAGGCCATGCTTAGGGGATCAGAAAGTGTAAATCCAACCCTCAGTATATCCAGTTTGTTCTTGATACTGTAACAGTGATGCCATATCTTGGAAAAATACATTGGAAGAGTAGAGATCTTATTCTATAAAATCTTGTTTACATGGGAAGAAAAATTTCATTAAAAAAAAAGCTTGGTCATCTATGTTTACTAGCTTATTTGGTAACATTTATTATTTATTTCAAGTATTTATATAGCACCATCAATTTACACAGCACTTTACATATACATTGCACATTCACATCAGTCCCTGGCCTCAAGGAACTTACAAACTAAGGTCCCTAACCCACATTCATACATATACTAGGGCCAATTTAGACAGGATCCGATTAACCTACCAGTGTGTCTTTAGAGTGTGGGAGGAACCCGGAGTAGCCAGAGGAAACCCACGCAGGCACAGGGAGACACCACTGTGCTGCCCATTTATTATGGAACCCTTAATGTAGGACTCCAGCCAAACCAAATACATGGAGCGATTTTTCTTCAATTTCTGACTTAGAGCCATGCCAGGAAATGAAAGGAAATCTCCTCAAAGTAAATTGAATCAAACCTTGAATCAAACCTTTGGCTCATCCCTAATGTTTATCAATCCCATCTTTTTCCTGAATCAAAGATAAGGGTCTAGTATGCATGAATGTATTCCTTGGCTGTTTTGGTTATAAACAATATAAAGTGGTTGCGAGCTGTTGTTTTACTGGCTATGTAAATGTTAGTGTTGCTGTAGTAGATTTTACGCATCATACAGCTGGGCCACTTCACAGGCAAGATAAGTGCATTACCCAGACATGCTATTGATTGGAGTTTTGTATTTTTAATATGTTAAGCATTACTAAACTTACTTTACCTAGCCAGATTAAATTTGAAAAAAATAAATTGCATTGATATATGTTCCCAGTGCCCAGCCCCTCATGTTATGTGTTTGATAATCCCTTGTCTTTTAGCCCAGAAAATAGCCAGAACTGTTTTTCTTTTTACATTTGGCTCTATTGCTTTCAATGGAACTTGAATTTGGCATCCAAACTCTAGACGTGCTTGCCGAACCCTGCTCAAGCCAAACCCACGTGTGTTCAGGTCATTACTAATGCTGAGTTACTATCCCCTATATTTCTCTATCTCAGTCTCAGTACTGTCTAGATCTTAAGGCTCTATCTAACACCATGCTAGAGTAATTTGCAGTTTTACTCCCTAAGCTTGGTAAAGATCTCACAGAATGTTCCTCCTACAGACCAATTGCCCTTTTAAATGTGGATCTTTAGATTTTAACTAAGGTATTGGCCACTAAGATCTCCCCTGTTATATCATCTCTAGTGGATATAGATCAGACTAGATGTATTATCCAAAAATCTACTGAAACCAATCTGCAAAGACTTTTTTTTCCTATCTTCAGATGGATTATCCAAATTCAGGCACGAGAACTGTGGTATTTTTAGATATAGAAATAGCCTTAGATTAGGTAGATTGAAGTTCATGGGAAGAGTGTTACAGCAGATGGGTTTTAGCTCTAATGTTTAACACTGGATTGCTATTCTATATAGAAGCCCTGGAGCTGCTCTCGTAATTGATACAAACCTATTGCCCTTGTTGCCCTGTTTGTTTTCACTTATGATGGAGCCTCTTGCTATTGTGTCCGGTGTTGTAATCAAATTATGTAATCCTTTTTTTTTTTTTTTTACCAGGGACCATGATCTTCTCTACTGGCAGTCCTCCAGATCTTAGACAATGTCACCTTATACTCAGGCTTGAAAATGAACTTGGCCAAATAGAATATTCTCCCTCTAGATGCTAGGATGATTGAGGTAGCTGACTCTAATCTCTCTTTGATGGGTTTTGTAGATACAATATGTGGGTATAAAGATAAGGTGTCCAATTTAACCCATTTAAATTTTACTCTGTTAATTACCCACCTTAAATGTAAAATATGAGCATGGAAAACACCTACCAGTATCCTTAAATTGGCAAACATAACATTTTACCAGTGTTTCTATATTTTCTGTGGAATGTTCCTGTGTGGATACCAAGGTCATATTTTAAGAAAATTAACCATATGTTGAACTCCTTTCTTTAAACATTTTCCCATCCCAGAATGAGTCTACAATTGCCAGCAACAGGGTGGCCTGCCACTGCCCATTCTATATAAATAATATTTAACTGGTCAGATGGTATTTGCCCATAGATGGCTGTTATGGGATGATGGGGATGCTGCCACTGTACTAGTAGCTGCACTCCAGGGGTTCTATAAGGCCCTACCCCTTTTAATTTGTAGATGATCACAGGCCATTTATCCTATTACATCCTCTATGTGTGTCACACTGCGACTCTCTGTCTCTTGGGGCTAAAACCTCCCCACACTACCTATTGTGGTTTAACTGTTAGTTTTCACATTTTTTGGAGTTCCTTGATCTGGCGATCTGGGCTACAAAGAGGGTTGTTTGCAAGGGGGTAGGCTCCTGTCCAGAATGTATAAAGATTGTTTCCCTGTCCAAGTTACATCTATAATGCAATGCAGAGAGAAGTAGATTGGAGATGTCATTGATGGGTGGATGGGTGAATTGGGACAATATGAGAGATTATCCAATAAAGGTTCTGCACAGAATCCACTTCACCCCCACAAAACTTGCTGGAATTTACCTGCCACTCTCATCTAAATGTTGGAGATGCACTCACCTGCTGACTTCACTTATGTTTTTTGGAAATTACTTTGATTCATTGTTTCTGGACCATGGTTACCCACTTTTTAACTGAATTTATTACCTCGCCTGTCCTGAAAGCTATCTCTGTTTGTTTATTGGGACTGATGGAAGGGATAGCCACCACAACAGCTCCTGTTTTATGTCTTCATATTGCACTGGTTAGTACCTTCTTTGACTTTCTGAGAAAGACTGGTTAATTTGGCACTGCTGTTCAATAAAGTCACCTACAAAAGTTAAACCTCTCCATCTAAACTGGACATGGTATGGAACTGCTGGCTGTCTGCGATCAATTCCAATCTCTGACTGCACAAAATAATGGCCGTAGCCTCTCGGTTAGATCCGATAGGATAATACATTGTCCCTTTTCTTATAATGTACCTGAGGAATATACTGTATGTGGTACCTCTGTATGTAGAAGGAGGAAGGGTGGTAATAGGTTGTCTCCTTGGGGGATTACCCTCTCCCACTCCTAAAACAGAAAGTGCCCAATTAAAGCCATGCTGAGATGCAGATGTGTGCCCCTTTAACTCCTTTTTCCACAACTCCCTAAGTTAATGGACCCACCAAACAAAGATATGTTTTCCCACCCTCAAGAATTCAGGGCAAGTGATCTGCAGTCAGGTGAGAGGCTCTCAACTTTCAAAAATGGCATGCAGTAAGCTGACCAGAGTCTAAGGCTGGGTTCACACTATTGCGAATTGGATGCGGATTTCCTGGCATCCAATTCACATGTCAGTAGATTGTGACTGGCTCTCTATGGAGTGGCTTCACACATTTCCAGAGCAGCTCCAGAGGAAATTGCACAGGAGTCTTGTGCGTTTTCTGGTCGGTTTCAGGTCCAAATTCAGCTAAAAATCGTACCTGAAACGGTGAACAGTGATGCACCAGACCCCTGCTATGAGCCGCTCCATGCTGCAATGTGAATCCAGCCTAATACCATGTAGCTTTTTCAAAAGACCCAGCAACTGTGTTGCCCCCTCCCCTATAAGTACTAGAGTACTGCAGTCCAGTAGGTTGGTGGTTCAGGAATTCACCATGAGAAATGACAAGCAGCCACTGCTTTAGCACATACATTAGGACAGAACAAAGTGGTTAAGGAAATCAGTAGCACTGAGATGCAAAAAAAAAAGAAATAAAAGCAAAAACAGCATTTTCATAAAGAAAAAAAACGTGGTAGTTGTTTTAGATACTCAGTACTTTAGCAAACTAAATGTCATAAAGTTAGGGTTTACATCTACTTTAACCTGTTTGTGACCAGAGGTCAATGATGCCTCAGGATCAGTATGTATACCTAAAATATGTTTACACTGTTTTTTAAGGACACATTAAGGCCGGCCATACATGGTTCAAATCCCATCCAGTTCCTACTGAACCGGCCGAGATTCAAACCATTATTGGACAGGCTGAATGTAGCAAGCTGATCGATCGATCAACTTGGGTACAACCAGCCTGCTGGATTCTCTTGCAATTTTTGCTAGCGGCTGCTATAGCCACTAGCAATAATTACTGTCTCCTGAAGACAAGGTCCCAGCAGGAGGGATTCCCCCATCAACACAGACAGTGTCAAGAAAATAATATCTTTCCTGCAACTCGTGGAAAGAGATTAGCTCCGTGTATGGTCTGCCTAAGCTTTTCTTTGGTACACTCTTTAACCACTTCTTCTCTAGAGAATTTCTCTAGAGATTTTTTTCTTGGCTTGTTTGTAAACAAAGCCATATGTAATATATTTGTTAGCTACCATAGTGGTCACATGGCTGTGAAACTTGTTGATTGTATGCCAATCACTGTATCTGACAGGGCTGCTGTCATATGGCCTGCACCAGTGCCAGTTGCTAGTTCTGCCATTTGATGGGTAATCATCAAGAGTAAATAACACTAACTTAAAACAGCACTACCCCAAAACATCTTGAAGCCTAGAATCACTCCTGTGCCCATGTTGTGAGCAAGGCCATTATGGCAGAAACGCGTTAACATCTGTTGTACACACTTATCTTTTATGGAAATACAATAAATCTGTACCGATTTAAGAGCATGTATGGAGTTGTGGATTGTCTTCCATCCATTAGCTCCTGTACACAAAATTAGAAAAATGTAACTGTTTTTGAACTGAGTTTTTATTGTATAGATTTTTTTAAAGAAGTATGTTAATTTTTACATCAGAGATTAAAGACTGGAAAACTGAGCAAAGGCTGCATGTTTGGGGAACACCTCACACTTGATTTCCAATAAGAGTCCCCTACTGAACCAGAAGTGGGAAGATCTATTTTAGTGAAGTACTGTGTAAGATTGGGTTGGTCAGACTCAATCGGTAGGTGTGTTTTCAATGAGTACGCCAGTCCAAAATTGTATTTTTAAGGGCATGGTAGCCCAATTTTATTTAAAAGCATGGAAAAGTTTACAAAGACATCAGTAGCCCACGCAGGGGGTTCCACCATTTCTGTATCTTGCACAATCAGAATATTTCAGCCTCCTGACTTACTCTTTACTATACGGCTGCTTCAGGCCTCCAGCTTACGCCTTAGGTCTGCTCCTCAGATAAAAAAGAGTTCCTAGAGTCAAGCTCCCTTATAGCTTACTTACGATCAACTCCTTGCTGCTCTATCACAGACTACATCTGCCTCCTGCAGACATGCATGCTCTGGCTGCCCCATGCAGACTCTGACTCCTGCAGAGGAATGGAAGTCCACCTGACTCCCATGCAAAGACCTCCTGTCTGTTGGGTGGGGCCCTGAGCCATAGTCAGGTAACAACTAAATAGTCAAGCACACAGCTGTGCAATCAGCATGCCTGTCCAAAATCTGGCATAAACCAGCATTCTTACAGGTAGCACAGGATCTCACTGCCACAACTGCATTAAAGGAGGCTTGTCATAGGAAGAATGGTGTGTGCCACTGCTGATATTTCCTTCTGGAAGTTTGGGTTACCAGTTTGCCGATCAGCTGGGTATAATTTTTTAAGTCACTGGCCCAGAACAAGTATAAAGACATATTCAGACCAGGGAATCAAAACGACAACCAGTCAACATGCATTTTTAGAAGACTGTCAGTAAAAATAGCTTCCATATTACTCCTATGACAAGTTTGCTTTAAGGTCTCACAATTTGATGTGATAATTGACCTCCTCTGTGAGCTCCAATATTTCTGTCAACAAGGTTTATACATTTTTTAATTCTGAAAGCAGTCCTTTTTGTTCTCTTAAAATTTATTTCTGTGACAAATAGCAAAACATTTTAGTCCATATAAAGTAAAAATCTTTTGCCTGTCAGTGCAGCCTGTTCAAGGTCCATCTACTATGTTTTTCTCTGTTATTATAAACATGTTAGATTCCTTTATAAAGTTGTTCAATCATCTTCTGTGTTTTGTACCTTTGAACTGTCATGTACGATTTGAATTAATGAGGCATTTTAGGTCTAAGGTCCCTTGCAAGACCTATTCAGATTATGAACTATTAATCCCACAGTGATCTGTGCAGCATTATAAAAATGACACCACCGGTTTCAACGTATTTTATTGTGGCTTGGTATTTTGTAGACATCATGAGTTTGTCCTTTGGGAAATAAGCTATTGGAAAGGTATTTTACTGTGCGCTCCAGGAGAAAGCATGTATTTATGGAGAATAGAATCTGAAATATTTGACTGCTAGACAATAGAACTTTGGGGCAACTTTTTATTAAAATACATTTTGCATTTGCTGGGTAATGCAGAACTCTTATGCAGTCAATACAGTTATTGACCTTTCTTATGTATTCATGCTTTGGTGTTCGATACAGGCAATAGAAAAGTAGAGCTATGATACATCTGTTTCAAATCAGCATTGACCATAATAGTGTTTAACTATTATGTAATATACAATCAATTTGTACACTGCTGAATATTGCAAAGATAATAAGGATAGCTTTCATAGAAGACAAATCAATGTGAGGCGAGGAAATTATCTAAGGCTTAGGTTCATGTAACAACATATAATAAATTCCAGCTTTGCCTTCTTTAATGCAACTCAAGATTACAGTGCCTGCCTCTAAAAGGCACAGTAACAAATAATTATAAGGTCTCCTGTATTCCTTCTTGACAATATTGCAAGCCCTTGTTTCATTTCTGAGGACTTCTATATGCTTTAGGTCAAAACAAAGTATATTTTAGATAGTAAGACCTGGGCACAGGGGGTAGAGGTTTCTCCCACCCAAATCTCTTTGAATCCTCCGGACTCCAGATCCTAATCCAGAAATTACGAAACGCGGAGAAAACAAAAAAATTTGTTTTCTCTATCCAGAAAAAAATATTCTGGAGCCCCTCACATGTGAGACCCATGTGTACTACAGTACATAGTTAGTTAGTTAGGTTGAAAAAAGACACAAGTCCATTCAGTTCAACCATAAAAGTAGCAGGGCAACAGATCAGTCCAAGCAGTAGACAAAAGCATAGTTGATAAAACAGGCCAGGGTCAGTTCGCGTGCAAGCAGTCCAATCGGTAGGCAGAAGCGTAGTTAATAAAACAGGTCAGGGTCAGTTCACGTGGAAGCAGTCCAAACGGTAGGCAGAGTCATAGTCAAAAAACAGGCCAGGGTCAGTTCACGTGGAAGGCAGTGGCATGGTTATTTGAGGAAGCATGGAAAATAGTCAGCACAGATGATGAAAATGGGGAAATGGTTCAAAATATGGGCTAATATTTTAGGAATGTGTGATAAAGTCGGAAGCATTCACCAATTCCCGGTTGGGAAGGACACTGGGGACAATGGTATCTGGTATCTCTTCCAAATCCTCTTTTGCTGCATACACAACAACTTTTTTAGCATCTTCGGCCTGCTTCAGATGGTGGAATATTGTCCGGGAAGTGGTGCTCATGAAGTCGGCTAACAGCATCAGAGCTAATTTTTTCTGGGGGTGAGGTCTTTGTTGATAGATGAGGGATGTGAAAACCTCTTCGATGAATTTTAAGAAGTGGGTGAGGCTTTCTGTGGATTTGGTGTAGATTATGTATGCATTATAAATGGCCAAATTATTTGATAAATTGCTACTTTCTTGTACCAGAAACAGGACCCCCTGTTTGACAAATAGGGCTGAAGCATTTGGTCGTTGAAATCTCCCTCCCATGTAGAGATTGTATTCTTGGACACATGTTGGATTTTCAATGGGACCTTGTTTTCTTTTAACCTCAACTGTAGTGTCATCATGGATGGTGGACATCATGTACAAATTCTTGCTATCCTTCCGCCTCAAGGTCAGCACTTTGTTGCTTCTCAAAGTTGCTTTTTCCCCCTTCGCAGTTTAATGTTCACTATGGATAGTGGGAAGCCCTTCCTGTTCTTTCTGGAGGTTCCGCAGGCCAGGGTTTTGTGAGCTATAGGTGTTTGAAAACGGGCAGGCTTGTGTAATACTTACCCAGGTATATGTGATAACCTTTGTTCAGCAATGGGTATGCCAGGTCCCATACAATTTTTCCAGTTGTGCCCATGTAGGCCGGGCACTCAGGTGGCTGGACCTGGGAATGTCTTCCTTCATATATGCTTAATGCATACAGATATCGTGTGACTCTCTCGCAAAAATGTTTTTTTTTTTTCTGCTAGGAATATATTGTTTTATTCCTAGCCAGCCTGAAAAGGGTACCAGGGACTCATCTACACATATATGTTGATCGGGGACATAGAGTTCTGCAAATCTTTGGGGAAAAAAATTATGAGAGGGGGCAAATTTTTGTGGAGGGCACTGGAGTGGAGGAAGCGTATAATCATCTCATATCGGGACCTGGACATTACGGCAGAAAAAATGGGCATGTGGTGGATGGGGTTGGTGGACCAGTAGGCATGTCCTTCCTTTTTTTTTGTAAGCTCCATGTTTATGGGGAGGCCCATAAACAATTTGAACTCCTCCAGAGACAAATCTCTCCATTCAAACGGAGGGGCATATGATGATTGGGGGTTGTTGGCAATATGCTGCTGGGCATATAGATTGGTCTGGTCCACGATAAATTGCAGCAAAGTGTCGGGTAAAAATAAATAAAAACAATCAATTTCTGTGAAATTTTGGGTATTGGCTTGCACACCTGGCTGTTCGGTGAAAGGGAAAATAATTGCTGATCCCGAGTTGGAAGGCAGCCATAGAAATAAAAGAAATGGCCTCATACCACAACGATGATCCAAAATCCTTTATTAGGACATCCCAAAAGACACCACAGGAACAGAATACCTGGTAGATGTGTTTCACACACTTCACGTGTGCTTAATCATTACGGAACACAGCCATGTTGGGTTGGCAAGACCATCTGGGAGGTATGTAGTGGCCCTGGCTCTTGGGGGACGTGACACTCCAGTGCTGGTAGTTGGGGATTTTAAGTTCCTGTGTCTGTACTTGGGTGTGATGCGACAGAGCTGGTACTGGGCATTTTTTCTTGGGTCTTTTCGCTGGCGGCAGCGCTGGTACTGGGCCTTGAATTTGTTCTTGGGGTCTTTCGCTGGGGGTAGCTCTGGTACTGGGACCAAGCATTTGTTCTTGGGGTCTTTCGCTGGAGGTAGCTCTGGTACTGGGACCAAGCATTTGTTCTTGGGGTCTATCGCTGGCGGCAGTGCTGGTACTGGGCCTGGGAATTTGATTCTGGGGTCTATTGCCAGTGGCTGCCTGGTTTCCAGAGCACTGTGCCCTTTTAGGAGGGACCCATTCTTCCTCTGATTCATTTGCCGAAACACAACTATTGATCGGTTCAAATGCTGAATTTGATTCAGAATTGGAATTGGCAATGGAATCTGATGAGAACTCCCCGCTGCTCTCATTAGTCATGGAGAGGATCTGGAACTCCTCCTCACTGCTATAAACTGACGGTCACTGATGGGTTGTGAGACGGGTGACAGGTGACGTTCACTGATAGTTGACAGGTGACGGTCACTGATGGGTGACAGGTGACGGTCACTGATGGCAGTCTCTGATAGTGACCGCTGCACTTTATGGGACTGATAGGTGACAGGTGAGGGTCACGAATGGGTCACTAATGACGGTCACTGGTAACAGTCACTGACGGGTGACTGATGAGTGACAGGCGATGGTCACTGATGGGTGACAGGTGCACCGCTGATGGTCACTGATGGTAGACTCTGACGGCGACAGGTGCACTTTATGGACACTGATGGGTGACAGATGCAGTTTTATAAGCACTGATGGGCATTGATAGTGTGACTGTTGGGTGACAGGTGAAATGGGGGGTGGTAGGGGCGATGTGACAGGTTCCCTTTTTTGTGTGGTGTTTGTGCAGTACACTACAACACACAGATCGGTAACTCACTGATCCCTGGCTCTTCTTTCCACACTGTAAACGGTGTCAGGAGGGAGAGTCGGTAATAGCTAGTAACCGGTTTCTGTTTTATATTTTGTGATTGGCTGTGAATGGATCAGAGCCAATCACGTGGTAAACAGCCACCAGCTATTGGCTGCTTACCATGCTCAATGACATGCAGTGTTC
Source organism: Lithobates sylvaticus (assembly GCA_028564925.1). Lineage (NCBI taxonomy): Eukaryota > Metazoa > Chordata > Amphibia > Anura > Ranidae > Lithobates > Lithobates sylvaticus. Next base: position 138,236,759 of record CM053026.1, read on the forward strand.
ATAGGAACACGCCACCACCAACATGCCCACGTAGCGCACTCCCGATCACACGCATGCGCCATCTTCAAGTGGGCAGTACAATCTGTGACTTGATCACGGTCGATCACATGTGAAAACAGCCATGCCCAATGGCTGTTCACCCCTGTTGGTGACACGCTGTGTCTCGTGGACACGCCATCATCGACAGTGCAGGGCTGCGCGCACCCGATTGTGCGCATGCCCTGTTTAAATGGCCCAACGTCATATGACATCCGCCCAGAACGAGAGCCGCACTGCCCCTCCGTCATTTGTCAGTGGCAAACGGCCTCTCTGCACTTGATCACTTATCTGATACACGATCCAGCTCTACAGGGTGGGGGCACACGCCCTCTGTCCTGGCTGTGATGTGATTAGTTACAGCACAAGACAATCAGTGGGTCCTGGCCAGTGATTGATGGACAGGAGCTGCTGATCGGTAAAGTGGATGACAGGAAAGAGATCTGTGAGTGTAAACAACACAGAGCTTTGTCTTGTCAGCAGGGATGTGATGGTTTTTGTTTCCCTGCGAAGCAGGGAATAAAAACTGGCACATCCCTTAGTAAAAGCAGCACACACACAGGGCTGTGTGTTAGGACGCACAGTTAACCCTTTGATTGCACCTATATGTTAACCCCTTTCCAGACAGTTTAATCAGGACTGTGTCAGAGTGTATTATTAGCACTGATTACTGCATTAGTGTCACTGGAGATGTCAGTGGCATTTAGTCAGTTCCCACAAAGTGTCAGATTGCCCACTGTACTATCACAGTCCTGCTATAAGTTGCTGATCGACACCATTACTAGTATAAAAATAAATAAATACAATTTCCAGTATATTTATACCATAGTTTGTAAATGCTTTAACTTTCATGCAAACCAATTAATATATGCTTATTGGGATTTTTTTTACCAAAATTTTTTTTATTGGATCTGTTTTATCGCAGAATGTAAAAAACATTGTGTTTTTTTTTTTTTTTTTTTTGGTCTACTTAGATTTATATAATAAAAAAAAATAAAAAACCCAGTGGGGATCAAAAAACACCAAAAGAAAGCTCTATTTGTGTAAAAAAAAAAAATGATATAAATTTTTTTGTGCACTGCATTGTATGACTAGCAGAGTGCCGAATAGCAAAACATGGCCTATTCATGAAGGGGTTAAATTCTGCTGGAGGTCAATTAGTTAAATATGCTAGCAAAAATCTATTTTTTTAAATTTCTCTCATACAAGATTGGGTATTCAAAGTGAACACCAGTTTGCCTTATTTACTATCATTTACTTTGAAATCTTAACTTACACTTTTGAAAGCAAAATATTCACTTTGCTAAGTTCAGTCTGCAAAATCCCACAAACCTAATAAAAGAAAAGCTAATTACTGGCACATATAAAAACTATTTTAGAGATTACTTACACTTTTTATTTTGCATAAGATTTTGCAGAAGGTAACACAAAGGGCCTGATTTATAAAAAAAGAATAAACAAGAGCAGGAATAAATCACTATGGTTAGCTTGGCTTGCATGAGCATGTAGATATAGCAAACAAGATTTATGAATCTGTCTAGAAAATGCCTGATAACATGAGCTAAAAATTTGTGTCGGGAAGGGTGCTTAGAGAGAAATAAGCACTGATCTATTAGCTATTATTATAAGCTATTTAGAATACAGCTCTGAATGTTCCCTTGTTCCTCTGACTATGTGGAGGGGGAGGTGTCCCTTTCCTCCAATCAGCTCTCATACAGTGTAAGTGCAGCCTCTCCATGAGGAACCATTTTTAACATGATCTGCTTTTTTGAAAGGGTGTAGAAAGGGGAAGATAGCAAATATAAGTAAAACTTATGTAGGATAATTAGTTTCATGTGTATCATCTGAGGCTATTCACCTCACTGGGTATATGTGAGGGTTTACAACCACTTTAAAGGCTAGGTTCACCTTTTTTTTCTACATATCCAGTTCCTCCTATGTACCAATATATGTGTCAGAAACCATGAATCAGACTGAGGCAGAAGTACAGTTAAATCACACTTGTTTAATAATAATAATAAAAAAAGGTAAACATAGTCAAAACATAGCCAGAGTTCAGGAACAGGAACGAATAGTCAGACAAGCCAAAATGTCAGGGAGCCAGAAGGAATGTCAGCCAAGCAAGTCTTTAACAGGAACACAGGAGAGCGTCTCTAGAGATGTGACCAAGGCGAAGGCAGAAATCATCTGGACTGGACATCTTAAGTAGGCAGGACCGACGAGCAGGATCATGGACAGGTGAGTCACTGTGGAGAGATAGGAGCTGGCAATTAGACGACAGCTGAGTGGCCAGCTCAGCGGAGGAAGGACTGGGCCCAGCCCTGACAGTACCCCTCCTCAATGACCCCTCTCCCTTGGAGGACCACCAGGCTTGAGGGGAAAACATCTATGGAAATCACGGAGGAGGACAGGGGCATGTAGGTCTGAGGATGGGACCCAAGAGCGTTCCTCTGGACCATACCCTTTCCAATGCACCAGGTACTGTATGCGCCCACAGAACCGATGGGAGTCAGCAATGGACTGTACTTCATACTCCTGATGGTTCTCAACCTGAACAGGGTGAGGACATGGCACCGAGTTGGTAAAGCGATAGCAGACCAAAGGTTTTAATAGGGAGACATGAAATACATTTGAGATACGCATATTAGAAGGAAGATCTAATGCGTAAGCCACTGGGTTAATCCTGCGAAGAATGCAGAAAGGCCCAATAAACCGAGCTGCGAATTTCAGAGAGGGAACACAAAGTCGGAGATTGAGAGGTGACAGCCAGACCCTGTCCCCAACCTGGTAGGAAGGCGGAGGCAGGCATCTACAGTCAGCATGGAGTCTGTACCTATCATTAGCGTGTCGCAAAGCCTCCTGGACTTGTGCCCAAGTGGACGAAGACCACTGAGATGCTCTTCTAACACAGGAATACTCTGCGGAACAAATGAGTCAGGCAACATGTAAGGTTGGAAACCATAGTTTGCCATAAATGGGGACAATCAGGGAGCCGAATTCAAGGCAATATTGTGAGCATACTCTGCCATGGTAAGAGGTCTGACCGGTTGTTATGATTGTCAGAAATATAGCAACGTAGGAATTGCTCCAAGGACTGATTGGCTCATTCTGCGGCCCTATTAGACTGCGGGTGATACGCAGAGGAGAATGCAAGCTAAGTTCACAACTGTGCACAAAAGGGGATACAAACTGACTATTTTCAAGAACTGGTCAACCACCATAACTGTATAACTGTGTTGCCCTGGGAGTTGGGTAACTCCACAATGAAATCTATAGACAGGTGGATCCAGGGCCTCTCTCCATTGGGTATGGGTTGTAGGAGACCCACTGGAAGATGTTGTGGAGTCTTACTCTGAGCACACACGGAACAGGCAGCTACGAAGGCGCTTAAATCAGCAAGTAGACTAGGCTACCAGAATTGTTGGGAAATGGCCCAAAAGAGTTGATTCTTCCCAGGGTGGAAGGCAGCCTTGGGAGAATGGTAAGTCTGGAGCACTACAGTACTGAGACTCTCTGGGACAAAGCAACGGTCACAAGGTTTCTTAGGAGGAGCATGGACCTGAGCAGCAAGAATTTTGTCACCCAAAAGAGAAGTGAGACTGGTGTCGAATCGTAGCCAGAATACAATCAAGAGGAATTACAGGAACCAGAACCAACTTTATCTTGGAAGTTGAGGAAAATTGTTGTGACAAAGTGTCAGCCCTTACATTCTTAGTACCGGGTAAGAATGAGACAATGTAATTGAAACTTGACAAGAAAAGAGCCCATCGTCCCCTTCTGGGAGAGAGGTGTTTAGTCACCGGGCACCATGAAATAATCACTGACATTTGCTACCTTAACAACTGATGAGTCATCAGCTATCAATGGGCTTCCCCGCTGACAGATAAATAAGAAAAAAACATTTTCTGGTAAAAATAGAAAAAATATGACGTAAGGCATCCCCGATCCATACCAGACCCTTATCTGAGCATGCAGCCTGGCAGATAATATTTATACACATATATATATATATATATATATATATATATATATATATATATATATATATAAATAATAAAGCAGTACTAAAGGCTGCAAGCATTCCTTACATTGAGAAATTAATATATATATCCCACTACCACAAATATTAAGGACCAAGCAAAGGGACACCCACACATAATAAAAAAGACAGCCCAATATTAATCATTTGATATGTGCCCCATAATTAAGTTAATTGTATCCCCTAACTCCTCCTGATAATTGAGGCATGCAGAATACTCGTGATTGGAGGCCTTCCCTGCCAATATGGAGTATTTGTTAATGACTTGTTGGGATAATTTTGGGGTGTTGGACCTCATGGGTTATGTTTGTAATGGGAGGGTTTGCTCTTTCTTTGGCATGAGCTTTTTAGAGTTTTATTGTCTTTTATACATTATGAATTTGTGAATATAGTTGCTGTTGCTAGTCTGTTCTGCACCTTAAAAATCATTTGTCTTTCTAATCGCATTTGCTACATTCCTGGGAACTGTTTGACATAGTTTTTACTAGTCTGTGAGCAGTCTCTGACTCTGAGCTGAACTGGAAAGATGTCAGTTTTGTGACATCCCTGGCCATTCAGTTTGTGTCCACATTTTGTGTGTAGGGAGAGGCTGAAGAGCGTCCAAAATTAGTAAGTCTTTAAGGGTTTTAGTTGGTGCTAATGGGCGTTCAATGCTACTCCAGTGGCGGTCATGGTCCTGGCCGAACCATTTCTTGAGTTGTGTAAGAACCGATGCTTTGTAGTAATTATGTATGTCAACCAAGCCCATGCCGCCAGCGGATCTGTGTTTGAGCAGTAGGGATTTAGCACATCTGGGTTTAGTGGATATCCAAACAAATTTGGTAAGTAGTAAGTTCAGGGAATTGATATAAGTTTTGGGTATGGGAATAGGGAGTGTTCTGAAGATATACAATATCTGTGGAAGGAGTAACATTTTGAATGTTGCTAGTCTTCCTGACCATGTGAGTTCTGTTTTAGACAGTCTAGTGGCTTCTTTATTAAGTTTGTCAAGGAGAGGGGTGTAGTTAGCTTCCGCTAGATGTTTGGTATGAGACGTAAGTTTTAGTCCTAGGTATGTTATGTTGGTTTTGGCCCAAGTGTAGGGAAAATTCTTTTGTAGGGTATCAGCAAGCTTAGAGGGAATTCCCAGAGGGAGAATCAGGGATTTGGTACAGTTGACCTTATAATAGGAGATCTTACTGAACTCTTCAAGGGTGTTATGTGCATGTGTCAGGGAGATTTGTGGAGAGGTGAGGAACAAGATGATGTCGTCAGCAAACAGGTTAATATTATGTGAGCTGTTCGGCAGTGTAAATCCTGAGATGAGGGGATGGGAGCGAATTCTCTCTGCTAGGGGTTCGATCAACAGGTTAAAGATCGAGGGGGAAAGTGGGCATCCTTGGCGGGTGCCATTAGTTATTTTGAACGTGGTTGACGGCATGTTAGAGGTGTATACCTGTGCGCATGGAGAGGAATATAGGGCCAATATGCTTGAGAGTATAGGTCCCGAGAACCCGTATTTTTGTAGCGTGGTCTTCATATATCCCCAGTGGACCCTGTCGAATGCCTTCTCCGCATCCAGGGAAAGGAGCAGGGAAGGCATCCGACAGGACTCCGCATATTGCATAATGCCAAGCACCCTCCTGGTGGCATCGGAAGCCTGCCTGCCTGGCGTAAAGCCAGACTGGTCAGGTCCGATGAGCAGAGGAAGTATTGGGAGAAGCCTGTGTGCGAGTATTTTTGCATACAGTTTTACGTCTGTATTGAGTAAAGAGATGGGCCTGAAGTTAGCTGGGGTTGTGGGCTCTTTACCTGGTTTTGGAATAGTGACCACATATGCTTTAAGCATTTCAGAGGGAAACGAGGCAGAGGACATTGCTGCAGAGTATACTTTCTGTAACGTTGGGGTGATATTTTCCTGGAAGGTTTTGTAGTAATCATTGGGGATGCCATTTTCCTAGGGGTAGGGATTTGATCAAAAGACTGATCTCAGGCTCCGAGATCGGTGAGTTCAAAGAATTGAGTTGATCTTCAGTGAGGGAGGGCAGGTTCACTTTTGCCAGGAATCTCTGTATGCTTTCCTCTGAGGGTTGTGGGGTATTAGGGTCTTTCTCAAGATTGTAGAGTGACGCATAGTATTCGGCAAAAGAGTCCGCTATTTCTTCGGGATTGTAGATTTTTTGGTTGTTGGATGATCGGACAAGATGCGGAATTTTGGTTTTAATTCTGGCCGCCTTAAGTCTTTGGGCTAGAAATTTACCTGCACGGTTCCCCGAGGAATAGTGTGATAATTTTAAACTTTTTACATGTTTGTCATATTGTTCTAGGAGTAGGAGCCTGAGATCAGCACGATATTGAGTCAAATTCTGGGCAAGTTGGAGGTTAGCATTATTTTTATTAAGGGCTTCTAAGGTTTTAATGTTAGTGAGGAGTTGGTCAATTTTTTGTGTCCTCTGCCTCTTTTCCCTCGCACATATTTGCAACAACACTCCCCTGATGTAGGCTTTGTGTGCACACCACAGCATCATTGGGTCAGAGACAGAGCCATCATTTAGGGTAAAAAATTGCGATATATGCTTAGCAATGGTGCTGGCGTGTACAGAGCTATGGAAAATGTGAGAATTTGCTCTCCAGACATAAGCAGGGCCTGGAGTGTTCCCCTCCATCACAGAAATTGAAACAGGAGCGTGGTCAGACCACGTGATGTCGTGGATGATGGAGGAGGACACTGCCTGCAGCAATAGTTTATCTACCGCTATCAAGTCTATTCTAGAATACGTATTGTGCCTGGAGGAAATAAAAGAATAGTCACGTTCATTTCCATGTTGACATCTCCAAACATCATACACATCTTCAGCATGAAAAAGATGATGTAGAGAGGGCGGAATGCGCTTAGCAGTAGATGTGGTGTCGATGGTATGGTCTGGCGTGAGGTTGTGGTCTCCACATATGATCAAAGAGCCCCATTTGATGTTGGTTATTTTACTGTATAGTCTTTTCAAAAATCTGAGTTGGTGGGAGTTTGGCGCATACAGGTTGACAATAGTAAAGGGTTTATTATTGAGTTCCGCCAGTAGAATGATATAGCGGCCGGCTGGGTCGGGGTGTACTTCCTTTAGGTTGAAGGCAATCGAGTCTTTTATGGCAATAAGCACCCCCTTCTCTTTAGATGGACCAGAAGCCATGAAAATGTGAGGAAATTGCCTATGTCTGAAGAGAGGGGTAGTATCGGCCGCAAAATGTGTCTCCTGTATGCACAGAATGTCTGTATGGAGCTTGAGTGCCTCCTTCCAAACAGAGGCCCTTTTGGCTGGGTGGTTGAGACCGTTAACATTGAAAGAAGTTACGTTAATGGCCATGGGTGTGGGTCAGGTGGTGAGAATAACAGTACCTTATGCCTTTTGAAGTAAGCTTTATCCATTCAGCTGGTTCACCTCTGGAAGCGCGGTGATGTTCCTCTTGCAGGACAGTGGTGGAGAGACTGGCATCGACTGGGTCCCATGCAGGAAGAGAAAAAGGGGAGGGGAGGGAATGGAGAAAATAAAAAGTAAAACAACAAAAATAATACTGTTCTGTAAAAAAAGTAGGTTCACCTGGGAACCTGAGGGCATTTCTTCTGCCCATAGCTTCGGAGGGGGTATAAAGAATGCACTGAGAGCTCTCAGTGCAACAGGAACTGTGTTAGGTGTGGTTGCATCTTACCGCAGTGTATCCGTTTGGATCAGGTGGTGCGTCTTTTGTTCTTTTTTTTGTTGGTGACAGTTTGCCACTCATGCTGGAGGTATGCCTTCCTTGAGGCATTAGTAGATGGCTCATCCGGGGGAGCCTCAGGGATGATGTCCAGTATACGAAGCAGCTTGAGGCCTTCTTCAATGGAGGTAATCACTGATGTTTTGCCTTCGTGGGTTACTGTGATCTTCACAGGGAAGCCCCATCTGTATGGGATGTTGTGGTTCCTTAGGGCTTTAGTCACTGGTAGCAGGCTTTTCCTGTTCTGCATCGTGAATTGTGAAAGGTCAGCAAAAAGTTGCAGGTGTGCATATTCCTCCGGGGCTATTGCTGTTTGCGAAACGTAGCCATAAGTTGTTCTTTCGTCTGAAAGAAATGCACTTTCATGAGAACATCCCGGGGAATATTATCAGGAAGAAAACTTGGTTTCGGCAGTCTGTGAATGCGATCAATCTGCATTTCAGTCTGGGCCACTGTGGGTAGAAAAGCTTTCATCAGATCTTGGGCGAACTGTTGCAACTGTGCTGGAAGGATTGTTTCGGGTACCCCTCTTATTTTAACGTTGTTCCTCCTAGATCTGTCTTCTAAGTCTGCGACTTTGGCTTTAAGCCATGCGACTTCTTCCGCTTGGTCGCTGTGTGCATCTATCAGCTCATTGTGTGAATGGGCGAACTCCCCCATTTTACCTTCCATATGCTCCACTCTTACACCCAGCTCACCTACTTCAGTTTTAAAGTTATTTAGGCAGTGCAGCATGTCATTGTGCAGGGAGGTGCGGAGTGAGAGGAGCATGTATCTGATATGGGATTGTCCGTGGTAGGGAAGGCAGTGAAGGGGTCAGTGAGTTCTCTAGTGTCCTCCATGGAGTCCTGACACGTGCTATTCTGCAGGGCCTCTGTAGCCATCCGCGGTTTAGACTTAGCTGGGCTACGTGAGAGTGGTGTGGAGGCCTCAGGGGATCTTCGGGGGTCTGTATTCAGAGCCCCCGGGCTAGATGTGGCTGAGCGGGAACTGCCTGGCGAGGGAGAAGCTGTATCTGAGCCACCACCGGACCCGGCGCCATCTTGGTGCGGGCCGCGGCCTGCTTGTATGAAGAAGTTATCTAGTTTTTGCAGGGGAACGGTACCTTTTCGCTTTCGGGTCATCCCTGAGGCTTGTCCCGGACTTCAGAGAGCCGATGTGAGTCTCATGGGTCAGCGGAGTAGCGGTAATGTTGTTTTGTTCCCATTGCTGGAGCGGAGCTGAGCGATCAGACGTCCATCCAGCAGCGCGGTAGCCACGCCCCCCAGTTTGTGTCCACATTTTGACAGCAGACTGTGGCAGACTTGCAAAAGCTCTATGGGTGGCTGAATATAAACACATTTGTGTTTGTTTACATCAGGCTGCCTCAGATGCATCACATTTAGGTCCAGAATTTTTTTTTCTGAGCCTGAATGGAATCAGAGGTAGGTGGATGTAAACAGACACAAGTCCTGCCCGTAAAGCTGCACTGGGCTTTCAGGCAGGTTTGCCTGAAAAACTGACAGGTGGACCTGATCTGAAAGCCCATGTGAAAGGAGTTCACAAGTTTAGTGTTTTGCTTGTTTATGTGCCTGTTTTTACATTGTTGCAGTTTAACCACTTAAGGACCGGAAGATTTGCCCCCCTAATGACCAGACCATTTTTTATGATACGGCACTGCGTAGCTTTAACTCACAATTGCGCGGTCGTGCCATGTTGTACCCAAACAAAATTTATAGCCTTTTTTTCCCCACAAATAGAGGTTTCTTTTGGTGGTATTTGATCACCTTTGTGGTTTTAATTTTTTGCGCTATAAACAAACAAAGAGCGACAATTTTGAAAAAAAATATATAATTTTTACTTTTTGCTATAATAAATATCCCCCAAAAAAACACAAAAAAAATGAATTTCTTCATCAGTTTAGGCCAATATGTATTCCTCTACATATTTTTGGTAAAAAATAATCACAATAAGCGTATATTGATTGGTTTGTGCAAAAATTAGCTGGTCGGCTCCCCCACTTGTGGATAGGCATGCGTGCACCCTCAAATTGGCATGTACGCCCCTGAAATACAGTACAATGACGCCGATTTGCGTAGGGAAGCCAACTTGCCACAGTGCAACTGTGGCAGGTGGTCCATAACTAGTTAAAATTATCTGTTTGTCACATATATATTGGGCAAGCTCTAGGCATATGGAGATATAAATTGTTGTGGAAATGTGCAAAGGATGTGTAAACCATATTACCAAGCTTAGCAAAAGAAAATACAAAAAAAAAAAAAAAAGACTTACCTTAGACCTCAGCTTATGTCCCAATGACACAGATGTCAGTGACATTACATAATAGTGATGGGACAATATGATCGTGTGTGGGAAGTAGGAAGGATTTAGCAAGCTTTAAGACCAGGAAGTCTTGGATATCTGCCCATTAGCAAAGTCTAACATTTGGCCTTAGAGGGGACAATGAAAGATGCTGCGGGTATGGGATCCAACCTTCTGGAAGCTTATTTTTTTATAAGTGACGCATTAACTTTATTTAAATCTCTTTTACATATTAGTGTCCATAAGTTATGTATAATGTCAACTGGCCCAGCTTGTTTTGCTGCACATGCTAACATTACAATTTGCAAGAGGCTATTTCTCATATGATTTTTGTGATCTAATAACGATGGACACTTGTGACACTTCTGGCATGCAATCACCAGCAGTTCAATTACAACAAAAGCGCTCCCAGAGTTGTGAATTCACAGCTTTACACAGCAGGTGTGGCAGCACCTTTTTGCACCCCATAAATACACATGCTCATCTAATCTGACAGATTAGACAATGGCACAAAACACCATCGGTGATGTCTAAACAAAAGCCTCATCTCCAAAAAGACAAAGCTTTGCAAAAAGTGCGTTGTCACAAATAAGTTCCTGAAGAAAGAAAGCAATATATTTAATGCCAAGCAAATTGAAAATGTACTATGTTGTTCTTATTCTCCATTTTTCATTTTACCTTGAAATACATCTTCATTATTTCTCGATTTTTTTTTAATTAGCAGTCCTTTATGCATCAAGTTACCTTGTACTCACAGAGATTAAAGGCGGTGCTGCAAATGATGCGTATTTTTCTATCCTGCACAACATAAGACAATGTTTCAAAAGTCTTTTTTTTTTTTTAATTAGAAATTGGAATATACTGTATAGTCTGGATTAGCACGATTTTATAATCACCAGTGCTGAAGTGACACCATAATTGAATTTGTTTGCAGAAAATATAGTAAAAATCTAATTTTCTTTTCAACACATAGCAGCAGAGAATTACAAAGTACAGCTTGGGCTGTGCTTATTTACCACAAAGGGATGGATGGCATTAATGAGCTCTGGAGTTTTATTTGAAGACAGCTGCACTTATGATGAATAAGAAAAGGAAGACAGCAGTCCTGGTGTGCTGTAGGTCAGTTTCAGATTTTGCCATACGAGAGTCCTAAACCTCTAATGCAACTTAAGCTGTTGAATCTTTAAAACATACTCCCAGTGTTTTCTTATAATTTAAAGATTAGACAAGGTGTGTAGCGTGGGTGCATGGCGAAAATAATAATTTATAGATAAATGCAGTAACTGTACCATGGTCACTGTCTCTGCCAAGTAGGATCATCTTCTGAAACACTTCAAACAAGAACTGGTAGTTTTGTCCGCAGCAGGGGGCGGTGGAAAACTGCCAACTAAAACACAGCTTTATTCAATAAAATTCCCCTAGTTGTAAGAACCTGTGGAATATATCATAACAATTTATTACAGATATTTCAGCTTAGTTGATGGATGTCTTTTGCTCAGCTCTTCTTGTGCCTGGAATGTTAACCATTTGGATTCTTTGTAAGAAATTAAAACAATGAACCCCAATGAAATAAAACAACTAAAAAACATATCTATATTTTTAAATGTCTCTACTGTTCCAGAGACATCTGCGTAGTAAAATAGATTGGTCTTCCCTACCTCTATTTTCTTAAAGACTTTTATAATAAGATAAATTAAAATAATGTGCAAAGTACATTGACCAATATTGTATCCAAACTTTGGGCTCCCTCACCTTGCTCCCCAGTCCCCACCCCCCCCCCCCCCCACCTTCCAGGGAGGCCCCCAGCAGTGTTGGTCATCTTACTTTAAAAAAGTAATTAGTTAAGTTACAAATTACTTCTCCCAAAAAGTAATTGCGTTAGTAACTCAGTTACTACATTGGAAAAGTAATTAGTTACGCAGCAAAGTAACTGACTTTTTTATTAATATTCTATACGTGTAACTAAGGGGGGGGGTCTAGTATTACTGTAACCAAGGGGCGCATTTATTATTATTGTTATATATCGTGTAACCAAGGGCTGCTCTATTATTACTCTAACCAAGGGGCAGATCTGTTATAGAGTGTAAGCAAGGGGCGGGTCTATTATTATTATATGGTGTAAGGGGCGGATGGCTACAGAAGACGGCGAATGTTAAATTAATGGGCAGAGCTCGATATATAACAATAATAATAAATGCACCCCTTGGTTACAGTAATACTAGACCCGCCCCTTACTTACATGATAGATGCCCCTTGCAGAGTAGCACGAGCATCAGGAGCGGGCGGCATCGCCTCATACAATTACATGTTAACTGCACCTGCGCGGTGTAGAGTTTACTGCTGTTTAGGTTCGGCAAATTTCGGAAGCTCCGTAGTCCTTCGTACTGCGCAGTACAGGGGGTCCTTATCCGGCGGGGGAACTTTTTCAGCAGGACACTGGAATTACACTACTGCCATCTAGTGGTGGTAGATGTAATTGGGGTAACTAAGCCAAAGTAATGGGAACTGAGTTACCATGAGGGGAAAAGTAATCAGTTAGATTACTAGTTACCCTCTAAAGTAACTGCGTTAGGTAACTCAGTTTATTTTAACTCACTTACTTACATCACTGGCCCCCAGTCTGTATTTTAGGCCCTTTTTATAATTACATTTTCATAATGCGCTGAGTAGACCTTGATTCATAGAGGAAAACATCAGCACTGTTCTATGCAGCAATCTACTATGAGTGCAAGCAACCATGGTGACGCTTCCACAGAGGGTGTGCCATGCACCCTGCACTCACGGGAAGTGGGTTGAATGAACCTAGAACATCTAGTTTCAGAAAAGAATTACTGCAGAGGGCAGTGCTGGTAAGGAGGTGAGTGCTGCAGCCTGAGCTGCTTTTTTTAAAATTTTACTCTTCCTAGGGACACAGATTTTAAAAAATGCCCACAGTTGGGGCAAAAGTTTTGATTTTGAGTTAACAGTTCCAATTTCAGTTAATCATAGTCAAAACACAAACTGATTGGTTGCCATGGTTTACAGTACTTAAAACGTAGCTTCACCCAAAAAGAGATGCTCCGCTTGTTTGTAACCCCCCCCCCCCCCCCCCCCTCCGCTGCCACATTTGGCACCTTTCGAAGGGAAGGGGGGAGCAGGTAGTTGGTTTTGATGGGTACCCGCTTCCACTTCTGGCTGATCTAACCTCACCCAGAAGTTTGACTGCCTTCTTCTTTGCCTAGCTTTGGCCATGCCACCCAAAGTCGATATTCCAATTTTCAATAAAATCTGAAGTGTTTAACCACCAGAGTTTTCTCTCTGAGCACTTGAAGACCAAGCCTTTTCTGGCAATTTTGTTTACTATTTAGCCACTCTGACCACTTTCATGAGAAAGAGAATTGCGAGAATGGAAAAAAATAACTTCAGCCATAACCACCTGCAAACCGCAATGTATACAGTATATACGTTTTGCGATCAGCAAGTAGTTTGTGAGACATACTCTCCTAAGTCTACACACCTGTTGTGGCCATTATAAGGGGCTCTCACTCTCTATGCTGGATTTTTATTTTATTTTATATTATAGAGAATGCAATCAGCGGTGTTGGAAAATGCTAAATAAACACTCACTTTGGAAAGACTGATCCTTTAATTATCTCTTGCATCTATATTTTTTAAAAGTACACTTTCTTGTTTCTTGGCAGAGGTTAACTGTCAAATATTTAGGTGTGGTGCAAGTGAGACAATGAATGGCAGCAAAAAAGTGCAATTGGTTATTTGGTAAATGCTTTATACATCTTTATTTACAGTGGTAATCCAGGTGTTGTCTGCCAACAAAATACTGTGGATCAGTGTGACGATGTAAATTGATGTAAAATAAGTTGGTGGGCATGCAGTATTTATTTAATCAAGTAACAGGTTGTAGATGTGTCCCAGCACCTAGTGGTTCTGATAACTCATGTGGGCTGCTGTAGAAAAAAATGGGGACTGCAATCAAGTATCTCTATAACACGTTCAGCCTGAGTTCTTGTGGAAGAACAAGACTGGATGACACTCTGATGGAGTTGAGGCTCTATAGTTGAGCTACAACCTGCCTGATAGGAATAATAAGAAAGATAGCTGAGTGATGAAGGTGAAAGATGATAGGTACAAGTGAAAGCGAAATATAGAGAAATAAATCTGACACAGGTAAAATGGACATAGTGTAGCAGCTTGCAACATTTTTCAAACCTTTTTCAAATGATATCTGGAGAATTTTAAAAACGAGTGTGAGACAATTTTATCTTGTAACACAACATTCATCTGATATGTGAGTGCCAGCTACAAGGTAGAAGCTATATGATATTGCTTGCAAGCAGTTGCAATGAAAAGAGAACCTGTGGTTTTCCAGTGTAGGTTAAAGAATCAGGTCCACCTTAATCCACGTCTCTAGTGACAAATACTAACCATTCCATGGCTTTTCTACTGCTCAATTTGGATAGCGAAAAAAAAGTGGTGGCTAAATGAGAAGCAACCATCTGTTAGCTGCAGAATTCTTCAGTCTAACTTTACACAGGACTATGGACATGTGCTATTTCAAATAATGGCCAAAGTTATAAGATTTGGGCAAATTATTCTCCGATTCCAATAATTGAAAAAAATATTATGATTAAAAATTATTATATAGCTTACCAGGGCAACTACACTCAAAGACAAAGAGCCTTTGTACATGTATGTGCCATATTCTTGCTTTACTATACTACTTTCATTGTCATTGACCTGAAACAAAATTTTAGGCCAGCAGTCCTAACTTTACTGGCTCCATACTTCTTTAAGGTCAATGACTTACTAAGTAATGAAGTAAGTATAGGGATGGCAGCATTGGCACATGCACCTTTAAAAGCAATTAGGCAGTGGCAGCTCCCATTATTCTGTTCTGTGAGGTTCCAAGTGAAGAAGAAAATAAAGCAAATTCTTTTTTGCTCACAAAAGCATAAAGTTTGAAGAACTAAAGATCAGTGTCAAGAGAGTTCAAGTTTTTTTTCTACCCCATTACACATATGCTGTCTATTCAATCCTAGTAAAATCACCCATAGTGCCCTCTTTCTTTCTAAAGACAATTAAAAATATTATCCAGTGCCCTCATCATATCAATGCAGGACAACTGCAATGCAATACAAACTGCATTAATGGCAACTAGATCAGCACCATGTCAACACATTGAATATTATTTCTCAACTTATTTTTGTTCACTCTATACTTAATTAACCCAGATTCACTTTGCCTATTATTTATTATACAGTGTTTGCCTGTGTTCATTACATAATAATTCTCTTTCTTACCTAAAACTTCATTAGCAGCTCCACGCAAAGCTTTTTGTTCTTTCTGCTACTCATTTACCCAAATAGGCTGTCCTTCTCCTCCTTGAAGATAACAAAAAATATAGCTATTGTCAAAAGAATTGTACTATGATAACTGTATGCAGTTAATATATTTAATTATAGTATACTATGTATTGATTTGTTTAACTTCCATACCTTTCTATATACTTTTCTCCATATATACTGTACATGGGACCAAACTCTCCAGAAAAACAATGACTGTAACAAGAAAAAAACACCATAAAACTTTCTAGAGATGCTAGATGTAAACTCTAAATCCCTAAACTATATTCAGTTTGTGAAAACACAGTGTATCCATGTCACTTTCTGTCTACATATATTTCAGCAATGGATACATTGCATTTTGAATGGCACAATCCCTGATGGTGAAAACAATGGACCATACCTGCATAATAGGAGGAATTCATACAAGGTGTCATCCCATTCATGCACCTGTCACAGATAAGTACATTCATATTTCTGTGTCTGTACTGAGGCCAGAGTGTCCACACTGGACACTCTTTTTCTCAGTGCTTGCACTCACTCACTCTCCTACTCCTTCCTTTCCCAGCCACTGTGCCCATCAAACTGCCAGATGCATGGTGAATGAGTTTTGTACTGGGATTGGTGGAGCTTGATGGGGAACTAAGAGACTAGTTCCTCATCAGGTCCACTTTACTTTTGACTGACAGCACATGGCATTGGGTGGATACATAGTTGCTATTTTTCCCAATAACAGTTTTTTAAATCGACCCAATGTTGTACACAGTCAATGAAAAGTAAAGCCAATCTGATGGGGAACTAGTCTCTCAGTTCCCTATCAGGCTATGCCTACCCAATGACAAGTAATTTCCCAAACATGGGCACTGGGGAATCTCCTGGCCAACAGCTAAATGGGCCAGGGATACAGTGCTGTGATACATGACAGCTTCCCAGCATAGGTACAACCTGCTCTATGTACTGGCGTACCTATGTACACCAGCTCAGAGCTGCTTCTAATTACCACTAGTTCGCAAATTAGGAAACTGGTGGTAATTAGGAGCAGCTCTTTAGGCACCTTGTGTTGTAGGTAATGTACTCCTAAATTAAATGTCATAACTGTGTTGCTATTTGCAAATTACTGCTACAGCACGGGCCTAGCTTGCCGGAAGGGTGTCCGTGGACATCTTCCCGTGATCGTGCTGTCCGTGTGCCCCCTGCACCACGCGCCAAGTCTTTGGGACTCAGATGATCACAGATCAAGGTAAAGGGTCAATCACAGCAGCCCTTTACCATGTGATTAGCTCTCAGCCAATGACAGCTGATCACAGGATGTAAACAAAATCCGGTTATCAGCTTTTCTTTCCTCACGCTGACAGCATGAGGAGAGAAGAAGAAAGCCAATAACCGGCTTATGTTAATGGGACATCAGCACTAATAATCAGGGCACTGATTATCAGTGTCCTGATTATCAGTGCAGTCCCACTAGGGCCCACCAGTGCTGCCAATCAGTGCCCACCAGTGCTGCCAATCAGTGCCACCTATCAGTGCCCATCAATGCTGCTAATCAGTGCCTCCTCATCAGTGTCACCTATCAGTGCTGCCTATCAGTGCCCATCAGTGCCACATATCAGTGACCATCAATGCTGCTAATCAGTGCCTCCTCATCAGTGTCACCTATCAGTGCTGCCTATCAGTGCCCATCAGTGCCACATATCAGTGCCTATCAGTGCCGCCTATCACTGCTACCTCTCAGTGCCCTTCAGTGCCGCCTATCAGTGCTACCTCTCAGTGCCCTTCAGTGCCACCTATTAGTGCCCATTAGTGCCGCCTTCATCAATGCTGCCTATCAGTGCAGCCTCATTGGTGCCTTCTCACCAGTGCCCACCAGTGCTGCCTCATCAGGGCCCATAAGTTCCACCTATCAGTGCCCATCAGTGCCACCTATCAGTGCTCATCAGTGCCACCTATCAGCGCTCATCAGTGCCACCTATCAGTGCAGCCTATCAGTAGAAATCAGTGCAGCCTTATCAGTACACATCAGTGAAGGAGAAAAATTACCTGTTTGCAACATTTCATAACAAACTATGAAGAAAAAAAATCTGTCTTTTTTTTATTTGTTTAGCAAAAAATAAAAAACCCAGTGGTGATCAAATACTACCAAAAGAAAGCTCTATTTGTGTAAAATAAATTATAAAAATGTCACATGGGTACAGTGTTGCATGTCTGCCCAATTGTCATTCAAAGTGTGACAGCGCTGAAAGCTGAAAATGGGGCTGGGCAGGAAGGGGATAAAAGTGCCCAGTAGGCAAGTGGTTAATTACTAGCGATCACTACACAAGCATTTGCGTATACTAGCAATCAATCACACACATTTGGAATATTATGCTTTTATTATGTTATCTCTAGTACATGCTACACTCTATTGTTCCCTATGTGTAGAAATTGCTAGTGATTAGTTGCTCACTCTAGCTAAAATGGCCTGTGTGCACTTACCTCAACAACAACAAAAAAATGTAAGCATTATACTACTCATTTTGTTGATTTCAAGATTTGAGGGCGATAATTTAGGCAGCAGAGTTCTAGTCAGAACTTTAAGAATCACCAATGGAAGAGTTTAAATGACTCCCTCATCTCTATTCTCTAATTTGTTTCTTTAAAGCACAAAAAACGATTAGAGCTTTAAAAAGACAAGCTTTAGTTAACTGCTTCCTTGGAGAATCTTTACCATTTTGTATTACCTTTTTATTTCTCGAGTTGACATATTGAAAGCTTTTTCTGAGAATCTACTAAAATATGCAAACTGAATGAGAGCAGGCATATTATTATCATACAAAAAAGCACTAAACTTGATACATTTATCAATACCATTATATTTTCATGCTCAAAATTTTTATACAAGATTTTCAACTTATTACATTGATTTTCTGTAGTAAGAAACACTAGATGTACATACAAATGTTAATGAAAGTATGTTTTCAATTACTTTTCAAAGAAATATTCATACAAAGTACAATATCAGTCTTCTCCATCACCATCTGTATCTGGAAGAAAGCAAGTAGACCAACTGACAGCAGTGCTGTAGATCGTCCAGAGAGCTTTAGGTAGAGTTATGAATAAACCATTCAGTACCAAAAGTGCAATGAAAGGATATTATAAGGTAAAAGGGGAGCAGAGCATAACTGGTTTTATTGACATTTGACCTGTGATTGTACAAGGGGTCACCACGAGGTTGATTTTCCATGCATGCCAGTCAAAATTGGAATTTAAACTTTAGATACATACAGCACCTTTGAACAGTATTCAGTGGGCTCCATGCTGATTAAGATGGGGCATGTGCACTCCCCCCCCTTTTTCCCTTCCTGTGAATGCCCTCCCCTTTACTGTTTGTCATTTCCTGTGATGTCATTTTGTATTGAGGAAGCGACTGGCTATTGTGGCCATGACTTCCTGTTTGTCATAGCTTTTGTGATGTGGGAATAAAAACCAAGGGCATGCTGTGCGGAGGGCAGAAGAGCATGTTGCTGAGAACGTAAGCTATGGTGATGTCTGTTTACTTGGGGATATACGGGAAATGGAATGACAGGTAAGGTACATTATATCATTAGACGTAATGTGTGCTTATTAGCACAGGAGATATGGTGTGCGCATAGCGTACAGCCAAATTTCCCAGACAGGTGGTTACCTTACGTGCATCCCCTCCGTTATAAGGCTAGAACGCATCAGAGTTGGGGTGTGTAGTATGACCATTTTTTGTATATCATGCTATGTTTTTCTATGTGCAATTATGGCTGTGTTACCATGTACATGTTTTAGCTCCATGTCTATAGATCATGTTTTAATACATTATTGTCCTTTTATTGTATTTTTACTCAATAAAATTTCTAAGAAAGAAAGAAAGAAAAACTTCTCTGAATGATTTTTTGCTGGCAATAAAACCCCATGGGGAAACCTTTCCGTTTCATGCACTCCACAAATCTGGCCTTGATGGAGGAGTGGCAAGAAGAAAGCCATTGTTGAAAGAAAGCCATAAGAAATCCCGTTTGCAGTTTTTCTGAAGCCATGTGGAAGAAGGTGCTCTGGTCAGATGAAACTAAAATTTAACCCTTTGGCCTAAAAGCAAAACGCTACATGGGGCAGAAATTAAACACTGCACATGATCCTGAACACACCATCCCCATCGTGAAACATGGCGGTGGCAGCATCATGTTGTGGAGATCCTTTTCTTCAGCAGGGACAGGGAAGTTCGTCAGAGTTGATGGGAAGATGGATGGAGCCAAATACAGGGCAATCTTAGAAGAAAACCTGTTAGAGTCTACAAAAGACTTAAGACTGGGGTGGTGGTTCATGTTCCAGCAGGACAAAGACCCTAAACATACAGCTAGATCTACAATGGAATGGTTTAGATCAAAGCATATTCATCTGTTAGAATGGCCCAGTTAAAGTCCAGACCTAAATCCAATTGAGAATCTGTGGCAAGACTTGAAAATTGCTGTTCACAGACACTCTCCATCCAATCTGACAGAGCTTGAGCTATTTTGCAAAGAAGAATGGGCAAAAATGTCACTCTCTAGATGTGCAAAGCTGGTGGAGACATACCCAAAAAGACTTGCAGCTATAATTGCAGCAAAAGGTGGTTCTACAAAGTATTGAATCGGGGCTAAATACAAATGCACGCCACACTTTTCACATTTTATTTGTAAAAAAAATGAAAAACCATTTATCATTTTCCTTCCACTTCACAATTATGTACCAATTTGTGTTGATCTATCACATAAAATCCCAGTAAAATACATTTACGTTTTTGGTTGTAACATGACAAAATGTTGAACATTTCAAGGGGTATTAATAATTTTTCAAGGCCTATGTGCTCTAAACTTTAGTTTTTTGACTTTAGGATTTTGCTGTATTGGTCTAGCCCACAGTAAAACATTGCAATATCAATAATGGGAGTCCATACTTCTGTCCAGGAATGAAGTCCCAATGTGTCAAGAGAACATGGCACAGCCAGAGCACCTACTGGTGACATTGTAGTTCATAAGCAGGAATAGTGAAATCCTGATTTCCACCAGCGGGTGCCTCCCAGCATTTAGCCAAGTTGAATTTACCACCACAAGAGCTTGGCAGCTGGGAGACTATTTAGCCTCATCTTGCTGTGTGTTCCTTGCCTCAGAATAGTACCTCTGGTCATTCTAAACTGACCTACATCTCCTTTACCTGTCTTGACCTGCTCTAATCGTCTATTCTCTCTGACCTTGCTTTGCCTGGCTTCCTATTGCCTGTCCCCCTGAGATTATTATCCTCACATTTTACTTTGTAGTTAGTTATTTGCTCCACTTTCAAGCTTGTTCCATTGCATACCTATGTGCATATCTATGCGTTATGCTTTGTATGTTCACTAACACAATGTATTATCTTCACTTAAACAGTGGTATCTCCTTCTGTGTGGCTCACATTTCTGGTCCCACCTCTCTAACCAACCTCTTATTGGTTATCTGACATGTGGAGTCCAACCAGCTGCTGCTTCATTGCCAATTCCACGTTTTAACTGCAGCTGACAGCAAAAACAGTGTGAGCCACAAGCACTGACTGGTTGTCTCTGCCTCACATAAGATCCTCATCCAGTTCCAGAGCCATTAACACAGCAGAGGAAACTCTGGTAATTAGAGGTGAGCTGTCATGGGACTTTGACAAGTCACATGACTGGGATCCCCCAGTGTTTTTTTTTTTTTTTTTACTCTCCATTTCTAAAGTCAATGGATTGCAATGTACATTTGTAAGGTGCTCCAATGTGCTTTATGTTTGTGTGTGTGTGTGTGTGTGTGTGTATATATATATATATATATATATATATATATATATATATATATATATATATATATATATATATATATATATAAATATATATTAATTAGCATGTGCTTTTTAATTGGACCACTAAAACTTTCTCTTTACGTGAATGCCACCTACATTTTTGAATTGATAGATTTATTCAGTTCACACCACATGTTTTTTTCATATACCCTAAAAGCAAACTAGAAATAAGAAATGCATGAATCTTCTTTGCTACTCGGGAACTATCTTAACCACCTGCTGTCTGTAGCTCAGTGTATAAGTACAAATCAGTGAAATCCTATGTGGTTTTGTGCAAATTTTCAATCAATGTAAACTGATTTGTCTTTTCAGAAGGTTAAGGTAGTTTAATGGTTGGAAGCACACTGCTGTTCAGCAAGATGCAAAAGTCAAAGGGTTAGAGGATTAGGCATTTATTTCCTTTTAGGCTTACCAAGCCTTTTCTCATCCAAAGACATTTTTAATCACATTTAGCCATAGTTTAAAATGCAAGCTTGAAAGTTATACAAAGTGTCAACAGAAGGGATAAAAACATTTCTTGGATTATTCTACATGTCAGAGGTCATTGTTTGTTGATGTAGTTGTTTTCTACCGATAATAATTATAAGTAGAATAGTCACAGATACATATCTAAGTTTTTGATTTACTGCACATTGTGTCTTATTTTTGATTATATGCTATCTCCTTTTTGATGGAGGATCATTTAAAGTGCTGAACAAACTTCACAGTGGCTGATAGCCACTTACCTACTAATTAGCTTCATGCTTAGAGCAGAACTTCTGCAAAAAATGAAAAGATAAAAATACAGTGCCTTGAAAAAGTATTCACACCCCTTGAAATGTTCCATATTTTGTCATGTTACAACCAAAAACGTAAATGTATTTTACTGGGATTTTATGTGATATACCATCAAAAAGTGGCACATAATTGTGTAGTGGAAGGAAAATGATAAATGTTTTTTTCAAATTTCTTACAAATAAATATGTAAAAAGTGTGGCGTGCATTTGTATTCAGCCCCCTGAGTCAATATTTTGTAGAACCACCTTTTGCTGCAATTATAGCTGCAAGTCTTTTT
Source organism: Lithobates sylvaticus (assembly GCA_028564925.1). NCBI lineage: Eukaryota > Metazoa > Chordata > Amphibia > Anura > Ranidae > Lithobates > Lithobates sylvaticus. The sequence goes on from CM053026.1 coordinate 138,259,107, forward strand.
GGGTATGTCTCTACCAGCTTTGCACATCTAGAGAGTGACATTTTTGCCCATTCTTCTTTGCAAAATAGCTCAAGCTCTGTCAAATTGAATGGAGACCATCTGTGATTAGCAATTTGCAAGTCTTGCCACAGATTCTCAATTGGATTTAGGTCTGGACTTTGACTGGGCCATTTTAACCAATGAAAATGCTTTGATCTAAACAATTTCATTGTAGATCTTGCTGTATGTTTAGGGTCGTTGTCATGCTGGAAGGTGAACCTCCGCCCCAATCTCAAGTCTTTTTCAGACTATAACAGGTTTTCTTCTGAGATTGCCCTGTATTTGGCTCCATACATCTTTCCATCAACTCTGACCAGTTTCCCTGTCTCTGCTGTAGAAAAGCATCCCCACAATATGATGCTGCCACCGAAGGTTTGCTGAGGACAGATCTTTAGCTACCAGGATTTAAATACATTGTTGAAATTTACGGTATTGATAATGCAATAGGATTCAGCAAGTTAGATATTTATTCTCAGTGAATCCAAGGGAAAATAAAGTCTCATAAGATATTAACAATCCAAACAACCCCCCCTCCCCAAAATAAAAGAATAACTTCGTATAACTTGATATCTGGAACAGTCTGCTACCTACCCCAATAAAATAAAAGTTCCTTCATGATGACACTGGCCACCACTTTGAACTCTTACCAGGGATTTAGATCACAAGAATATAAGAGGCCAAAAAGCACTTATAGATGAACCAATGGACCAATGGTGATACATGCTTGCACGTGGATTTGGAAGGTGAAGAGGCACACATTTTTATTATTTATGAAGTATAATGGACACTTAATTCTTAATATATTGTACAGACTTAATCAGTATATTTTCAAAATGTGCACACTGTTCACACATGGTGGCATGTTTATTTATTATTATTTACATTCTAAGTATTCTAATGCCTCGTACACACGTACGGACTTTTCCCGGCGGACCTAAGTCCAGCGGACAATCCGCTGGACTTTCCCGCTAGGTACGCTGGACTAAAAAGCGAACGGACTTGACCACACACGATCACGCAAAAAGTCCGGCGGTTCACGCGATGACGTACAGCACGTACGACGGGACTAGAAAAAGGAAGCTCGAGATCCCAAACGACACCCTTTGTGCCCCGTAAGCTAATCTCGTGTGTATCGCGTGTTAGTTGACGTTTGGTTAGAGACGATTCGCGCTTCTCAGACTTCTGCTTAATTCGTTCGCTTCTGCCGTTCAGTTTGTGCTTGTGAGGTTTGTATCTGGCTTTCAGTGCGTGTGGATCAGTTCCTACCTGTTCTCAGGCCGTTCTGGTCCGCTCGTTCCTGTTTTTCAGGTCGTTCTTCATAGGCCTTGCTGTTCTTCAGTGCGTTCTGTTAAGTTGTTTGTTTGATCAGCCGACCGTTTTGAAGCCATGGAGTGTGGACGTACTCGGGAACGAGTTCGTGCTGTGCAGGGGCTCGGTGTTGCGGTTAACACCTTGGCACGAGCCCGGTCCATGAACAGGGTGAGGAGGAGTTCATGGACCAAGAATTGGTTGCGCCAGCGTGACCAATTCTCGCATATGCCTTTGCTCCGTGAGATCCGTGAGAATAATCCTGATGATTTCAGGAATTATCTCCGGATGACGGACCCCATTTTTCACCGTCTGTTGGCTTCGCTGTCCCCTTATATTACCAGGCAGAATACCTGCATGCGGCAAGCCATCAGTGCGGAGCAGAGGCTAGTCGCCACGTTGGGTTACTTGGCGACGGGGAGAAGCTTGCAGGACCTCAAGTTCACGACAGGCATCTCCCCCCAGGCTCTGGGGCTCATTATTCCAGAGACCTGTTCTGCCATTATCCACGTCCTGCAGGAGGAATACATTAAGGTAAGTCTTCTCTTTTAAAATTACCTATGTCTTGTATGTTTGCTAATGTAGTGCATCAATGTCATCATTAGCTAATTACCATGATAGGACTATTCTATGAATGTCCCCTATTCCTTTTTTTTTTGGATTTTGTTTTTTTGTCTAGTATTTTATGGTTGACTTATCGAAATAGCTTTAAGAATGTATTATTTAGTGGGTCACATGCATATTTGCTTGCGCCAACCTCCCCAGCATGGAAGCTTGGCCCCCTAAACACCCCTAGCCTAGTCACTTTCTTTGGTTAAAAATGTATATTACCAGCTCCATTGTACAGCTTTACTCACCCCCCCTTTCACCCCCCTTGACCCTCAATTTTAAATTGATTGCATGTGGTTTTGGTCAGCTTGTAATTATCCCCACCCCCACACCCCCTGATAATTAATAGCATGTGGTTTTGGTCAGCTTGTAATTATCCCCACCCCCACACCCCCACACCCCCTGATAATTAATAGCATGTGGTTTTGGTCAGCTTGTAATTATCCCCACCCCCACACCCCCTGATAATTAATAGCATGTGGTTTTGGTCAGCTTGTAATTATCCCCACCCCCACACCCCCTGATAATTAATAGCATGTGGTTTTGGTCAGCTTGTAATTATCCCCCCCCCCACACCCCCACACCCCTGATAATTAATAGCATGTGGTTTTGGTCAGCTTGTAATTATCCCCCCCCCCACACCCCCACACCCCCTGATAATTAATAGCATGTGGTTTTGGTCAGCTTGTAATTATCCCCCCCCCCACACCCCCACACCCCCTGATAATTAATAGCATGTGGTTTTGGTCAGCTTGTAATTATCCCCACCCCCACACCCCACACCCCCTGATAATTAATAGCATGTGGTTTTGGGCAGCTTGTAATTATCCCCCCCCCCACACCCCCACACCCCCTGATAATTAATAGCATGTGGTTTTGGTCAGCTTGTAATTATCCCCACCCCCACACACACCCTGATAATTAATAGCATGTGGTTTTGGTCAGCTTGTAATTATCCCCCCCCCCACACCCCCTGATAATTAATAGCATGTGGTTTTGGTCAGCTTGTAATTATCCCCCCCCCCACACCCCCCACACACCCCCTGATAATTAATAGCATGTGGTTTTGGTCAGCTTGTAATTATCCCCCCCCCCCCACACACACCTTTAATTAATTGCATGTGTATTGTGTGACCTTACAATTATTTACTCCCCACCCACATCCCCATTATTATCTTCTCTGGTCCATCAGAGGGGTCATCAATCAGAGATTTGTCCCTTTTATCCTTAATCTTTTGGCTTTATTTCAAGGATTTACAAAATAAATACATATGTTCTTCCAAATTGTTTGTTAATTTGTTGCATTTAGTTTGGTGTTTTGCCTGGTTTATAATTTAAATTGTATCTTTCTGTTTGACTTCACAGTGTCCCTCCACGCCACAGGAATGGCAGACTGTGGCTTCCCAGTTTGCTGCCCGTTGGGACTTTCCCAACTGCGGAGGGGCGATTGACGGCAAACATGTGCGAATTGTGCCCCCACCCCATTCGGGGTCATACTATTGGAATTATAAGGGGTTCCATAGTATCGTGTTGATGGCGGTGGTGTCGGCACAATATGACTTTCTGTATGTGGATGTGGGGAAAAACGGCCGGATGTCGGACGGAGGAGTCTTCAACCACACGGAGTTCGGTCATCGTCTCCAGACTGGTGGGCTGGAGCTGCCACCAGATGAAGATAATGTGGAGGGACTCCCCTTCGTCTTCATTGCCGACGAGGCGTTCGGTCTGGGTGACCATCTGATGAGGCCATTTCCCCAACGATCCCTCACCCCTGAGAGGAGGATTTTTAATTATCGGTTGGCCAGAGCAAGAAGGGTGGTGGAAAATGCCTTTGGTATTATGGCCAACCGTTTCAGATTGCTCCTTACATCCCTACATCTGGCAGAGTACAAACTGAATACTATTATTCTTGCATGCTGTGTCATGCACAATTATTTACGGAAACATTCAGGAACATACTCCTTACCAATTGGCCCTGAGGCCGGAGTGGAAGGCAACATGACAGGGCTGGATAATCGCCCTCTTGGTTCGGCACCACAATCAGCCCAGCAAGTGCGGGACCTTTATTTACAGTATTTTAATGGTAGGGGGGCCATTGAAATGGCAGCAGACCCTTAAACCATCTTTTTGATTTACAAAGAATAAATACAGTTATTTATGTTTGAAATATTGGTAGTTTCGTATTGTTTTGCTTTTAATTTGGCCTGTTTTATATGTTGTCCTAGTGCACATCTTAATAGTGGCAAACTTGTTTAGCGTTTAGTAAATAAGCCCCTTTGTCAATGAACCACAACATGTTTTTGTCAAACTGGTAGTATTTAAAAAGAAGAAGCCACACATTTTTGAATTTGTGCAAACATTATTTTTTTTATTATAGTGCACATCCAAAACTTATTTTTTTTTTTATTTTATTTTTTTTTTTTTTTGTTGTTTTGGTATTTTTGGTTATTTTTTATTTTTATTTTTTTTTGAACAAGATTTTTTTTTTTTTTTTTTGTTATCTTTTTGACATTTTTTTGGTGGTTTTCTCACAACATATTTTTTTTTTTTTTGGGATTGATTTTTTAAAACAAACATAAAAACATGTTTAAAAATGTTAAAAAATTTAGGCTTAGCATTTGAAATTATTTACACAATGTAAAAGTCCAGAACTTACAAAGTTCAACAGGTAACCCATGAACAGTAGAAGCCAAATTTTGAATATGCACACTAATTTAACTGGAAAATGGGTAATGTCAACATGTGCTATGTTCCATCATGGGGAATCAATGGACGTGTTTTGTGTGTGAAACCCCTTCCCTCTCACCTACTAGCATTAGGGGTTGCAAACACCAAATGCGTCCATTGAGATCCCCTGATGGCACATAGCACATGTTGACATACCGTGTGCATATTAAAAATTTGGCCTCTAAAATTAGTTAAACAGCGCATCAAAAGGGGAATGAAGGACATGATTGATGTTAAGAAATGTAAAAGGGGTCTTTAGATTCTCCCCAAAACATCAATCATGTCCTTCATTCCCTGCTGCATGGTGGCCATCTCCTTCTGCATATTTTCCAGCTGCAGATTCCAGGCCATGATCTGGCCAATAAGCCTGTGGGCACTGTCAGTGGAAAATGGCTCCGCAGCTTGTCCTTCCACAAACAGATCAGCATCACCTAAAAGTTGGGTAGATAAAACACAAGAAAAAAAGTGTCAAAAACATGCAGACCTTAATTTATTAGCTCAATCTGTGTTCTGAGACACTCACTTGGTGGGGTGCAGATTTGATCCACTTCAACGACCTGTTCCGCCACATCCACGCGCGGGCTTGGGCTAACTGCCCAATTAGTCTGGTGATGCCGGGAGGTCCTCGTAGGTTCGGACTGACGTCTGAGTCTTTTGCCCCCTATGGTAATGGAACACAAAAAGGTACACTTTTGAATCACACTGATATTTGAGTGCCAAAATAGGATTAGTAAACATTGTTTAAAAGTCTTGCCAATTATTAGCAGTTTGTTAGAAGATCCTACTTGAAGACAGAATTGAAATCTCTATCTAATGAAACTCCAATACTTAAACCGCCCTTCAACCCTAAATTTGAACTTCCGCTCATTGGATCCCTGCACCCCTGTGGTGTCTTATTTTGAACCTTTTAGGGGGGATGGGTTGCAGATACCTGTGTAAGGCAGGTATTTGCACACACATCCGGCCCTAGACTCCCACAGAAGTATACGCCACATCCCGTCCCACCGTGCTGTCTGCTGGGACACACAGGGGTCCCCGAGCTCGCGCGGACCAGTCCTATTGCATTGCTCAACTGGCGCATGCCCAATAGTGACCCGGGAAGTGAAGCCGCAAACATTAATTTCATGATTGCAAGATCAGAGATTGTAGCTGCACCATCCAAGGGACAGGTGAGTGTACTTCTTTGAAAAGTCACCACCTACAGTATTTAGAGATGATGAGCATTTTTTGGGAATTGTGAGCATGAGACCCTGCTTAACATATTTATCCCCCCCCCCCAAAACAGCCTCTGGAGTCCCTGTGTAAGTTACCCCTAAAACCCTTACTACAGCAGTAATTGTATAGATAGTGACAATAATAAACAACCTTACAACTCCAACAACCCAAAGCCAGGTAAACTCAATAAACGTTATGAAGACAAACGGAACTTTCATCAAATATGCGCAAGTTTCACGTACGAATGGTAATTACATCTGCGCAAGTTTCAGGTACGAATGGTAATAACATCTGCGCAAGTTTCACGTACGAATGGTAATTACATCTGCGCAAGTTTCACGGACGAATGGTAATTACATCTGCGCAAGTTTCACGGACGAATGGTAATTACATCTGCGCAAGTTTCAGGTACGAATGGTAATTACATCTGCGCAAGTTTCACGTACGAATGGTAATTACATCTGCGCAAGTTTCACGGACGAATGGTAATTACATCTGCGCAAGTTTCACGGACGAATGGTAATTACATCTGCGCAAGTTTCACGTACGAATGGTAATTACATCTGCGCAAGTTTCACGTACGAATGGTAATTACATCTGCGCAAGTTTCACGGACGAATGGTAATTACATCTGCGCAAGTTTCAGGTACGAATGGTAATTACATCTGCGCAAGTTTCACGGACGAATGGTAATTACATCTGCGCAAGTTTCACGTACGAATGGTAATTACATCTGCGCAAGTTTCACGGACGAATGGTAATTACATCTGCGCAAGTTTCAGGTACGAATGGTAATTACATCTGCGCAAGTTTCACGGACGAATGGTAATTACATCTGCGCAAGTTTCACGGACGAGTGGTAATAACATCTGCGCAAGTTTCAGGTACGAATGGTAATTACATCTGCGCAAGTTTCAGGTACGAATGGTAATTACATCTGCGCAAGATTAGACATATCAAGTATAACCATAGTAGCGCACGTGCTTGACTTACTTTTTTTGATGGCTTTTCGAATTCTCCTGTACTGATCGTGCTCCCTGGATTTGATGTCGGACCATCGCTTGCGCAGTTGATCCTTGCCCCTTCGTACGCCGAATTTCTGCTCCAGGGTGCTGACGATTGTAGTGAGAATCTTGTCCTTGCGCAAGTTGGGTCGAGGGTACGGCCCATTTTCCCCGTCGTAATCTTCCCTTTGGAGGATGTCCACCATCTCCACCATCTCTTCAAAGGCCATATTGGTGGCCTTATATCTGCTGCTGGATGCAGATGTGTTGGCTTCTTGGCTTTCCTCCGCGCTACTGGCTGAGAATGTGTCCGCCATATTCATGAATTTATTCACCAACAATGCAACGAGGGGAAGCGGGGCGGGGAATACTCGTCAGGAGGAACGTCATGGGCGGGCGACGCGGAGGACGCAGGCGGACTTCGACGCGTGCGCAGTGTATATAAGGCTGTTTGAGGGGCCCACGTGTTCCCGAACGGAAGTAGCGAGCGCTCTGTACGAAGGTAAGTGTTTTCTAGGATGCATTAGTGTGTTTTTTTTTGGGTTTTGGGCCAGCATTTTTTAAGGATATGTGTGTGTTGCTGCCTGTGTGTAGGGGTTGCTGCCTGTGTGTAGGGGTTGCTGCCTGTGTGTAGGGGTTGCTGCCTGTGTGTAGGGGTTGCTGCCTGTGTGTAGGGGTTGCTGCCTGTGTGTAGGGGTTGCTGCCTGTGTGTGGGTGTGTTGTGTAATGTTTGGTAAGAAAAACTGGTTGTGCGTTTTAAGTAACATTTGTGTTTTTGGTCTTTTGTATTGCCATTACTAACAAAACAGAAACAAACATGTCAGCACCCCAGTTGAATCCATTCAAGGACCAGCAGTTCATGTCCGAATTCATTGCCCTGTACAGAAAAAATACCAACCTGTGGCAGCTCAAGAACCCTTTATATGGCAATAGGGATGTCCGGAAGGCAACACTGGGGCCACTTGTGGCTTTTGTGAAGACTAAAGTCCCCAACGCAAACACCAAGTTTGTGGAAGCCAGAATTGCAAGTTTAAGGCACATGTACAAGCGGGAGCGCAAGAAGATTGAGGAATCAGTCAGATCAGGAGCAGCAGCAGAGAATGTTTATGTACCCAAGCTGTGGTACTACAACCAACTGACTTTTATAGGTGACCAGATGGAACCCAGGCAATCACTGTCCACTCTTCCCTCCACCCTTCCCTCCACTCTTCCCTCCACTCTTCCCTCCACCCCAGCTGAGGCTTCCACGGAAGGAGAAGACCCCTCCACCTTGGAGCAGGCTGATGCGCCCAGCTGGAGCCAGGTATATATTTAGTAGCCTAAATTGTGATTGTGTGAATATTAATGCTGTAAACGTTAAAATGTGAAACAATTAACACCCTGAACTCAGAATTGTGAAAAAAACTGACAAAAATTCAGCACACTTCTAAAAAGTGTTGGTGCAACATATCGATACATATATAGTGTATACATACATCCAGTAGTGGCAAAAAAAGCGTTAGACAACATTGGTGATCTGCTTGGAAAATGCAGGGGTCCAAATGATAGCCTTTTGGATCTTTTTGAAAATTTAGATGCTCGTTCCTAAGTTTACAATTGGATGATTGAGGAGGCCAGAAACCACAAAACAGGTGTTTGATTTTTGTTTTTATTTGCACACAGGATGAGCTGACCCAGGATGATGCCGGGACAAGTGGTATGGAGGAGGAGGACATGACCAGCGAGAGCCAGGAGGTGGCTGGGCCCAGCACGAGCCAGAGTGACAGCCAGACCCAATTAAGAAGTCTACCTCCACCCCTGCCCTTACCCCCAAGAAGGCCCAGGAGGATGACCATTGTTGAGGAGGAATCACTCCAACTGATTCGGAAGGCGAGTGCGATTCTCGACAAACCCCCCCTTCCAGAAGAGGCCTATGCCAGCTACTTGTCCAGCAGGTTGCTGGAAATGGAGAGGGGCCAACGGCACCTGTGTGAGGGCCTCATTTCTGAGGCAATTAGGGGGGGTTTGAGGGGTGAATTACGAGAATCCACCCGCCTGACCCATGAAGGCCCGACACCAACTTCTCCTCCTCCTCCTCCTCGTCTTCCTTCTTCTCCTCCTCCTCCTCCTCCTACTCCTCCTCCTACCACAAGTCAGCCTCCAAGGAAGCGTGCAGGGAAGACTGCAGGGAAGAGTGCAGGGCAGCGTGGTGGGAAGAGTCGGAAGTGATTGCCTGGCTTCAGTCTGGTCTCACAGAAGACACAGGCTGTTGTAGTGCCACAGCTTGGGGACATAGATGTCATCTGCTGCTGTTCCTGGTCTGTCTGATTCCTGGTCAATCTTCTTGTGCTCCCTATATTGGATGAAATGTGCCCAAGCTTAATTTTTGGCTTCACAAACTTGGTGTCTGCCGTTGGGGCAAAAAGTCTTCACAAAATCTACAAGTGGCTCCAGTGTTGCCTTCCTATTTTGTTTTGCCTTGTTTGTTTTAACCAGAATAAATGGTCATTTAATTTTCATCAAATAATGATATACGTGCTTGTTATTCAAAAACATAGTTTCTTTAGGAGTAGGCAGGTACATGTCTAAACATTCATTTGACAATACAAGTGTAAAGTGCAACTTCAATGGAACTGCAAGTGCAGTCGCTGGAAAGGTGAGGGTTAAGATCTGAATTAAGGGCAAGCTCTGCTGACTCCACAATTGTATCATGTGTAATAACTAATCCTTTTGATAACCAACAAATAATAAAAAATATCTATATAGAGATATATGTACATATATAATATATATATATATATATATATATATATATATATATATATATATATATATATATATATATATATATATATATATATTTTTTATACACGTATAGATCTATATATCTATATATATTAATATATATATATATATATGTAGATATCGATATATATTTTTTTGGGCTTATTGAGAAATATAGATATATTTTTCATTTGGTGATTTGGATATCTATATCTATATCTATATCTATATCTATATATATATATATATATAGAGATAGAGATATAGATATAGATATATATATATATATATATATACAAATATATAACTTCACTAAAGAATGCTGAAGAAAAAACGTTCGGGAGTACTCTGCGTGAATATACAAGCAGCAAGGCAAAATCATTCTTCAAGTACGATAACATACAAATCCCGCTGTCAGAAAAAAAAAAAAAAAAAAAAATTCAGCAGCGTGACGATTGTGCGAGCTTCAAAACGAAGGCTAGTTTTACCAGACCGAGCGAGTCCGTGACATAATAGCTACTGAGCATGCGTCCTTTTTGGTACGCCGGACCATACTACACACGACCGGATTATCCGCTGGACTGCCAAGTCCAGCGGATAATTTGAGAACAAAACCTGAAACTTTAGTCCGCCGTACTTTGGCCAAAAAAAGTCCGCCGGCGCCCACACACGAGGGGATTATCCGCTGGACTTCGGTCCAGCGGATAATCCCGCGGGATAGTCCCTTCGTGTGTACGCGGCATTAGAGATACCAGTTTGAGAATTAGTTTTCTCAGCAATTTTGTTTAATTTGATTATAAGCTAAAGGTAGCAGCAGGTGAAAATATCATTACTTTAAGGGACACGATAATTTTTCCTGAGCACGGAGTGTTGGTTTTACTGTATGTCATTAAACGTTTTTATTCACCAACACATATGGCCTAGTTTCCTAAAACTTATAGAAAATACACTGATGTATAATTTGTGAAAAGACAATCAAACTGTATCTTCATGGTATTTATCATGTGCCGCGATGCATGCTTAGTCATTAGCATAAATAAAGTGAATTTACAAATATGTGTGCTTTGGTTTGGAGTGTACGGATCAGTGTCCACATGGTTAACCATTTCAGCCCCAGAAGGATTTACCCCCTTCCTGACCATGCCCTTTTTTGCGATACGGCAATGCATCGCTTTAACTGACAATTGCGCGGTTGTGCGACGTTGTACCCAAACAAAATTGACGTCCTTTTTTTCCCACAAATAGAGCTTTCTTTTGGTGGTATTTGATCACCTCTGCAGTTTTTATTTATTGCCCTATAAACCAAAAAAGATCAACAATTTTGAAAAAAAAGCTATATTTTTTACTTTTTGCTATAATAAATGCCCCCAAAACATATATAAAAAAACTAATTTCTTCCACAGTTTAGGCCAATATGTATTCTTCTACATACATATTTTTGGTAAAAAAAATCACAATAAGCGTATATTGATTGGTTTGCGCAAAAGTTATGGGATGTACAAATTAGGGGATAGATTTATGGCATTTTTATTAATATTTTTTTTTTATTATTAATGGCGGTGATCTGCAATTTTTTTATCATGACTGCGACATTGCGGCGGACATATCAGACACTTTTGACACGATTTTGGCACCTATACAACGATCAGTGCTATAAAAATGCACGGATTACTGTGTAAATGTCACTGGCAGGGAAGGGGTTAAAAACTAGGGGACGATCAAGGGGTTAACTCCCTCAGCATGTTCCCTCAGCATGTTCTAACTGTAGAGGGGATCGGCTCACTAGAACATGACAGAGATCCCTGCTCCCAATCACAATTGTTTTTAAAGGAGCAGTGGTTTTAACCACATGCCGACCGGCGCACGACGATATACGTCGACAGAATGGCACGTACAGGCAGGAGGGCGTATATATACGTCCCTCCTTTCGCCTGTCCGTGCCATCGGGAGCGCGCCGGGAGCGGCGCGCTCCCGCGCCGGTCGGGACCCCCGTGAGTCCGGCCGCGGTCCCCGCGGACTCGATCGCCGCGGGGACTCCCGCGATCGTCTCACGGAGCGGCTGAACGGGGAGATGCCGAGATAAACAGCATCTCCCTGTTCTGCCTAGCAACTAGTGACGCCGATCTCTGCTCCCTGTGATTGGAGCAGAGATCAGCATTCACTAGCTGACAGCCACGCCCCCCCACAGTAAAAAACACACCCCTAGGCCTACTTAACCCCTACACTGCCACCTTGTGGTTAACCCCTAAACTGCTAGTGTCATTTATACAGAAATCAATGCATTTAAATGCATTAATTGCTGTAAAAATGACAATGGTCCCAAAAATGTGTCAAAAATGTCCGATGTGTCCGCCATAATGTCGCAGTCACAAAAAAAATCGCAGATCTCCGCCATTAATAATAAAAAAAAAATTATTAATAAAAATGCTATAAAACTATCCCCTATCTTGTAAACGCTATAACTTCTGCGCAAACCGATCAATAATCGCTTATTGCGATTTTTTTTACCAAAAATATGTAGAAGAATACGTATCGGCCTAAACTGAGGAAAAAAAATGTTTTTTTATATATTTTTTGGGGATATTTATTATAGCAAAAAATAAAAAATAATGCATTTTTTTCAAAATTGTCGCTCTATTTTTGTTTATAGCGCAAAAAATAAAAACCGCAGGGGCGATCAAATACCACCAAAAGAAAGCTCTATTTGTGGGAAAAAAAGGACGTCAATTTTGTTTGGGAGCCACGTCGCACGACCGCGCAATTGTCAGTTAAAGCGACGCAGTGCCGAATCGCAAAAAGGGGCCTGGTCCTTTGGCTGCAAATTGGTCCGGTCTGAAAGTGGTTAATGATGCCTAAAGCGCAATAAAAATTAAAAAGTAATTTTAAAAATAGTGCCTGGGGGTCCCCTTAGTCTGCCTGTAAAGTGGCACATCTGTAGCATGTATAGAATATGTTGCAGCACAAATGACATTTTAAAGAAAAAAAAAAACAGTCAAATCACATTTAAATTGCGGTTGCAATTGACGACACACGAAAAACATACATAAAGAAAAAAAACAGCATGCAGCCCCCCCCCCCCCCAGTCCATACCGGTCTGGTATAGATTTTAAGGGGAACCCTACACCAAAATTTTAAAAAACTGCATCTCCCCCAAAATCCATACCAGACCGTTATCAATGCCCGCAGCCTGACAGGTCAGGAAAGGTTCTTTGGGGCAGGGTGCTCTCCACCCCAACCCCAAAGCACTTTGTCCCCATGTTGATGGGCTGTGGTTGTGGTGGTCTGGGCAGGGGTGGGCAGGGGACTCATCAGAATCTGGAAGTCCCCTTTAAGAAGGGGGCCCCCAGATCCCACCCCCCACCCCCCATGTGAATGAGTATGCCCACCCATTCACCAAAAAAGTGTAAAAAAAATAAGAACACAGAAGTTTTTAAAAATTCCTTTATTAAAAAATAAAAAACAATGTCCCCCTATGTAAATCCATCATCAATAAAGACATCAGAACCGAAAAAGAAAAAAAAATGCCTCCTCCACCATTTGACAGTTCTTATATGGGAAGGGCGGGGCCACCCAGTGATGTCACCGGGTGGCACCACCCCCTTGTGACATCACCGACCCAGCACACACCAGTCAGTGACATAACAAGGGGGGTGGTACCACCGGGTGACATCGCCAGGTGGCCCTGCACTTACCTATATAAGAACTGTCAAATGGCAAGCCAGCCATTCGGCAGAGCGATAATATTTTTTGTTCTTTTTCAGGTCCAGTGGTGCAGCGGCATCGTGATTGACAATAAATCTACATCGGGGGGACTCTGTTTCTTTTTTTTTTTCAAAAAAAGGTTTTATTGGAAGTAAGAGGGAACAAGCACATAAAATGTAATACAGAAACATACATTACAAGATATATGTTATGCAACATGTTTCATTAACATTTGTAACTCTATAACAATAAACATCTTGGTGTGACCTAGTAATGAGATGCAGAGGATGTGTCATGCACGCACTGCTCATAATTCTGTAACAGGTCCCAGGGCCACAGGTTCACAGAGGCGCAGTCCGGCTAACATGCATCCATGTGACAAGGTGAAGTTGTGTAGGAGGAATTGGGCCGGGGTGAAATCAAGCATTTATGTGGTTATCTTAGCAATGAGACATTGTATCTCGGACCAGATGGCATGAAATGGTAGGGCGGCTCCACCATACATGTAGGAGAGTCCCTTTTTCGAGTTGACATCGCCATCGTGTATCTGGGAGGTCCGGACAGAATTTATGTATAAGGGTTGGGGTGCGGTACCACCGGCTTGGATTTTTTATCCATTCTCTTGTGTGGATACATTTACAGATCCCTTGTGTATGTTCAGATAGATTAGTTCCCAGTCTTCTGGTGATAGAGAAAAAGAGGTAGTTTTCCCAAGTTGTGAAAGGTCGTCCTGTATTTGAAGGAATGTATTGTGGAGTCTAAGTGGCGTTGAGGTGTGTGCGTTATACATAAGATTTCGAAATGGGAAAAGGGTCTGGAAACCTTGAATTTCCTATCCAGGGTGCGGGTATAGTTCGATAGTAGTTCCAGGGGGAGATAGAGGGGCCTTCCCCATTTGATGGGAGGTTCTTGCATGGAGTGATGTGCAAAAAAGTGATGTGCTAGTAAACTTGTGTGCAGCCAGGTATCCTTTAAGAAATTGCTGTACATTCCAGGGGGGGAAGTCAGGGTTGAGGCCAAGAGAGGTAAGAGGGCCTGGAATGGAAGATAAGGAGGTTGATTTTCAGGTTTCGTAGAAGCATCTAATGCCACGTACACACGGTCAGACTTTCCGGCAGAAAAAGTCAGATGGAAGCTTTTCATCGGATATTCAGACTTTTTCTGTCGGCATTTCCGACAGACTTAGATATAGAGCCTGTTTTCAATTTTTCCGTCGGAAATGCTGACGGAGTTTTGCCCGATGCAAAGTCTGGCCGTGTGTACGCGGCATAAGAGTTGGGCTATTTGATTTTCGGAATCTCCTTGTCCTCCGTACTGCACAATCGCTGTGCCTGCGCAGTACGATGGCCCGGACAGTTTTTGTCAGAACACAGGTATACATGTCTATTCTGCACAAGGTACGGACAAGTCCTGTGGGATCCATGCCTGGTTCATTTTAATGAACATGAGCTTGTCCACATTGGCTCTGGACAGACGGCTGCGTTTGTCTGTGATAACGCCCCCTAAATACACGTGCTAAATACACGTTCAGATAATACACTGGCAGCAGGGCAGGCCAGCACCTCCAAGGCGTAAAGGGCAAGCTCAGGCCATGTGCCCAATTTGGAGACCCAGAAGTTGAAGGGGCAGACCCGTCATTCAGTAAGTGTAGGCTTGTGCACACGTACTGCTCCACCATGTTGGTGAAATGCTGCCTCCTGCTAAGATGTTCCATCTCAGCTGGTGGTACTGCTTGTTGTGGCGTGCTGACAAAGCTTTTCCACATTTCGGCCACGCTAACCCTGCCTTCTGAGGTGCTTGCGGTGCTTTGCCTTCCCCTTGTGCTTCCACTGTACCCCCGCTGTCAGGTGGGAATGCCACCAGCAGCGCGTCTACCAGCCGGCGCTTGTACTCGTGCATCTTACGATCACACTCCAGTGAGGGAATTAAGGACGGTACGTTGTCCTTGTAACGGGGATCCAGCAGGGTGGCCACCCAGTAATCAGCACCAGTTAGAATGTGGGAAACTCTGCGGTCGTTGCGGAGACACTGCAGCATGTAATTGCTCACGTGTGCCAAGCTGTCCTCTGTGTGAGATGTATCGTCTGTGTCCTCTGTATCCCCCCAGCCACGCACCAGTGATGGCCATGAGCTGGTCTGGGTGCCACCCTGCTGTGAACATGGTTCTCCTCCTCCATCTCCTCCTCCTCATCCTCCACCTTGTCATCCTCCAGAACTGTGCCCTTGCTGGAAAATTGTGTACCTGGCGTTTGTTGGTACAGGAACCCACCCTCGTAGCCACTTGTGAATGACTGCCCTGAAAGCCTTGGAAATGATTCCTCTTCCTCCTCCTCCTCCTCCTGTGCCACATCCTCTTCCATCATCGCCCAAAGCTTTTTTTCAAGGAGGCATAGAACTGGGATAGTAACGCTGAGAACGGCATCATCGGCACTGGCCATGTTGGTGGAGTACTCGAAACAGCATAACAAGGCACACAGGTCTCGCATGGAGGCCCAGATATTGGTGGTGAAGGGGTGCTGTTCCGCAGAGCGACTCACACGTGCGTGCTGCAGCTGAAACTCCACTATTGCCTGCTGCTGCTCGCACAGTCTGGCCAGCATGTGCAAGATGGAGTTCCACCTTGTGGGCACGTCACATATGAGGCGGTGAGCGGGAAGGCCGAAGTTACTCTGCAGCGCTGACAGGCGAACAGCAGCAGGGTGAGAACGCTGAAAGTGTGCACAGACGGCCCGCACTTTCTGCAGCAGCTCTGGCATATCAGGGTCATTTTTAAGGAACCTCTGGACCACCAAGTTCAGCACATGCGCCAGGCAAGGGATGTGCATCAAACCGGCTAGGCTCAAAGCTGCTACGAGATTTTGCCCATTATCGCACACCACCAGGCCAGGCTTGAGGCTCACTGCCACCAACCACTCATCGGTCTGTTGTTCTATGACCCTCCACAACTCCTGCGTGGTGTGGGGTTTTTCCCCCAAACAGGAAAGTTTTAAAACTGCCTGCTGTCGTTTACCCCTGGCTGTGCTGAAGTTGATGGTGAAGGTGTTACGCTGACCGGATGAGGAGGCGGTAGAGGATGAGAAAGCGGAGTAGGAGGAGTTAGCAACAGGAGGCAAATTAAAGCGCCCTGCAATCCTCGGTGGTGGAAGGACATGCTCCAAACTGCTATCCGCCTCAGGCCCACTGCATTTACCCAGTGTGCTGTTAGGGAGATATAACGTCCCTGACCGTGCTTACTGGTCCACACATCCGTAGTTAGGTGGACCTTGCCACAGATGGCGCTGTGCAGTGCACACCTGATTTTGTCCCCCACTTGGTTGTGCAGGGAAGGGATGGCTCGCCTGGAAAAGTAGTGGTGGCTGGGCACGATGTACTGTGGGACAGCCAATGCCATCAGGCTTTTAAAACTCTGCGTCTCCACCAGACGGAATGACAGCATTTCAAAGGCGAGGAATTTTGAAATGCTGGCATTCAGGGCCAGGGTTCGCATTACTTCCTCTTCCACTCCAGTGTTTGGGAGATAGAGAGCTGAACGCTTCCATGGGACATTGTGGAGATGGTTGGTGACCC